>OX336369.1:5597967-6295095 GCA_946902895.1 Fragum fragum
ATACTTGAAACACGCCGTATAAGTGATATGGGCCGTACAGCTTTGTATATTTTAAATGGGTCCGTAGGTAATTGCATAGACGATATTAACTTATTTTGGTATTTTTAAGGATAAAATGCTATAATCTGTCACTTATACTTACATCAATGTATTAAATATTGATTTTGTGAAGTTATTTGTGATTTCAAATATACTGGGGCAAACCTAACCTACTGATTGCACATTATTATCAACACTATTTGGTGTGCGATGCATGCATGCGCACTTGTTTATATCCTGCCCTGATACTAAACGAGAATGTTGATTCCTGATTTAAATCCGAGTTGTTGTTTGATTTCGTGACAACCGATAAAGATTATTTAGTGACGAGTAAAGGCATTCACCCTCGAGACGATGGTTATATCCGAGATTAATGTCATATCTTCGATAGGCTGATTTGACTTACCTACCAGATGGGTGGAAACGCCGAATCTACTGCAATTTCTGCGCTTCCTGTTAAAGGTTATAATTTGATTGCATGTCAAATATGATTTGTCTTGTACAAAAATTGTGTTTGTACTGCCCGGGCTTTCCCCAATTTATTAAAATAATTTTTCGAACCGATTTTCTGTCATTCTCGCACCGAACCTTCTCGCGTTGAATGCGATATAAGGAAATATACGTTTGAAATATTTTAACTTTGAAGCCCAGGCTAATTAAGGCATATATTTTCTAAAGATACCTGAAGATCTCTTAGTTACATACCCATATGAAGCAGAGAAAAGATTATTTTCATCACATCATGGGTACTCAAAAATGTTCGACCTAAACCCTATTTATTTTTTTCCTAGATGATATGTACAAATTTTTTATTATATGGATTGAGGTTTATTTATTTTAGTATTCATTTGAAATTTAAGCTAGGATTTGAAGTTCAATAATTTGTATAATCAAAGCACTGAAAGTACCTCTGATGAGAAACAGAAACCAGATTCATACAACTAGAAGTTACTTTCTACCGAAATAACTCTGTCTTCTGAATTTGCTATGGTGATTTAAAAACTGCCTTCCAGAGCTTGTTGTGCAACACTGAGAAGGAATATTCTCTGATGTCTATAAATATTGGGAAAATTTTCATATTTCAAAACACAATTCACCTCAGATAATTTAATCCATGATTCTTTTAAGTAACCTGTGTGAAATGCAGTCAATTGTAAGAAAATATTACCTAAATGCAAGATCCAATCACACTAGGCTTTAAAAATAGAACTCACTAACACAGAATTAAATAAACAAAAATACTCTCACAGAATTTACTTGTAAGTGGATCAATCTCATTTGATCAGTCAAGGGCCAACAGACTTCAGTTTATGTTTAGTAATGAATTCCAGACAGTCTGTCTGTTGTCGCAACTCTCAGGCCCTTCAGGGCTTTGATTTTTAAAAGGATTGGGTCGCTAGAAGGTATTCATAGTAAATAACAAACAAGAAAACAGATCATTCAAACATCTTTTTTAAGATTTGGAAAGAGAACTCGTAGGTCTAAATGCTTATGGAACATGAATGTGATAAGATTATCCATTGAAATTCAAATGGTTCATATCTGATAAAAATGAATGTCGTAATTGGTTTTTGCAAAGATCAAGCAATTGACATGATATCGGTCAATCAATTGAGGATGAGTCAGCTGATTAATTTTGATTATTGCATAAAACACTTTATTTCAATCGAATTCCAATTAGAATTTAATCAGAATTACTCCTTGAGCGAGTTTGTTTACTAATTTCTCATCTAAAACTGTAGGAAAAAGGTACTAGATTACTAGTTTTAAATTTTGATTTTTGTAAAAATGTTGGCAAGGCAGGGCATTGCTTATCTGACTAAGTAAAACCTGAAATAATTCTTTAAAATTCTTCTCCTCCTAAATCATTGGGCGAATTTCAACAAAACATGGCAGGAATGTTACTTGCATGATCCTTATTTAGAACTTGTCAGTGAAACTTTGATTTTAGAAAAAAATGTGGGTGTGGCAGGGCCAACCTTATCAGACTTGGAGAAATTTTGGAATAATTATTTAAAACTCTTCTCCTCTGTAATCAATTGAGTGATTTGATCCAAATTTGACAGGAATGTTCCTTATGTGACTGTTTGCAAAACTTGTTCCTTAATTTTCTATTTTTGAATATAAACGGGGGTGTGGAAGTGCTGAGCTTATCAGACATGTAAAATATAATTCTTGAGAAATCTTCTCCTCCTTAATCATGTGGCTGATTTTGACAAAATTTGTCAGGAATGTTCCAAATGTGACCTTTTCAAAAGTTGTTTGTGAAATTTTTGATTTGCAAAAAAATTTGGGAATGGCAGGATTGGGCTTATCACACTTAGAGAACTCATGTAATTATTCTCTAAAAATCAGTTGATTGGCAGGTAAGACTTAGTTCATATCATTCTCGGGTGAATGATTCTTGTTGCTACTACCTAACACTAAGAATAGTCAACCCTTCTGTCCTCTGACAGCTCTTTTTTTTAGCTCACCTGAGCACAAAGTGCGAGGTGAGCTATTGTGATCGGTCGTTGTCCGTCGTCCGTCCGTCCGTCTGTCCGTCTGTCCACAATTTCTTTAAAAATCTTCTCCTCCTAAACCAGTAGGCCAATCAAGCTGAAACTATGCAGGGATGTTCCTTGGGTGAAGCTCTTCAAAAGTTGTTAAAAGAATTTAATTCCGTCAAAAACTCTGGTTGCCGCGGCATTTTAAAATGGGAATCTTTAGTAATTCTTTAAATATCTTTAAAAATCTTCTCCTCCTAAACCAGTAGGCCAATCAAGCTGAAACTTTGCAGGGATGTTCCTTGGGTGAAGCTCTTCAAAAGTTGTTAAAAGAATTTAATTCCGTCAAAAGCTCTGGTTGCCGCGGCATTTTAAAATGGGAATCTTTAGTATTTCTTTAAATATCTTTAAAAATCTTCTCCTCCTAAACCAGTAGGCCAATCAAGCTGAAACTTTGCAGAGATATTCCTTGGGTGAAGCTCTTCAAAAGTTGTTAAAAGAATTTAATTCCGTCAAAATCTCTTGTAACCGCGGCATATGAAAATGGGAATCTTTAGTAATTCTTTAAATATCTTTAAAAATCTTCTTCTCCTAAACCAGTAGGCCAATCAAACTGAAACTTTGCAGGGATGTTCCTTGGGTGAAGCTCTTCAAAAGTTGTTAAAAGAATTTAATTCCGTCAAAAACTCTTGTAACCGCGGCATATTAAATTGGAAATTTTAGTAAATCTTTGATGTTGTTTTTTTCATAGACTACAAGGCCAAAGGCCTTTATATTTTGTAAAGAGCTTAATCATATGGTTCTCTACCAAGTTTTTAAATATTTAATCTCTGGGGTCAAAAATGGCCCCGCCCCTGAGGTCCGAAGTTTGGAAAAATTCTTAATAAGAGCAATTTCAAAAGGCTTCTCCTCTTAAACTATAAGGTCTAGGATATTCATATTTGGTATGTAGCATAACTAGAAGGTTTTGTACTATATCACAAAAAGTTTTCATCCAAGGGTCAAAAACAGCCCTGACTAGGGGTCCAAAAATTTGGAAAAATGCAAAATTTGAGTATGTTGAAAAAAATTCTTCATTTCAAGGCAGAGGGCATTTACATTTTGAGTGTTGCATAGCCTGGCTGTTATCTATCAGTTTTGATTAAATTATGCCTGTAGGTTAAAAAACACCCCTTCCCTGGGTGTCCAAAGTTCGTAAAAATGCTCAATTAGACCATGTTCAACAGTCTTCTCCTCCCAATCTACAAAGTCTAAGGCATTCATATTTGATTTATAGCATAACCAGATGGTTCTCTACTATGTTAGCTAAATCTTAGCCCTGGGATAAAACATGGCACTGCCCCAGAGGTCCAAAATTTTGGAAAACACCCAATTAGAGCAAAAGTCTTCTCCTTCTGAAATATAAGATGAAGGGCATTCATATTTGGTATGTAGCATGACTATATAATTTTGTACTATGTTACAGGAAAATTTGCTCTTAGGATAAAAAATGTCTCTGCTCCTGGGATTGAAAATTGCATAAATCGCATTGAAAGGATTCTTCTTAAATAGAAATGGAGAAATTGCTTGCTTTCTCACAATGCTTTTTTAAACCTTTTTCCCTGAGGGTGACAAATTCTGGGATAGTTTGGTAATCGATTAAACTATGAAGCCAAAGGCATTCATTTTCATTTTAAAGCATTACTGGATTGTTTTGTACAAAGCCCAAAATCTTATATTTGTTTTATTTATTTTGCTCAAGTTGTGTCTTTTTTATACAAAAAAGTACTGTAATTTGCAGATGCCTCAGGTGAGCGATTTAGGACCATCATGGTCCTCTTGTTTAAAGGCTCATCTCCTCTTGGCAGAAGAATTATCTCCCGTCTATCAATTTGGACCAGTGCAGAATTTTATCATTTAGGAATGGGTTAATTTTGGAGTGTTTCAGGGCTAGAAATTCTAATTATCCTTTTCAGGAATGTGGTACATACCCAGGGTTTGTTACTGTGTTCAGAAAAGGAGAGAACAGCAACAATAAAGCTGATCAGCTTGACTTTGAGAACTACAGACATGTCTGTCACAAGTGGCATTTCCGAATCACTAAAGCTATGGTGGCTTGTATAGAATCAGGAAATTATATCCAAATCAGGAATGCTCTTATTGTACTCACTAAGGTATGAAGAAAATAGGTGATCCATTGCAAATGAACCATTTGGCAATTGACCAATCACTGGCCCTGCCCAATTACTACTTTGGCCCATCCCACTGACTCCAACAGGAAGTTCCACTTCGTTTTTTTTACGCATTATATTGCAAGTAGCATGTAACAAATAAGCAGAATGGTTGGTTGGCCACCTAAATGTTGGCCAGAATGTTGTAACTACAGCTTGAATAAGCTGTAGTTATGCCGTCTAGATAGCCATACCAACAAAAACGTTTTACAAAAAATGGCCACCAATGTCGGAGTTCAAAGCTTGGTTCCGGGTAAATGAATGATTTGATTGGTTGATTGATTTCTTGATTGACAGCCGCAATTGGTCAATTGATTGATTGCTGGCAACACCCACTGAACTCTCACAATGCAGTTCCAATGGGTGATAAACAACATTATGTTGTAAAAGGTGTTGTCTGGGACATGAAATAAAAGTGAATAGTTGTTTGGTGACCTAAATGTCGTGACTACAGCCTGAATAGCATGTTACAATGTTTACGTCTTGAAATTTTAGATTTTTACAAACAAGCAATTTCTTCATGTTAAACAATGTTTTTACTATAGTTTTTCTTGTGGAGTGTCAAAAAGGGTCATTGTGTTGGAATGGATTAAATATGATTTGTTAAGGATTTACATTTTTTAATTTTTTTTTAATTTTTGCTTTGTTTTGTAATCAAACTTTAACCCATTACCAGATGTCTAAATTTTAGACTGGTCCAAATTGAAAGAAGTTGCAGATATTAATATAAAGTTTATAAAATTTTGGATTTTTTCAACTTTCTGGGTAGAAAACTGTGGAAAATGGAGAAATTGCTTGAAACAAGCAATTTCTTCATTTTCCACAATGTTTTCCAAAGCTTTTATCTTGGGGGCCTCTAAAAGCGTCACTGAGTGGAAATTGGTTTAAATGAAGTCTAAAGGTTGTCAATGAATTGGTTGTTGAAATGAGCCCTACTCATCTATCTTTGGTTTACTAAATAAAACTGGCGGATCACTGGACCCGCCAACATACTACATTGGGTTATATCCACTGACTCTGACAGGAATTTCAATTTAGTTATAAAATGATATTATTTTGTAAAATTTGTTTTCATTACCCTGCTACTAAAAAAAGGTTCAATGGTTGGTTGGGGACCTAAACAATGACAGCTTTTTCAAGCTGTAGTTATGATGTTAAGTCGCCAAACCAACTTAAATGCTTCACAAAAATATAAGCCAATTACCGGGTTCAAAGTTCACTTCCAGTCTGAATGATTTGATTGGTCAATTGATTCTTTGATTTTCAGCCTTGATTGAAACTTAATTCATTGACTTTTAGTTTAGATTGATGAGATCAATAAAATGTAACAGCACTTTAGTTACTTAAATCTCTTACTAAACAATGAAGTTTTACACCAGTCTCAGTTGAAAGAGGTTGAAGACAAATTGAATGGTTGCATTTCTATAAATAATCATTCTCAAAGAATATTGTAGGAAAAGAAGAAAATTTGATTTTTACAAGTAATTTATTCTTTTCCCACAGTGTTTTCTTGAATGTTATACCTGAGGATTGAAAAAACAGGGATTGTGTTGGAATGGGTTAAATGATGTATAAACTTTTACCGTTGATATAATTTATTTCATCAGTCATAAAATTTATATAAAGTAAATAGCATAAACTAAGCTGGAAAAAAACATGTCTTTGATAGATCCTGCCTCACTACCCAAGAATTATCCAGTTTGGTTCCCCTCTTGAGAGACGAGTGGACAGACTAAGACAAGAGGAGAAAGAAAAACGGCCAGATCTATATGCTCTCGCTATGGGGTAAGACATTCAGATAACTATGGTCTGGATTTCAAATGCCTAGCTTATCCGCTCAGGGTTTTTAGCCGGTCAACTAGATTTTTCTTGGATTCTTGTTCTAGGCCAAGTAGATCTCGAAGCAGTAAAGAATTCTTAGACTTCAGAATTGCCAGAAAGCATGGAATTTTTAGCTCATCTGAGCACAAAGTGCTCATGTGAGCTATTGTGATCAGCCTTCGTCCAGCACCTGGCCATTGGCCATCGTCTATCATTCGTCTACAATTTCCTTAAACAGCATCACCTGCCAAACAACTGGGCCAAATTTGGCAGAAATGTTCCTTTGGTTGTTCTTTAAAAAAAAAGATTGAAAACTGAAATCAATTGAAAACTCCAGTTGCCATGGCGTTAAAGGTGAAATTTAAAAAAAAAATCTTTAAAAATCTTCTCCCGACCCAGAAGGCCTAGAGCTTTGATATTTTGCATGAAATTTAAGTGTATCAATTTCTTTCAAAATAGCTAAAAGTCATTACCCTTGAGTACCCAGGGGCAGAGCCAAGGGGGGCTCTATATAGAAACAAAGAAGGATTTTTAAACAACATCTCCTCCCAAACCACTGGGCTAATTTCAACCAAATTTGGCAGAAGTGTACCTCAGTTGGCCCCCTTCAGAAATAGCTAAAGGAATTAAAAACTGTTGAAAACTCCTGTATCATGATCCTAGCCTTAACATTATATTTGACCATTGAAAGAATAAGAGCCTTTATCTCGGGTGAGCGCACCACGGCCAATGTCCCTCTTGTTTCCATTTCATTAGCAGAATTTAAACAGGTTTTGAGAGTCTGAGACTCACAAATGAGTAGCTAGGACTCTTTGACTGTTTTAAACAGTATTCAATTCTTTTCTGAATTTCTGTTATCACGTCAGACTCTCAATTATGAGGTCCAGGGTTCGATCCCCAGTTGTGGCAAATATCCTTTCTGACATTTGTCTCTCACCAATTGGTTGATAATTGTAAACCTACATGGGATGAGCAGCTGAAGGCCCAGAAATAATGTAGTGGTAGTACTGGTGTTAGATATTCCAGGAATCCATGGTTAGGTGCTCCAGTTGCTGCAATATGACTTAAATACTGTTAAAGTGGTGTTAAACCCCATTTATTCAATCAATCTATGTTCTAAAGTTAGAAAGTCATTTCCATTTTCATGCATGTATTTTTATGCCCCCCGCATCGATAAGATCGGGGGCATATTGTTTTAATGGTGTCCGTCTGTCTGTCTGTCCGTCTGTCTGTCTGTCTGCAAAACTTAACCTGCCAACTAAACACTTTCCTATAACTTCAACCCTGATTAAGTTACAATGCTAATATTTGGTATGTAGGTAGGTCTCAACAAGGCGCAACTGGGGAAGGTCATTTCATCAAGGTCAAGGTCACAATTTTAACCCTTTACCCGTTTCTAAAGAATTCCAGTTTTGGGGGCAAAGTGTTTCACAAACACATCTTGTTTCAGGAAGCTTTTTTAATTGAAAGGTTTAGGGCAGTTGTAAAGATTGTTATTTCGCTGATTATTAGACAGATTTTTAGCTCTACGGGCTGAAGGCCACTAGAGCATTAGAGATGGCTTTTTCCCGTCTGGCATCCGTCCGTCCGTCGTCCGTCTGTTAAACTTTTCCTTGTTTACGCGATAGAGTCCACAGTTTTCATTGGATTCCCTTCAAACTTTCACAGAAAGATTGTACCATCAGAAGGATCTTTCCTTTCGAAATTGGGTCAGATCCATCAAGAAACATGGGAAAAGGGGCCTAATTAAAACTTAATTAAAAAATCTTCGTTTACGCAATAAAGTCCACAGTTTTCATTGGATTCTCTTCAAACTTTTACAGAATGATTGTACCATCATAAGGATTGTTCCTTTCGAAAATGGGTATGATCCGTCAAGAAACACGGGAAAAGGGGCCTTATGAAAATTTGATTAAAATTCAATTAAAAATCCTCGTTTATGCCATAGTGTCCACAATTCTCATCGGATTCTCTTCAAACTTTCTCAGAATGATTGTACTATCATAAGGATCGTTCCTTTCGAAAATGGGTCAAGAAACACGGGGAAAAGGGGCCTTATGAAAATTTGATAAAAAAATCCTTGTTAACACTCTAGAGACCACAGTTTTCATCATATTGTATTTAAACTTTCACAGAATGCTTGTACCAACATAAGGATTGTTCCTTTTGAAATTGGGTCAGATCTGTCAAGAAACATGGGAAAAGGGGCCTTATTAAAACTTAATTAAAAAATCCTCGTTTACGCGATAGAGTCCACAGTTTTCATCTTATTCTCTTCAAACTCTCACAGAATGATTGTATCATCATAAGGATTGTTCCTTTCGAAAATGGGTATGATCTGTGAAGAAACATGGGAAAAGGGGCCTTATGAAAATTTGATTAAAAATTCAATTAAAAATCCTCGTTTATGCGATAGTGTCTACAGTTTTCATTGGATTCTCTTCAAACTTTCACAGAATGATTGTACCATCATAAGGATTGTTCCTTTCGGAATCGGATATGATTCCTCAAGAAACATAGGAAAAGGGGCCTTATTAAAATTTAATTCAAAGATCTTTGTTAACACTCTAGAGTCCACAGTTTTCATCAGATTGTATTTAAACTTTCACTGAATGATTGCACCATCATAAGGATTGTTCCTTTGGAAATTGGTGAGATCCATCAGGAAACACGGGAAAAGGGGCCTTATGAAATTTAACAAAAAATCTTTTAAGAAATCCACTTAAACACTCTGGAGTCAACAGTTTTCATCGGATTCCCTTCAAACTTTCACAGAATGATTGTACTATCATAAGGATTGCTCCTTTCGAAATTTGGTATGATCTGTCAAGAAACACAGGACAAAGGGGCCTTATGAAAATTTTAATAAAAAATTCTCATTAATAATCTTGAGCAAACAATTTTCAACGGATTCTCTTCAAACTTTCACAGAATGATTGTACCATCATAAGGATTGTTCCTTTCGGAATCGGATATGATTCCTCAAGAAACATAGGAAAAGGGGCCTTATTAAAATTTAATTCAAAGATCTTTGTTAACACTCTAGAGTCCACAGTTTTCATCAGATTGTATTTAAACTTTCACTGAATGATTGCACCATCATAAGGATTGTTCCTTTGGAAATTGGTGAGATCCATCAGGAAACACGGGAAAAGGGGCCTTATGAAATTTAACAAAAAATCTTTTAAGAAATCCACTTAAACACTCTGGAGTCAACAGTTTTCATCGGATTCCCTTCAAACTTTCACAGAATGATTGTACTATCATAAGGATTGCTCCTTTCGAAATTTGGTATGATCTGTCAAGAAACACAGGACAAAGGGGCCTTATGAAAATTTTAATAAAAAATTCTCATTAATAATCTTGAGCAAACAATTTTCAACGGATTCTCTTCAAACTTTCACAGAATGATTGTACCATCATAAGGATTGTTCCTTTCGGAATCGGATATGATTCCTCAAGAAACATAGGAAAAGGGGCCTTATTAAAATTTAATTCAAAGATCTTTGTTAACACTCTAGAGTCCACAGTTTTCATCTGATTGACTTCAAAATTTCACAAAATGATTGTACCATCATAAGAATTGTTCCTTTCGGAAGTAGGTTTGATACATCAAGTTTCATGGGAAATGGGGCCTGATAATAACTGGATTGAAAAAGTCCTCGTAAACACAATAGAGTCCATAGTTTTCAACAAATTCTCTTCAAACATTCCCAGAATGATTATTACATTAAATGGATTGTTCCTTTCGGAAGTAGGTTTGATCCATCAAGTTTCATGGGAAAAGGGGCCCTATGAAAATTTAATAAAAAAATCATAGTTAACACATAATGGCCCTAGATTTCACCTGATTGACTTCAAACTTTCACATAATGATTGTACCATCATAAGGAACTGGGTCTGATCCATTTAGAAACACAGGAAAAGGGGCCTTATGAAAATTTCATTTATAAATCCTTGTAACATTCACAGAATAATTGTACAATAATAATGATTGTTGATGTTTGCATTAGACCTGATCCGTCAAGTATCACAGGAAAAGGAGCATTATGAAATTTAATTTTAAAATCATTGTACCACAATAAAGTCAACAGTTTTCATCAGATTCTGTTAAAACTTTCACAGAATGATTATTCCATCATGAGGATTCTTTCTTTTCAAATTAGGCGTGACCTGTCTAGTATCATTGGAAAAGGGGCCTTTTGAGAATTATACCTATAATCCTTGTAACCAAGAGCTTTCATTGGATTTAATTCAAACCTTCACAGAATCATTGTACAATAATCACGATTGTTGATGCTGACATGAGACCTGATCCTTCAAGTATCACAGGAAAAGGAGCCTTATGAAATTTTATTTTAAAAATTTTACACCTAGATAAAGTCTGCAGTTTTCATCAGATTCTGTTCAAACTTTCACAGAATGTTTGTACCATCATAAGGATTGTTTCTTTCCAAATTGGGCCTGATCTGTCTAGTATCATAGGAAAAGGGCTGTATGAAAAATTATTACAAAATCCTCATAAACACAACAATGTCCCCAGTCTTTATCAGAATCTTTTCAAACTTTAATAGAATGATTGTACCATCATTTGGATTGTTCCTTTGTAAATTAGGTCTGATTGGTTAAGTGACACAAGAAAAGGGACCTTTTAAAAATTTCATCACAAAACATCATTATTACAATAAAGTCCTCAGTCTTTTACATTGTCTTCAAACTATCATTAGGATTGTTCCTTTGTACATTGGGTCTGATTTGTTAAGTTTCAATGATTCTACCTTCATTAGAATTGTTCCTTTTGAAATTTGGTTTGTTCTGTAAAGTATCATGAGAAAAGGGGCCCTCTGAAGATTTCACTATAAACTCATTAACACAATAAATTCCACAGATTAAACAGATTGATTGTACCATCATTCCAATTGTTGATTTTGACTCTGGATCTGACTATGGCAAGTGTCACATAAAAAGGGGCCTTATGAAAAACTCTCTTAAATATTCTGGTTAACACAATGATGTCCCTTGATTTCACTGGATTCACTTCAAAATTTCATAGAATGATTGTACAAATACTTAAATGGTTCTTTTCAGAACTGGGTACAATCCATCAAGTATCAACAGTAAAATATCACCGGAAAAGGGGCCTTATGAGAACTTGAATTTAATATCTTTGTTAACACAATAAAGTCAACAGTTTTATTGGATTCTCTTCAAAGATGCATGGAATAATTGTGGCAATTAACTTCCTTAAATATCAGACCTCTTTAACGGAAAACTTGATACCCAGTAGAGCGTCTCAGGCCCTCATGGGCCTCTTGTTTTCATATAGTTTGAAAATCCCTCTTATACGAAGAATGATGAAAACAAAGGAATATTGTATCAGTAAATTATGTTCATAGATATATCAATATTAGAAAAACAGTATGTTGGCTTTAATTGTGTTTGTGTGTCAAGGTCACATTTCTGAAAAAAAAGACTGTTATATGGGGCAGAGTGTTTCACAAATACATCTTGACATGTTTATCATTTCTTTTTAACTCATTTACTCATTAACCAATTGACAAAAACCTGATCCAAATGGATAGAACCTGCAGAAGACATGTCAAAGTGCACCGTCAGGAAAATAAGTTTCAATTAGTGTAGAAAGTATTGTGAGACAAGAAGTTTCTCCTTTTCCCACAATGAGTTCCAAAGCCATAATTTTGTATCAACATATGTGGGGTTGGATGGTAATGGGTTAACTACTAAAGTGTTTATTTGCTCATATAAATTTGTAGATACCCAGGTATATTTGTTTGAATTTGTTGATACTCAGGTATGTTTACATAAATTTGTAGATACTCAGGACAACTCAAAAGTAAAAAGACCAGCTGGGTGAATGAAACTGAGTTTCATCTTAGAGATAAGGATAAAGAGGTAACAAGGAATCTATTAACCATTAATTAAGTAAAGGGTCTGTCTTGACAAGGAATATGTTTTTTAATTCATTATGGGCTACCAACATTTTATCAAATTTACCCATTCCCACACAATGGCACTCTTGGATGCCCCTCAAGAAAAATGATTCGGAAAACATTGTAATAAATGAAGAAATTCCTTGTACAATTTTTTCTATCCAGAAAATTAAAAAAAGTATAAAATATCATAAACTTTAAATTGTCCTCTGCAACTCCTTGCAATTTGAACCAGCCTAAAATTTTGCCATCGGGCAATGGGTTAGCATCACTTATAGTAGGCAAAGCTCTAGGTTGAAAGAGTAAATGGGATTAGATTTGTTTTTCTGTTGTTTTTAGCTAATCTGAGCACAACATGCTCAATGTGAGCTTTTGTGATCATGTTTTGTCCTTTGTGTGTCGTGATTTGGAAGGCGTCAACAATTCTCTAAACATTTGCTCCTCAGTATTTAAACCAAACTTGACATGAATGTTCCTTGAGTGACCCTTCTCAAAAATTGTTAGCAGAATTTTGATTGACCCCTAAATATGAGCATGGCAGGGTGTGGCAGTTTTTGACTTTGACATCTTTAAACATCTTCTCCTCAGTAACCATTTGGCCAATTTCAAAGAAACTTGGCTAGTATGTACTTTGAGTGGCCCTTTTCAAAAGTAGCTCGCATAATTTTGATTTACGCCCAAATATGGGCAGGGCAGTTTTTGACTTTGACATCTTTAAACATTTTCTCCTCAGTAACCATTGGGCCAATTTCAACCAATCTTGGCATGAATGTTCCTTGGGTGACCTTTTCAAAAATGTTTGCGAAATTTTGATTAACGCAAAATATGGGCATGGCAGGGCTGGGCAGTTTTGGACTTTGAAATCTTTAAACTCTTCTTCTCAGTAACCATTGGGCTAATTCAACCAAACTTGGCTTGAATGTTCCTTGGGTGACCCTTTTCAAAAGTTATTCCCAAAAATTTGATTCACGCCCAAATATGGGCATGGGGGGGGGGGGCAGTTTTTGACTTTGAAATCTTAAACATCTCCTCAGTAACCATTGGGCCAATTTCAACCAAACTTGGCATGATTATTCCTTGGGTGACCCTTTTCATAAGTTCTTTGCCAAATTTTGATTGACGCCCAAATATGAGCGTTGCAGGGCGGGGCAGTTTTTTACTTTGAAATCTTTAATATCTTCTCAGTAACCACTGGGCCATTTTCAACCAAACTTGGCATGAATGCCTTTGTTGACCCTTTTCAAAAGTTGTTAGCAAATTTTCGATTGATGCCCAAATGTTGGCGTGGCAGGGCAGGGCAGTTTTTATATGCCCGTCAAATTGTCATCTGCAACTTCTTTGAATTTGGACCAGTCTAAAGTTTTTATGTTTGGTAATGGCTTAAATTTTTATTACAGAAAAAGGGGTCAGGGGCCTCTTCTGCTGCTGGTGCCAATAGCTCTTCCAACACGGATAACTCAAGTGGAGGTTCTATCAAATCCGAGTCTTCATCTAAAGACAAGGTTAAGATAGTCAATGGTGAAAGTAAGTTCTTAACTCTTTATATTACTTGTCCTTTTCTTAACCCTTTCCTGTTTTTCAAAATTTTAGACTTGTCCAATTTTAAAGGTTTGCAGACAAAAATTCAGAGTGGATTTAATTTGAAAAATAACCATTCAGTAGGGTAGAAAATATTTTAAAAAAAATAAGAATTGCTTGTTACAAGCAATTTCTTCTTTTTCTACAAATAGAACATCACTGAGACGTAATTTTAGGGATTGAAAGGGAAAAGGCTAAAACAGCACAGTTTGTAGCACATCAGACTTTCAATCATGAGGGTTTGATCCCCTGTCTTGGCAAATATTCTTTCCTACATTTGTCTCCCCTCACTGGGTAGATAATTCTAAACCTAAAAAGGATTACCTGCTGGAAGCTTAGAAAGAATGTAGTGGTAGTACTAGTGTGAGAAATGCCAGAAATCCATTGTAAGGTACTCTATCCACCACAATATGAAAAACTGTTATAAGTGGTGTTAAACTTCATAGAATCAAACAATTAAAACAGACAGACATACATAAGGCTGTCATTACAAGTTTACCCCTACTTCAAATGAGCAAAATACTTTGCTTTTAAAATTCCAAGTTTTGCATGAAAATAGAAATTAACCCATCATCAGATGTAACAATTTTAGTCTGATCCAAGCTCGAAGAAGTTGCATCCAAAATTTAAATAAGATGCAGATGATAATAAAAGTTGACGTAATTTTAAAAATCCCTGTCTAAAGGGGTAGAAAACATAGATAGTAAAGAATTTTCCAAGTACTTTTTTGAGGGACATAAAAAAGGGGGGCTTATGTGGGAATGGGTTATGGTGTGGTCACCTCTCCAAATCTTGAAAAGAATGGAACATTAGAATGTAAAGAGTGTAATAGGCTAACTGCTTTCAAGACATGAACCAAACAGAAAAAAGATACAAATAAGAGAGATTGCTTATTAGTATCAATTTTATATCTTTGCCTCCACATCAATATTGGAAGCATATTGTTTTATCAATGTCTGTCTGTACGTCTGGCTGGAGCAGTAAACTTAACCCAAAAACCTAAAATTTGCTGTTAATCAAACTCTGTTGAAAATTTGGTGATATAGGTTCCTTGCTTTAATAGACATCAGTTTGTTGTTAGGTTTAGGTCATCCCTCAAGGTCAAGGTCACATGTCAGAAAAATGCTGTTAATACATCTCACTAACACATCTTGTTTTAAAAAGCCTCTACAGTGTATCAAATCGCATAATTATTTCTTGAATCAGTAATAGTGCTTTTCACAGTATTTTGTTTGTTTGTTTTATATCCTTGTCATTATAGAGAACATGTCGAGCATTAATTGACCAATGGTGGCTTTCAATCAAGGAATTAACCAGTCAATCAAATCATTACTTAAGCCCGGACCTGAGCTTTCAACTCCGACATTGGCCGCCAATTTTGTTTACCTTTTTTGTTGGTTTGATGACCCAAACATCGTAACTTTGAATAAGCTGTAGTCACATCTAGGTCACCAACCAACCATTTTACTTTTCTGTTACATGCTACTGGTCAAAAAATAATGCCATGAAAATCGAAGGAGAACTTCCTGTCGGAGTTAATGGGCGGGGCCTCGGGCGTCAGTCAGCGGAGCCAGCAATTGGTCAAGTGCAATACTGCTCCAGATGTCTATACAACATACTTTATAGTCACTTTCAACAGTTTCACAATTAACCCACAATGTATTGATATTGTTCTGAATACATTGAATTTTTGTTGACTTTTCACCTTTCATTAGAATCCAGCAACTCGTCAAAGGAAATAAAAGCAAAAGTCAAAACAGAAAAGGTTAAAACAGAGAAAACAGAAGAAAAGGTCAAGATCCAGACAAATGCTGAAATCAAGAAAACTGCAGAAGTTGAAAAGAAAGAAGCAGCAAGGTAAAAACTTTTGTGCAAGTCAATTTGATGGATTAGGATTGTCAATTTAAATCAAATTTAGACCAATCAAAATATACATTTATACACAAAGTAAACATTAAACTCCAACTTACATGAAGCACTTTTGTAGGTTCAGCGTCTTAAACATTGCAAAAAAAAAGTCTATTTAAGATATAGTTACAATATCTTTTTCTTAAAAAAAAAGTCAAACAGAAAAAAATAACATGTTTTGGATGTCTGAATCTATGTTAATTTTCCATGACTGTAGATTGAAAGTACAGTAGAATTAAATAAACAAAAGCTAGGGAAAATCCATGTAAAACTGCTAGATTATTGTGTCACTAATTTCATTGGTCAATAAATTAAATTATTTAGTTAAGCAACCTGAAATTTCATAACTCAAATTATTTGAGAATTGCAGTGGATTGAAAGATAGGTACCAGTCTTGTAAATTGAAAGATCGCTAGCCGTGCCAACTGAGCTCCTCCAGGAAGTTTCATTTCCATATCAAATGTCTTAGTTTGCAATTTTCATGGGCAATAATTTTATATAGGAGTGAAGAAGGAAATCTATGAAAATTTTCTCCTCCTAAACCATTAGGCCTTAAGCTTTGATACTTGGTATAAATCATGAGAGTTTTAATATTTGGTATGTATCTATGCCTATTGACCCTCTACCAAAATTCTTCAAAGAATTACTGCACTCAGGGAATTAGTGGTATACTGTGGGATCTTCCATATACCTAGGATTAAAGGAGAAAATCTTTGAAAAGTCTTCTTCAAAATAATTAGACATAGAGCTTTTATATTTTGAATATATAATGAAGCCTTGAGCCATCATACTCGAGAGCGATATAGGACCATCAAGGTCCATTTGTTTAAATTTTCTGCTTAGAAATCATTGTGGAAAACTATAGAAATTGCTTATATCCCCATTGTTTTCCCCATTGTTTTTATTGAGGGCTGTAAAAAAGAGTCATTGTTTGGGAATAGGTTAAACTGCTTTGTGTGAGTACAGTTGGTATTGCTAGTGATTTCAGTTGCAAATGTGCCCAATCTTAAGGTTAATACTCCTTGCACTTGCACTAAGATGGTTCCTTAGCAGAACAAGTCACAAATATATTAATTTCAGTTCAAAAACTAACCTTGCAAAAGAAAAGAAAGAAAAAGAAAGAAAATCCACAGAGAAAGAAAAATCAAAAGAAAAAGATGGTGAAGCAAAGACAGACAAACCAAGAGAGGAGAAAGATAAAAGGAGAGATGACGATCTTGTATTAAAGATGAAAAGTAAAGAAGACAGACAGTCAGAAAAACAAAGATTGAAGGAAGAAAAAATGAAGGAAAAGAAAGAGGAAAGGCGTGAAGAGAGGACTAGGGAGGTCAAAGTAAAGGAAGAAAAGAGAGACAGTGATTACGATGCTAAACCAGAGAAGTTGAGGCTTAAAACTGATAAAGGCTCTAGAGAGGATTCTAAAGGTAACTTTTATATCCTTTTCTGGATAAAATTAAATAATTAAACTTTAGTTGGGTCAATCTGCTGGAATTATTAATTGTTGAAAAAGAAAAGTATCATACACCATGAAAAAAATTGAAACTTTCGTATTCTTGTTGGTAAATTAGTAAATTCCTAAACAATCCTGCTTTAATAAGACCCCAAAGAGAATAGTTTAAGAAAATATTGTGAGAAAAATAGATTTAGAAAACCTGGAAAAAAAAAGAAATTGTTGTACAATAACGTATTTCCCACTATGCTTTCTTCACTGAAAAAAAAAAGATAAACGTTAAATTGCCATCTGCAACTTCTTTCAATTTGAATCAGTCTTAAATTTGTCATCAGGTAATGGGTCAAAAGTACTGTCTTAAAACGCTTTAAAATCCTTGTCTTTTAGGAAGACTATTAAAAGAACAAGGAGGCTATTCTGGTCACTCTAGTGTTACTGTTGGCATAATGATTTGGTTAATGTTTCATGTGCCAGTCTCATATCTCTGTTTCTACTAATGCTAATTCTACTACAGAGAAGAAGGATAAAGAGTCGAGGAAGGAGGAGAGAATCAAGTTAAAGAGAAGTTACAGCCCAGAGGATCCCCGTGAACACCGCCATGAGGAGTGGGAGGAGAGAGCAAGTGTAGCATCCAATGGCAGCAGTCACAAATCTCGTCATCAAAGCCCAGAAGAATCTCCAAGACATTCAGATGAAAGAGGTTAGTAGCTCTACAAACCAGTTTTATAGTTAACACTTGTCATGCTCATTTTGTCTTTAATTCAAACACGATTTCATGTTAATCAGCAGCTAATTTCAATATGGGTTAGTATGAAATTGATTATCCTTTCCTATAAAATCCGTGATTTTTTGTCCCAATGATTTTAAACTTGAGAAAACATTGTAGGAAAACAAGTAATTTCTTCTTTTCCAAAACATTTTCTACCCTGTAGGACTGATATTTCAATCAGATCTCAATTTAATCTGTCGTCTGCTACCTCTTTCAAATTGGACAATTATAAAATTTCGTTAAACAGGAAAAGGTTAATTTCATGCTACTGTTACATTTTCAGATGTAAAAAGAAGGAAGACAGATGTGGTTGCTTCAAGTTCAAAGGTTAGTATAGGAGGTGAAGTGTATTCACCCATGATGGAGGTTACCTAGCAACCCATTTATACCATGTATCCAGGTTATATTCTGCTATAGGTGATCCAGTCGAGCCATCAACCAGCCAGTCACTGAGAAAGATGACAGAGGGAAGATTGGTGGTCAACAGTTTGTCAAGTTTTTCTACCTGTAAAAAAGTTGCTATGTTTTGTTTTTTGAAGGGCTACAGAAGATAATGGAGTGGAGATAAAGGAGGATCCTCAAGAATCTGCAGTTGTACAAGTATTGATAGAATATCAGCACCAGTATCTTCTATTATTTTATAAAATCTATTGTCAAATATCAATTATGTAAGATCCTGGTGGAGGAAGAAATAAATGTATGGAAATCTACCTCACAGCTCCCAATTTATCTTCAATTGTTTTAAAAGACGCTGCCATTAATTTAAGAATCAACAAATAGCCATCCCTGGTGAATGGACTTGTTTTGAAGTGGTCTAGCTTTCTTTGTTCTGTTTTTTTGCATGAAAGAAGGCTATTAAGTTACCATTGTAGAGGAATGAAAGAACTGTATATTGTAAAAAGAAAATGAAGGACTGAATGTTCAAAAAGTTCTCAGAATATGCACCTAGCTGCCATGTATCCATTAGAGGCTTACAGTTGACCTAGAGAGAATCTCATTAGCTGCATCCCTCAGGGAGTAACAAATCAATCTTTCAATAGCTTGTATGAAGAGATGAGATCCTGTTATATATTCCCTCTAGATATATTACGAAACGAATCCGACCATCCACATTATTCAGAAGAAAGTTACCTTCACATCAGTCCTCTTCAACGCCCTACCTATGCGGTATCTGTTTCCCTCTACATGCAGTCGTAGATGATAAATCTGTCCTGAATCTTTATAGACATGCAGCTGTGTAAAGTGAAATCAACCAGAATCAACCGATGGAATGGGATTATACAGCCACTGTGTAATAGTAAATCCTGGAAAGAGTCAACAATTGTTTATTACATGATCTGATTATACAACACAGTTACTAATACAAACATTTTTTTCAAAATGGGACTCTTTGGGAATGGATTTTAATCTTAAAGCGCGTGATAAAGTGCAATGAAAAGTCAGATGTGTGAAAAACATCAACACATTTTTGTGAAATTGATTTCATAGACGAATTATAAATTGCATTTTTTTTCTGCAGAAGTCTGAGTCAGTGAATATTGATAAAATTGTTGCAAGGCATTATCCGAGAAATGACATACAATGGTCGTAATTATGTCATTAGACTGGTCCAATGTTATTTACTATAATAGATAGGAGTATATTTTATTAAGTGTGTCTCAAGAAGAGGTGTTTATGTATATTAAAACACTGGCATTTACAATTTGTGGATCATGTTTTCTTGGGGTGGAAAGGATGTTTTGTATTTCTACTTGATAAACTGGCTGAATATTTTGTGGTGTTGGACAAAGGATCAAAAATGAGTTATATCATGATGAATATCTGTACACAAAATGAAGGATGAAAATAAGTGTTTAGTTAATGTTTAGCAATTTGCATAATTTCAAAGGATTATTATAGTTTAATTAAGGTGTTGAATTTCGGAGTCTTTGAAGTAAGGTAGACATCCTAAACTGTTAAATGGTTCATAGGAAGAGAGCTTAAAATACAGAATGTCAATGCTGGTACATATATTGTGTATTATTTCCCTAAACAAGTGAGTAGTATTATAAATAATTATGTCGGGTTAAACAACTAACAATAACTGTAGGTGCTGAAAAGTTAAATCCATTACAAAAAAGAAAGATTGTGTTGTGCTAGTAAAGGTACGAATGATTATAGATTAGAAGAAATTGTTTGCAACAGGCTATAACACCTTTCCCCCCAATCACTTGTATTATTCATTCCAGGGTCTTTATAACAAGGGATTGTTCTATAATGATGTAAGATTTAGCTATTAACTAGCTTAAAAGTATGCTCTCTCATTTTTTTATTATTTTTTTTTACACTATACATAGGAACAGAGGAGGAATAGAAAAGGACTATCAAAATGAATTCTTTCACAACCTATTTTAACACATTCCCACGCAATCCTGCTTTTATACACCCCTGAAGAAGTATATTAAAGAATACATTTTGAGAAAAGGAGAAACTGCTTTGGACCTTAGTTTTCATTTTTCCAAATCAGTTTGAATTGTCCTCTGCACCATACTAGAATTTAGACCTGTTCATAATTTTGTCATATGGTATTGGGTTAAAGTATGTGTATATTCTTTAATATTGAAATATGATACAAGAGATTAGAAAGATAGCATGATATTCTTTATACCTTTTGATGATGGCTTATTCCAGCTTCTGCTGTTCACAGAATATTTCTTCTTTAGCCATGATTTTTGTAGGCAGCCTAGACAAGGATGAGCCTGCATTCAAGAGCAGTCTAATCTAAGTCTACGCTATCTTGTTATTTATTGTAAAAAGTAAGTTTTTCAAAATAATGGTTTAAGAAAAATCTGATGGTATTGAATTTTATTTAGTAGGACAAAGTTTAACCCTTGTCATGCTTAACTTGGAATGTTCCTGCTTTGGCAGAAGGTATAGACAAAGATCAGCCTGCATATAAGTGCAGTCTGATCTTAGTCTACACCTCCTGATTGACTCCTTTAACCCAGAGATGTTTACAAATTTAATTTTCAAATAATTTTTACCCTTTACCAGTGTTTCCAGTGCTTTCAGGCCTTTGATTTAAATGCAAATTCAGATAAGGATAATATTCAGCATGACAACGGTTAAAATGATTGCTATACATGTAACATTGTTTAATAAAACAATCAGAACACTTGTTTGATACAGAAGGATCCTAATAGTCAGTGCCAAATATCATGTTTTGGTTAGAACTCAGAAGAAAGAATCAAACATGAATTAACCCATTACAAGACAAAGGAAAATTTAGACTGGTCAAAATTTAAAGAAGTTGCAGATGACAATTTTTTTTTTGATAAAATTTTAAAGATTTTTGTCTTTTGGGATAGAAAACATTGTGGATAATGAGAAATTGCTCAAGCTCAATGTCTTCCAAAGCTTTTGTCCTTGAGGATGTCAAAAAGCGTCATTGAGTGGGAAAGGGTTAATAATATTTTGTCCAAAATTCTGAAGTGTTGATGGGGTTACAGGTGTCCTCATCTTGCATATACCGGCAGGTTGACATTTTCTAATACCTGTCTTATTCATTTGAAACTCGGGCTATATGTTCACTATCAAAATTTATTTCATTTTGTTAAAGGGATAAATATAAATATATTTCAGCTCTACTGACAAAAAGCCAGAAGAGCTATTGTGTTGGTGTGTTTCTGGTCCATCCAGTCATGATTGCTTCTGTCCATCTTTTTGTTCAGATATAATTACCTTTCTTATCAGATTTATGACTTAAAACTGCATGATTATTGTAAGTATCAAACTTTTCAATATTTGGTCAATTGAATTGAGAAAAGTGGCATAATGGATATTTAACAAATAGTATTTTTGAATGATGTATTTGTTGATTCAGGTGAGCTCTAATACAAACAAATGACTTCGGAGGAAATTTAGCATAGATGAATCAAGACATTGCACAAATTTGATTGCCAAATTTTAGACACTGGTGGGCTTGTGAGACGAGAAGAAACGGCTTGCAAAGTATTAACAAGGAAAAAGCTTATACTTCAGAAAAATTATAAAATCATTTTTTGTTCAGTATAGTTCTCCATCAAAAGCTTTTACTTTGCATTTTGTATGGTGATGTTGACCTTTATCTACTTTAACCCATTCCGACACAACAAAATTTTAGAATGCTCTAAATTGAAAGAAGCTGCAGATGATAATTTGAAATTGGTGAATTTTTTTCTTCTTCTTTATCGATAGAAAACATAGTAGATAGTGAAGAAATTGCTTATAAAAAGCAAAGCTTTTCTTTTGAGATGCGTAAAAAGGATAGAAAACATTGTGGATAATGAAGAAATTGCTTATTAAAAGCAAAGCTTTTCTCTTGAGGTGCGTAAAAAGGAGGGAATCTGTGGGAAAGGGTTAAAGATGTTATTTTTAGCTCACCTGAGCACCAAGTGCTCTGGATGAGCTATCATGATCAGTCATCATCCAGCGCCCGTCTGTCCATCTGTCTGTCTGTCCGTTCACAATTACAAAAAAATCTTCTCCTCCTTAACTAACCATTGAATTTAAACAAAACTTCACAGAAATGATACTTAGGTCATGATCTTTCAAAATACTTTGAAATCCAAAAGAACTATGGTTGCCATGGCAACGTAGTGAAAAAACTTTAAAAATCTTCTTCCAAGGAGCTTTGATATTTGGTATGTATTAATGCCTATTGACCCTCTTCTTAAGTACTTCAAAGAATTACCGTACTCTTGAAATTAGCTCAACATGGTTCGATTCTCACTATACCTAAGATTTAAGGAGAAAATCTTTAAAAAATCTTCTCCAAAATGATTAGGTGTAGGGCTTTGATATTTTGTATGTTATATCATAAAGCCTTGAGCCATCATACTCAGGGGAGCAATATAGGACCATCATGGTCCTCTTGTTTTGTTTTTTCCCTTGACATTGACCTTCATAATCCTTCCCCAAACAATCTGGCTTTACTTTTTTACAACTTTCTAGCAAGTTTGAGAATTCAATGTTACAAATGAAGAAAATGCCTTATCTTCATTTATCAATTTTCTAAAGTTTTGTTGTCTGGTAACAGGTTAAAAGACTTTGATATTATTTTTCTACATCCTATATATTTTATGATTATACCCCAAAGAGGTCATATGCTTTTACTAAGTGACCTTTATCTGTGATTGTTAACCTATTTCAAAATCGCTCTTTTTGACACCCTTAAGAAAAAAGCTTTGGAAAATGAAATTGCCTGTAACAAGCAATTTCTTTATTATCCACAATTTTTCTACCAAAAAAGACAAATTTTGAATTCCATCAACTAAATATGTTGATTGCAACTTCTTTGAATTTGGACCAGTCTAAAATTTTGTTGTCTAGTAAAGGGTTTAAACTAATATGACAACTATGATTTCAGAGAGCCAGTAGAGCATCTCAGGGTTCCAGGGCCTCTTGTTGTAATATGGATGCCCCTTTCTTGACTTTGATTTACATATACTATCAAACACCTGAAATCCATACCTCAGACATCCATATAAATTTTAGTGAGCTAAGAACCTTCATGATAAAAACATGAAATATGTAACTACGAACATTATATGATGGATTGGCGATGGCAATCAATAATCTATAGACCAATCCAATAATTTATTTGACTTGAAGTATATGTTGACCTCTGACATTAAAGTCATGTTTTTTTTGTTGGTTTTGCACTTAAATTGTCAGAACTACAACTCAGTTAAGTTGTAGTTAAAATATATTAGGGTGTTACCCAACAATTTGCTTTTTGCTTCTCATCATACATATGCCTATTACCAGACGGCAAAATTTTAGACTGGTCCAATTGCAAAAGAGTTGCAGGCAACAATTTTAAGGTTTTGAAATTTTAGATTTTTTCAACTTTCTGGGTAGAAAACGTGTAGAATGAAGAAATTGTTTGTGCAAGCAATTTCTTCATTTTACACAATGTTTTCGCTATTGTTTTTCTTTAGGGGTATCAGAAAGTGTAATTGTGTGGGAATGAGTTAAGCAAAGTAAGGTTGTTTGATATCTAATAAAATGCCTTGTGGGAGGCCATTGGATGTGTCTAAAATTCTGTCATTTTTTGGCCTATCAGAAATATAATCAAGCACAGGTTCATTGTGATTACTTTATCAAAAATACAGTTTTGTAAAGTAGAATGACTTCACGATTAATATGTCAATTTTGAAAATTTTATTCCCAATCTGATTGCAGTCAATACTTTTTGGTCTTCAGACATGATTCGTTCTAGCTTGTAAGGTCAGAAATGATAAAGAAAACACTTGTTTCCGTACAATTAGTTTTCAAGCTAAAATTGATAACCGGTCAATAAAGAAAATTAACTGAAGCATTAAGATTAATTCTCATCCTTTGAAAGGCATTTTTCTGTTTTTTGTCAAGCGCCATGATTTGAAAGGGATGTTAGATGATGTTAGAGCAGATAGACTGGAGATAATGTGTTTGATAAACTAATAGACAGTTGGATGATTGCAATGATTTGTGTTTTGTTATGTGTTTTATATAATGAGTTGTTTTCAGCCCTTTGTGTGGACTGAAGGTTGTTTTCAGCCCTGTGTGTGGTCTGAAGGTTGTTTTCAGATTCCATGCTGTGTTGTTATTTGGAGATTCACATCTTTTGTTATTCTAGGAGGACACGACTGGCTTGTCTAAATCTCGACATAGAAAGGTAACTTGATATAATTATGTTAGATAAATTTTTTCTTTGATTTTGATTTGATGATTCACAAACCTTTTTTTCTTGATCGATAATTAATGACAGATCTCTGCTGAAAATCAAAAATTCAGAAAATCAATCTTATCATGCTTTCAGTGAACTCTGAATGGTAAGTATTTTTTTTGATTTGGTGACTAAAACATCAAACAGCTCATTCATGCTGAAGTTACGATGTTTAATTTTTAGCTCATCTGTGCACAACATGCTCTAGGTGAATTTTTGTGATTACCCTGTGTCCATTGTGTGTCGTGCGTCAGAAGTCCTCAACAATTCTTTAAAATCTTCTCTGTAACCACTGGGCCAATTTTAACCAAAATTAGCAGGAATGTTCTTGAGGTAACCCTTTTCAAAACTTGATCATGAAACTTTGATTATTGGAAAATATGGGCATGGCAGGTAGGGCTTATCAAACTTAATAGAAATAATGAAATAATTCTTTATTAATCTTTTCCTCATAAACCACTTGGGCCAATTTGGACTAAAATTGGTGGGATTATTCCTTTGGTGACCCTTTTCAAAACTTGTTCATGAAGTTTTGATAAGTGAAAAATGGGGGTGTGGTAGGTAGGACTTATTGGACTATAGAGAAGTAATGAAATATTTGTTTAAAAATCTTCTCCTCCTAAACCACACGGCCATTTTCAACAAAACTTTGTAGGAATGTTTCTTTGGTGATTCTTTTGAAAACTTCTTCATGAAATTTTGATTCACAAAAAAAAGTCGTGACAGGGCTGGGTTATCAGACACAGAGAAATCATGAAATAAATCCTTAAAAGTCTTCATCTCCTTAACCATTTGGCCAATTTTGACAAAACTTGGCAAGAATGTTCCTGAGAGTACCCTTTTCAAAACATGTTGTTGAAATTTTAATTTTGAAAAAAATTGGCGTGGCAGGGCAGGCTTATGTGACTTAGAGGAATCATGAAATAATTCTTTAGAAATCTTCTCCTAAACCATTTGGCCAATTTGGACCAAACTTGGCAGGAATATTCCTTGGATGGTACTTTTCAAAACTTGATTATGAAACTTTGATTAGTGAAAAATAGGGGCATGGCAGGTAGCAGTGTTGCATCCAGGCCGCGCTATTGTGGGATTCCCCGGTTTTTTTATTCACTCACACAACTTTACTGATTTAATGGGAGAGTAATTACGCAACAATGTTCTGACTCCCCCAGAATAGATTAACCAACCGGGATATAAAAAAATGTGAAAAAAGATGAATGTCGATTAAAAAAACAGAACAATAAATTTTACAATTAAGGATGGGTGTCAAAAGTATTTTGCACAATTGTACTCTATCAGAAAGGAATATTGAGGTAAAGTCAAAAAGTTCAGAACTACAAAAATCAGTTTTTATACGCCGCCGATGAAGGATGTTTAATGGTA
The DNA here is from genome assembly GCA_946902895.1 of Fragum fragum. Taxonomy (NCBI): domain Eukaryota; kingdom Metazoa; phylum Mollusca; class Bivalvia; order Cardiida; family Cardiidae; genus Fragum; species Fragum fragum. The sequence goes on from OX336369.1 coordinate 5,624,290, forward strand.
TTATCTCCTCAGTCTATCCATCTGTTCTTCTGCTGCATCTGTTCTTCTGCTGTCTGGACATCCACATCTTATGAACACATCTCCTACATTTCTGGACAATTTGGAATGAATATTTTTCACAGACTTTTCCTGGTCAACTGACCTTGTGCTTATTATTGGGGGTTTGCTATTTAGGATGTGTCACAGAAAAGGCTTCACCTGATCTTATGCATATTGTTGAGGTTTTGCCAGTTAAGTTTGCATTACAGAACAAGGGGGTTTAGTGCAAAATTGTCTTGCCAGTCATGGATGTATATTGTGACTAGAGCGCTTGTTAATTCTTGCATCAAAACAAAGACAAACTTTCAATCTTCAAATAAGTGTTTGTATGAGGATGATCACAAATGTGTATAAACCACTTTTCTGCTGCATGGAGCACTTTGACATAACAGAAAATCAAATCGTTTCTACAAATGCATTCTTTCTAAAGAAAAAATAAACAAAACTGGTCTATATTTTAAAGGATTTCAAAATTTACTGAGTTAGGGTCAAAGCTGTATGATTGGCTTGACAATTTGCAATTCTGACAACTTCTTCAATGAAATTGATTATGCAACAAGAACATTCTACACATGTGGATCTTTTTTAGCTGTACTTGCCAAAGCTAAATTAATGGCATGTATCCTGACTTTGCACCTGTTAACCCATTACCAGCCAGAAAAATTTTGAGACACATCTAAATTTAAAGAAATTCCACACACCAATTAAAAGCTTATGAAATTTTAGATTCTTTCAATTTTCTGGATAGAAAATATTGTGTAAAATGAAGAAATTGCTTCTTCATTTTGCACAACATTTTCCCAATAGTTTTCTTGAGGGTTGTCAAAAACAGTCGCTGTGTTGGTATGGGTTCAATACCTAAGACAAAAAAGCTTTTAGTTCTTGGTATCTTCATCAAATTGCACTGAATACCTTTATCATTATAAGGATCATACCTTTGAAATTGGGTTTATTCAATCAAGTAACACAGGAAAAGGGGGCCTAAGAAATTTTATCAAGATGTCCGTATTAACAAGATTTAAGTCCACAGTTTTCATCCCATTCTCTTCAAATTTGCACAAAATGATTGCACCATCATAAGAATGGGTCCTATTGGAATCGGGTCACTTCAGTCAAGTTACATAGGAAAAGTGGCCTAATGGAAATTAAATTTTAGTGGGGTCTGGTCTAGAAGTAAGACGCTGACCTAATGATTGGAGGGTTCCAGGTTCGAATTCCACCCTGGTTGAGAACATGGAAAAGTTTATGTGTAAAAAAATTTACTCCATGTTGCTATTCTCCACCCAGATTTTTAAACTGGTACCAAGCCATACATCCAAGGATCCAATAGGAAAAATAATTATCTGATTGACACAAAATAATGCCTCTCACAATTCAACATCTGCTTATTACCTTGATTGACGGGTTAAAAAATCGTTGCCTAATGCATGCCATCCTTTCTCATGCAGTCACTTCAATCCCATAAACAAGGTCACTAGTTTAAAGATTCAAACTCTAAACAGGGTATCCTCATTTGATGTTATTATTCAACACACAAACAAGTTAGAAAATGAAAGTACTTAAGAAATGAAGAGAATATTTTTTGTGCTTTTTTTCAAGTATGAACCTAAAACTAATCGATAATCAAACTTAGACATTTTCTGATGTGACAGAAGATATCCACTTTTAAACTTGCATTACATGTTCTCTATTCAAGGAGCTATCTATACTACCCAGGAGGATATCTCTTGTACAAATTATGTCCATTATCCATTTTCTAATGAGGTTTTCTGAAGGAAAAACCTTGGTAATAGATTTGGGAATGTTGGCAGTGGATGGTTTTGCCCAACTACCGGTACTCCCACAATTTTGATGAAATTTTCACCAAATATTCGTCTTCATCTAACCTACCGTAAATTATCAGCATTTTATGATTCAATGCTGCATCATTGAAAAAGGAGACTTATTGTCTCATTTCTTGAATGCATAACAACTCCTACAATTCCTTGGTAGCGAGTAGGTCTACTAGTCATGGGGTACCGGGTTCAATTCCCGGCCACAGTGAATATCCTCTCTGACATTAGTCTCTCACCACTGGGTGGATAATCGTAATTCTTAGTGGGATGAGCAGCTGGAGGCTCAGAAAGAATGTAGTGGTAGTATAATTGTGAGAAATACCAGAAATCCATTGTTAGGTGCTTCAGCCGCTCTGATATGACTTAAATACTATGTCAAGTACAAAAAAACATGTTGACTCTCTAGAATTAAAACTAGGTTACAAGGTCAAATTGGAAAAATCCTGGAAAAACTATGGAGATTGTAGGAGCCACTTTTGATATTAAAATGGGGTCACTAAATTAGGTGAGCAATTTAGGGCCAGTATGATCGTCTTGTTATCCTGCACCATAAATGATGACATAGGGGTACGCTAATAGCATGTCTGTCCTCCCTTCTGTCCTAAATTTAGTTCTTGAGTTGATAGATCTTAACCTGGTGAAGTCTGTGCTCAAGAACTGCAGCTTTGGCTTTTTATGCTCCCTGAGCAAGCTTATAGATGCTGCTTTGTCTGTCTGTCCTTCCTTTTTCTGTCTGTCTGTCAGCTCAAGGTAAAACATTAAAATTTAGCATTTCTAGACGTTGGATCCTTCAATTACAGGTTGACTCAAAATAACTTTACTTTTAAATTGTTGCCTATCATGAGCAAATGTGCCATTTGAAAAAATTATTCATACTGTTTCGAGGTCAAGGTCACAGCTCAAGGTCAATCATTAAAATTAAGCATGTCCAGATCATAGCTTCTTCCATTATAGTTGTATTTCAATATAACTCGTAACAATTGTTTTCAGTCATGAGTAGATGTGTAATTTGAAAAAAAGAGCAACAAAAAAACCCTAATAGCTCAAAGGTCAAGGTCACAGCTTGAGGTCAAACAGCATAGCTCCTAAAATTATGGATTGTTTTTCGAAATTAACTTTGTACAATTGTTCTCTATTGTGAGTAGATGTGCCATTTAAAACAAGTTTTCAGATAGCTCTAAGGTCAAGGTCAGGGCTAAAGGATGTATGTTAAAACTTAGCATATCTGGAATATAGTGAGCATATACCTGTAACTGCATTTGTTGGTCCGTCTGAACCCTTTCCCTGTTTGTTTTATACTTTTTGTGACAGGGCTATATTAGGAGAGCATAATCGGTCTCTGCAGCTCTTGTTGGATTAGTTTTTAAACCTTTCCAATACCAGCCCTGTTTTTTATGTCCCTGCAATTTTGTACTCAAGAAATCATTATGTGAAAGGAAAAAATTGCGTTTTTCAAGCAATTTCTTCTTTTCCACAATATTTTCTACCCTGTCAGGTGGTTAATTTTTGTATTGTGCCATCTTTTAGTTGTCGTCTGCGACTTCTTTCAAAATGGATAAGACCAAAGTTTTGAAAAACGGGAAAGACAAGATTTCTTACTTATATGTGAATCATAATGTGTTTTATGCTTTGCATCAGTTTGAATGTTATTAGCAAGATGTGATAATTTCAGAGCACATCACCAGTGACAGAAAGAAGTGACCGAGACAAGGAGCGTCGAGAGAAAAAGAGGGTAAGGCTTTGAGTAAACCACAGATACGATTGATTGTCTGGAATGGGTTTAGTTGCCTGGAGAAATGAGTTTAATTCCTTTCTTCTGAATATTTAATTGTCAAAATTTCTGAAAAATTTTGGTGTTGAACTTTGGGTGAAAAATTGGAATGTGAAAAATAGTTCATATAGCTCCATATAGAAAGAAGAACATATTTATAAACTATATATTTTCTTTCAAATGATTAGATAAGTAGAGGCAAGTTGGAAATATTCAGGAGAAAAGGTTACCTTCATCACAAAGATATTAATATAAGACTAGAAAAAGATAGGAACCAGAAGTAGGCAAAGGACGTTGTTTGAAATAACAACATAATTCTTTCTTGACTTTGTACAAATTAACTCATAGGACCACCATGTAGAAGTTTTATGGAAACAACTTATTTAATTCTAAATTTGGCATGTTACAAATTTTACTGACAAATAGTCTTTTGGATAATTGAATTGAACCTTACCAATCTGTGTAAGGTATTAAAGTGACTTGTTGTGTTAAAAGGGCCAATCTAGAATTTTGTTTTTCTTAGAAAAAGATATTTGATCCAGCAAATGCCATGGTTGATATCTAAACGTATTCATAGCAAGATGAAATGACAAGAGGATCATGATGGCCTATAATATATTACTGGAGTAACAAACCAAAAAGTTTACACTTGTTACCAGTCCTAATTTCGAAGGCTTAGTGATCTAAAAAAAGTAAGGCCTCTGCTGTTAACTCATTTTTTTTCTAGTATTGGAATGTGACCTACTTTTTAATCCTAAGATATTTGATTAACCCAATCCCACACAGTGATGCTTTTAGAGCCCCCTTCCCCCCCAAGAAAAACACTTGGGAAAACATTGAGTAAAATGAAGAAATTGTTACAAGCAATTTCTTCATTTTCCACAATATTTTCTACCCAAAGTGTGGAAAAATCTAACATTACGTAAAGTTTAAATTGTTGTCTGCAACTCCTTTGAATTCAGACCAGTCTAAAGTTTTGTTGTCTGGAAATGGGTTAAAAGCCTGTAAGTGATATAACTGAGCCAAATATTCTGATATCACTTCAGCTTGAATTGAGGCTGAAATTATATGCAAGGTTTTTGTAAAATATTTACCCAGTAAATTATTTCTTTCATTGTAAGTGCAGGGTTCCCACGCATCAGGGAAAAGTCAGGGAAAAATGGAATTTTGTAAAAGTCAGGGAATTTTGATGAGTGTCAGGGAAATTTAAAAAATAAGGCAAAAGTCAGGGAAATGTCAGGGAATTTTGAACAGACTGTCAGGGAATTTTTTATTGGAGTAGTTTTCAAGGCTAAGGCAGTTTCTTATGTTTTTGGCTTAAATTGCTAAAAGTACTGATTTCCAATTTTGATAGTTATTTTGAAAAAAAAAAAATAATAGAAACTGAAGGGATTTGAACCCCTTGCCTCCTTAGTATGGTCGTTTCTGTGATAGTTTCAGTTTTGTTGTTCACTGAATTGTATTCAACATTATTAGAATATCAATGAACTTCTGACCTCTTTAGAAACATGTTTTTTACAGTTTTTTGTTAGGAATGCAGATAATGAATTTTAGTTTGTTTGTTCAAAATGAGTAGGTTAAAAGCAGCAGTTCTATAACTATTATATGCATAATAGCACTGATAATTCCTTGATGAAATTGTTAAGGAAGAGGGAAATATCGGTTGAAACGTCGATAAAATGTCAGGGAAATATCACTTTCTTGTCAGGGAAATGTCAGGGAATTTTGGAACTGCCGGAGCGTGGGAACCCTGAAGTGACTAATTTTCAAACCCTTTAATTATTATATCCATAAACATATCAAGACAAATCTTTAAGTTAGTCAAGTTAAATCCAATGCTTCTAGAATGTGAAAAAAGATTTCCTATGACGTGACCTAGATTCTTTGTATTTTAGCTAAAGTGACTTGATTTCAAATCAAATAAACAACCGGACTAATTTTCCGGCCAAATAAAGAAGATAAAGCTAATCTGTGGTCTCTTGAGTATTGACAAGTTTCTAGGTAACCAGATCATAAAGACCAGATTACTTATTTTGATTATTAATTGTTCAGCTTACCTCAGTGTAGTAATAAAAAAAAATTTAAAAAAAAAACTTCTCAAACAATCTCTTTTCAACTATTTCTCAAAAAGGATTCATAGATCATGATCTTTCAAAATACTTGAATATATTAAAATCCATGGAGAACACTTGTTTTAATGGCAGCTAATTTACAAAAAAATAAAATAACTCATAAAATTTTCTCCTTCCAAAAAGTAAGGACTTACGCTTTCAATTTGATTTTTTGCTTGGCTGTTTTCAGAGAAAACTTTAGATAACTTTAAGACAAGGTTGTCATCCCTGTTGTTGGAAGACTGACATTTTCTAATATCTCTGGTATTATTGACCAAATTCACCTGAAAACCCGAAAACAGTGGAATCCTCTGATAATAGCAATTCACTGCTTTATTCTAACTCACATTTTGCACAAATACCACATTTATAGAACAAATAACTCCTTTTATAAGCAACTTTTGGTTAATTGCAACAAAAGCTTTGACAGATTGGTGTTGTAATTAACAGGACACTGTATATGTTTACTATCAAAAGAGCAATCTATACCAACAAGGGAGATAACTCTAAATGCCTTTTTGAAAATGTTATATTCCTCAAGTTATGGGACTTTATCCTGTACGCAAATATAAAAGCCCTTTATTGTGGCATCCCTTATATACTCGCTAATAAAGAAGATATCTTCATAAATCTTTCCCAAATATCATTATACAGTAATATTTTGTAGCATAATTTCATAATTTTCTACCAAGTTACATAAAATTTATATTCTTAGATCAAATTAGCACTGTTTTATTGTATCCTCAAGTTTAAGTTATGACTATGAAGGAATTCTTTAAGAATCATCTTGACTATTTAACCTAAACATTTTATTTTTTACATGCAGCTTTTCCATAATGGTTGTCTAAGGTTATTCAAATAATCACTCGTAAGATTGAGATTAGCCCTTTAAGGTGTTGCATCTTTCATTTAACTCTTGTCATGCTGATCCTGGACTATTCTTTAATTTTGCAGAAGGTATAGATAAAGATCAACCTGCACATAAGTGCAGTCTGTTTCTTGTCTAGATCACCTGCTTCTAACTTTTAAGCAGCATTTATTGTCAAATTTAATTCAAAAATAAATACAGACCTTCTATAATGACTTCCAGTTCTTTTAATACTTTGATTTAAAAACATCCTTGGAAACCTATTTTATTTAGCATGACCAGGGCTAACACTAAGATAAAAGAGGGAAACAAGAGGTGTACATCTTTAGCTCACCTGAGCACAAAGTCCTCTGTCCGACGTCTGTCTTGCGTCATCCGTCAACAATTTCTTGAAACAACATCTCCTCCCAAACCACTGGTCAAATTTGAACCAAATTTGGCTAAAATGTTCCTTAGGCGGTCCCCTTTTAAAAAATAGCTAAAATAATTGAAATTCGTTAAAAACTCTGGTTGCCATGGCAACAAAAGTGAAATTTTAAAAATCTTCTCCTCCTGACCCAGAAGGTGTAGAGCATTGGTATTTTGCATGAAGCATCAGTATATTCACCTCTTTCAAAATAGCTAAAATCATGATCCACGGGTCCCCAGTGGCAGAGCCCAAGGGGGGGGGGTGTTATTTAGAAAAAGAGAAAGATTTTTAAATGACATCTCCTCTCAAACCACTTGGCCAATTCGAACCTAATTTGGCAGAAATGTTCCTTAGGTTGTCCTCTTTAAAAATAGCTTAAAGAATTGAAATCCCTTAAAATCTCGGTTGTGATAGCAACAAAATTGAAATTCTAAACAATCTTTAAAAATTGTCTCCTCCTGACCCAGAAGGGGTAGAGCATTGATATTTTGCATGAAGCATCACTATATTGACCTCTTTCAAAATAGCTAAAATCATGATCCTCTGGTCCCCAGGGGCAGAGCCCAAGGGGATGGGGTTTATATAGAAATAAAGAACGATTTGTAAATGACATCTCCTCCCAAACCGATGGACCAATTTGAACCAAATTTGGCAGAAATGTTCCTTAGTGGTCCCCTTTAAAAATAGCTAAAAGAATTGAAATCTGTTAAAAACTCTGGTTTCCATGGCAACAAAAGTGAAATTTTAAAATAATCTTTGAAAATTTTCTCCTGACCCCAAAGGTGTAGAGCCTTGATATTTTGCATGAAGCATCACTATATTGACCTCTTTCAAAATAGCAAAATTCATGATCCTCGGGTCCGGAAGGGCAGAGCCCAAGGGGTGTGGGGTTTATATAGAAATAAAGAATGATTTTTAAATGACATCTCCTCCCAAACCATTTGGCCAATTTGAACCAAATTTCCTGCAGAAATGTTCCTTAGGTGGTCCCCTTTAAAAATAGCTAAAAGAATTAAAATAGGTTGAAATTCTGGTTGCCATGGCAACAAAAGTAAAAATTCTAGAATAATCTTTAAAAATCTTCTCCTGACCCAGAAGGTGTAGAGCCTTGATATTTTGCATGAAACATCAGTATATTATTTCAAAATGGCCAAAATCGTGATCTTCAGGTTCTCAGGGATGGAGCCAAAAGGCGGTAGGATTTATATGTAGAAATAAATAAGGATTTTTAAACATCATCACGTAGACCTAAGTGGGATAGCAGCAGGAGGCAAGAAAAGTATGTAATGGCAGTACTGGTGTTAGAAATACCCAAAATCCAATGTTAGGTGCTCCAGCTGCAGTGATATGACTGAAATACTGTTAAAAGTGGCGTTAAACCCCATTCAATCAATTAAACAGCATCTCCTCTCAAACCATTTTGCTGAATTGAACCAATTTTGGAAGAAATGTTCCTTAGATGGCCCTGTATTAAAATGGCTGAAAGAATTGAAATCCATTAAAACACTGTTTGCCATGGCAACAAAAGTGAAATTTTAAAATAATCTCCAAAATGACCCAGAAGGTGTAGAGCCTTGATATTTTGCATGACACATCGGTATATTGACTTTAGCTATTTTGAAATTTGTCTTTATGATCACAGGTACAAAGCCTATAGATGTCAGATCCACTTGCATCATAATCCTAACCTTAACATTAAATTAGACTATTGAAGGAAAAAAACCTGTATTTCAGGTGAGCACACAAGGGCCAATGGCCCTCTTGTTCAACAATTCAGGACCAAAAAAATACAATCACAAATCCTCACCTTGAACATGTTGGGTTCAGGTGAGCTAATAATCAGCAATGACCAAAAAATCTCAACCCTGGCCTGGCTCTTTACTTCAAAGGTGGTTCCTTGTTGTGTGACAGATCATGTATTGAACTTACATAGAAAGTTGAGGAAATGTTGTCCTTTCTTCAAATGACATCCTCTCCCAAACCACTGGGCATATGACAACTCAATTTGGCAGGTGGTCCCATTTAAAAAATGCTAAAATAATTGAAATCTGTTCAAGATACTGGTTACTATAGCAACAAAAGAGAAATTTAAAAATAAATTAAAAATCATCTCTTGACCCAGAAGGTGAAGAGCCTTGACATTTCGCATGAAGCATTAGTATATTGACCTCTGTCAGAATTGCCAAAATCATTACCCTCGGACCCCCATGGGAGCCTATATAGAATTTTTAGATAACAACTCCTCTCATATTACTGGACTATTTTCAACCAAATTTGGTAGATATGCTCCTTAGATGACCCAGTTAAAAATGGTAAAAAGATATGAAATCTATTGAAAACGCTTTGATATTTGGTATATTTCAATGCCTATTGCCCCTTTACCAAAATACTTCAAATAAGTATTGTTTCATTAGCTCTATGTTGTCTTCTATATACTATGGTCTAAAGGAGAAAATCTTTAAAAATCTTTTTCTCCAAAACAGTTTTGAGTAGAGTTTTGATATTTAGTATGTATCATAATGTCTTGAGCCATCATACTTAGGTGAGCAATATAAGACCATCATGGTCCTCTTGTTTTACAGAGTTCTTGAAAATATAGATGGGCCCTCATACAAAAAAAAACAATACAGTCTTGAATTAATATCTTTGTTGTTAAACATGCATGCATGAGTTTTAAGTTTAGTTACACACACTACTGCTTTTAGTATGGGACATTTAGCACATTCTTTGCAGAGATAATAGAAACCAAGTACAATTACTTAACCCATTACGAGATAACACATTGTTAGACTGGTCCAAATTCAAACAAATAGCAGACAAGTTCAAGTTGATAAAACTTTTTATATCTCTATTATTCTTGGTAGAAAACAATGTGGAAAATGCAGAAATTGCTTGTGATAAGCAATATCTTTATTTTCTACAATGTTTTCATGAACTATTTTTCAGGCGCATGAAAAATCGGGGTTGTGTGGGAAGGGTGTAAAGGCTTAGATTGATATCAGAAAATAAAAGATGCAGAGCTGAGAGTATTGGGAGGCTCTTTGCATGGATTATTTGTAGGCATTTTTGTTGGTCTAAGTTTTTAAAACTTTCAGTTTTTTAGCTCACTTGAGCACAAAGTGCTTTGGGTGAGCTATTGTGATTAGCTCATCTAGCATTCGTTGGTCAGTGAATAATTACAAAAAAAAACCCTCCTCAAAACTGAGCAGAATTTAAATAAACTTCACATGTTGAGTCTGGTTCTTTCAAAATAGTTCAAAGAATTGAAATCCATACAGAACTCTGGTTGCTATGGCAACTGAAGAAAAAATGAAAAATTATCTCCAGCATATCTATAAGAGCTATAGCTTCCATCTTTACATGCAGAATCACCCTATGGTGTGCTACTAAAATAATTCAAATGATTTCTTTGGGATCAGTACAAGCCCTATGTAGTGGGTTACAGGATTTTACAAAAAGATAAATTATGAAATCTTTAAAAAAAATCCCCAATAATGTAAGCCCAAGGCTTTTAGATTTCGCATGCAAAATCACATTGTGGTACTCTACCAAAAAACTTCAAGTCATTAGTCTGAGATCAATACTGTGTCCAGTGTGCTGCGTGCAGCATCCGTCAACATCTTGAATGCACTCTTAAGGCCATATTTTTGGCTCAAATGTCTCCATTTTTTGGTCAGAATGTTTGTCTACTTAAAATCTCAGTCAAGTTTGATGTTGGGTTACATTTACAAATACGAGGTCACAAGGTCAAATCTTAGAAAAACCTTATGTACACTCTAGAGGCCAAATTGAGGGACTTAAATGTCTGAATATTAGGTCAGAATGTTTGTCTTCATAAAATCTTGGTCAATTTGATATTGGTTCACATTAGGAAAAAAATAGGTCTAAATTTAGAAAAAACTTTTTATGCAATCTTGAGGCCTTATTTTTGTCTCAAATGTCTTAATATTTGTTCAGAATGTTTGCTTCCATTTATTCCTTGATAGAATTTAAATTTGATCATAAGGGGGTCAAAAACTAGGTCATTCTGTTAAACATCAAGACATTAGGTGCCTTGCGCTTTGATCACTTCTGCAGTCATCATCTCAGGTGAGAGCTTTAGGGCCAATGGCCCTCTTTTTTTTTTTTTGGCCTGCACAGACCCTTTTTAGCTTACCTATTCCAGTTACCAAGGCGTTGGCGTAATACTTAACCCAATCCAACTCAAGCCCTCCTTTTTACGCCCCACAAGAAAAAAGCTTCGGAAAACATATTGGACAATGAAGAAATTACTTGTGACAAGCAATTTCTTCATTATCCACAATATTTTTTATCCCAAAAGACAAAAAAAATTAAAATTCCATCAACTTGAAATTGTCGTCTGCAGCTTCTTTCAATTTGGACCAGTCTAAAATTTTCTTGTGTTGGAATGGGTTAAGATCACAATTTTACATGCAGGTACCATAGCTCCATTCCTACTAAGTCTATTGCTCTGAAACCTTGCATCATAAAAACATTAACTAGGCAAAGATTTATTGCACTGACTTTCATTTAAATTTGAAAATTACCCGTTTCTACTTTTGTTAAATTTCCTAGTGCAAGACTATGCCACATGTCATCTCTGTAACTATGAAAGTTTTTGCTTTGATACTTTACAAACGTGTTAAGAGTTATAAACAACTTCTAGGCAAAGATTCATTACTCTGACTTCTTTTGGTGGAATTTAAGCCAGTTTTGAGTAGATGTTCTTGGTTTAAGTTTTTAAATGCAAGTCAGTGCATTATGTTTTATTTTTATAAATGCAAAATCTCTTTCTTTGAAACTTTGCACATGTTCTATCAGTTATATTTCAACTGTCTAGGTAGGATGAATCACTCTGACATTCATCAGTGGCATTGACACTTATTCTACTTTGAAATTCCTTGTTAAACTTCACCCTTGTCATGCTGTATAAATTACCTTACTGAATTGCTGTAAAATCAAGGGGTTAAGCAACGGATAGAACTTGTTGTTCAAAAATCAATATTTCTTTTTGAAATGAATTTCATAAACAGCTCTTGTAGGGAAAGTACAAGCAGGAGGTGAAGATTAAGATCAGACTGCACTTATTTTCATAACTGTGTGTAATTCCTTTCAATAGAATTAAAGCCAGTATCGAATTAAAAATTCCTCATTAAACTTTTTTGTGCAGTTCAGTACCTAATGTTGAATCCCTGTAACTTGTCTAGCTCTTTCATTTATAAGCAAATTTAAAACTACAGTTCAAGTCTGTAGGCAAAGATTCATAACTGGTTAAGCAATTTTTCGTTATTCTGACTATCAATTAGACATTTAACCAATTACCACACAATCCTGCCTTTTGATGCACCTCAAGTAAAAAGTTTTGGAAAATAATGTGGACATTGAAGAAATTACTTGTAACAAGTAATTTCTTTAATGTCCACAATATTTTCAACCCTAAAAGATAGAAAAATTCTAAATTCCATCCACTTGAAATTGTCATTAATATTTTCTTTAGGTTTGGACCAGTCTAAATTTTGCTAATTGTAATGGGTTAATTGCTAGTACTATCCAGCACGAACAATAGTCAAGCTTTGCTGCCAACTGATAGTTATTGTTGGGTTTATTTTTAACATAATTTTTACATGTATGTGTACAGTTGCTCTTAATTCAACAAATTAAATAAAAAAGAAAGAAAAAAAAACTTATATTTTCCCAATTTTTTATGAAACTCTTAAATGATTATTTATTTCCCCCATATATTCATTTTGATTAAAGTTGAAGAAAGATGGGAAGTATAGTGGGTTAGAAAACAGTCTCCACACTGATGTTAGTGCTACAGAGGTATGATAGAAGATAGGAGTATGAAATATTACTTATTGTACCCTTGTCACAGGATGAATAATTAGACTGCTCCAAACTTAAACCATTTGGGAGATGAAGAGACTTGTAAGGTTGTTTTCATTGAGTATGAAACAAAAACCTTATCACAAAATTAGTTTACCTGAGGGTCCATCTGTCTGTAAACAATTATTGAAAAATCTTCTCCTATACCAAGTGCTTTGATATTTTGTATGCATAATCACCTATTGACCCTGTACAAAAAAGAATTCAAAGAATTACCATATTCTAAAAATTAGCCTTTTCTGTGCAATTCCCTGAATTTAAAAAGGAATAAAGAAGGAAATCTCTGAAAAACTTCTTCTCCCAAACGATAAGGCCTAGAGCTTTGATAATTAGTACATAACATCAGCTATTGACCCTCTATCAAAATACTAAAAAAATTACTGTATTCTGAAAATTAGCCCTTTTCTATGTGATGCCTCATTTTACAAAGGAATGAAGAAGGAAATCTTTTAAATCTCCTCCTCCCAAACGAAAAGGCCTAGAGCTTTGATTTTTGGTATGTGTCATCACCTATTGACCCTCTACCAAATTTCTTCAAAAAATTACTATATTCTGAAAGTTAGCCCATTTCTGTGTGATCCTGATTTTACAAAGGAATAAAGAAGGAACACTTTTAAAATCTTCTCCCAAACCATAAGACATAGAGCTTTGATATGTGGTATGCGTAAATGTTATTGACTTTCTACTAAAATGTTTCATAGAATTACTATACTCTGAAAATTAGCCCTTTTCTGAGCAATTCCTGATTTTAGATAAGAATAAAGAAGGATATCTTTTGAAAATCTTCTCCTCCTAAACCATTAGGCCTAGAGCTTTGATACTTGGTATGTATTGATGTCTATTGACCCTCTGATAAAAGACTTCAAAGAATTACCATATTTGTGAAAATTAGCGCTGTATGGTAGGATCATCAATATACCTAGGATTAAAAGAGAAAATCCTTAAACATCTTCTCCAAAATGATTAGACAGAGGGCTTTGCTATTTTGTATAATATCATAAAGCCATGAACCATCATACTCAGGGGAGCAATCTAGGACTATCATGGTCCTCTTGTTTTTGTTTCATACCTTGATGAAAATGAAAAATATTCTTGTCATTTCTTATAATCTTGAATTAAAAGCATGAAAAGGCTTGAAAATTATATACAAAATTTTGACTTTACTTTTATTGAACTTCTTTGTGCACAAGTATACAAAATAGTTCCATATTCATATTTTTCATTAGGTTATGAAATGAAAATGAGGTTTTCAGGCAGTGAGAATACATGATAGGCGAAACAAGAATCAGAATTTTTTACAAATAAATGTACTGTTAACCCATTCCAACTTAATCCCTCCTTTTTACACCTCTAAAGAAAAAAGCTTTGGAAAACATTGTGGAAAATGAAGAAATTGCTTGTATCAAGCAATTTCTTCATTATCCAAAATGTTTTCTATCCAAATAGAAGAAAAAATTAAAATTCAATCAACTTGAAATTGTCGTCTGCGGCTTCTTTCAATTTGGACAAGTCTAAAATTTTGCTATGTGGGAATGGGTTAATTAGTTCTAGTAGAAGCTTTCTCCACAATTTTTACTACCCTATCTGATACAAAATTAAACAATTGGACAGCATTTTAGAAAATGTGGTCTGCAACTCCTTGCAATTTGGACCAGTTTAAAATTCTTTTGTGTGGTAATGGCTTGAATGATGCAAATGGTGCTTAGTAGTTTCCTTGAACTTTGACCAGCTAGTCCAACACCAGGCTTTCTTAATTTACTTGGGAACGTGTTCATAGTTTCCCAAAGTTTAAAGCAGACAATTTTCTTTTGTTGATTTTTCTCTCTTTGGAAAATAAGGATGTACAAAGGGGTTTTGGCTTCATGGGAAACAAGGTTGCACAAAAGACTTTGTTTTGAAACACATAAAATTTTGTTAATGTGATTGATACGACAGGACATTTTTGTTTTCAATTATGAATAAAACAGAAGTGATTTAAAGATTACAAAATTATTCTCAAATTGGATTAGTTTTATTTAGGTTATTAGGTTAACTCCGATTATTGTCAGTAAAGAAGAATGGTTGATAAATAGAATAATTGATATGGCCATTTACAGGAAGAATAAACAAAAGAGAGACTGGCCAAATAAAAAAAACATTGCTTTAGCGTTCTGCAAAATAGAAATTATCAGAATGGTAGAATATTCAAAGAGAATGGCAGAGTACAATTCACAGTAGGTGTAATTAAAAGACAAATATGTGCTCTAAACGGCAGAAAATATTGTGATTGAAGGAGAATTTTCTTGTTGCAAACAATTTCTTCTTTTTTTTTTTTTACAATATTTTTCATTACTAGTTGCTCAAGTGTGTCAAAAAAGGGCAAGGTGTGGCATTCATTTGAAGGAAATTGCTATTGTGGTCAAGCCAAATAGTTTTAAGATGTAGTAGTCATAATTACAATATCTTTTGGAATATGTTCCAAAGGATGCTTTCTATAACTGAATATGGATTTCAAATGTTTTTGGCCTAACATTTGGCACATTCTCTCATCTATTCATTTACAGGATTACAGTGATCATGAGACAGCTGGGTCCTCATCTAAGAGAAGACGCAGTGCAGAGCCACAAGGTAGTAAATTGCTTATCTTATCTTCTAACCAGCAAGAATGAAATTATTTTGAAAAACTTGATAAAGGTTGTAATATTGATCATCATAATGGTGGTAATATTGGTCATTATTAAGGTTGTAATATTGGTCATCATTAAGGTTGTAATATTGGTTATCATAAAGGTTGTAATATTGGTTATCATTAAAGTTATAATAATGGTCTTCAGAAAGGTTGTAATATTGGTCATCATTAATGTTGTAATATCTGTCATCATTAAGGTTGTAATATTGGTCATCAGAAAGGTTGTTATATTGCTCATCATTAAGGTTGTAATATTGGCCATCAATAAGGTTGTAATATTAGTCATCAGAAAGGTTTAAATATTGGTCATTATTAAAGTTGTAATTTTGGTCATTAAGGTTGTAATATTGGCCATCATTAAGGTTGTAATATTAGTCATCAGAAAGGTTTAAATATTGGTCATTATTAAAGTTGTAATTTTGGTCATTAAGGTTGTAATATTGGCCATCATTAAGGTTGTAATATTAGTCATCAGAAAGGTTTAAACATTGGACATTATTAAAGTTGTAATTTTTGTCATTAAGGTTGTAATATTGGCCATCATTAAGGTTGTAATATTAGTCATCAGAAAGGTTTAAACATTGGACATTATTAAAGTTGTAATTTTTTTATCATTAAGGTTTTAATATTGGCCATCATTAAGGTTGTAATATTAGTCATCAGAAAGGTTTAAACATTGGACATTATTAAAGTTGTAATTTTTTTATCATTAAGGTTTTAATATTGGCCATCATTAAGGTTGTAATATTAGTCATCAGAAAGGTTTAAACATTGGACATTATTAAAGTTGTAACATTGGTCATCAGAAAGGTTTGAATATTGGTCATCATTAACCCATTCCAACTCAATCCCTCCTTTTTACGCATCTCAAGAAAAAAGCTATGGAAAACATTGTGGAAAATGAAGAAATTGCTTGTATCAAGCAATTTCTTCATTATCCACAATGTTTTCTATTGAAAAGGGTAAAAAAAACTTGAAATTCCATCAACTTGAAATTGTAGTCTGCATCTTCTTTCAATTTGGACCATTCTAAATTTTTGTCAAGTGGGAATGGGTTAAGGTAGAAATATTAGTCATCAGGAAGGTTTAAATATTGGTCATTATTAAAGTTGTAATATATGTAATCAGAAAGGTTGTAATATTGGTCATTATCAAGGTCGTAATAGTAGTCATTAGAAGGTTGTAATATTAGTCATAAGAAAGGATGTAATAATTTTTATCATTACATGCTATATACTGGTAACCAATTCAAGCTTGAAGTTCTTTTATGGAGCTGCTGTAATAGCACAGTCGGTATTGCGTTAGAATCTTCAATCATGGGATGTCATTGGTTCGATCCCCAGCAGTGGCACATATTTTTTCCGACATTTGTCTCTCATCAATGGTTGGATAATCATAAACCTAAGTGGGATAGCAGCTGGAGGCTAGGAAAGGATGTAGTGGTAGTACTGGTGTGAGAAATACCAGGAATCAATTGTTAGGTGCTTGAGCTGCTGCGATATGACTGTAATACTGTTAAAAGGGGCGTTAAACCCAATATAATCAATCAGTCAATCTTTTTCTTAACCCATTACCAGATGACAAAATTTTAGACTGGTTCAAATTGAAAGGAGTTGCAGAGGACAATTTAAAGTTTATGAAATTCTATTTATTTTTTTCAACTTTCTGGGTAGAAAACTTTGTAGAATTAAGAAATTGCTTCTTACAAGCAATTTCTTCATTTAGCACAATGTTTTAACAATTGTTTTTAGTGAGGGCCATATGAAAGCATCATTGTGTGGGATTGGGTTAATAAATGGATAGATTTCATAATAACTTGGCACAGTTATTTCCCTTGATGAGTACTAGTGTCATGTGTAAAGTTCTGTTGGATACATTCAAGTTCACAGGTTGAGGTCATGTGACAAGCACATAAGTTGGTGAATCCATGTCTGTCACACATCTCTAGCTCCTAAACCAGCAAGCCAATTAAGCTAATTCTTCACAAGGCTGTTCCTAGGGTGAAGCTCTTCTAAAGTTATTAAGAATTCAAATCAGATTAAAACTGGTTGCTATTGTAACAGAAATGTTGGCAATGTTTTATAAAGAAACAAAGAAAGAAACCTTATAAATCCTCTCACGAAAAGTGATAAGCCCGATCGGGAATTGCAGGCATAGCATAGTTGGTATCACGTTTGATTCTCAATCCTTAGGTCCATGGTTCAATCCCAATATCTAGATCTTTACAAACAAAGTGGAAAGTCTTTAAAATCTTCTGACAAACAATAAGTTATAGTGGATTGGTGCTATGCAGTTGGCAACTTCTGTTTTACAAAATGTTAGATTTGTTGTAATTCAAAGGGAAAACAGACAACATTGCAAAGTAAGTACATTTCTAAAAATGACCATCTTATATGATAGAAAATATTTTGGTAAAAAAAAAGAATTTGCTTGTCACACGCTATTTCTTCTCTTTCTACAGTGTTCTCTCAAGTATATCACAGGCATATAAAAAATCAGGCATTACACAGGAGAGGGTCAAGTTTTAAAAAACAATGTTATTTTGACAAAAAATGCATATAATTTGACACAAATGCAGCTTTTAATATAATCAGTATTTAATCTATTCTTAAGCAAGCACAAGAAACAGTTTATTGAAACATTGTTGAAATGTAAAATTTGATTGTTACAACCAATTTTTCATTATCCACAATGTTTTCTACTCCAAACGATAAAGAATATTTGAAATTTCATCAACTAAAAATTGATGTGCATTTTTTGAATTTGAACCAATCTAAAATTCTATTGTCTGGGTTAAATGACAGCTAGTGAAATCTTTGTAATGTTTTTTTCAGGGCGATCTTCCAGTAAGATGAATGGTGAACCTGATGATAGAGTTAGGAGTAGAGAGGACGGCCATAGTAAATCTAGTAGTAGAAAGGTAGGTGAATACACAACCATTTAAGCTTAACTCATTACATGACAACAAAATTTTATACTGGTCCAAACTCAAAGAAGATGCAGACAACAAATTAAAGTTGTTTTTGCTCACCTTAGCGCAATATGCTCATGGTGAGCTTTTGTGTTATAGCTTAATCTGTCCTCTGTCATGCATCAACATCTCGTGTACTCTCGTGAACTCTGTACAGGACACATTTTTTGCTCTAATCTCTTGAAACTTGGTCAGAATGTTTTTCTCCATGAACTCTCCGTCAAATTTGATGTTGGGACTAAATCTAGGTCATACAGGCATCCTCGTCTGAAACATTTCTAGTTCATTTATGCATAGATTTTGCAAAATAATTTGGCTGATTTGTTATATATCTTGTGTAGCTGTCTCATTTAAAATTTTTTTAGGAAAGGCACACTTATGGACATTGCCTATATCAACAGAGGATTTAAGTTAATCAAATATAGTTAGATAAGATAATGTTAGAATAACTACCATGTTTTACAGTGTATGCATTTAAGAGTTAAAATAAACTACTTTTAAGCTCGGCTGTTTTCAGAGAAAAGCCAAGGTATTGTTCTAGCCTTGATGTCGTGGTAATTATGCAAAGACTTTGATATTTTTGTAACATATCTTTAAGGAGATAGGTTTTATTGGATTTTTAGCTCAGCTGTTTTTGGAGAAAACTTTAGGTATTGTGAAAGCCTTGTGTCATCGTCGTGTGAAAAATTTGCCATTTATAATATATCTGGTTCTACTAAAAGCATTCACTTGAAACTTGGCACACTTGTTCACTATCAAAAGAGAAACCTAAGGGGGATAAAAATTTAGATGCTTTTTGTCCACTATCCAGCACCCAACAGCTGAGCGTAGGTACCCATGGGCGGTGCTCTTATTGAGAATTATGCCCCCCTCTTTTTTGCTTGACTATTCAAAGAGTAGCCGTGCTATTCCAGTAACCTTGGCACTTGCATGTTTTCAACTTAGTGACTTGCAAGTTTGTGCAACATATATCTCTGTAACTATGAAAACATTTGCTTTGAAACTTGCACATAATTAGGGTCATAATTCAACTCTTTTGATAAAGAATATTTACTATGACATTAATTTTAGTGACATTTTGACTTTTTATGCATCTGCATTGATAAGAATGGGGGTATATTGTTTTACCAGTGTCTGACTATCTGACCACCTGTCTGTGAGCAGTAAACTTAGTGCAAAAACTTAATATTTTGCTGTTATTCAAATACATTTGAAAAAACATGGCTCATATTTGGGATATAGGTTCCTTGCATTGATAGGCATTAATTTTTTATAAGGTTCTTAAAGTTTTACATGCAGGTCAGTGTATAGTACTTTTGTCAAGCTTTTCACATGTCTGTAGCATTTCTAGGCAATGTTTCATTACGCTGAAATGTTACTTTCAACTTGGAAATACCTGACATTAGCAATATTTCTGATAAAACTCAGCAAGACACATATGTTATGTGATCAGAATGCTTCAACCAATACTTGGGTAATCTTTAATAACTGGATAATGATTACCAAACATGCAAGATCAGTCAAAATTGAAATATTGTAACAATATTTCTGTTTGCATTAGTAAGCAGTGGCTATATTTAATCAATTCTGGTTATTTTCGAAATACTGTCACCAAAATTGGCTTTCGTAACAGGTCACTTGCTATATAAATTCTAAGTCCAGTTCAACTCGACATTAATTACAGATTACACTTGCAATCATGTTCCTCATATTCCATCCTTCAAACCGATTCCCAGCGCTCTTATAGCTCAAACAGTTAGAACACTCAACTTTAACCCTTCAGGTGGTGGATCTGAATAACAGTCCCTTGGTTTCAAGAATTTTACCAGCTACAAATAATAGCTTGTAAATGTTTCAAAGCTGCAATGCTCTAAGCCAATGGATTTTTAGCTTACCTGAGCACGTAATGTTCTAGGTGAGCTATTGTAATTGATCCTTGTCTGGCATCTGTCAGTCCATCTGTCTATCCATCCGTTCACAATTACAAAATAATCTTTTCCTCTTATACAAAGCATGGAATTTCAACCAAACTTCACAGAAATTATCCTTTGATCATGCTCTTTCAAAACACTTCAAAGAATTGAAATCCATGAAGAACTTTGATAGCCTTGGCAGCTGAGTGAAAAAAATTATTCTCCTCCCAAACCATAAGGCCTGGAGCATTGAAATTTGGTACGTATCATCATAATATTATATTGACCCTCTAACAAAATACTTCAAGAATTACTCTACTCTAAAAATTAGACCTTTTCTGTGTGATACCTGATTTTACATAGGAATAAAGAAGGATATCTTTGAAAATCTCCTTCTCCTAAACCATTGGGCTTAGAGCATTGATATTCTATTCCAATACCTATTGACCCTCTACCAAAATACTTCTAAGAATTACAATACTCTGAAAAATAGCCCATTTTCCTTCAATCCCTGATTTAAGATAGGAATAAAGAAGGATATCTTTGAAACTCTTCTTCACCCAAACCATTAGGCCTAGAGAATTGATATTTGGTAGGTATAAATGCCTTTTATATACTCCACCAAAATATTTTAAAGAATTACTCTTTAAATTGGCGTTATATTGTGGGATCTTCAATATACCTAGGATTAAAGGAGAAAATGATAAAAATCATCTTCTTCAAAATAATTAGGCCTAAGGCTTTGATATTTTGTATATACAATGTATCATAAAGCCTTGAGTTATCATACTCAGGGGAGCCATATAGGACCATCAAGGTCCTCTTGTTTTGTAAGTGCACTTGGTCTGCAGAGTCAAGCAAGTTCTCTGTATAATCCCAGTTCTCTTGTGTATATATCCTAAGGTATTTAAAGCATTTTAAATTAAAAGATAAAAGTCCTCAAATATGATTTCTTTAAGACTTAAAGAGAGAACTGCCCAAAATATCATACAAATTGTTGATATACAGTCCAGATAGCGATTGAAGCCATTCAGGCCTTAATTCGGTTGACTATCCAACACTTGACAGACAGGGGTCTGTTATCCACATGGGGTGCTCTTGTCAAATGTCATTTTATCCTTCTTTCTAAATGAATTTATTCATGCATAGAACAGGATTATAAAGTATTGAATTTGACAAGATGTTTTTCAAATCTTTTTATAGGAAGGCAGAGATTCTGAAATGGATGATTCACGGTCTAAAAGATCTCGAAGTAAAGAAAAAGAAAAGAAAAAAGAAAGATCAGAGAAGGAAAGAAGTGGAAAACACTCCAAAAAGTCATCCTGATGGTGTCTTTCATTATGGAACAATTTGTATTATAGTGATATTAAACAGCAATGCAGGGACATTAATATGTATTATAGCAAAAAGACAAACATTATTATTTTAAGTGTTTCATATACATATTCATGTATATTTGTTGTTAAAATAATTTGAGTGAAAACTGCAAAAATGTAAATGTTAAGAAATTAGAGAAAATTGTCATCTTTATTTTACTACCACAATATGTTCAAGGTGCATGATTTAACCCATTCCCGCATAATGATGCGGTTAAACGCCCCTCAATAGAAAAGCTTTGGAAAACAGTGTGGAGAATGTAGAAATTGCTTGTAACAAGCAATTTCTTCAATCTCCATAAGGTTTTTTACCCAAAAAGATGAAGATTTTAAAGGTTTCTTTAACTTCAAATTTTCATCTTCAACTTCTTTAATTTGGACTGGTCTTAAATATTATGGCGTTGGAAATGGTAAAACAGTTATCTACTGTGCATATTAAAGCATATTACTTATTTTTGACATTCATGAGAACAAATGAATATTGCTGGAGTGAAAACACATTTTAAAACTTTGTAATAAAAGATTATTGTTAGCTCCAAAACTGTTTTCTTTCTATTGAATCTTTTATGAGTGAAGTTTCATTATGATTTTCATGCCTCGTGTTGTAATGGTGACCTGCATATAGAGTTACCTCTGTCCGGTGTTGGGGTGGGTGGGTGACGTAGGCTAGTGTGTGTCTGGGGGGGGACGTTTGGTAGGTTAGGGGGTGTGGGGGTGACGTCTGGTAGGTTAATGTGTGGGGGGGGGGGCGTCTGGTAGGTCAGTGTGTGTGTAGGGGGGGGGGGGCATCTGGTAGGTGAGTATCTGTGTGTGGGTGACGTCTGGTAGGTTAGTGTGTGTGGGGGTGACGTCTGGAAGGTTTGTGGGGGGGGGTGACGTCTGGAAGGTTAGTGTGTGTGTGGGTGGGGGGAATCTGGTAGGTTTGAAGGGAGGGACGTCTGGTAGGTCATGTGTGAGGGGGGACGCCTTGTAGGTTAGTGTGTGTGTCCAATTCTTGTTTGTAGCATCTCTTGTACAGTTATTGAAAGATATGAAACACTTTATTCTAGTGCTTTCAGAATTTGAAAGGGTCAATTATCCTTGCTGAATAACCATTTTCAGATCTGAAGGTTTTGGAGTGTTATAGCCTTAGCCTCATCTGGGGTGTTGTGCAACAACTCTGCAATTTTGTTATATCTCAATGCTTTTCCATAATTTTGTATAAAGATCATCATATGTAACTCATTACTAGAAGATAAGGCTTTAGACAGATCCAATTTGAAATAAGTCTGTAGCACATCAGACTCCCCATCTTCAATCATGGGATGTTGTGGGTTCGATCCCCGGGGGCGGCACATATCCTTTCTGACATTTGTCTCACACCAATGGGTGGATAATCGTAAACCTAAGTGGGATAGCAGGTGGAGGCTAGTAAAGGATGTAATGGTAGTACTAGTGTGAGAAATACCAAGAATCCATTGTTAGGTGCTCCAGCTGCCGTGATATGACTGAAATACTGTTAAAAGTGGCGTTAAACCCCATTCAATCAACCAGTCGACCAAATTGAAATAAAATACAGACAATAATTAAAGTTGTTTGTAAAGTGAATTGAGTCTAATTTGAGGTTGAAAATGTGAAATTAGTGAAAGCTTACTACAAGTAATTTCTCATTTCCCTTGGTGTTTTCATTGTAATGATGAGTGTGGCAAATGGCTGACACTTTATTTTTTTGTTGTTATTTATTTGTATGGGGTTTAATGCCACTTTCAACAACATTTGGGCTTTATGGCTATGGCTGGTGCGTTTAACAATGGTTTCCTGTCATTAGCTCCTCTGGCTAAAAGCCATAGAGCTATTGTCATGACGTTGTGACCACCATGTGTCCGTCCATAAACTTTTATTTTAAACATCTCAGAAAATACTCCACAGATTTCTACCAAATTACTTAGGAATGATCTTGGAAAGGGCTAAAGGAGAATAATAAGTCTGCCTATGAAAATACATGAAGCAGCTCATAAGCAAAAGTTATCGAGTCTAGAAATATTACAAGAGAAGGACTGACATGCAACAAAATACACCAAACCAGCACTATTACTTACCTTTAAAGAGTCTTACAATAAAAGGTGCATTGAGTCCATAATTTTAAACTGATCAAAATATATTTAAAAAATATAATTGATTTTTAGCTCCACTGGCTGAAAGCCAGGGATCTTTTGTCATGGCATTGTGTCCGTCATGCGTGTGTGCGTCCGTCCGTCTGGTTGTCGGTCCGTCCTCCCATAAACTTTTACTTTGAAAATCTTCTCCGCAGAAAGTACTGTACAGATTTCAATCAAATTTCAAAGAAATGATCCTTGGGTGATGCTCTATCAGATTCCTTCAAAGAATTTCGATGGGATGAAAAACATGGCTTTAATGGGCGGGGATTATTTCCATATATGGTGAAAGCTTTGAAAATCTTCTTCTTAGAACTTAGTAGATGGATTTCAATAAAATTTCATTTAAATGATCCTATGGGGAACCTCTATCAGATTCCTTGAAAGAATTTTGATGGTATGAAAATCATGGATTTAATGGGCAGGGCTAATTCCATATACGGTAAAAGCTTTGAAATTCTTCTTTTCAGAAACTAGTGGATGGATTTAAACCAGATTTCACGGAAATGATCCTATGGTGAACCTCTATCAGATTCCTTCAAAGAATATGATGAAACATGGCTTTAATGGGCTGGGCTATTCCCATATATGGTAAAAGCTTTGAAATTCTTCTTCTCAGAAAACAGAGGATGGATTTCAACCCACTTTGACTGGATCGATCCTTTGGTGACCTTTTATCAGATTATAAAAAAGAATTTTGATTGGATGTAAAATATGGCTTTAATGGGCAGGGCTAATTTCCATATACGGTATATACTGAAAACTTGGTAAATTTCTCAGAAACCTCTTGATGGATATCAACCAAATTTCAGGGGAATGATCACCAGATGACTGTCATATTCCTTCATATAATTTTGATCGATTAAAAAACATAGCTATTACGGTGGTGGGTTATGTCTATATATGGAATACACAACTTCACTTGACTTTTGAAAAACTATGAAAAGTTTGAAATGGTTCTCTAGAACTATTTCAAAGATTTCAGTGATTTAGATTTGTTTTCATTATATTCAGTTTAATTTTGAATTCATGAAAAGATTTGCTTATTTCAGTACGTTCTGCGATACAGGCGCTCAAGCGCCTCTTGTTAAAAAATAAAATTGAAGGTCATCCACCCCACCCAAATCCATGATTATCCATTGAAAGTATAATATATTGATATCCATTTGATACTTTCTCAGGTAATATCCTTTAGTGATTTCACTATGTACAATAAATGGAAATATTGCCTCCCTCCCCCTCTTAAAGCCATGCTTGTTATCCATTCTTTCTTCTTCAAGCAATCTGATAAAGAGTCATGCAAGAATAGTTTCTGTGAAATTTGGAAATAATCCAGTCACTAGTTTCTGCGAAAAAGACAAAGCTTTCACAATACACCATATATGGAAACTAGCCATGATCACATAATCCATGTTTTTATCTGATCTAAATTCTTTGAAGGAATCTGATAAAGGGTAACCCCAGGATCATTTCTGTGAGATTTAGTTGAATACTGTTCAGTTCTCTCTGAAGGAAGATTTTCAAAGTAAAAGTTTACAGACCGACAGATGCCCGCACAACAGACATGACAATAGCCCCATGGCTTTCAGCCAGTGGAGCTAAAAATGTTCCACCACAGTAAATTCAATATGAACTTTAAGAATATTGTTGAAAGTAATTGTATACAAAATTTGAAGAAATTCCATTGAGAATTAAAGAAAATATTTAGAATTTATAAGTTTGGTGAACATTTTGTTGGCCATCTTGAAAAAGGGCTGTTGGTGAAAGCCCATCTTCAAACAAATTGGATATATTTTGTACAGGAAACACATGTTTAAACAAGAGGGCCAGAATGGCCCTAAAATCACTCACCTGACTAATGTAAGATGATTCTAAATTTTGCCAACATCTTTTGAAAAGGGTCACCCAAGGAATATTCGTTTAAGTTTAGTCGAAATTGGCCCAATCTTTACTGAGGAGATGTTTAAAAATTTCAAAAACTGCCCGGCCCTGCCACGCCAATATTTGGGCGTCAATCAAAATTCCGCAAACACCTTTTGAATAGGGTCACCAAAGGAACATTCATGCCAAGTTTTGTTGAATTTGGCCCAATAGTTTCTGAGAAGAGGATGTTTAAAGAATTCAAAGTCAAGAAGTGCCCCAACCTGCCACGCCCATATTTTGGTGTCAATCAAATTTCACGAAAACTTTTGAAAAGGGACACCCAAGGAACATTCATGCCAAGTTTTGTTGAAATTGGCCCAAGGATTACCGAGGAGAAGTTGTTTAAAGATTTCTAAATAAAAAACATCCAAGCCCATATTTGGGTGTCAATCAAATTTCTCAAGCACGATTTGAAATGGGTCACCCAAGGAACATTCATGCCAAGTTTGGTCGAAATTGGCCCAATGGTTACTGAGGAGAAGATGTTTAAAGATTTCTAAGTAAAAAAAATGCCCACCCTGCCATGCCAAAATTTGGGCATCAATCAAAATTCCAAACAACTTTTGAAAAGGGTCACCCAAGGAACATTCATACTAAATTTGGTTGAAAATGGTCCATTGGTTACTGAAGAGAAGATGTTTAAAGATTTCAAAGTCAAAAACTGCAACACCCATATTTGGGCGTGAAACAAAATTCTGCGAACAACTTTTGAAAAGGGTCACCCAAAGAACATTCATTCATGCCAAGATTGGTTGAAATTTGCCCAATGGTTACTGAGGAGAAGATGTTTAAAGATTTCATAGTCAAAAATTGCCACGCCCTGCCACGCCCATATTTGGGCGTCAATCAAATTTCCCAAGCAATATTTGAAAAGGGACACCCAAGGAACATTCATGCCAAGTTTGATTGAGATTTGCCTAATGGTAAATGAGGAGAAGATGTGTAAAGATTTCAAAGTCAATAACTGCCACGCCCTGCCATGCCCATATTTTGGTATCAATCAAAATTCCGCGAACGACTTTTGAAAAGGGTCACCCAAGGAACATTCATACTAAATTTGGTTGAAATTGGCCCAATGGTTACTGAGGAGATGTTTAAAGATTTCAAAGTCAAAAACTGCCACGCCCATATTTGGGTGTGAAACAAAATTCTGCGAACAACTTTTGAAAAGGGTCACCCAAGGAACATTCATGCCAAGTTTGGTTGAAATTGGCCCAATGGTTACTGAGGAGAAGATGTTTAAGATTTCAAAGTCAAAAACTACCCAACCCTGCCACACCTATAATTGGGCATAAATCAAAATTCCATGAACAACTTTTTAAAAGGGTCACCCAAGGAACATTCATGCCAAGTTTGATTGAAATTTGCCCAATAGTTACTGAAGAGAAGATGTTTAAAGATTTCAAAGTAAAAAACTGCCATGGCCTGCCACTCCCATATCTGGGCGTCAATCAAAATTCCGTGAAAATCTTTGGAAAGATTCACCCAAGGAACATTCCTACCAAGTTTGGTTGAAATTGGCCCAACGGTTACTGAGGAGAAGATGTTTAAAGATTTCAAAGTAAAAAACTGCCCTACCCTGTCACGCCCATATTTGGGCATAAATCAAATTTCCCAAGCAATATTTGAAAAGGGACACCCAAGGAACATTCATGCCAAGTTTGATTGAAATTGGCCCAATGGTTACTGAAGAGAAGATGTTTAAAGATTTCAGTCAAAAACTGCCATGCCCTGCCACTCCCATATTTGGGCGTCAATCAAAATTCCGTGAACATCTTTTGGAAAGGTTCACGCAAGGAACATTCCTACCAAGTTTGGTTGAAATCCGCCCAGTGGTTACTGAGAAGATGTTTAAAGAATTGTTGACGCCTTCTGACGCACAATGCACGACGGACAAAAGGTGATACCAAAAGCTCACCTTGAGCACGTTGTGCTTAGGTGAGCTAATAATAGTTAAAGTTTAAATATGACTTTGGCTTTTTTACCCTAATAAGATGCGCAGAAATAGTAGCTTCATAGCTCACATGCACATTATATCTTAAAAAGTTTTGAAATTTCATAGTTTCTGATAGACAGATAGACAATGGTAAATAAGTCTCTGATCTTATCTTGAGGGGTTCACTTCTGATTACATGAGAACAAAAAGGTAAAATGCATCTGTCAGAATTTTTTAACAAATCAACCAGAAAATTCCTACCATACAGGATATAAAAATAGCCCTGCAGTTTTGAAAGGGATGTCATTTCAAAACAATGGTTACAGATAATCTAAAACAAACACTGCAGTTTACATTTTAGAATTTATTTTTTCTATGTAAATATATCTATTTATATCCATTATACATGTGACTTGAACAATCAATGTTTTGGCATGCAATAGTTTGGGAATAATATGATTGGCATTTCAAGTACATGACTTGTATCGGTCCTTTACCAAAGGTCACAACAAAGAGCCAATTAATGGATGGATGACCACGCCTGCTAACTCCAACAGGAAGCCCCACTTTGATATTAAACAACATTATTTTGCAAACAAAATTGTGACACAGAAAATAGCTTGGATAACCGGTACTTCATTACTAATACATTACCACTCTTAAACTTTGTTGTCTAGTAAAAAATTAAAGCATTCAACTTGAATTACACCCCTCAAGAAAAAATATAAGAAAACATTGTTAAGAACACAAAGAAATGCTTGTTACAAGTGCTCTTACCATTTTTTCTAACAAGAGGGCCGTTGGCCCTTGGGCACTCACATGAGACAAAGGCTCTTTTTCTTTCAACAGTCTAATTTCATGTTAAGGTTGGGATTATGAAATGAGAGTGCCACAATTACATTATAAAGACTATGAACCTGGGGATCCAAAAGTCTAAATTACAAATTCCAAGGCTTTCAAAACTTTTTCCATGGGTTATAAATTCAGAAATAAGAAAGAAGTCTGTGAACTGATGCTTCATGCCTATACCCACCCCCCCCTGGAGCTCCCCCCCCCTGGGGACCAGAGGATCATGATTTTAGCTATTTTGAAAGAGGTCAATATACTGATGCTTCATGCAAAATATCAAGGCTCTATGCCTTCTGGGTCAGGAGGAGAAGATTTTTAAAGATTTTTTTAAAATTTTACCTTTGTTGCCATGGCAACCAGAGTTTTAAATGGATTTCAATTCTTTTAGCTATTTTTGAACAGGACCACCTAAGCAACATTTCTGCCAAATTTGGTTCAAATTGGCCCAGTGGTTTGGTGGGAGATGTCATTTAAAAAATCGTTCTTTATTTCTATATAAACCCCTCCGCCCCTGGGGACCCGAGGATCATTATTTTAGCTATTTTGAAAGAGGTCAATATACTGATGCTTCACGCAAAATATCAAGGCTCTTTGCCTTCTGGGTCAGGAGGAGAAGATTTTTAAAGATTATTTTAAAATTTCACTTTTGTTGCCATGGCAACCAGAGTTTTTAATGGATTTCAATTCTTTTAGCTATTTTTGAAGAAGACCACCTAAGCAACATATCTGCCGAATTTTGTTCAAATCCGCCCTTTGGTTTGGGAGGAGATTTTGTTTAAAGAAATTGTTGACGGACGATGCACGCCGGACACCGGACAAAAGGGGATCACAATAGCTCACTTGAGCACTACCTGCTCAGGTGAGCTAAAAAGACAGACTTGTATGATGAACCACTTGTATGGTGGTAAATTGAAATTGAAATTTAATCTGTCATCAGGGTTGATTTGGTACTTGGCCGAGTTGATGTTTGAATGAACTTAAACATCATTTCAATCAATATTTCAGTCATAACGGCTGGAGCACCCAACCATGGATTCCTGGTATTTCTCACACTGGTGCTGCCACTACATCCTTCCCGAGTCCCGAGCTGCTCTTCCCACTGAGGTTTATGATTTGTTACCCATTGAATGTAACAAATGTCGGAAAAGATAAATGCCGCAATCAAACCTGTGGCCTCATGATTGAGAGCGTAGTTGAACCCGACTCATAATTGATAGGCGACAGACCGTAACCAGTGGGACTAAGGCCAATTTCGGTGAAAGCCTGTCGAAGATAATTAGAACTGATTAATTCTTAATACCAATGCCAGTGGAAATATTGTTTGATTTGAATTTGATTGACCTTGTGCTTGCTTATCACTAACCAGTTACTAGTACTTACCCGGGTTTCAGAATAGCACTCAGCTCATGTATCGTATACACGTCCCTGAGCTTTATTATTTGGAATATTGCTTGTCAGCAGCATAGCCTTTTATTTAAAAAAAGCATGATACATTAATCATTACAAGTGAAAATCCCCTCTAAAACAAAGTACACACTTGTAGAACACCAAGCATTTTCAGTCTCTTTCAACTGGGCGACTTCAAATTTGTTCTAAAGTTCCTAATAAAAAATGTCCACATTGGATCTACTAGATTGTAGTCGGTTTGCTACACTGGCCAACTCTTGAATATAAACCGATTGGTCTGTTTTCGAATGATTTCGTGGAAAGTCACTAGTTTTTTAACAAGCAGAAAGTTCTTAATCTGGCTCAGAATGTGGTAGCGTTAGAAGTAACAGTCTATGACTTAAGTTTAAATAATAAGAAAATTAGTACTAGCCTAATTTGACATTTATCACTACACACATTCGACTTCCTGCGGTTATTCTTATGGATAGATCTACTTTTTCAAACAATGCTACAGGAAATTTGAATCTGTTTACAATGATCAATACATATTTGTATATTGTGATGTTCCTAGATGCAAAGAGGGAATTCTTTTGATTCCTACTGAACCTGCCTGCAATAAAAAGCAGTTTTTTCATTGTCCAAACTTTGTGCACAGGTGAGCTGAAACATTGTATGTGTTGTTTCAAAGAGTGCAGGAAATGAAAAAAGTAAACATTGTGAGAAAATGAGAAGTTACAAATAACTAATTTTCCCCTCCAACTATCTTTTGATGTCTAGTTTAATAAAGCACATAATTTTTTTTCTATATTTCATGGTAATGGTTTTCATAAGTTTTCTAGAAATTTTGCTGAACAACTTTCATAATAATCCTTTGTCTTGATGGCCCTTCAGCAAACATTGCTACATGTCACAAGCAATTCTTTCTTTCAATACAATATTTACTACCCTAGAGGACACTGTCTGTTCTTTTTCTTTGTAAATAAAGAACAAATTTTAAGTGTCATCTACAACTTTATCCAGTTTTAGCCTGTCTTCAATTCTTATATCAGATAATGCATCAATAATCAATATCAGACATTGTCGATAAAATATTTACAGTAATGCCCTTTAAGTATCACATGTTCCACAAATGCCTTAATTAATTACAGTTTAATGCACACAAGGAAATGCTCTTAAGGAAATATTTGAAAAAATCCATTTTAATTACACACACCAAAAAAACCATGCCTGTGTTAGATATCCTGCAGACACACACATTGTAGTCTCTTACATTTCTAGGAGGAAACAATTTATTGAAAATAGAAAGACAGGTGGACTAAATAACTGCTCAGCCTAAATAAATTGGAATTGAAAGCTTCTTATATGGATATTAAGTACAGCAATCTTTTCATATGTTTTGGAATTTAGAATAATACATCAATGTCAATACAAATTTATATTAATATCCAAGTCATGCAGTTAAACTTGTATTTGGCCGTCTTTCAAGGAATGGCCAGAATGTGGTTGTTTACGAGAATGGTTGCTGAATACACATTTTTGTGACATGAGGGATCGCTTCAACTGCATACATAAATTATTGCAGGGTTCTCCCTTAATCTTATGTTGATGGAACTCATTAGAATGTCTCAATGAGATGATGCTTATGAGATCCACCAACATAGGGTGAAGTTTTGTTAACCCTTTCCTGTTTTTCCAAATCTTAGACTGGTCCAATTTGAAAGAGGTTGCAGACGACAATGAAAAATCCATGCAATTTGAAATCTGATCATCCTATGGGGTAGAAAATATTGCGGAAAAAAGAGAAATTGCTTGTAATAAGCAATTTCTCCTTTTCCGCAATATTTTCTCAAATATAAAATCACAGCAACGTAAAATCCCGGGTTTAAACAGGAAAGGATTAATGCCATCATCATTGACTGTACATATTAGAATTAAAAATCCAAGTCAATAAATATCAAAATCTATACATAAGTCAACAAATATTGAAATTAATATCTATCTCTATACACATTAAAATCAAATTGTATTGACTTTGACTATTCTTTTAAAATTAAAAACATATAAAAAGATCACTATACATGTACTTCCACTACAATTAATTGACTTTCAATTATTCTGAAAATTTCATTTCTGGCTGTTACATTGACTATCCAAACCAGACATTGCTAAAAGTGAAGTAACAACCATTGCTGTGAATTGACTAAGTCACTATAATAGAAAACTCTGATCAACTTCCTTGCATTATGGCATTTGCTTACTTGACCCATTCAACACAACAAATTTTAGACTGATCAAAACTGAAAGAAGTTGCATTTAACAATATTTAGTTGATGAAATATAATCATTCTTTGTCGTTTTGGGTAGAAAACTTGTTGATAATTAAGAAATGGCTTGTAACAAGCAGTTACTTAATTTTCCAAAATGTTTTCAAAGTTTTTATCTTGAGGGCTGTAAAAAGGGGGGTTATGTGGGTTAATTAAAGCGAAGAAACAAACAATGATATTTGGTTTTGTCACACTAAATCTATGGTTAATGGTCAACCCATATTGTGCTGAATGAAATACTTTCAGATTGTAATCAAAGGACTGACGGCACTGGAAGCACTTGTTTGTTGATTATTATTTCTTTTGATACTGATTTATCAAACCACTGTTTTGGCTTGAGCTGGACAAACAGGTAGCGTAGACTAAAGTTCAGACAACATATGTGCAGACTGATCTGTATCTATACCACCTGCCAAAATCAAGAATATTCCAGCTCAGCAAGAGTTAATATGTTAGTTTCTAAAATCTCATTCTATTATATGCTAAACAGAAATGTTTTAGTAAAATTATAATCATTATCATTATAACAACTTCTTTATAGTTTCATAAAAATTAATCTGCAAATCCACAATTGTCAGTGAATACATGTTTTGATGATATGACCTACGACCTGGGAGTGACAAAAATCCATTTCATATTTTTGGTATTACAAAGGTA
This sequence comes from Fragum fragum, assembly GCA_946902895.1. Classification (NCBI taxonomy): domain Eukaryota; kingdom Metazoa; phylum Mollusca; class Bivalvia; order Cardiida; family Cardiidae; genus Fragum; species Fragum fragum. The sequence continues at coordinate 5,657,350 of OX336369.1, forward strand.
TCAAATGACTAGTGTAATAAATATGCAAATTAATTGAAATCTTATGGTAACACCATTTCAACACCGCGAAAATGAAATCAAAATGCATCTAATTATGTCATTTGACACTTGGCGTTTCATATTTCAAGGAATATCATATATCTATGAAATCTATAAATTTTTAGTGATTTATTAAAAAAAAAAAGGTCATGTTGTAAAAAGATTATCAAATTTCTGTTAAAAAATCCCAAACATTAAACTCTTTATCTTAAACATAAAACTAGGCAACATCTGAAGGGTGTCACGGGTGATAGATGAGAAAAGATTAATTGAATTCATTATTCATATTCGTATCAGAAAAATTTTAGACTGGTCCAAACTCAAAGAGTTTACAGACGACAATAAAGATGGGATTCAATTTGAAATGAAACCATCCAATGTGGTTGAAAATATTGTGGGAAAAGGAGAAATTGCTTGTTACAAGCAATTTCTTCTTTTTCCACAATATTTTCTCAAGTATAAATTCACAGCGTTGTAAAATCCGGGGTTTGACCAGGAAAGGGTTAAAGATTTCTCGTTTAGGAAATTTGATGTTCCATGACACTCTTTAAATATCCTCTATCTACAAATTTACATGAAATGTGTTGTCTCTCATGCTATATATGTATAGAGGATAATCGTTTGTTTCAGTGTAAGATTGATTTATATTTTATTGAGTGAACAACAAAAGCTTTATTTTCACGAGTGGCGAAGTCAGGAGTGAAAATATAGCTTTTGTTATTCACTCAATGAAATATCAATTGATCTTACTCAAAAAACAAACAATTGTTCTATTTCTTTTATGCAAAAATTAGACAAAATGCGAAAATTATATGACAAATTTTCTTGAAGTGTGTCATTTTGCATGTGACTGCTATGCAACGCTTATGATGACGTCATTTATTTGGCTCTGCTTAGATAACATCAGATAGGGTGAATTGAATGAAAGGGGGGCATAAGTTTTTGATATATGGACAGGTGGTGAGTTTATCAAATGATAATCTACCGTTATATCTCGATAATCCACCTGAAAGCATTAAAGAAGAAGAAATATTTTTGACCTACACTAACTTGAATCTCTTTATCATGAAAACTTACTTTACATTACCTAACCCATTTTAAGGGATTGATTATTTTCTTATTTGAGGGGGATGCCGTCATAGCACAGTGGGTAGCACATTAGACTCCCAGTCTTCAATAATGGGATGTCATGGGTTCGATCCCCAGCAGCGGCACATATTCTTTCCAACATTTGTCTCCCACCAATAGTGGATAATCGTAAACCTAACTGGGATAGCAGCTGGAGGCCAGGAAAGGATGTAGTGGTAGTACTGGTGTGAGAAATACCAGGAATCCATTGTTAGATGCTCCAGTTGCCGCAATATGACTGAAATACTGTTGAAAGTGGCTTAAACCCCATTCAATCAACCAATCTAATTTGAGAATTTGTTATTTTACTCATTGTATGGTAATGGCCTAAAATGACACATGTGCTTAACCCTTGTCATGCTGAACCCGGAATATTCATTTTTTGGCAGGAGGTGTAGACTAAGATCAGACTGCACTTAGGTGCAGGCCGATCTTAGTCTACACCTCCTGCTTGTAATTTTCCTGCCAAAGTTGTTTATGAAGTTGATTTCTTAAAGAAATATTGATTTTTGAACAACAAGTTCTATCAGTGCTTTCAGCCCTTTGATTTGGGAGCATTTCAGAAAGGTAATTTATACAGCATGACAAGGGTTAAGAAGCTCTACATAAGTACATGCATGATGTTATGCCCCTGACAATCCCAAGTTAAACAGATATTTACATTTGAACCTCAACCTGTGATAATCATTTAAAGTTCCTCCCAAAATTTGTTTGAAATGGAATGTGTACTCATTGGAGGTTAATTTTTTAATCCATTCTTACTCTTTTAGACGCCCCCAAGGAAAAAAGCTTTAAAACATATTGTGGCAAATGAAGAAATTGCTTGTAACAAGCAATTTCTTCATTTTCCACAATGTTTTCTACCCAGAAAATTGGAAAAGATATAAAATTTGATTATCTTTAGATTTTCGTCTGCAACTCCTTTCAATTTGGTCCAGTAAAAAATTGTGCCGTCTGATAAAGGGTTAAAATTATATTGAAATCTACCTATTAGTGGAAAAGTTATTCTCAGGGGAATAGAGAAGAGTCTTCTTTAAAGTAATACTACCCCATTTCCGCATGATAAAGTTCTAGACAGATTAAAATTGACATTAGCTGCACTCAACCATTCCAATTTGGTGATTTTTAATTGGTCGTAGACCAATTTATATAACCATAAACTCAAGATTGTGTCGCTGCAATTTACCAAAACTGCCTTTAGCCATTCTGGACGTATATTCTGATGGGAAAACAGAAAAAAATCATTTCATTTTACAAGTTAAGAATTATTAGAAGGAGTAAAGGAAAACTGGACGGTCACACGCTTTAAAGATGAATGCTTCAAGGATTTTCCGCTGGTGATGAACGCATCTAACCAACCCTTTCTTTCAATCATATCGAGGTGTAAACAAGGATGATACTGCCACTCAATTATTTTCCAGCAATAAGTTAATCAAAGTACTGAAAGTTCTTCTGGAGAGCAAATTTGATTATTCTGCTTTCAAGCTGTCTACAGAATTCGCCCAAAGAACAGTATCAATTGTTTTTTCTCTTGTTTATAATCAGCACTGTTTAGGAACTTGTTAATTTCTGCCCAGAAAAAGAGAGGGTTTTGAAATTTCATGAACCTGCTGTCAGCATTTGTTCTTAAACTTAAGTTATCATATTTCCATAATTTTTCTGTTTTGGCTTTATAAAAAAAGCTTGCAGGGATGATCTAACCATGACTATTTAACAATCGAGAATTATCTTAAAATTTAGTTTTCACAAAAAGATGCTTTTTTGTCGGTACCCATGTTACATCAAGGTCTTACGTTCGTGTAAAATAATATTAGTTCTAATTAACATTCACAGAAATATCATACACTAGGATAGAACCTACGTGTTGTGAAGTAATAGAAATTAAAGTTGTTTTACCCTAATTCTAAAGTCGGAATGCAACGATATGTACAATTTCTCAGTGATGACCAATTACAGTGCGTACGGCACTTTGATTTAAATATTTGTCTTTTAGGGTTGAAAACATTGTTGATCAAACAGAAATTGCTTTTAACTAGCAATTTCTTCAATATCCATTACGTTTTTTGGAGCTTTTTTCTTGATGGGCGTAAAAAAGTGATAGTGTGGGGATGGGTAAAGACAAGACCATGCTGATGGGTCATCCAAAATATCTTTCTGGAGAAAGTTTTTTTAATTAGTTCTACATTTTTTTGCCTTACTAGAATTAATTAAAATATTTTAGAAAATTTTCAAAGAACACCACTTAAGGAATATTCCTACAAGAGGACCATGATAGTCCTATATTGCTAACCTGAAAGGTCCTGCAGTCCATGAAATTATGTTCCATGCCAAATATCAAGGCTATCTGAGTATCTACATTTCTACCAAATTCAGTTGAAATTGCTGAAAGTTGTTTTAAGAAATAGTAACTGTTGACAAATAGGGGAAAACATGATGCAAGATGATTGATTGATTCATTGAATGGGGTTTAACACCACTTATAACAGTATTTCAGTTCAGCAACTGTCTCCTAACCATGGATTCCTGGTAATTCTCACACTGATACTACCACTACATCCTTTTCAAGCGTCCAGCTGATATCCCACTTAGGTTTTCGATTATTCACCCGTTGGTGGGAGACAAATGTCGGAAAGGATATTCAGCTCAGCAGGTATCAAGCCCTGGACCCCTTTACAAGGAGTCTTTTGCACTACCATTGTGCTATGGTCGCTGCCTTGATGCAGGATGGATGGACTCCACACCTAGGATCATCACAATAGCTCTTATAAGCAATTTTGCTTAGTTGAGCTTAGAATGTTTTAAATGACCTATCTACTCAACATGGAGAACAACTGTGCAATCAAATGAAAATGGAGGGGTTATGCTCTTGACAATCTTAATTCATACCAATTTTAACATTTGACCTTGAACCTTGAACCTGAACTTAACCCATTCCCACTTAATCCCTCCTTTTTACGCCCCACAAGAAAAAGGCTTAGAAAACATTGTGGACAATGAAGAAATTGCTTGTATCAAGCAATTTCTTCATTATCCACAATGTTTTCTATCCCAAAAGACGAAAAAAATTAAAATTCCATCAACCTGAAATTGTCGTCTGCAGCTTCTTTCAATTTGGACCAGTCTAAAATTGTCTTGTGATGGAATGGGTTAAGGCTATCAAAAAACTGTTTCAATGTAACTTCTACTAATGGCAGAGAAGTCTTTTTTGAATTCCAGCCATAATGCATGAGCTATGCTCTGGACATGCTCAATTTATAACTATGATCATTATTTGACCTCCGACCTTGAAATTAAAGCTATACACAAAAATTGTTCCAAATAGCTCTTCTCATGAGGAAGAACAATTGTGCAAAATTACTTTTAAATTCATTCATAATGCATGAGTTATGCTCCAGAAGGCACTGAATTGAACAAAGCCAAAACAATGTCCCCTCCCCCATTTCACCAAGAAATATAAAGAAGAAACTATTCAGGGAAAGGATAAGTTTTAAAGCGTTCTGTTTTTTGGGGTTTAAATCTGTTGATGTCCACATACTCCATTATGTTTAATACCTTATTAAAATCTCAGACCATTCCATTTCAAATATAATTAATCCGTCTACCCATTCCCTTTTCAGATTTTTTGGTTTCAACTACTTTGGACACAGCTAAAAAAATGTACCACCCCTCCCAGATTTCATGGAAATAGTAAGCCCATGCTAACCCTTTCCATAATAAAATTTAACCCTTTCCTGTACAAACCCGGGATTTTACATTGCTTCAATTTTGTACTTTAGAAAACATTGTGGAAAAAGAGGAAATTGCTTGTAACAAGCAATTTCTCTTTTCCCACAATATTTTCTACCACATAGGATGGTTTATTGTCGTCTGCAACTTCTTTCAATTTGGACAAGTCTAAACTTTCAAAAAAAAAAAGGAAAAGGTTAAATCGTGTATTAAATGATGACTCAAGAGACAACAGAAAAATGGATGCTTTAAATAAATTGTTAACTGAATATAAAAACAAACTTTTAAACCCCCTTCCCTGGTATCCAACTTTCTTTCCACAAAAATGTTTCTTTCAAAGAATCAAATATAGAAATGCATGCAGTCAGAATTTTTTTGTTCTTTAATAAGATTACAAAATTTTAGACTGGTTCAATTTCTTCACTTATTAACCTCATTTTCCTTAAGTTTTTTTTTTTTTTTTTTTTTTGAGGGGTGTCAAAAAGGGATTGTCTGGGAATGGCTTAACCCAACAAAATTCTTCTTGATGAAACCTGGGAAAAAATCTTCAGAAAAAATTGTGGAAATGAAGAAATTACTTGTTACAAACTATTCATTTTCCACAATGTTTTCCAAAGCCTAGGTTCCAGTGGGAATTGGTTTAATGAAATATTAACACATATTTGGGACCAAAAATTGATGGTCTATGGGTGTGAGGTAAGATAAGAACAACAAAACAGAATAATATGCATGGGAATGAGCTCAAGGTGGTTACATACCAGAAATGGACAAGTGGTTGCATGAGCAACATTGATAGCTTTTACACAACATTCTGAATTCTATCATTGGGAAAACATATTGGAACAAGGTGTGCTTGTGTAACACTAATGAACCTTAACCCTTTCCTGTTCAAATACGGGATTTTACGTTCCTGTGATTTTATACTCGAGAAAACATTGTGGAAAAAGAAGAAATTGCTTGTAACAAGCAATTTCTCCTTTTTCCACAATTTTTTCTACCACATAGGATGGTTTAATTTCAAATGGCATCCAATTTTCATTGTTGTCTGTAGCCTCTTTCAATTTGGACTAGTCTAAAATTCTCCAAAACCAGGAAAGGGTTAAACTATTAATGTTTCACAAGTTATACCTTGATAAGTGAAAATCACCATGCCAGATGACCTTGACAGATAACCTTGACTTTGCAGTTGCACTGATGAGAAACACTTACATTTTATAAAGTTTCCAAGTTAAAGGAAATTGTTCTTGAATAAAATTCTAATTTGAGACTGCCCCCTTGATCGTCTTGCTCTAAGGTTGAGTTAGGCGCAATCTATTACCACACAACATAATTTTAAACAGGTCAAATTTGAAAGAAGTTACAAACAACAGTTTAAAGGTTAAAATTAAATTTTACAAAATTTTGTCCTTTTCGGTAGAAAAATTGTGTTACAAGTAATTTTTTCATTGATCACAATTTTTTCCTGACCTTCTTTTCTTTGGCTTGTGTGAGAATAGGTTAAAATGACATAACTTGCATTGGACTATAAACCCATTACCAGACAGCAAAATTTTAGACTGGTCCAAATTGAAAGGAGCTGCAGACAACAATCAAAAGTTAATGAAAATTAGATTTTCTCAACTTTCTGGGTAGAAAACATTAAGTAATGTGAAGAAATAGCTTGTTACAAGCAATTTCGTCATTTTACACAATGTTTTCCGAATTGTTTTTCTTGTGTAGCATCCAAAAGCATCACTGTGATGAAATGGGTTAAGTAACTTTCAAATTTGACTAGACCTACTGATTGAAATCTTTATTATTAGCAAGGGTAAAAAAACAACAACAACATCATTTAGTTATCATTACCAACTTTACACTATGCTTCCAACATGAACAAATTTATATTTTGTTTCTTACATACAAGAACAACTTTACATCATGTTTCACACATAAACATTTTTACATTTTGTTTCTTACATAAACACCTTAAAATTATATTGCATACAGCTTTACATTTGTTTCATACATGAACAACTTTACGTATTATTTCATACATTAACATCTTTCTATAATGTTTCATACATGAACAACTTTACATATTATTTCATACATTAAAATCTTTCTATAATGTTTCATACATGAACAACTTTACGTAATATTTCATACATTAACATTTTTCTATATTGTTCATATTCATACATATGTTTCCCTCTAGTCACTACTAATACCAAGGTCATTCTATATACTCTTTCCTTAAGTCAACAACAAAAAGCTAGATAGATATTCATTGTAGGTAAATCTGTTGTCTGTATTCCATATATCTGTTCAGTTATATAAATAATAATCCCTTTCCTGTTTTGCAAAATCTGAGACCTGTCCAAATTCAAAGCTTTTATAGACAAAATTTACATTGGATTAATTAAAAAAAAGACCATTTTGCTGGATAGAAAATATAGTGGAAAAAGAAGAAAATGCTTGTAATAAGCAATTTCTTCTTTTTCTACAAATTTTTTTTTCAATCATAAAATCACATGGACATAAAAACCAGGGACTCAACAGGAAAGGAATATACAACTACTATCCAATCACCAATACTTACACTAGAGTACTAACAAAATACACAAAGCACACACTTACAGCTAATTTTGGCACTATTTCAAAACCAGCAGTTAACCTTTTTGTGAACATTGCTTAAAACATTCCCTTACTTTGACAGCATTCTGAATAAATAGAGGATGAATGTTTGTTTCAGTGAGAGACTGATATATCTTTCATATAGTGAATCATAAAAGCCATATTTTCACGAGTGGCAGCGCCACAAGTGAAAATTCAGCTTTATTTGTTCACGAAAAGAAAGATTTAACAATCTTACAAGAAAAACAAATGATAGTTCTTTTTCTTAATTACTAAAAGAGACAAAAAATTACTTTATTCGAACAAAATCTCTTAAACTGCATTATTTTGTGTATATTGACACAGCATTCTGGTGACCTTATTACAACTGTGTTCCCTCTGAGATGAGCCTTAGTCATGGGAAATGAACAAAAATCTAAATTTATAAAAACACTGAGTTTATCATTTTTGGTTTTTTTGTTGAAAGCATCAAATGATTATCAACAAAGTCAATCAAATCTCAATAATCCATCGGAGAACATAAACCCATTCCCACAAAACTTTCAGATCGGTCCAAATTGAAAGAAATTGTTATTTTTATAATAAAATACACTGCAAAACCTATGAATTTGAACAGGTATAATTTTTGCAAAACAGGAAAGGGTATTGACTATTGAATTGTTTTCATCTACACATAATCATAAAGACACATGCAAAAGTAAGTTTCCACAAATACACCAAACAAAGTATTTGCACTTCCAATTATCATTTCGTTTTTTACCTGAATTTAAATTGATACTTAATTAATCCTTAATTAATCCTTAAGTTATGATATTCAGTTGATTCATATTTGATATTATTGTTTTTAAACAAATGTTGCCAATATTTCAATCCAGTAGAAAAATATGAAACTAACTTATTAATTATTGGCATGTCTTTGTCCCCCTTTTAAAGTTTTGGTATCTTCTCCATTATGTGACTGTTCAGTTCTTGATTCCTGTGTTGTAGTACTTAGTGGTTCCTTAGTTGTGGTTGTTGGTTTTTGTGTTGTAGTAACAGGTTCTTCTGCAGTTGTACTTGGTTTTTGAGAGGAGGTTGATGCTGGTGGTGTGTTGGTTGTTGTGCTTGCAGGTTTTTGTGTTGAAGTGGTTGGTTTCTGTGTTGTTGTGGTTGGTTTCTGGGTTGTTGTGGTTGGTTCATGTGTTGTAGTGGTTGGTTTCTGGGTTGTAGTTGTGGGTTTCTGTGTTGTAGTGGTTGGTTTCTGTGTTGTAGTAGTTGTGGGTTTCTGTGTTGTAGTGGTTGGTTTCTGTGTTGTAGTGGTTGTTGGTTGCTGTGTTGTGGTTGTTGGTTTCTGTGTTGTTGTAGTTGTTGGTTTCTGTGTTGTTGTAGTTGTTGGTTTCTGTGTTGAAGTGGTTGGTTTCTGTGTTGTAGTGGTTGGTTTCTGTGTTGTAGTGGTTGTTGGTTTCTGTGTTGTGGTGGTTGTTGGTTTCTGTGTTGTGGTGGTTGTTGGTTTTTGTGTTGTAGTGGTCAGTTTTTGTGTTGTGGTCGGTGGTTTCTGTGTTGTAGTAGCTGATTCCTGTGTTGTAGTTGTGGGTTTCTGTGTTGTAGTGGTTGGTTTATGTGTTGTAGTGGTTGGTTTTTGTGTTGTAGTGGTTGGTTTTTGTGTTGTAGTGGTTGGTTTCTGTGTTGTTGTGGTTGTTGGTTTCTGTGTTGTAGGTGGTGGTGGAATGGTAGTGGTGCTTGTTGTCGTTGGTCTCTGTGTAGTAGTTGTTGGTTTCTGAGTTGTTGTGGTCGGTGGTAAAGGTGTTGTTGTTGTTGTTGTAGTAGTGGGCTTTTCTGTAGTAGTAGTAGTTGTTGGTTTTTGAGTGGTTGTTGGTGGTGAAGGAGTTGTAGTAGTAGTGCTGGGTTTCTGTGTTGTTGTAGGAGAGGGTTTGGTTGTACTTGTTGTTTTATCTTGTGATCTTGAAGAAGTAGTTTGTTTTTTTAGATTTACCTTGTCACTTGCCTCTTCCTCATTCTCTCCTGTAAATGACTTGTACCTTTCTTTAGCAACCTCTTTAACATAAGTCCAAGTTTCACTACTCCAAGCAATAAATGCTTGTCCATTAATCTCAATCCATTGTTTTGCATTATGTCCATTTACTTCCATCCACTCTATTGCTTTGATTGAAAGTGCATGTCCTTTCTCGTACATATCCACGGCAAGTCTCTGTCCCTCCCTTATGCGAGGTGTCACATGTTCAGTTACTTTTGGGACTATAATGTCCTCATAATGGACTCGAACACAAAAGTCATGCTTTGAGTTTTCCTGACAGAACACAAGAATTCCAGTAAAAGCTGATATAATCAGTCCAAGAGTGAGGAAAACCCAGAAGAAGATTTTCATACAACATAAACCACAACCTCCGCCTGAAAGGGAAAAAATAGGGAAAACTGACTATGATAGTCATCTGATAGCCTATATTTACTTTGTTTTTATGAGAATGAAATTTTTTATGATTCACAAGAAAATAAGAGAGAAACTGGTCCTAAAACACTCAACTATACGAATATTAAACACAAGGTAATTTTGAGACATATCATCAGTATGTAAACTCATACATCATACGAACCTTTAAACTAGGCGACTTGTCATAACATTTTCTTCCTGTTTCAATACAAGTTAAGGTGTGCTCTGGATGAGACCAAAAATAAAAATCTTTTTTATATTTCACTTTTAATTTTCATATAAACTGGAAGGATCAACAGGTGGAGTCCAAATATGCACGTAAATAAATTTTGTTAAAGTTCACATACCAAATAATAGTGTTATAAAGTTTCTGGTGTGGGGGGGAGACGATTCCTTCTTTCTTGTAAGTATAACATTAGCTGTGCCAGAGGGGAAGGGGGGAGATTTTTAAGGATTTTCCACCATTTACTATGTTAAAATGACCACTGCGATAGCGCATAAGTTAATTTTTGCACTGAATAAATTGGGAATATTACAACAGTGTCTTTTTCTATTTCTTGTTATCGTGTTCGAGAATTGTGTGTAGGTATTTTATTGGATGAGACAGACTGTTGAATCCAATAAAAAATACCTAAACACAATTCGAAAACACAATATCAACAAATAGAAAAACACACTGTTGTAATATTCCTTTTATTATATACCTTTAGGACATGAAATTAAGAAAATTCCCTTAAATTATTTAGAAACAACCAACTTTAAGACAAAAACGAACGTCAATACACAAAAAAGTAGCTCGTATCTTTTATAGGTATATAATTAAAGAATTAACTTACTTTTTTGTTTTACTGTTTCCTTTGATTTTTTACCTTTTGAGGGCTCTTTAGCTGCAAGCAATGTAATGTGATTTAATTTTATTTTTCTTACATGATATCAAATAAAGGTTTTATACAAAGTTTTTATTTTTCTACTATTCAGCATTAATAGAGCCTTTAACCCAATACAACACAACAAAATCTAAGACTGGTCCAAATACAAAGAAGATGCAGGGATTAAGGGATGTCCAAAAGCACCAATGTTCCAGTGATGGATAACGGTGTGGTACTCAGATATTATAGAATCCATCCATAAATGCGAGAAAAATCATGGTCTTAACAAATTTGGATGGACTGACAAATGCAGACACAAACAACTACTTGTCATTGTGACAACTACTTCTCAATTACCTAAGGAGGCTTGACACAAGTCTAATCAATTTTAGATTTAATTTTAGATTTACCATCCCTGTGATTTTATACATTAAAACAATGCCTTTCATCCAATCTTAATTCTTTGAGGGAATCTGATAAAGGGTCTCCCAATGATCATTCCAGTAAAATTCACTTGAAATCTATCAATTGGTTTATGAGAAGAAGATCTATTAAGATTACTCCATATACCGAAATTAGACCCCCCATTAAAGCCATGTTTTTCATCTGATCTAAATTCTTTGAAGGAATCTGGTAAAGGGTAACCCAAGGAGCAGTCCTGTGAAATTTGGTTGAAATCAAAATTGGTTTCTAAGAAGAGGATTTTTAAAGGTTTCACCATATATTGAAATAAGCCCCTTCAATTAAAGCCATATTTTTCATCCGATCAAAATTCTTTGAAGGAATCTGATAAAGGGTCACCAAATGATAATTTATGTGAAATTTGATTGAATTCTGTTCAATATTTTCAGAGAAAATTTTTAAAGGTTTCACCATATATGGAAATTAGCTTCACCCATTAAAGCCATATTTTTCATCTGATCAAAATTCTTTGAAGGAATCTGGTAAAGGGTCACACAATGATCATTCCTGTAAAATTTGGTTGAAATCCATCAATTGGTTTCTGAGAAGATTTTTTAAGGTTTCATCATATATGGAAATTAGCTTCGCCCATTTAAGCCATGTTTTTCATCTGATCGAAATTCTTTGAAGGAATCTGATAAAAGGTCACAAAAGGATCGTTTCTGTGAAACTTGGTTGAATTCTGTTCAGTACTTTCTGAGGAGAAGATTTTTAAAGTAAAAGTTTACGGAGGGACACACACGCACACACAACAGACACAACGCCATGACAAAAGCTCGATGGCTTACAGCCAGTGGAGCTAACACTAAAGGCGCTTGAGCGCCTGTATCGCTTCACAGGCATGAATTTACTGATTAAGCAAATTTTTCATTAGTTTAATTTTAACTGAATTTAATGAAAATAAATCTAAATCATTAAAATCTTTGAAATAGTTCTAGAGAACTATTTCAAACTTTTCATTGTTTTAAAAATTTAAATCCAGGTTATGTAAAATTCATAATGTAAAATTTTCACTGTATACCATATATGGACATAACCGACCATCAAAATAGCCATGTTTTTCAACCAATCAAAATTATATGAAGGAATCTGACAAACAGTCATTTGGTTATCATTCCCATGAAATTTGGTTGAAATCTATCAACAGGTTTCTGAGAAATTTTCAAAGTTTTCAGTATAAACCATATATGGAAATTAGCCCTGCCCATAACAGCCATATTTTTCATCCACCGGACTCTGAGAAGAAAACTTTCAAAGCATTCGCCATATATTGAATTTAGTTCCACCCATTAAAGCCATGTTTCATCCGATCAAAATTCTTTGAAGGAATCTTATAGGGTCACTCAAGGATCATTTCTGTAATATTTGGTTGAAATCTGTTTAGTACTTTCTGAGGAGAAGATTTTCAAAGTAAAGGTTTACGGACAGACGGTTAGACAGAGGACTGGACGGACAACCAGACGGACACACGCATGCAAGACAGACACAATGCCATGACAATACCTCTCTGGCTTTCAGCCAGTTGAGCTAAAAATAATGGGAGAGGATTAATCATACTAATGTATGAATCTACTCTGCATATAGTTTGATCAATATTTAGCAGTTTCGTAGGACAAAACCGTTTTTCACATTGATCAATTTGAAACAAGTGTTCACACATTTTCACTCATTTCCACGCATGCTCATAAACTTGAAGTGAAAATCTATGTGATCGCCTCCATCTTGTTTCATCGCTGACCAAGAAAATAACTTATTTGCTGAATGCCAACAGTCTCCTTTTTGTCATGAATATCATGGAAAATGATTCAAAACTTCGACTTAATATACCCATAATAAATTGTCTAATGAATTGTCTAAATGAGAGAGATAATTTCCTCGTGTTTCAAAATAGAATCAAGGTCAGTGGTCAGTGAAGTAGGTGAGTAAATGTAAACAAACTCCTTATCCTGTCTGTTAGTTTTGACCTGTATTTCTGTTATATCGGAACAGCTTGAGCTCCTAACCATGGATTCCTGGTAGTTCTCACACCAGTATTACCACTACATCCTTATTGAGCCTCCAGTTGCTCATCCCACTTAGGTGTATGATTTATTTACTCATCTTGATGATACATGTTGGCATTATTGAGCACGGGTAATGATAAGCCAGCAAAACCTTTCAGACCTTTGGTTGAATTTCATAAATGAAACAAAGAATATTCTCATCATTTCTTATAAAGATTTGAAAATAAGACATTTATTCTATGTAATTACCCTCATTTGATTCCTGAGTAACTTTCCCTTTCTGTTTGTTGTCTCCTTTTGACTTTGCTGCCTGTTGTTGTTGTTGTTTCTTATTTTTGTTCTTTTTCTTTTTTTCTTCATTAAACTTCTGTTTCCGAGCTTCCTCTTCTTCTATTTTTTCTTAAAGAAAGAAAGAATTTATATTACATTTAAGTAATGAAGTGTGCAATTAGAAAAGTAACCAACCGCCATGGTAGAAATATTGTGGGAACAGAAGAAATTGCTTGTTATAGACAAGTTTTTATCTTTTTCAACAATTTTTTCTCAAGTATAAAATCACAGGGACGTAAAAACCATGGATTGAACAGGAAAGGGTAAAGAGAAGATCTTTTAAGATTCTTCTTTATTTCTAAGTTAAGTCTGACTCATGATTCATTTTTCTGGCAGAGGACCAAAAAGCAATGCTACCAGCAAAAAATTGAAAACTATAGATACAATGCTTTTTATATAAGGAAGAGAAGATTTTTTAAACATTTTCTTATTTACTGCAATTTAAAATACATGATCCTGCAGCAGGCTTAACTTTGAGCAATAATTTAAACTACATTGGTTGAGTTTTACACAGAATTGGTGCAAGTAAACTTAAAAATTGTCCTACTTATTTCTAAATAAATCTAGGATTAAAAAACATATGGATTGCTTTGATCTGAGAGAGATGATGTGGCAATATTGCAAGACTTAGATTCAATGGTTTAGAAGCAGTTAACCATTAACCGATAACCTGACAACAAAATTCTAGACTGGTCCAAATTGAAAGTAGTTGCAGACGACAATTTTTAAAAATCTTTATCTTTGTTTTTTTAATAAAAAACAGCGGATAACCAAGAAATTGCTAGTAACAAGCAATTTCTTCATTTTCAGTATTATATTTCCCAATTGTTTTTCTCAAAGAGCTTCAAAAAGCGTCAATGAGTGGGAATGGGTTTACTATACATAAGCATTTTCTGTAGTAACCATGAGAGTGAACTGGAGCTATCACTGTAGGTGATTATTACTCCTGACAGCTCCTTATCACAAGGAAAATAGTAAGTTTACCAAAACAACAAAGACCAGTGGCATGGCCATGATTCGAACCCACAACCCTTGACTTTTCTCTGATTATGAGTTCACGAGCCTACCCACTATGCCATCCAAGAACCCATCTAAATATTGTTTAACCCTTTCCCATACAATCCTTTGTTTTTATGTTCCTGTGATTTTGAACTTGAGAAAATATTATGGGAAAAGAAGAAATTGCTTGTAACAAGCAATTTCTTCTTTTTCCACTGTATTTTTTATCCTACTTAATGCTTATTTTTTCCCAATTAAATCCACTTTTAATTTTTGTCTGCAAAATCTTTGAATTTTGATAGAATTAAAAATTTGTAAAACAGGAAAGGGTAAAATAAATTATTTTAGTTATCTGTGTCTCACTTACTCCTTTGTAGTTCTCGCTCTCTTTGTTGTTCTTCCTCTATCTTTTTCTGAACTGAGCCCATATATCTGACAATCTGAAATATTCAACATTTAATGACTGTCTGCATAACCCATTCCAACCATTGGACGCCCCTCAACATAAACAATTTGGAAAATATTGTGAGAAATGAAGATATTGCTTGTAACAAGCAATTTCTTCATTTTCCACAATATTTTCTCCCCTATTGAATGATTACTTTAACAAGAGGCCCAGTGGGCCTTAACGGTCACCTGAGTAAAAGAGCACCAAGACAAGTGATTTTGTTTGAAAGAATTAGAAAAAGGTTTGGTTGAAATCCCCTCAGTTATTCTTGAGAAGAAGATGAAATATTTAAAAGTTACCAAAAATTACCCCCTTGTGGTCCCCATTTTAGGCACCCCTGACCTCCAGCCTTTTAATTTTCACAAATCTGTATAATCAGTACCCAATGATGCTTTTCACCAAGTTAGTTTGAAATTGGCTTAGTACTTCATCAGAAGAAGGTGAAAATGTGAATTTTTTAACACGATGAACTTTGACCTCTGGGTGTGGCCCCATACATGACCCCAGGGGCATGAATTTCACAATTTATAATTAACCTGTCCTAGTTGTCATGCACACAGAATATTTAAGCCCTGGCATTAACAGTTTATTAGAAGAAGATTTTTAAAGAAGTACCAAAAATTACCCCTTTTTGCCCCCTATTTGGGCCCCTTTGACCCCCAGAACCCCTATTTGCAGAAACTTGAATTGGCATCCCCCAATCATGCTTTCTACCAAGTTTGGTTGAAATCCGCCCAGTAGTTCTTGAGAAGAAGATGAAATATTTAAAAGTTACCAAAAATTACCCCCTTTTGGTCCCCATTTTAGGGCCCCCTGACCCCCCAGCCTTTTTATTTTCACAAATCCAAATAACCATTACCAATTGATGCTTTTCACCAAGTTTCTTTGAAATTGGCTTTGTACTTCATCAGAAGAAGATGAAAATGTGAATTTTTTAACATGATGAACTTTGACCTCTGGGTGTGGCCCCATACATGACCCCAGGGGCATGAATTTCACAATTTATAATATACCTGTCCTAGTTGTCATGCACACAAAATATTTAAGCCCTGGCATTAACGGTTTTTTAGAAGAAGATTTTTAAAGAAGTACCAAAAATTACCCCTTTTTGGCCCCTATTTGGGCCCCTATGACCCCCAGAACCCCTATTTTCACAAACTTGAATTGGCATCCCCCAATCATGCTTTCTACCAAGTTTGGTTGAAATCCGCCTAGTAGTTCTTGAGAAGAAGATGAAATATTTAAAAGTTACCAAAAATTACCCCCTTGTGGTCCCCATTTTAGGGCCCCCTGACCCCCTAGCCTTTTTATTTTCACAAATCTGAATAACCATTACCAAATGATGCTTTTCACCAAGTTTCTTTGAAATTGGCTTTGTACTTCATCAGAAGAAGATGAAAATGTGAATTTTTTAACATGATGAACTTTGACCTCTGGGTATGGCCCCATACATGACCCCAGGGGCATGAATTTCACAATTTATAATATACCTGTCCTAGTTGTCATGCACACAAAATATTTAAGCTCTGGCATTAACGGTTTATTAGAAGAAAATTTTTAAAGAAGTACCAAAAATTACCCCTTTTTGGCCCCTATTTGGGCCCCTATGACCCCCAGAACCCCTATTTTCACAAACTTGAATTGGCATCCCCCAATGATGCTTTCTACCAAGATTGGTTGAAATCCGCCTAGTAGTTCTTGAGAAGAAGATGAAAATGTTTAAAAGTTAACGGACTACGCACGACAATGGACAAACGATGATTGCAATAGGTCACCATGACCATTCGGTCAGGTGACCTAAAAATGAAATCAATTTTATATTTTCTTCTGAAAATTCTTTGAATTTGGGCAGGTCTACAATTTTGCAAACAGGAAAGGGTTAAAAGGCAAAAAAAAGTGTCATTCTGTGAGAATGTGTGACAATTTCTCCTTCACAGAATTAATCAAAGTAATCTTTTATGCAGTAGTTAACCCAAAACCTAACAATGAAATTTTAGACTGGTCTAGATTGAAAGAAGTAGAAGACACTAATATTATGTTCATGAGGTTTTAAAATCTTTGCCTTTTTGCGAAGAGAATTTTGTAGATGATGAAGAAATTGTTTATTTTAATGTTACAACCCATTCCTTCATTTTCTACAAAGGTTTCCTCTGTTTTTTGATTGAGAGGCATAAAAAGGGAATTGTGTGGACATGAGATAAAAGGTTGTGACTGAATTATTGGGTAAAATTTGATATTTTGTAAATATTTTGAATTAAGTTTCATTTCTTTTAAGCTTACTACTGTTCAATTTCTCATAACAAAAAGAGGTAAATAAAGAAATTGCTTGTGGGTAGAAAACATAGTAGATAATGAAGAAATAGCTCAAACCAAGCAGATTCTTCATTTTCCATGATTTTTTCAAGAGCTATTTTTGTGACAGGTGTTAAAATGATATTGTTTGGGAAAGGGTGAATAAATCAGCTGCATTTTGCTAGAGTTTGGCCAAGTTTGATGTGAACTTGAAAGTCAAAATACCATACACAACCCTTTATAACATGACAAAAATTCAAAAAATTCAAAAGGTTGTCAATGACAATATAAATATGGCTGGAGGGCAAAATGGATGTCAATCATGTCATTGTGTAGAATTCATAAGAAACTGAGTTTCTACTTAAAAACCAAGACCCCTTTTACCTGTCACTTTATTTGTTTGTTTGAATTCTTCTAACAGTATTTCAGTCAAATCATGGGGACTGGAGCACTTAACCTAGAATTTCTGGTATTTCTCAGACAAATACTACAACTACATCCTTTCCCAGCCTCCAGCTTCTCGTCCCAATTAGGTTTACAACTCTTACAAAAATCAAACAGGATATTTGCCTCATGATCAAGTATGTTATGTGTTACCAACTGTGCTATGGATGCAACGATTGCAGGAAAGAAAGTAACAGGAAAAACAGTAACAAAAAAAAAGTAACAGGAAAAAAAGTAACACCTCCACAATTTGATGTATTTGATATTGTTCATGGTTCAAAATATAAAATACAAGAGTTAAAATATTTTTTCCTGTAATGTAAAGCAATGAAAAGAAAGAGATATCAATTTTCCCCTTTTTTCCACAAAATCTGTTAGAAAAATATGAAAGTGAATTCAGTTTATACTTTATTTTGATAGAACACATATATATTCATTAACTAATAGAATATTAAAGATACATAACAAATCATTTCTGTAAAAATAAAACATGTCTTATAATATCAAATTCTGAATCAAAGACATGTTTTTTACGTTTTATTCCATCACCTAGAACATTAAAGATATAGGACAAATCATTTCTGTAAGAAAAGCATGTCTTTTATTATGAATTTGATATTAATTAAAAGATATTACATTCTTTCCTGTTACTTTTTTTCTTAGCTGAAACTGTGACTTTTTATTATGTTACTTTTTTTCCTGTTACTTTCTATCCGATTACCGGATGCAACACCCCTGTGGTTACTTACACTTGTTGCACAGTTTTTACATTGTTTTTCATCAAGACAATCTCCAGCTACATTTCTCAGGCCTGGTTCCAGTGGATTGTCCTTTAAATCCAGCCATTTCAATTTAGACAGCTGACCCAAACTGACCGGTAATGTGGTCAACTTGTTACCAAGGAGATCAAGATGTTGCAGTTTGTAAAGATTTCCAAAATCTTCCGGAAGACTGGTAAGGAGATTTTTACTAAGGTCAATTTTGACAAGGTGTGTTAGTGTACAAAATGTGTCCTGAAAAAGAACAGGAAAATATGTTTATTAAAGTGAATAGATAATCAAAATGTCATTGATTGAACAACAAAATTTTATTTGAGCAATTGAAAAAATTTGGTGTGTTCAGTGATCTGCTAAATCTGCATTTTTTATTACTTACTTCACCCATTACCAGACAGCAAATTTAGACTGGTCTAAGTTGAAAGGAGTTGTAGATGACAATTTAAAGTTAGTGAAATTTTAGATATTATCAACTTTCTTGGTAGAAAACATTGTGTAAAATGAAGAAATTGCTTGTTACAAGCAATTTCTTCATTTTACACAATGTTTTTTTCTCGAGTGTTGTTGTGTGGGAATGGGTTAAAAAATAGAGGACACTGTCCCTTTGGTTCAAAAGCCCTTGCCGCTAGATTGT
Source organism: Fragum fragum (assembly GCA_946902895.1). Classification (NCBI taxonomy): domain Eukaryota; kingdom Metazoa; phylum Mollusca; class Bivalvia; order Cardiida; family Cardiidae; genus Fragum; species Fragum fragum. The sequence continues at coordinate 5,676,541 of OX336369.1, forward strand.
TACTATGATCAATTTTTCAAATGTCCCCACTTTTTATAGACCATCGGGACATTGTCGCCTTGCTTCCAAAACCTCAGCAGATTGCTGTATGGTTTGTAGAATGAAATGTTTGTCATTTTTAATGTAAAACAAAACATTATTGTAAGAGGATTTTTACAGGGGCAAATCTTAATATACTGAATTAACCCATTTCCGACCAACAAAATGTTAGACTGGTCCAAATTGAAAGAGCTGCAGACGACAAAATTAAGTTTATGGAAATTTAATTTTTTTCTGTCTTTTTGGATAGATAACACTGTGGATAGTGAATAAATTGCTTGTTACAAGCAATTTCTTCATTTTCCACAAAGATTTCCAAAACTTTTTCTTGAGGGATATAAAAAGGTGGGCTTGTGTGAGATGGGTTAATTTAGAAAATGAGGCCTGTCAATTCACTTGTACAAGAGTATGATCAGTTAAACTTTCACTGATTTTATCAGATTGTATTTTTCAATGATTAAAAAATATAGCTTTTGTTATTACCCAATGAAAGATTTGTTGATCTTACTAGTACACCCAAATATTAACCCTTGTCATGCTGAAATTAACCCTATTTACAAAACAGCAGGAAATCAAAAGGCTGAAAGCACCAAAGGTACTATTTCAGGGTCTATATTAATTTTGAAAATTGAATTTCATAAACAATCATGACATAAAAGGGACAAGTTGGTGGTGTAGACAAAGATCAGACTGCACTTATGGGCAGGCTGATCTTTGTCTATACCTCCTGCAAAAATAGGATTATTCTGGGTTCAGCATGACAAGGGTTAGTGTAAGATGTTCATAATTTTATAAGATAGGTTGATAAGTCTGTTATTGCTATCAAAATTTCAGAGAGAATGTCCCAAGCATTATGTCATGAAATTTACTTTAAATCTACCTGTTATTTTCAGTTGAGAAAATACATGAGTGAAAGTGCAATTCCTGCATGGACAAACACATAGATGCATGACGGGCCATAGCAGTAGCCCCACTTTACTTAATGGAGGTTAAAATTCAAGCTGTAAAAGGACACTAATTCTTGCAAAATGCACAACAAAAAAATTATAGACTGGTCCATAATGAAAGATGCTGCAGATGACAATTTAAAGTTGATGAAATTTTAGAAATCTGTCTTTTTGTGGAGAAAACAATCCAGGAAATGAAGAAATTGCTTGGTACAAGCAATTTCTTCAATTTCCACAATGTTTTTCAAAGCTTTTTTTCAGGGGCATTTAAAGGGGTGATTTTCACATGTATAACAAATATAACACAACTCAACTCCTTCAATTTAATCTTTTACAGGATGATAGGTTCAAATTCAAATAAGTGTCATACAAGATTTCACAGTGTTTTGGAGTTGCAAATAATCGCCACAATAAGGTTGAAAACTTTGAGAGAAAAGGAAAGCTACTCATTACCAGCAGTTTCTCTTTTTCAAAAAAAGTTTTTCAAATAATTTTCTTCTGGGCCTGAAAAAGCAGGATTTTGTGTGGTAACTGGTTGAAGAAAAGTATCTTCTACAAAAAACTTTCCTATCCTTGGTAAGACATTATACTATGATTCAGATTTATTCTACATAGCTAAACATTTTCTATTTTAATTTTTATTGATGAACAGATGGAAAACATTCTTAACCCTTTCCTGTTCAAACACTGTTTTTTTTTACCAAACTGTGTTTTTATACTAGAGAAAACATTGTGAAAAAAGTAGAAATTGCTTGTAACCTACTATCCTACTAAATGTTTATTTTTCAAATAAGATCAACTTTAATAAATTGTCTGCAAAGCCTTTGAATTTGGATCAGTCTAAAAACTTGTAAAACAGTAATGGGTTAAACAAGAGCTATCAACACTCGACTATTTTGAGTGCTGGATAGTAACAGCAATTCAACGTCGACATAAGGCATATACCTAAGTAATAATAGAGATAAAAAAAAACTTTCAATTAAAATTTTAAGTCAAACAAGAATTTCTAACTCCAAAAAAAAAAAAAAACTCCACTATAATAAATGTAATTGTCATGAATCTTGCCTAGAAGATGATATGATGGTCACAAAAGCATATGCAAAGTTTTAAAGCAATAGCATTAGTAGAAAGGGGGTTATTATAGTATATGTCGGTTGCATGTAAGGCTTAACCAAGAATTTTCAAGACCAAAAAGGTTAAAATTCCACTAAAATGAATGTCAGAGTATTGAATTTGTGTCTAGAGGCTGATATTATCAACACAAAAAGATGTGCAAAGTTTCAGAGCAATGGCATTAGTAGAAACTGATATACGACACTTGCACATAAAGTTTAACCAAATCATTACGCCTATGCCCAGGTGACTGGAATACCCCCCCTATTCCTTGAATAGTCAAGCTAAATAACAGAATTTGATAGGAAAAGAGTATACAAATTTGTTTCAAAATAAATTTACCTTTGAGCATTTTAGAAGTTTTTTATACAAATATTTACAACCATCATTGTTCTCAGTTCTTCAAAAGTATTTTTACTGTTTCTGATGGACAAATTTCATTTCAATTGGTTTGACTATTGTTCAATTGTCACCTAATTAAAGATAGGGTTAAAATGTTGTCTTTTCATAGGTGTAAGCAAGAGGACCATAATGGTCCTATATCCCTCACCTGACTCAGACTGAGTATGATTGCTCAAGGGTTAAAGATCTATACATGTATATATACAAAATATAAAAGCTCTAGGCCTTATGGTTGAAGAAGAACATTTTCAAACATTTCCTTCTTTATTCCTTTTCAAAATCAGGTATTGCATAGAAAAGGGCTAATTTTCAGGGAATGGTAATTAATGTCTTTGGGAGGGGGTCATAGGTATTGATACCAAATATCAAAGATCCTGGCCTCTGCTTTGGGAGAGTAAGATTTTTGTAGTTTATTCACTCAGATGCTATGGCAACCAAACTATTTGCACAGGGCATGACCTAAGGATTATTTCTGTGAAGTTTGGTTGAAATTTCATGGTTAGTTAAGGATGACAAGATTTTTTTGTAACTGTGACTGAACAGAGAAAAGGGCAGATGGATGGTTGGACACCGGACAATAACCGATCACAAAAGCTCACCCAGGTGAGCTAAAATATTCTACAGACATACATTTTAATTGTATATCAAAGGATACTTACTGGTAACTCTACTAAAACATTACAGGATAGATCCAAATTGGTTGCTTTTGGAAGTTCAAGCTGAAAAGGAAATTAATGATTCAAATAAATCCTTTACCAGATGACTTGTCCTAATTGAAATGAAAATTGAAAATGGTTCCAGATAACATACCAATTTGCAAATTAAAAATAAGCATCATATAAGAAGGAAAAATTGTTAGAATTAACCCATTCCCACACGACCAAATTTTAGACTGGTCCAAATTGAAAGGATTTGACAATTCAAAGTTTAAGAATTGTTTTATTTTTTCCACTTTCTGGGTAGAAAAAATCGTGAAAAATGTTACAAGCAATTTCTTAATTTTCCACAATGTTTTCTAAAGCTTTTTTTCTTGGGGGGGGGGGGGGGGGGGCATCTTAAATTGTCACTGAGTGGGAATGAGTTAAAAAGATAAATTGCTTTAACACACATTATTTTTTTACTCTCACAATGTTCTGTATAATTACTTTTCTTTTGTGCAGAATTAACCCTTTGAGATACATGTATCTACATACCAAAAATGAACTTAATACATGTAATCGGAAAGTTTTCAGGTTATGTTTTAAGACTTTAAAATATGTCAGTAGTAAGGCTTAAAGTTTTGACCTTGACCTTGGGCTGGTGACCCGAAGGTGACCCTAAGTAAATGCATATTGAACTAAGCTACATATACACCTAATGTGAATGTTGCAACTCCCATTATTTTTTTTAGTTATGTGAAAATGTATTTTTCCAGGTCGACTTCTTAACAGAAAAACAGAGGAAAAACAAAATGCTCTGATCTCTCCATGCAGGGCAAAGGAACAGTGCTATAAAGTATAATTTCCACCTCAGTGGATTTCATAGCTTATGGCAACAAAAGTGCAATTTGATTTTTTTTTATCTAACCAAGTAATCAATTGCCTCATTTCTTTTTCATGCAATCTCCTAGCCCCTCTCTTTATTAACCAGTTCACAGAACACAAATATTAGACTCGCCCAAATAAGTTGCACACAAGATTTCACAAATCTTTGTCTTTTGAGGTAGAAAAAATATTGCAGATAAGAAGAAATGGCTTGTAACAAGTCATTTCTTCATTTTCCAAAATGTTTTCCAATACTTTTCTTCAGAGGTATAAAAAAAGAAGGACTGTGTGAAGATTGGCTCACTTGACAATCCAGACAGCCAAATATTTATCAGTCAAATTTGAGCATTCCCAGACAGCCTAAATATTCATCAGTCAAAATTGAGCATTCCCAGATTGCCTATATATTTGACAGTCAAAGTTAAGCATTCCCAGATAGCCTAAATATTTATCAGTCAAAATTGAGCATTCCCAGACAGCCGAATATTTATCAGTCAAAATTGAGAATTCCTAGACAGTCACAGCATAATATTTATCAGTCAAAATTGAGCATTCCCCCTTGCTCAAATTATAGAGGTTACACAGTCCTGCACTGGGTGGAATGGTATTGTTTGAACCCATTCCCAGATGGCAAATGTTTAGACTGGTTCAAATGGAAGAAATTGCAGAAAACAATTAAAAGTTGAGAAAAGTTTTAGATTTTTTCAACTTTCAGAAAAAAAAATTGGAAAATGAAGAAATTGCTGGTAACAAGCAATTTCTTCATTTTCCACAATGTCATCCATGGCTTTCATATAGAGGGGCATTTAAAAGCGTCATTGTGCGGAAATGGGTTAATGACAATCACAAGTACATGTACTTCAACAATTAGGATTCCGATTAACCTATTACTGGAAAAATATTTTACTTGTCCATGCTGAGAGGAGTTGCAAACATCAATTTTCAGTTGATGAAATTTCTAAAATCTTTGTCTTCTGGTAGAAAAAAAGTTGTGGAAATGAAGAAATTGCAACTTGCTAGCAATTAATCCACTCTAAAATATTGGTGACATGGGGTTTTGTCCACTCCCAAATGTGATGGTTAAGGAATTTTTTCCACTCGCAAAAATAAAAATTTAAAGCATTTTCTAAATGCCTTATAAAAGTGTGTTGCTCATCTTATTAACTGATAAATCATGTCTAATGATGAAATAAAGCAAGATTTTGATTTGGGTTGAAGGTATTTTTCGTAGGCTTCATGTAGACATAAAAAATGCAGTTTGTCATTTTGAATACATTATGGCAATATAACTAGCATCTGTTAATTTCTATTTTCAAATATACAAGATATACATCACAGGCAAAAAAGAAGAAAATAAAACAAGATGTGTTTGTGAAACACCATGCCCCCGAAACAGGAATTCTTAAGAAACAGGTAAAGGGTTAAAATTTTGACCTTGACCTTGTTGAAATGACCTTCCCCAGTTGCGCCTTGTTGAGACCTATCTACATACCAAATATTAGCATTGTAACTTAATCAGGGTTGAAGTTATAGGAAAATGTTTAGTTGGCAGGTTAAGTTTTGCAGACAGACAGACAGACAGACAGACGGACACCGGTAAAACAATATGCCCCCGATCTTATCCATGCGGGGGCATAAAAATACTTGTAACAGAAAAATAGGGCTTCAATAATTTTACATCTTTTTTTTTCATATTTAAGTTAAGTCAAGAGTGTTGAGGAAATACAAATCCTCAGACCTGGATAGCATCTATCCTACAACCCATTAACAGATAGAAAAATTTTAAGACTGTTCCAAAGTGAAATTTCTTCAACATCCATAATGTTTTAAAAGAATTCCTATATTCCAGCAACTGGAAATTGTCGTCTGCAACTTCTTTCAATTTGAATCAGTCTAAGATTTTGTCATTTTGTACAGGTTAAAGGTTAAATTCTAACTTGTTACAAGCAATTTCTTCATTGTCTACAATATTTTTCATCGTAAAAGACAAAGAGTTTATAAATACCACCAACTTGGGGCTTTCAACTTGAACCATTCTAAAGTTGTGTTGTCTGGTATTAGGTTAAAATATAATCCATTTTTGCCCTCGATACTGACTATTTATCATCTTCCATATCCAAGAGAAGTAACTAATAAGACAAAACCCTACTTTCTACCACTTTCTAACATCCTTGCATCTCCTCAATCTATATATAGAATTGCAAAGAGGCATACTTTTTCTATGAGTATGAAGACATAAAATATGCAATTTCATTTTACTGTAAATAACAAAATGGTTTAATCTGAGTTACAACAGTATTCCTTGGAAATTCAGTTTTAATCTAACCATCCATGTATACATATGCAAAAACCTTTAAGTCTCATAAACTCACTATTAACTTTTAACCCTTTAACACAGTTCACCCTACTAACACAATTATAAAAAACCTGCCATTCAAAAAGGTGATTCAATGAAAATATGTATTAATTCTTTAATTATGACTAGGTATAAAACAATATATACATGAAACACTTAAAACTACCAATAAACCCATCCACAAGCCATAATTACACAATAATTACCCTTTTATCAAAGTCTCCATTATATTAAGATACAATATCAATTTTCCATAGTTGTAATTCACAGAGTTACCTGAAACCTCTATATTGCAAAATGAATTATCTATTTTTCCGTAAACATTTTTGGGGTAAATCACAACCCGTGATGGCTATCTCTGCATAGAATTACATGTCTACCCCACCCATATTCCACTGTAATATCAAACTGAAAGTAGACCAACTCCCTATTTGATGGAAAAGTAAATTCACAATCTATTCACCATTTCTGAAACTGGAACCGTGGTTAAATTGTTCAGGCTCAAATCAAGTTCATTGCCCTCGATTTTGTCTCTCAAACTATTTCTCGGCATGTTTATTGTGAATTTGTTCGGCAACTGGAAGAATTAAACCGGAAGAACGTTTCACTTCCGCTTTGTACCGCTGGTGCCCGATATTAAACTTGTGGTTACCCGCATGTGGCACGAAATAGTCTTGGGACGAAACGAAGGTTATTCAACAAAAGGCGTTGAAATATAACAAAATGGTATTTCTTTTATCTTTTATATTTCATCTTAACTGTTCACCCGGATCATACGATTATAGAAACCTTACAGATCATAAGTAGTTTCTGATCGATCTGAATTGGGTTCTATTTGAAAAAGGACACATGATAAAATTCTTATTTTACTGAATTTGTAAGCATCAATGTGTGTATTTAGAAGTTAAAATTCTAGTTATTTAAGAAATCCAAAAAACTATAAATAGATATGAGGAATGCAGAATTAAAACAGAAGAAAGAAATGTATTCAGTGGTGAAATGTAAAATTATTGCAAAGTTCTGATTGTAAATGAGTAAATCATAAAAAAATATACATTAATATTATAAATCATAATTTGCCAGTGATAAAAGTAAAAGTCAACACTAATAAAGATTAAAAGATGATATGTTGGACCTCTTATTCATACATGGGATAACTTAGCTGCAATATCTTAGCCCTCTTTCTGATAATCTGCTGGCCTATTCGCAGCTAGGGATAACTCACTATCTCATCACATTCTGCCCATATTTCACAATTGACTAATCTGGAAATCAATTCTCCCAATCTCTGGATAATTGAAATTGGAGGTCCAGATTTCGGCTTTTGTGAGCAGGGTAAGTTGTTGGATAAAGTATGGTCTTATTGGAACATTTGTGATTGTGTTCTTACTGTGTAATGTCATAAGAGTGCACCAAGTTGTATATCATTTTTGATTTTCTTGCTAGAATACCTTTTACTCTTTACTGTTTAATTGAAAGTATGATAATACATGTATAACTTGGCTGTTAGTCAGCGAATTTAAGATTCTTCAATCTTCAATCACCACACTGGTAATAATTGCGAGTTTTGTTTATATAGCACCAATTCCTTTATGTTCCCTCACTCATTAAACAATTAACATACCTATGATTTGTGTCCTAAATCACCAATACTTTGTTCATGTGACCTGACTCAATAATATAAATTAGTATCCAAAACCATGAAACATCATTAGCAACCAATACAAAAAGGCATCATTGTCTCGATTGATTTAGTCTTTTTGAAGAATGTACATGTATTCCATTCCTCAGGGCTCTGCAGAGTGGGCAACTCAGGCGAAGAAGTCGCCTGGTTTCATGAAACTTCGCCTGAGTTGCTGATCAAAGCGAAGTCGAAGTCACCTGGAAAATACGGGAAGTCGCCTCATTATGAAAGGCGATAATCGCATTTTGCCTAGAGGCTATCAAATCAGGGGACAGTAAATCAATTATAAAACTGCTGATCTGAAGCCCTTTGATCGTAAATAAGCATGTACCGATAGAAGACATACTTGCTTTATTTGCACCTCGGCTGATTGGATTGTTGCAAGCCCTTGTGAACTGCCGGAATTATAGGAACTTTTATATAACAAACACTTTCCCTTCTGAAGATTCAATTATTTTAGTGGCACATTATGTTTATCTTTTCAATATACGAGATTTGTTGCGTACTTTCAAGCAGCAAGAATAACGGTGAATTTTATTACGAACGTCTTGTCATTTACTGTATTTTAAAATTCTATGATAAAAGAAATTAAATCTTGGTGATAAAAAATGATTTTCCCGTAAAGCTAAAACGAAAAAAACAAAAACAAAACATTTTCAATGAAATCCTTGGACTCTAGTTATCTACTTTGATTTAACAAATATAGAAAAACTAAGACAAAAAATCTAGGGCTTCTACGATCTTTTGTTAGGATTTTATCCAGAAATTAAATTTCACTTATCTGATTTTGGTAATTAATCCATTCAATGACATAACCCAAAAGACTAGAATAAATGGTTCCGTGTTAACATAGTTTCAAATTCAAACCTCTACACAGTATGTGATTTATGTACTCAGCGTTACCCTTTACTTACAATAACTGCAATTGAGTCAAAATGCACCCTTTTTAAATCTATAATAACTTTTTATCCATTTATTGTTACATACAGGTGAAGTTGACAGACCTTAACCCTTTACCACACAATTCCGCTTTTCTTTATTTTAGAAGATTTTAAATGTTTAAATGGAAAACTTGTGAGAAAAAGAGTAAGTGTTTGTAGCAAGCAATTTCTCCTTTTCCCACAATATTTTTCACCTGGTACTTATTTTCTGTTTTGAGTATATTCTGATTTGGAATGTGGTAAGCAACTTTTTTTTCAATTTGGACCAGTCAGGAAATTTGTCTTCTAGTAATGAGTTAAATAAAATAGTACTAATAATGATGTTACCCTTTTTCTGCTTCAAATTAAACTCTTGCCATTTACTCTTGTAAGTTCAGACCACCTATATACTCTCTTTTCAAATTATTGATTATTATAACTTTTGATAATTAAAATTGTAGAACCATCTGTATTTGAAATAATTCAAGAAAATGATTTCAGAATCCGATTCCTATATTCTCGAACCCGAAGAAAGAAGACAAAATATTTGTTCAAAGGAATAAGATCTCTGTAATATGGACTGAAATAAAGGATGAGGAATACTTAAATATTAACTGCATACTATATAAAACAAAATATGCAGCTACTTGGTTGCAAAGCTTTGTTTTAGTTTCCTATACAAATAAGGAATACGGGCAAAAAATTGCTTTTTAACATGATCATCTTCTCCTGTAAGTCTCACCACTTCTCCCTATTTTGAAAAACTTCTAATTCTCAGTCTAGGGAGAAGTCACTTCTCCCCAAATTCTGAGAGTCTGCAGAGTCCTGCATTCCTGGGTTGTTTTTATTTTTCGTTTTTTGGGGGTTTTTTGGGGTTTTTTCCAACTTATCGTCTTGAGAAACCAGAATATTTGTTTCCATTGATTCTCAGCAAAATTTGAATTTGAGTCACATTGGGGTCAAAAACTATATCTCTAGGTCAAATCTTTATTAAACCTTGTTTGCTCTCTAGAGCCATATTTTTGCTCAAATGACTTGATATTTGGTCACAAAGATTTTCTCCATTAAAGTACTCATGATGGACAGCCATGTTGGCATAGTAGAGTGATATGCCCGTTTTGGTGTACAAAATGGCAGTTCAAATAGATTATCTTTTTTAAACATACGCTCGCCTAGCCTGGTTTGTTCAATAGGTACATGTAATGCTCCGTCACAAATTGGAAAAAAATGACATTGTCACATGCATCTTTGTATTTCACCAATGAAAATACGATGATTATTTGCCTGTAAAGTTGGTTGAGCATCTGCACTTGTATCACTCCAAATAGTCCATTGACTCTTGTGAAGGTTCCCTAATTTGCATATCACAGCAAATTACCTCCCATGGAACCATTACATTACTCTCCCCTCCGAGAAGACTCTTCCTGAGTCTTGGCCTAGGAAATCCGTGGGTAAGGCAACTCCAGTCTGGCAGTTATCGGCATCCCACCGCTACCACCAATGTAACATTCCGAGCTGGTAGGCAAAGCCTATCCATTCAGAGAAAAGGATCCTCAACCCTAAATGGGTTGGCCTTGTCTATATATCACTCCAAATATCCATTGGCTCTTCTGAAGGCTCCCTAATTTGCATATCACAGCAAATTACCTCCCCTGGAACAATTACACACTATTCATTGAGATTTATTACCTTATGAAACAAATGAGAGATTTTGTGTATCTTTTAAACCTTCCATGATCCAGTAGAAGAAGCTTAGCCCATTCCCACACAGTCAAGCTTTTTTATGCCCCTGGAGAATTGCATTTAATAAAAAATTGTGAGAAAAAGAGAAATTGATTGTTTCACAATGTTTCTACCCTATCTGGGCCTTAGTTTTCTATCACAAAGCAGTTTAAATTGTCGTCTGTAACTAATCCAAAATTATGTCTTTTTGTAATGAATTGAAAAGGCTATTTCAAAAAAAATATAAAAATCTCTTTAAATATTATGTAACTGTATAGATGTATCACTTGTGTGGTATACAGCTGGTATGCTGAGCTCTCAAAGTAAAAGGCAACTTACTCACTATGTACTTGAAAAACTCCACATTTTTTGAAGTCATGACAGCATCTACACTAAGCGGGTTATTATGCTCCTTGAAGGCAGAGCATATAGCCGCCGCTTCGTCTGTCTGTCCCTCAGTCCGTCAGTTTGTCTGGAGCGATTTCTCAATAACCCTTTGGCCAAATCAAATGAAACTTACCATGTGAACTCCCTATGATAAAATGCCGAGGTGTATTTTTCCCATTTTTTGGATTTCACGGAAAAAGGGGACTTAGGGTAAAATATAGTTTTTCTCAAATTTTTTCCTAGTCTAATGGTCAGAATTTAATGAAATTTCATATTTGAGTAGCAAATCAGATGTCCTTGACCATAAACTATTTGAAATTTGCCGAAATAAGATGCCTCAAGGAAAAAGGAGCTAAATGTTTGTTAGCTTTACGCTAGCTCTTCATTTCTCCGCAACAAACTTACATTGGCCATAATTTTTGATTAATAAGAGATATAGCCTTCATATTTCCCATGTGCATTGTTTGTGACAAAACCTTTCTGTTGGTACCAAGTTCAAGTTCATCTGTTAAGGTTAATGTCGTTTCTCAAGGTCAAAATTTAAAAAAAATCAACTTTAACATTGTCCATAAGTTTACAATGGTAATTGATGTAGCCTTCATATTTCACATGTGCATTGCTTATGACATGACTTTTCTGTTGGTACTAGGTTCAAGGTCAATGGCTAAGGTAAAAGGTCATTTCTCAGGGTCAAAATGTCGAAAAATTTAACTTTAACACTGTCCATAATTTAAAATGGTAAATGATACAGCCTATCATATTTCAAATGTTTATTTCTTGTGACAAGAATTTTCAGCAGATACCAAAATCAAGGTCATTTGTCAAGGTCAAATAGTCAAGGTCATTAATTTTCAAATATACCTGCTTTACCAATTGCCAAAATTTCTTGTTACTTTACATAAATTTTGTTTATTAAGTGCCCTAGGTAATGTTTATTTCAATTTTTTACTCACTGAACCTTACCATGATAAAAGGGGCTTAATGCCATGTAGCTTTACATTTTGTATATTTCCAATCTAACACAAACCAATCTATTGTTTTTGTATTTTGTGTAAGACTACTCAAGTTTTTGTATGTAGACATTTTCATTGATAACTTTGATGGTTAAGGTAAAATATTTAACCCTTTACCATATAATGATATTGAATTTTACTAGAATAAGGCCTGTGAAGCCAAACATATTTCTTCAGTGTTTGTCAAACTTTATAATTTCTTGTGAACTGAACTCTCAAACTATAGTTGCATTCAATAAGAAGTTTTTTGTCCAATGATGGCATACAATTTTGTGACAAACCCTATTTGGGGAGCATAATTCGTCTTAGACGGCTCTTGTTAGTCTTCATTGTTTTCATATTCAAGAGGAGTCTTTAAGCGTTCTATGAATTATATAGAATCCTTGTATTGGTGAGACAGATTTTGAAAATAATAGATCGAACTTAACTGGGCTCTAATTGCCTTCTATCATGGTAACATCCTCCTGGATTTTTACTCATTGTTTAATCCATTCACACATAACAAAATTTTAGACTAGTCCAAATTGAAAGAAGCTGCAGACAGCAATTCAAAGTTTATGAAATTTGGAATTTTTTCAACTTTCTTGGTAAAAAACATTGTGGAAAATAAAGAAATTGCTTGTAACAAGCAATTTCTTCATTTTCCACAATGTTATACCAAACTTTTTCTTTGGGGGCGTCTAAAAGCGTCACTGTGTGAGAATGGGTTAATTGCTATTTTTGTTTCTTTGACCTCTTCATAAAGAGTATTGACCATTTGAATTTCATGGTCTAGGATTCAATGACTCCTTATTTAACTCATTACCAGATGACAAATTTCAGATTAGTCCAAATTGAAAGGAGCTGTGGACAACAAATTTAAAGTTTATGATATTTTAGATTTTTTCAACTTGTTGCAAGCAATTTCTTTATTTTCCACAATGTTTTCCCAATTGCTTTTCTTGAGGGGCGTCAAAAAGAATCACTGTGTGGGAATGGGTTAAAAGTCGCCACAGGCTGAACAATGTCAGCATTCATCCATGAGAAGCTTTGTTAACAAATTACCAGATGACAAAATTTCTAACTGGTCCAAATTGAAAGACATTTCAGATGACAATTAGCTCATGAAATCTTATAAAAAACAATGCCTTAACTGAAGAAAATGTTGTGGATAATGGAGAAATTACTAAGTATAAAATAGCAATTTCATCATTTTCAACAATATTTTCCTTTTTCCCCCGAAGCCAGAAGGTTGTAAAAAATCTGGATTGTATGGGAATGGGTTTCAAATTCTAAGAAATATGGCGCATAAGATTGCAAACTATGAAAAAAAGCTTTAGAAAAGATTGAGGAAAATGAAGAAATTGCTTGTATCAAGCAATTTCTTCATTATCCACAATGTTTTCTATCCAAAGTGGAAAAGCATTCTAAAAGTCCATCCACTTGAAATTGTCATCTGCAGCTTCTTTCAATTTGGACTAATCTAAAGTTTCATTGTATGGAATGGGTTAACCGATTTCTAGACAACAAAATTTAGACCTTTTCAAATTCAATAAAGTTATGGATAACAAGTTCAAGTTGGTTTAATTCTAAAAAGCATTTTTTTTTTTGATGGATGAAAACATTGAGGGAAATGAATATATTGCTTGTTTTTAAGCAATTCATTCATTCACCACAATATTGTACCAAAGTGTAGTCTAAAAAAGATGGATTGTATGGGAATGGATTAAGCTGAATTCAAAATTTAAGATATGATGAAGCTTTGATGCTGCAAAGGCCACAATTAATATTAAAAAAAACAAAGTGGCAAATTGTCACAAGATAAGCCTGTCACACCGCTGGATATTGACTTGGATATTGGATCAAAAAATGGGCAAAGAAGAGTTACGGTTCTTGTACACTGCACTTCCCCTTGATGATATCTATCCACCCATAATGTTTCATGATCATAGCTATTACAATTTAGAGATATGCACTAGACAAAATCCAAGATAAAAAGAAAGGGGTATAACTCAAAAAATAAGCTAGGTAGAGTTAGGTTCTTGTGCACTGAACTCTGTAATCATGAGAGGAACATAACTACCAAGTTTCAAGTCAATATTAAGATGACAGAGACAAAGAAGTGGACGCCACCCAGACATCGGACAGCAGACACCACTGGTGATCCCATAATAAGTTATGTCTTTGAAGGTTGTATAAAAATCAAAGAATTTCATATTTGTTTCTTTTCAAGAGATAGTGACACTTTAAAATTAGATTGTATAAATATTTTTATTTCCAGTTACAAAACTTGATGAAGCTGTTGATTACTGGGGGTCAGGTGGTAGGTAGAGCATTCGCTCGTGCTGTTCGTCAGGAGTTGCGGGCTTCAGAACAAGCTGCAGCAAGAATGAACAAATCAAAACAGGAAGCTTCAAAGATGGCTGCAGCAGATTTATCAACAAAAATTACTCTACAGGTGTGTTTGTGCTGTATTTATTGCCACTTTGAACAATCTTACAGTTTTAGCACGGGGAAGTTCAATTATTCATCATTTGCTTGGTATAAAAAATGCATGTGGATTGTATATACTAAAAACACAATCCTCAAGTACCTTTAAGTATGGACTAGTTTTTTTTGTGTACTGACTTAAGCTTTTTTTCTGTACAAGTACCAATGTCATTCGTATATTTTTTTTTTTTTGGGGGGGGGGGTTAGTTCTTAAATATTTTCAGCAGATTTTCTTAAAGTATAGTCTGAAGAGGTATGTAATAAAAGGAATATTACAACAGTATATTCTCGAATCATATATTCGGTCTCATCCAAAGAAAAATACCTACACATGATTCTTAAAAATGATAACAACAACTAGAAAATTATACTGTTGTAATATTTCCTATATATTATCATCAAGTTTTGATTGTCATAAGTATGTGAATTCAGGTGTGCAATCTAGGGCCATTTTGGTCCTCTTGCCATAATATTGTACTCTCTGCCCTGATCAAGGTCATGGTCACATCTGATGCCAAAGGCAAATTTTAACCTTGTTTCCACCTTTTTCACACTTGATAAGAGAGAGTGAGTTGCGCCTGAATCAGACTCCTGTTAAGGTCAAGGGTCAAATTTTGATCTAGCATAGATCTCTTGACTAATTCTCATATCTTTCACCCTTATACACATTGATTTGAGCAAGTACACTGTGCTTGATGGTGGCTTCTCCACCAAAGGTCAAGGTCACAGAATGAGGTAGAAGGTAAAATTTTGAATTTTTGATCCTATGAACAACTCTAGTTTTGCTATTCAGCACCCTTAGTTGAGCCAAGTGCATTAACCCTTCCCACACAATGACACTCTCTAATGCCCCTCTAGGAAAACAATTGGGAAAACATTGTGGAAAATTAAGAAATTGCTTGAAAAAAGCGATTTCTTCATTTTTCACAATGTTTTCTACCCAAAATGTTAAAAAAAAAAAAAAAAAAAAAACGATAAAAAATTCATGAACTATTAATCGTTGTCTGCAACTCCTTTCAGTTTGGACCAGTCTAAGATTTTATCATATGGGAATGGGCTAAGGCCAAAAGCATTCTTGTTTGATTTGATACAAGTGTTATTTTGTTTTCAGGAAGCCAAAGAAATTTTGAATGTTTCTGACATACATGATGTGGCTGAGATAGAGAAAAATTATAATCACCTTTTCGGAGTTAATGATAAATCAAAAGGAGGATCACTCTATCTACAGGCAAAGGTAAGAAAATTTCATGAGGCAGTTTGAGGAAAGCAGAAGACTGTAAAACAAAAGCAAATAAACAAAAAAACATTTGCAGGGAAGAAACAGAAAAAAATATTAAAACAAGTTACCATCAGGGTAGAACCATTGCATGTGAAGAAAGAATTATTAGTTACATGTACATTTTTGTTATTCACCCGCAAAATGAATGTTTTTGGGGATATACTGGAATCAGCCTGTCTGTCTGTCCAAGTGTCTGTGTACATATGCTACCAATTTTGTGTCCCTTCAGTTTTGCTTCAATACCATTGAAACTTTATACAAAGATTAACCAAATGTTGAATTTTTACATGTTTGCTAATTTTGCGTTGCAAACCCCTCCAACATATTTTCTTTCAATTGTAATAAATTTATATGTACATTTGTCAAATAATGAATTTTTGCCATATTGAAGTATTCACTCTACTTGGTTGAAGAGTTATCTCACCTTGATTTAGATTTTTCTCATATTTGTACCTACATACTTGTAGTGGAAACTGCTCTTTCAATTTTCCTTCATTTGTAACAAAACTTGGATTTTGCATTGAATTATGTAAATGATTTTCAAGGCACACTTTTGAACCATCAATTCCCATTAGTTTAAGATTATTTCCTCTTGAATTTGGATATGACTACATTCCTAAAATTAAACAAAACAACCAAGCAAGCCTCTTTTGGACTCCTACAAGGATAAAAGGCTTAGAAAATATTGTGAAAAATGAAGAAAATGCTTGTAATAAGCAATTTCTTCATTATCCACAATGATTTCAACCCAAACAGAAAAAGATTTTTTAAAGTTTCATCAATTTAAAATTGGTTTCTGCAACTTCTTTCGATTTGGACCAGTCTAGAATTTTGTCCTCTGGTAATGGATTAAGTCACCTCCTATAAGTTCTAGTTTTAAATGTAATAATTTTAATTATTTTCAAATTTCTTTTGAAAATGCACAGAAAACTCGGCCTTTGGCTAGTTAGGAATTTAATAGGCACTAGAGCATCTCAGGCCCTTATGGGCATCTTGTTTCATTTTACATCTACTTTGAGTTGTTAACCAATTACCATGTAAGAAAATTTTAGACTGACCCAAATTGAATCAAAGTTGTAGATGACAATTTTAACTTGATGAAATTTAAGATTTTTTAAACTTTCTTGATAGAAAACATTGTGTAAAATGAAGAAATTGCTTGTTTCAAGCAATTTCTTAATATTATGCAGTGTTTTTCTTGAGGGGCGTCAAAAAGTGTCACTGTATGAGAATGGGTTACCTGCAGTACTTGCCTTATTAATTCACAGTTTCTTTTCTGAATAGATAATCTTTGATGATTTATTTTTGTTTGCAGGTATATAGAGCAAAAGAGAGAATAGATTTAGAGTTACAAGGTACACAAACCAGCTCAGGACCAGAGGGAACTAGCGTAGATCCAGATAAAAAGACTTCCTCAGAGACTTGACTCTGAAAATTCCACCAACTTAAATTTGTTGTATGCAAATTCTTTGGATTTGGACGAGTCTATTTTTTTTCATAGTGAATGGGTTGACCTATGTTTGATGATGTTAGGTGTCAAACATGAAAGTTCTAATGACTAAGTTTCTTTTAAAAGAAATAACAGAGAACAATTTAAACAAGTTAAAATTGAAATAAGTAGCATACTGCATGATTCTAACAAATCTCCACTTTGAATAGAAAACATTGTGAGAAACAGGGGATTATGGTCCACTGACAATAGTCTAATTATGATTTTCTTACAGGAAAATCAAATAATGTGATTTTGAGGTTGAGACATTTTCAGTCAATGAGTCAGATTTTTCTAATAATATCTTAACCCATGTCATGCTGAATAAAATCCTTTTCAGAATTAGATTAAAATCATAGGACTGAAAGCACTGGAAGTATTTGTTGTTTGATTATCAATACTTCTTTTGAAAATTTATTCATTCAACAATTTTGGTTTAAAATGGTTGGACAGGAGGTGTAGACTAAGATCAGACTGCACTTATGTGCAATCTGATCTTTGTCTATACCTCCTGCTAAAACCGGAAAATTCCGGGTTCAGCATGACAAGGGTTAAGTTAGCATAAATTGTCCAATAAACTCATTTAATGACATCAAATTTTTAGCTTGACAGTTTTCAGAAAAAATCTGAGGTATTGCTATAGCCCTGATGTTTGCGTCCGTAAACTTTGAAATTTTTCTATATTTCTACTATCACTGTACTTAGGGACTTCATACTTCACATGTCTGTTACTTGTTCTGCTGTTCAAGGTCAATGACAAGATCTAGGTCATATTCCAAGGGCATCTTGTCCAAAATTTTGACATTTTCCTATATATCTCTACTTAAATTATAAAGTCCCTGCAGCTAACTGTTGGCATTTGCTTGCAGTGCTCTTGTTTTATCATTGTCAATTAATCCATTCCCTTATAATGACCCTTTTTGACACTCTCAAATAAAAAGCTTGGGAAAACATTGTGGATAATGAAGAAATTGCTATTCACAAGCAATTTCTTCATTATTCACAACATTTTCTATCATAAGATTTTTAAGATTCCATCAACTAAAATTTGTTGTCTGCAACTTCTTTCAATTTGTTCCAGTTTAGAATTTTGTTGTCTGGTAATGGGTTAAAACTTTTCTTCAAGTACAAAATTTACATCGATCTGATAAAATTGAAAGCATGTAATAAAGTGTAGAAATAAAAAGATGAAGATAAAAAACTGGATTGTCAATGTTTTCCAAAGGCTTTCCCTGTTGAGGTGTGAAGGTTCTAATATTAAGTGCTGATTCATTTAGGCTAGGTTGCACATGGAGCCCTAACCCACTCCCACTCAACAGAATTTTGGACTTTTCCAAATTGAAAGAAAATACCGACGACATCTTCAATCAATCTGTGTCCATTCACTAAAGCTTTGATATTTGGTGTACATGTATATCATAACCCTGTGATCCACTACCAAAATATTTCAAAGAATTACTCTACTCTAAAAATTAGTCCTATGTTGTGGGATCAAAGATTTTACAAAGGAATAAATTAGGAATTCTTAAAAAATTATATTGTTCTCCTAATCCACAATTCGTAGGGCTTTGATATTTGGTATATATCATCACCATGTATCCCTTTCCCATCATAGCGCAGTCAGTAGGGCATCAGACTCCTAAACTTAAATCATAGAATGTCATGGGTTCGATCCCCGGCGGCACATGAAGAATATCTAACAAAAAACTGTGGACTGTGTGTTAAACAGGATATTTCAATAAGTTCTCATACTGTCCTTTTTCCTGTGATACTTGACATGCCATGCCCATATGTGCACACTGATTTTTTTCTATACCTCCTGCCAAAGCAGGAATATTCAAGGTTCAACATGATAAGGGTTTAGAAATATGCTATCGACATGACTTGCACAGACATGTCATATGACAACTTTGTCTTGCTAAATGCAGGTGAGCAACAAATGAGAAACTCCAGTGCATCAAAGTGCCAGTTAAAAGTCAATGTATATGAGTACGGTTTTCCTGTCCAGCTGTTTTTGGTTACATCATTTTTGTGTCCACAAATCATTTTCACATCCAGTTTCATTATTTTCGTGTCAAGCTGTTTTAGGTTACATCATAAATTGCCTAAGTGTTCAACAACTAATGCATTTAACCCTTTCCTGTTTGCAAATTTAAGACCTGTCAAAATTCAAAGGTTTTGCAGATGAAAATTTAAAGTGCATTTCACCAGAAAAATAACCATTCTTTAGGGTAGAAAATATTGTACAAAAAGAAGAAATTGCTTGTGACAAGCAATTCCATCTTAATCTACAATGTTTTCTCAAGTATAAATCACAGGGGCGTAAAATCCTGGGTTTATATAGGAAAGGGTGAAGATGGTTTTTAGATAAAAGTTTAGCTCAATGTCAAGTTTGAGGATAATCTGATGAAAATACATTTCTTTTCTTCAATAGTTACAGATTGATTGCAAGATATACATGTATTGAAAGTCAATGATGTAATAATGTTGGACACATGGTTTAAAACACTTATCAACAAGAGGCACATGAGGGCCAGAGACGCTCTACTGGCTATCAAGTTTTCCCTCAATTTTAATATGTAGGGAACTTAATTGCTTAAAGAAGAATGCATAATGTGAAAATAACCAATTGAGCTTTATTCTTATATTATTTTGAGCAACAATCTTTAAGGCACCTTTTCCTTTTGTTTTCTGACAGATCCATTCCATTTTCAGAAGGAACCATCCTTATGACTGTACAATCATCTTGTAAAAGTTCCAACAGCATTTAATTTAATTGTAGACTTATCACATAAAAGAAAATATTTTCAGTGAAAATTCAAAAGGCACCTTTTTTTCCAACAGATCTCTCCGTTTTAAAAGGAACCTTCCTTATGACCCAATAATCATCCTGTGAAAGTTTCAAGGCAATCTTATATTTGTGGGCTTTATCCCTTAAACGAGAATGATTTGAGTGAAAATCAATTAGGCCCAACATCCTGTGCTTTATGATAGATCCACTCCATTTCTGAAAGGAACCTTCCTTATGACCCTACAATCATCCTGTAAAATTTTCAAGAGTTTCTGATGATAATTATGGACTTTATAGTGTTTAGGAAAATGTTTTGAGCGAAAATCTGTAAGGCCCCTTTTCCAGCGTTTCCAATGCCACAATTATTTGATGCATCTTTGAAGAATATCTAACAAAAAACTGTGGACTGTGTGTCAATAAGTTCTCATACTGTCCTTTTTCCTGTGATACTTGACATACCATGCCCATTTTCAAAAGAATCCAGTCTTAGGACCATAGAATCATTCTATGAAAGTTTGAAAATAATCAGATAAAAAGTGGAATGTGTTTCAAAGATACAAAGATTTTTTAATCAAATTTCATAAGGCCCCTTGATACTTGACAAATCAGACCCAATTTCAAAAGGAACCATCCTACTGTTGGTACAATCAATCTGTGAAAGTTTGAAGGGAAACTGATGAAAATTATGGACTTTATTGTGTTAACAAGGATTTTTTTAATGGAATTTTCACATGTAAACTGTGGACTCTAGAGTGTTACAAAGAAAAGTAGAAGAACAATCAAAAACAGGCCATTGCTATAAATCTCCTGGCTAACTAGCAGCACATAGGTACTTGTATAGCTCCACAGGCCTGAATGTCATAACTGGCAAATAAATCTAGTAACTGAAATCTTTGAAATAGTTTTAGCTCTAATTTCAAGCTTTTCATTAACTTTACTATAGTCAAGTCATGTAAAATTTATGTAAAGTCCGATGAAAGGGTATTTACAAAATTCCTTTATGCCATTTCGAGGGTAGGTTACGAGACTGTTGCGTCTATAGATTGTATAGTCACTTAAAACATTATTGCAATTAACCCCCAATTGGTGGACATAAGCCAGAACCAAAAAGGGTTTTTTTAATGGATCAAAATTCTATGAAGGAATCTAACAAAGGGTCAACTGAGGATCATTCCTTTGAAATTTAGTTGAAATCCATCAACAGGGTTCTTAGAAGATTTTCAGTATCATAAAGTGGAATGTTTCCAAGTAAAAAAGATTTTAAAAGTTTTCAATACATATTAAGTATGGAAATAAGCCTCACCAATTCTAGGCACATTCATGCAATCATAATTCTAATGATAATTTGATAAAAGAGCCACTAAAGGATCATTCCTGTGAACTTCGATTGAAACCCACTTATTGGTTTGTTAGAAAAAGATTTCCAAAGATTTCAACATGAATAGAAATTAACTCTGCCTATCAAAAACATGTTTTTCATCTGATCAAAACTCTTTGAAGGAATCTGATAAAGGTTAATTTCTGTGAAATTTGGTTGAATACTGTTCTGAACTTTTTAAGAAAGAAGATTTTTTTAAAGTAAAAGTTTACGGATGGACACAACACCATGGCAATAGCCTGTTGGCTGAAAGAAGTGGGGCTAAAAATAGGCTGTGGCCATATTTCAGTTCGCAGCGCATCAGACTTCCACTCATAAAGTCCCGGAAAAATATTCTTTCCAAGATGTCTTCCACCAATAGGTGGTTAACCAAAAAAAAGTTGTTTAGAATGAGAAATAAGGGCCATTTGAGGTAGAAAACATTGTGAACAAAGAAGAAATTGCTTGTAAGAAGCAATTTATTCTTTTCTCACAATCTTTACTACAGCTCTATTTCTTCAATGCATAAAAATGCATGATTTTGCAGTAATGGGTTAATTGTAAACCCAAGTGACATGAGCAGCTGGATGTTTAGAAAGGATATAGTGCTGGGGTCAGAAATACAAGGAAGCAATGGTTAGGTGCTCCAGTTGCTGTCATATCACTGACATACTGTTTGAAGTGGAGATAAACCCAATTCAAACAAACTTATAATAAGAGCAGTACTTTATATTTACACTTACAATCCAAATTGACTAAACCCATTCCCTCCTATTCACGCTTTTTGACACCCTCAAGCAAAAAAGCTTTTTAAATTATCATGGGCAATGAAGAGATTGCTTGATACCGAGTCTAGATGTGAAAGTTAAAACAAATCAATTCAAAGTTTTAGAGAAAATGACGCGACAAGATTTTTTATCAAATGGCCTTCTCTTCAAAATGTAAATGGACCATAATCAAAATAGGATATGCACTACTGTCACCTCATTTTAGAGTAAATGAGAAGACAAAGTTTTTCGTTTGAGGGGCATAACTCCTTAAACATACATGGAGCATAACCTTTGTAGGATATGCACATCTCTACATTATTTCGAGTCTACTGTGAAGTTTGAATCAAATCAAAGCAAGAAAATGAGTGGTCAAGATTTTTTGACAAAGGGCTATATCTCTAAAAACTAACCCAAATCAAAATAGGATATGCACATCTCTACTTGATATTGACTCAGGTAATACCTGTGGAGTTTGAAATTAACAAGAGGCCCATTTGGGCCTGAGACACTCTACTGGTTATCAAGTTTTCCAGTAAAGAAATCTGATATTTAAGGAAGTTAATTACAGAAGTATGCATAAAGAAAAAAAACAGGCATTTATCCCCTTTATTATTTTGAGCAACAATCCTCAAGGCCCCTTTTCCTGTGTTTCTTGACAGATCCACTCCATTTCCAAAAAGAAGTTACCTTATGACCCTACAATCATTCTGTGAAATTTTCATCAGAATCTGACAATAATTGTGGGCTTTATCACATAAACAGGATTGTTTTGAATGAAAATCCATAAGGCCCCTTTTCCTTTGTTTTCTGATGGATTAATTTCATTCAAAAAGGGACTTTCCTTACAACCCTACAATTGTCAAGTGAAATTTAAATGACAATTTGATAATGATTGTGGACTTCATCACATACACAAGAATGTTTTGAATGATAATGTGTAAGGCCCCTTTTCCTGTGTTTCGCATGCCACAATTATTTCCTGCATCTTTGAAGAGAATCCGATAAAACTGTTGACTTTATTGTGTTAACCCTTTCCTGTTTTAAATTTTTTTTAGACCTGTCCAATTCCAAAGGTTTTGCAGACGACAGGATATAGTGGATTTAATTTGAAAAATGACAATTCAATAGGGTAGAAAATATTATTGAAAAAGAAGAAATTGCTTGTTACAAGCAATTTCATCTTTTCCCACAATGTTTTCTCAAGTATAAAATCACAAGGATGTAAAAACCAGTGATTACGAAGAAAAGGGTTAACAAAGATATTAAAATCAAGTTCTCAGAAGGCCCCTTTTCCCGTGATATTTTACTGATGGTTTTATCATTCTGTGAAAGTTTAAAGTGAATCCGATGAAATATGTGGACTTCATTATGTTTACTAGAATATTTGAAAAAAAATCATATGGCCCTTTTAGCGTTTTTTTTTTAGGAAAAACAGGTATTTCATATCGATCAACCGTAAACAAGTTCTCACACATCTCCGCTCATTTCCACGCATGCTCATAAACTTGAAGTGAAAATCTATGTGATCGCCTCCATCTTGTTTCATCGTTTATGAAGAAAATTACTTACTTGCTGAATGCAAACAGCATCCTTTTAGTCATGAATATCCCGGAAAATGGTTTAAAACTTTGGCTTAATATATCCATGGTATAAATTGTCTAATGAATTGTCAAAATGAGAGAAATAATTTCCTTGCGTTTCAAGATAGAATCTAGGTCAGTGGTTAGTGGAGTAAACGAATACATGTTAACTGTCTGCTGGTGTTTTGACCTGGCAGGGCTGAGCAAATTTACACCCCGTATACACAGTATATATAACAAGTTAAAACCCTGTTATAGTCGCGATTCAAGCACCTTTTAACCCCATCGAATAAAACGCCTTTTACCTCTCGAATTCGACTAAATCTTTGCAACGGACTTGTAGTTCTTCAATTGTGATAATAATATTATCAACGAAAAAAGAATGTTAGCTTTGATTTCTTTACCTTTTATCATTTAACCTTTTACCACATAACCACAGATTCTCACGCACTTAAAAAGAAAACGTGATTAAATCAAAATTGGGATTTCGGTTAACAGTAAGGGGTCATGATTGAATGATTAGGGTTTAAGGCAACTTGTAATAGTATTTCAGCAGTATCGGGGCAGCTGGAGCTCCTAACCATGGCTTCCTGGTTGTTCACACACCAGGACTACCACTACATCCTTATCGAGCCTCCAGCTGCTCCTCCTACTTAGGTGTACAATTTACTTACTCATATTGATGAATCATGCTCGCATTGTTTAGCGCGGTTACTGATAAACCAGCAAAACCGCTCTCAGGACTTTCAGTCCTTTGATTTACATATTTGATGAATTATACCCAGTTTTGAAAAGAACCATTTAAGAGATTGTACAATTATTCTGTGAAATTTTGAAGTGAAATAAAGGGTCATAATTGTGTTAACTAGAATATTTAAGAAAGTTTTTCATAAGGCCCCTTTTTATGTGACACTTGCCATAGTCAGATCCACTGTCAAAATCAACAATTGTAATGATGGTACAATCAATCTGTGTAATCTGTGGAATTTATTATGTTAATGAGTTTATAGTGAAATCTTCCTAAGGCCCCTTTTCTCATGATACTTTACAGAACAAACCAAATTTCAAAAGGAACAATTCTAATGAAGGTAAAATCATTCTGTAAAAGTTGAAGAGAATCAATAAAAACAGTGGACTGAATTGTGTTAAGAATTTTTGGTAATAAAATTTTCATAAGGCCCCTTTTCTCGTGAAACTTAACAAATCAGACCCAATGTACAAAGGAACAATCCTAATGATAAATAGTTCCATAATGCCCCTTTTCTTGTGTCACATAACCAATCGGACCTACTTTACAAAGGAACAATCCTGAACCAATTCCAAAGGGAATTCAACTTACAAAAGTATAATTATTGTTTGAGTATAAAGACAACCCTATGCAATCTGTGGACTAAAAGCATTAAGATTTTTTTCACTGAATTTTCCTAAGGCCCCTTTTCCTCTGTTTCTCCATGGATCAGACCCAATTTGAAAGGAACAATCCTTATGATGGTATGTGAAAGTTTGAAGTGGATCAGGTGAAATTTAGGGCCATGATGTGTTTAAGTTAACTTAGATTTTTCTATTAAATTTTCATAGGGCCCCTTTCCCGATGAAACTTGATGGATCAAACCCATTTCCGTAAGGAACAATCCATTTAATGTAATAATCATTCTGTGAATGTTTGAAGAGAACTTTTTGAAAACTGTGGACTCTATTGTGTTACGAGGATTTTTGTTACCAAATTTTCATAGGGCCCCTTTTTCCTGTGGTCCTTGACTGATCATACCCAATTTTGAAAGGAACAACTCTTGTGACGGTACAATCATTTTGTGAAAGTTTGAAGTCAATCAGATGGAAACTGTGGACTCTAGAGTGTTAAGAAAGATCTTTGAATTAAATTTTAATATGGTCCCTTTTCCCATGTTTCCAGACCGATCTGACCCAATTTCGAAAGGAACGATCCTTATGATGGTACAATCATTCTATGAAAGTTTGAAGAGAATCTGATGAAAGCTGGTCTCTAGAGTGTTAACAAGGAAAAGTTTAAGAAGGACGACAGATGCCGGGAGGGAAAAAGCCATAACAATAGCTGTAGTGGCCTTTGGCCAGTAGGGCTATAAGTGGGTGGACAAGATTTTTTATGAAAAGGCCCTAACTCCATAAAAAGTAATTTGAATGTAACCAAAATAGGAAATGCAAGTTATGCTTGAAAATTATTAATCTGTGAAGTCTGAATAAAAATCATGTAGTAGTTTATGAGAAATACAGGGGGACAAAAAGCTACAGACTGGTCGACAAGCCAACTCCAATATTCCTCCAAAAGTTGGGGG
Organism: Fragum fragum; assembly: GCA_946902895.1. NCBI lineage: Eukaryota > Metazoa > Mollusca > Bivalvia > Cardiida > Cardiidae > Fragum > Fragum fragum. Next base: position 5,702,694 of record OX336369.1, read on the forward strand.
TATATTTAACTTATTACCACACAAGAAATTTAGACAGGTCTATTTGAAAGGAGTTCCAGACGACGATTTAAAGTCCATGAAAAGATTCACATTTCTGGCTATATTGTGAAAAATTTGTTACAAGCAATTCCTTCATTTTCAACAATGATTTCCTAATTATTTTTCTTGATGGGCTTCAAAAAAACATTGAGTGGGAATGGGTAAAAGCAAGGAGTAGGCAAATTAATATCAGCAAGAAAGAGCCGACACCTGTGAAACTTCTATATATGAATAAGGTTTCAACATTGATGCAAAACTGTAGGGGTAATTTAAACTAGAAATTGTTGCAAAGGGAACTTATAATTGAGTGGACACAAATTGATTGATTAAGGTTTAATGCTGCTTTTAATAGTATTTCAGTCATATTGTGGCGGCTGAAGCACCTAAAAATAGATTCCTTGTATTTCTCACATCAGAGGTGCGTTCTTTTTGTAGAGATGAAAAATCCGGCTTAATAAGATGAAGATATTCGACGTCGTCAAAGCTACTCATTCAAGCCATTGCTGTGTACGCTTAAATTCCTCATCGAGAATTATTAAGATTCTTATTTAGCGGCTTAAAAATCTTAATCTTGACAAAAAGAACGCACCTCCGTACTTCCATTTCATCCTTTCCTAGCCTCCAGCTCGTATCCCACTTAGGTTTACAATTGTCTGTCCATTGATGAGAGACAAATGTCGGAAAAAATATGTGCTGCCGCCGGGTACTGAACTAATGACATCCCATGATTGAAGATTAGGAGTCTGACGCACTACCGACTGCAACCAAGTGGACACAAAAAAGCTAGACAGACAGACAAGCCAACTCCTATATACCTTCCAAACAGTTTTGGGAGATTTAACAAGAGGTCCAGAGGGGGCCCGAGATGCTCTTCTAACTATCAAGTTTCTTTAAAGTAATCTTAAATTTAAGAATGTTAATTTCTTAAAGAATGCATGAAATGAAAACAAACTGGACTTTATCCCCCTTTATTATTTTGAGAAACAATCCTTCAGGCCTCATTTTCTGAGTTACATGACTGATCCACTCCATTTCCAAAAGAAAGTGACCTTATGACATAGCATCCAGTTAAATTGTCAACAGAATCAGATAATTGTGGACTTTATCACATAAACGTTTATGTTTTGAGTGAAAATATGGTCCCTTTTCTTATGTTGGCTGATAGATTAACTTCATTTCCCAAGACCCAATTTAAAAGGAACAATTATAATGGTACAAAGATCTGTGAAAGTGAACCAAATCCAATGAAACTCTGGACTTGGTCTAAGGGATTTTATGAAATTTTCATACAACCCTTTTTCCTGTGATACTTAACAGAACTAACCCAATTTCAAAAGTAACAATTGTAATGATGGTACAACTATATTCTGCAAGTTTTATTTATTTAAATGGAGTCTAATGCAGCTTTTAACAATTTTTCAGTCTTTATCACGGGGGCTGGCGCCCTTAATGGATTCCTGGTATATCTCGCACCAATACTACCATTACATCCTTTGGCTGCTATCCCATTTCAGTTTACGATTATCCACCCATGTATATTTTGTAGAAATTCAGTTACCTATTTCTTTTCAATATATCCTATTTCTCAACCTTGAAAAAATTGGGAGAAGGTAAAATGATGAACAAAGGCTTTTTTATTACATAAAACTTTATAAATAAATAAAAACATCAGGACATCACATCTCTCATCTGATCAAAGTTAAGACATACAATATTTTTTGGGTAAAAATTTAACAAAATTAAAAGATTTAATTGCTCCTTCTTTATACATTATCATTCTATTTAGGGGCCAAAAAAGGAAAAATCATGATTTTTCTTTTTTCTGTTAATTTTTGTAAGTCTGGTGAAATAATGGTTGTGCAATATTTTGAATGTGAATTAAGAGTGAGAGGTTTAAAAGACAAGACAATTTACTTGACAGTACACATAAAACAGTACAAATGAGGGTAAGAATTAACATGCACTGATTGATTCACATATTCTTAAGAGCAATTGTTTTTAGTCAACATCATATCTGATAATCATAAGATTCATGATTGACTATAATTCATTCTGCACGATGAGCAAACACATTCACACCATATGTACACTATTATACAGGTAAAAACTGAACCATGTTACTTTTTTATTTTCTTTTTCAAAGGTTATATTTTTCTATAAAACATGTTCTGTACAGTTAAAAAGTTCATTCACGCTTATTTCATTCAAATAAGATGTCATTTAGCTGGAGATTGAAGAACTAACAACTTATAAACTTGTACATTGTAAACTAGAAACAAAGGAATTGCTTCAACCACTCTATAATCAACCATGGTCAGATTTAACCCTTTCCTATACAATTCCTGATTTTTACGTCTTGTGGTATACTGGAGAAAACATTGTGGAAAAAAGAAACTACCTGTAACAAGCAATTTCTGAGTATCCCACAATAGTTTCTGTCATAGGGTGGTTCTGTTTTAAATTGTACACCATGTCTTCTGTTTCCCCTCTGAATTATGATTAAGTCCAAATCTTGAAAAATAGTAAAGGGTTAAGATATGGGAGATACAGTCTTATTTTTCTCGTTTTCTGCTAGCTATCTCACAAATGTAAATGACATCTTTGCTGCCATTATATTGCACTAATACCTGTTTAGGCTAGAACCATGTATTTTATAGATTTATTTCTAGCATCTTGAATGCTGATGCAATAATTTTCTTCCTGATTGTGTATAAGTAAACTTAAAGTCACTGTCCTCGCACTATCTGTTGCCGCCCATAGGATATCACCTATTTATTATCCTATCTACCATACTCTAATCATTTCCAATTTCTTTGTCTATATTAGGGAGTAAGATGTTAAGGAGAATTTGAATCGACTTTAAATTTTGCCATGTTTCAAAAGCAGGCTCTAGTTGCTGAATTTAAATTTAAAATTCTTTCAAGAAATCCAAGCAGTTGCTACAAGATAATAAATGGATGATATCCTACAGGCGGCCCTGTACACTTTTCCAATAATTGTCTGTGAAAGACCTAGGTAAAGGTGAACACAACATTGGTAGATTTCCTAGCTGTAGGTTACAAGTTCAATAATGTCAAGTTGTGAGGTTGTGGAAACTTGGTGAAATCTGACACATGACTGAACCTGCAATAGAAACACAAATACATTCATTCTAAAGATAAAAATTGTGACCCATCAAAGGAAAATGGCAAGCTGACTAGGGGATAAGGTGTTTTTTTGTTTGTTTTTTCTTTCAAATATGCTTAATCCTTTCCCATATTTTCTTCATTTTTCACAATATTTTCTACCCAGAAAGTTGAAAAAATCCAAAATTTCATAAACTTTGAATTGTCTGCAACTTCATTCAATTGAACTGGTCTAAAACTTTATCATGTTGGAATGGGTAAATGTAGAAGTCTTTCTTACCCACTGTTTATTTCATCTTTTTTTTCAAATGTTTTCATTACAAAACTATGAAATTTTTTCATGACTAATCACAATTACAAAACAGTTAAATCATTTTTTGCACAATTCCCCGTTCTTTCATAACCCTTAAACAAATTGTTAGTGAAACACTCAAGCCCCAGTAGCAAATTTTTTTTTTAAAGAGTTTGACCTTGATCAAAATTAATCTCAATCAGGAGAGGTACTTGCATATCAAATACTAGCAATATAAGATAGTGTAAGATGTAAATTTTATCTTGACCTTAAATGAGTTATGTCAAAAATCCTTTGCAGAGGTACCAGCATACTCATTATGAACATTGAAAGTCGAGTAGTATGAAAGTAACAAGGAAATGTTCAGATGCACAGATTTCATACCAACTGTTCATATATATTAAGAAATTTTAACTAGGCTTTAAACGATTGACCCTCTTTTGAGGTTTGATGCAAACTAAATACCAAATATTTGTGTTGTACCTTAATAGTTTAGAGCAGTAACTCTAGAAAAATAATGTGGAGTTGCCTTATTATACCTGCTAATTTTTCTCTAGCGCCTAAAATGAAAATCAACTAAGAGCAATAACTCAAAAATATGACGAAGAGTTATAGATTTTGTGCACTGCACTTTTCTTAATGTGATCTTTCAACCAAATAAGTGTCAAGATGAAAGCCAATGCTCTCAATGAGGACTAGTTTCATATTTATGAGTAGGAAATCTCGGAGGACTAGTTAAAATTCAGAGGCAGTCATCCGCCTGGACTAGTGAAACACACTGAAAAATTCATTTTAGGATGAATGTAGAAATACCTCAAAAACTGCATTTGTGTAATTTGGAGATAAAAGTCCGCAACAATATATATAAACAATCATGTTCTTTGATTTTCAACTTTCCAGTTTTTGCTTGATATGACCCACCTGAACACAGTAAAATTAAGTGATCATAAAATTGAAAAAATTATCATGCATATATAACAAATTTCATGCATTTTGTTTATTTTTTGCGCATTTTGTCCTGTACAATCATGATCTTGAAGTATACAAGGAAAATGCCGCAATATTTTATGTATACCAATATATCATTTCACTTGTCCTGATCATTTTACCAGTATTCAGGGCATGGAAAAACAGTAGTTAAAGGTAGGTAGCGATGTTTTTTTCATGTCACAGATTTTAATTATTTTTATTTCCTCTCATAAACTATTTGAAAACAATATGCCGAAAAGTAGTTTTGCAAAAATATGAGGTCGTTTACCAGAAAAAAGCAGGGAATTTCCCTAATAGCCTATGTGGGCTATTAATGAATTTTTAGGTTAATCCGAGACAGTTACAAAGATTATAGGGCATTCACGTGGCGTGAATAACTGTTAGAACCTTGCATCTTGAGTAAAGTTCGCTAGCCGGTCTGTAAAGATCAGTCCTTTCATGTGACATGATTTAGGACGTTTGCTGTTTCGCTAGTAAATTTGTTACCTTCATTTGACTGGGGCATATGCAAATGTCATCCGATGTCGACAGCCGAATTCCGTGATATCTAAAAATAACTTGGAATTCCGCTGAACCTTTCTGATATAACCAGAAAAAGCCACTTTAGGTCTATTAGATAACCACCAAGACAATACCTGACCTTACTTAAAGGTTTAAATGTTCGTTTGGGTCTTTTTTCGGCATTTGGTAATTTTTCTTATCTAGGTTTCAGAAACATCGATACCTCCCTTTAAGCAACTCCCTTGCATTCTTTTTGACCTCATTTTTAACTAATAGGTACCTTTTACTATTTTTGACAATATTTAATATAGGTACACAAAAAAACATTCGATTTCCTTACTTTGATATTTTGTATTTTTCGACTACAGCTTGTTGTGGATGACTTTCTATGGTTGTGTAACTTTTGTGGAGATCTTTCAGGCAATCAACAAAATGCCCTATTTCATACCCGGTTTTCTGGACTAAGGACTGTGGCTGGAAAAAAAATATGAACATTTACAGGCTGGCTTTGGCTAAAAAATTTAATGTCTTACAAATCATTGTTCCTTTCAATTTCTTAACATTGTTTGGCAATAAAATCAAAAGAATAGACCTAATTGCAAATGAAGACATAAATGTTTGAACAGCATTAATGGTTTATCAAGTATGTTAAATGAATTTTTAGAATGTAATTCATCATCACTAGGCATAGTGCTTTTGAGGGACAAGCTTCCTGGATGTAGTTACTGTTGGTCTGTGGCATTCACTTTCCAACATAATACAGTATTGAGTAACTTAACTATTTCTCCCTATTTCTATTTTCTTATCAATTCTATGGAAGTACTTAATGCCCATGTAGCCCAGATTTAGCCCAACTAGTGTCAATTGTCCAGTTTGATTAATTGATTCCCACACATTTTAGACAAGTCTAAACTGAAAGAAGTTGCAGACAAAAATTTCAAGTTGGTGGAATTCAGAATATGTCTATGGGTAGAAAAATTATGGCAAATTTCTACAATGTTTTCTTGAGGCGCCTAATAAGCGGGATTGTATGGGAATGAATTAAGGATTAAGACATGCAGAGGTTAATCATTAAACACCTTACAATATTTATACCAATCTCTTTAATGTCAAGAAATGTCCCGATGAAGCTCTTACCCATGGTTCCATTCCTAACGAGTATCTGGCGAGACACAATGAAGCAGCCGCAGTGACACTTGGAATATACTGTAAATAGGTATCCATATCTAGCAAGGTCAGCTCTGCCAGGAACTGTAAAAATATTAGCAATTCCATCAATTTATTATGCTATAAATCACCTTGGAACTTGAGGTAAATTCATGACAAAACAATCATGAAAATTTTAAGAAGTACATGCCCCTGTATGGCCAAATCATGATAAGGTGTTTTTCACTTGGCTTATTTTAGGCGAGTCATTTTCAATACTGCTCCCAAGACTAGTGAGTTTAATCCCCATATCTTTTCTAATTAAAGACTTACATGAACAAAAAAAGGACAGTATCAATATAATTTGATAATATATTGACCTAGTTACAATTGAAAGATGAACACAATTTTGAGAGGAACTTTTAAAAATCTGTCTATTGGTATAGAAACAAGAGCTGTCAGAGGACAGCAATGCTCGACTTTTTAGAGTGCTGAATAGTCAACAGCAATTCAATGATGACAAGGCATAATACCTGGGTAGTAATAGAGATAAAACAATTAAATAAAATTTCAAGTCAAACAAGAATTTCTCAGAAAAGGGTTAAATTCCATTAAAATTAATTAAGATTGTTTATGTCAACAAAAAACACAAAGAAAATGGTACTGATTACAATAACAGCTTTTTGTCGTTTGAAACAAAACCTATGTCACAAATCTTTAAAAGGGTCCCTATAAGCCCGACTTCCTTGGATCGCAGGTTATTTTGTGCATTTAGGATAAACCTGTAAGGGTGGGGTTTTATTTATACCATTCCCACACAAGCCCCGCTTTATACACCCCTCAACATTTTGAAAACATTGTGGACAAGGAAGAAATTGCTTGCTTGAGCAGAGAGATGTCAATATGACCGGTTCCACTGCCTAGATTCTAACCCTTAAACCTCTGATTATTAGTCAACCACCCTAAGCAATGAAGAGCCTTGTCCAAATTTTGAAAAAATGAATAATGACCTAATTGACCTGGAACCGGTTCATCTAAGATGACAATTGAAAATTACTGTTATTTTAAATACTGTGTAATATTATTTATCTAGTGTTCTTCACCGCTATTTATTGGTAACTAAATCAAATTGGAATGTAGACATAATTTCAGTTGGTTGAATGAATGGGGTTTAACACAACTTTTAACAGCATCTTAACGTGTACTCCTGGTATTCCTCACACCAGTACTACAGATACATCCTTTCTGAGGCTCCAGCAGCTCATTCCACTAAGGTTTACGATTATCAATAATCGTGAGTATATTTGTTGCTTCTATGGATCAACCAAGGACCCTGTGAATAGGAAGTTCTATGCACTACCACTGCGCCATGACCACAGCCCAAAATGCATTTCAAAGTCTTGGAAAAATGCATACCATTGTTAAAGCTTTAAGTTTATCATCAGCATCACAGGACTTAAGGAAATCTTCACAGAACCAATTTGTAGTCGGGACTGCAACATCAAAAGCCAACACTTTCAGAATGAGATGCTCCATACGAAGGATCTGTTGTTTTGTGTAGGTGTCATCAGTAATGTATGCAAACTCTGACACATCTGGAGGATATATTTCTTCATATTTTCTGAAAAAGAATTCAACAGGTGTCCATAATCAGCAATTACAAATAATACAGAACCGATATCTTGGACAAAAATCTGTTGATGTAGTTTACAACAAGGAACATGTCTCCCTATGGAGTTTTTAGAAGCCTTGACCAGCAAATTTACCGGGATTGAAAGCAACAATACAGTGATGTCTTGCCTTTATATGTAACCGGGATTTTGGTAAGAGAATCCGTGATATAGTCACACACAAATTTTCGTAGCAGTAAAGCAGGGTTCAAAGAATCCACTTGTCTGCTCATTTTTACAAGTAGGAAATCCTGCAGGACTAGTTAAAATTTGGAGACAGTTGTCCATCCAGACAAGTGAAAAATAAACCCACTGAATAATTCATTTCAGGATGAATACTTGTAGAAATTCCTTAAAACTGCATTTTTGTATATTTGATGTCAAAGTTGCATCAATAAATTAACAAGAGTGCCATAGTCACAATATACACCGCCACTTTGCCGTTTCACGAAAATAATTGTAGACACTTCTTATTTTGACAGAACCAAATTCAAAACATTTGCAGACTACCTTTTTAAAATGCCAAGTTCAAACTGTTCATTATGATTGATTGAATGGGCCCAGAGACTAAGTGTCAAGGGGTATAACTCAATGAACCTTAATATCTTTGATCAATTTACACCAACAAATTATAGTGATGACATTGACCAAGTTTCTTTAAATCAAGACAAAAAGTTAAGAGTTGCGTTCACAAGGCTGCAATTTCAATAAACCTCAGAGACTAAGTTTTAAGGGGGCATAACTGAGGCAAAAATCAATGAACCATAGAATCCTTTTTTCATGCACATCTACCAATTAAGGTGATAATGTTGACCAAGTTTCAAAAAGATCCAGCCAGAAACTTAGGAGGAGTTGCATTCAGAAGGCTGCAATTTCAATAAGCCCCATAGACTAAGTTTTAAGGGGGCATAACTTAGGCAAAAATCAATGAACCACAAATTCCTTACTTCATGCACATCTACCAATTAAGGTGATAACATTGACGAAGTATCTAAAAGATCCAGCCAGAAACTTATGAGGAGTTATGCTCACAAGAAAAGTGGATGTACGTAGTATGGATGGACAGACAGATTGACTCCAATATACGACCGCCTCCGGCAGCGTATAAAAAATCATTTCCATTTTTTGCATATGACCCAGCACCTGAACACCATGAGATGAAAAAATGTTTACATATTCATGTGTTTTGTTTATATTTTTTGTGAATATGTTGCATTAAATCATGTTCTTTGAATTATAACAATATATTGTTTCACTTGTCCTGAAATTTTTACCGATAATCAGGGCCTAGAATTAGAGGATATTCTTTTGTTTTGTCTCAAATGTTGTCTGATTCAAGAAATTTTTCAGTACTAAATACATGTACTGAAATAAATTATTGCAAAAATGTGCTGTTCTTTTTTTGAGATCCCTAGGTGAGCAAGTCGATGCAGGACGAGTTACCTTTTCAAATTACTTGCCGTGCAAGGCGAGTGCCATTTTTCGAATTCTTTAAACCCTGAGTAAGAACACAAGTCTGTTCAAGCCACAACCTGCTGATTCATCATAAATACTAATGCACCTTATGTTGAAACTTATCTATCACCAGAAAGAATTTAAGCAAAATTGTGATTCTAATTTAGAAGCCAAGGATTGAGCTGTTATACATGCATATTCATGTAAGCCTTGAAATGATCTTCGTTTCAAACAATTTCATTACACATTCATTACTTTTCTTTAACTCTTTTTTTAAAGGGGGGGGGGGTGTTAACTTAGAACTACCAAAGCATATTCCTTAGCCAGAAAATATTTTCAAAGGTACTTACGCAGCTAAGAATATACTTGCAGCACCAACAAGTTGTAACTTCCCTCTGAGTACAGATATCTTTGACAAAAATCTATCAATGTAGTTTACAGCAAGGAACAGAGTCTCTCTATGGAGTTTGTATTCCTCAGAAACCTCGACCAACCAGTCCACCAAGATTGAACGCATTGATACTGTGATATCTTGTTGTCTTTTCATGTAACCGGGTTTTGGTCTGTGTTTCATCTAAAAATTTCAGTAGATTAGAAATAATCAGGCATAATATTTAAAAGAACAAGGACATTTGTCAACAGTCTTGATAAAACTCAACCAGATATAGCCTACAATAGATGAATCAGTAAACTCTCTAGGTTTAATTTCAAACTTGTATAGATATTAAATTCTGTATGGATTGTAACTGGTCAATGTTACATTCCTATTGAGGATGGATAATTAACATGGATCCTAAGATAGCAAAACTCAACCCATTACCTGAGAAAATTTTAGACAGGTCAAATATTCAGATATTGCAGATGACAATTTTTTAAAGAATTTTAAATTATTTTGTCTTGATGCAGAAGACATTTTTGAGAATGAAGAAATTTATTGTTACTTGCAATTTTGCATAAAATTTGTGGATGTTGCACTAAAATGAGCACAAGTGTGAAAATTGTTACGGCTGTTTTTTGGACGGACCTGTTCCCAATGACACAAAAATGCCATTTTTCCCCAAATCAGGAAAGAAAATTCTCACACAATATTTTTTCCTTAAGCTTGAAATACCACCTTATTAGGATCTATATTATTATGTATGAATATTGGAGATGTCAATTGTCAAAATTTGGAATTTCCTTCAGTCATGATCCCGAGCTTATTACCTTACATTATTTCAAACAGGGTCCAGTTAATTTATTGAAAGGGGTGTTGGTTCCAAGAATAGATTGGTTATACTTTGTTGTTAAAAGTTTGCAGTCATAAGTGTACCTATATCCAGACATGATTTTTGGCGACCATTTTTGTCCAAACTTATTGCTGTCAATGGTAAGTGACAAACTTTTACACAAATATCTCGGAACTCTCTCTTTATGATTCAAAATGATTTACAGAGCTATGTTATAGTTGGATTTTTTTCACTGGCTTATTTCCTATGTGGAATTAAAGCTCCAATGGATTTCTCAAACCCTTCTCTTGATATTTTTGAATGTTTGTTAAAAAGATGTTTGACTGAATGGGGTTTAACAGCACTTTAAACAGTATTTCAGTCATATGACTGCGGCTGGAGCACCTAACAATGGATTCCTAGTTATTTCTCACACCAGTACTACCACTACATCCTTTCCTTGCCTCCAGCTGCTATCCAACTTTGGTTTACAATATTCACCCATTGGTGAGAGACAAATGTCGTAAAGGATATTTGCCGCCACTAGGGATCGAACCCATGACATCCTATGGTTAAAAAGATGTTAGATATTTCAGTCACAAAAGAAAGAAGAAATATTCAGTGAAGTTCGCTTAGAGATTATGCCTTGTTACAGTATGATAGGGAGGACAAATCTATGGCTTGTTAAACAGGGATTGCATGAAACACACACACAAAATAAAACCATAGTACAGTGCTCCAGCTAGGCCCTTTCATTAGGGCACCCCACCCTGCCCTAAAAGTGCGGCGCCCTGCACTTTTTTAAATCGCACTGCCCAAATAATAGACCCTCAACTCTACTAATACTCTTAAAAATAGTGACTTCCCTTTAAATGTCGCATTTGATTGATAGCTTAAGTTCGACATTATTACAGATGCGTTAATCCAACAAACGCATTACGACCTGTATAGTGGAGGGCACTGCTTATATCTGCAAGTCAACCAATCACAAAGCGTGATTCATTATTGTGGGACCAGTTTCCAATAGTCCTTACATGGCGATTAACACATGCCTGTAAATCAATTTGACAGTTGTAAACGAACACCAATTACCGATTAAATGCTTGTGTATTGCTGTAAAAAACTTGGCGTGGACGATGAATGATTTTGATACCCTCCATTTAGAAATCTTAGATTTATTGTAGGTCTCAAATGAATATAGTCTTTGTCCGTCCACCATGATTTATTCTTCCCTTGCTGTATCTTCCGAAATCTGGTCAATTCAGGACCATAGATTCTTTTCCCATTCGTTAGAAAAATTAGTTTTGAAAATTAATGCATGAAAAGTAACAGATACATTGATTATTACAGTCAAACCTCTTTGTTGGTTTTTTGCCTGATCTTTAAACAGCAGATGATAAATGGAAACATCACGAGGCAAGTTTTTATATCCTGGTTTGTTATTTCATTGAAAGAAATCACTTATTTGTTTTATTTCAACAAGTGAACACTTAGATTTTTATATTCCCTATAAGAGCGCATACACTACTAATCTTATCAAGATTGGCAATGCTAGCAAGGGGAAACAAAGTTACTGATTTCTTAGCGTAGGTTTCTAAATAATAATGATAAAAAACTTGATTATAACAGGAAAAATGTGTTAATAATGAACATGATAAAGAATTAAGAAAAAAAAATAATAATTATAATCAGTGTGTCAAAAAGTTCAGTTGTTGGCCTAACAAATATTGTAATTACCATGAGCTGATTTCTAGTTTTAGTTACAATATTTGTTTGAACAGTTACAATATCATGAATATTTTTTATATTAAAAATATCCACCAGAGCCCTTCTTTAAGCTCTATAAATTCAAAATGTTCTTGGGGGAGGCCCCCAAACCTCCCCCCCCCCAAGAGGGAGGGAGACACCCCCTCCCAAATCTTGTCACTTCGTAACTCGAAATGCCCTTTCAGGGCACTAGCACCCTTTTCAATCCTAGCTAGAACACTAACAGTAGCTAAATATTTCATAATTCACCCAAGCATTTAATGACAAAAGAACTAAACTCTGCTGCTGTCATATTTTTGTGTGTAATCAGCAAAACAATGTTTATAATTGTACCTGAATTTGAAATTATGCTTTGATATTAAATATTACAGAGAAATAAAACTCTAATTTTGGAAATGTCTCCAAAATTTAGGGCCAAGGGGACAATTGTCCCCTCTTCTGAAAATCCTTGGTAGAACAGTGATTATTGTATTATGGTTCTTTGCTCTCAAAATTTTCCCAAAATTTACCACATGTTAACTTTGTGTGAAGTTTATTTCATTTAAGTTACAATGCAGGCAAACAAACTGTTCATCAATCAGTCCTTTGATTTTACAAGCTCTTTGGAAGTCCTTAAGATAATTTCTTGCTCACAGCCCTACTAATGAACATTTTGTGGGTGAATCAGACACCAGCTTGATGTAAATAAAAATACCTCTGCTTGTCTGAGATATTGATAAATGTCTTCTTCATATTCTGGAACAGTCAGTATCACAGCTTCCCTATCAATTGGCTTTTTCTCTTCAACAGATACATCCAACACCATTGGAGATTCTGAAACAGTATTCAAATATATGAACTTGTATTGTTTTACAAACTGTATTTTACTCTTTCCCATTATTCAAAATTTGAAAGAAGTTGCAGATGGTAATTAAAAATGAGCGCAATCAGGGCTCTGCAGACTCCAAGAATTTGGGGAGAAGTCACTTCTCACTAGTCTGAGAATTGGGAGAAGTTTTTCAAAATGGGAAGAAGTGGTGAGACTATCAGGAGAAGTGGATTGCGTTAAAAATTGAGTTTTTGCGCGTATTCCTCATTTCTATCAGAAAATAAAATAGCTTTACAACCAAGTAGTTGCATTTTATATTATGTATTATGCAATAAACATAGCAAAAACTGCTTATCCTTTCAGTCCTCAGTAAAGATCTTATTCCTGTGAAAAATACTTTTGTATTTTTCTTTTTTAGGTTTGAGAGTTTTCAAGAGTTTGATTCTGATTTTTTTTTTTTTTTTAATATTTCATAATAGATTCATATATGATCAAAACGTCAATTAATAAAAAAAATGCAAATAGTGTATAGGCCGTCTGAATGAAATGAGTAGTGTAACTATTTGAAGCAGATAATGAGAAAAGATTTTATTGTAACATGTATTCAATCAAACCATTACCAGAAGAAAAAAATTCAGACTGGTACAAATTGAAAGAAGCTAAACAAGACATTTCAAAGTGGGCTTAAATAGGAAGAAGGTGCCAAAAAGGGTTGAAACATGTGGGGAAAGGATAAATTGCTTGCTGCAATCATTTCCTCCTTTTTGCCACAGTTTCCCATAAAAACATTTCAAGATGTCAAAATAGGGGATTGTGTGGTAATGAGTTACAGTTTGTCCACTTTACCTGATAACATAAATGGATAAAAATTGTCATTAATTGGTCATAAAAGGTCCTCTGATTACCGGTAAGTCAGTTATAGTGTGTAAAGGGTAAGGGTTACTGCTGAGTACACAAAACTAGACCATGTACATGCAGAGGTTTAAAGTTAACACAGGATAATTTGCTCAATTTTATAGGATGACATGTTATTTAAAGGAATTATTACCAACACAAGTAAGTGAAATTAAGTTTTTGGAAAGAATGTATTATAACAAGAAATTCAGGAAAAGATCGAAGCAGCCTTTAAATTGTTTGCCATAATTTTCTTCACTTGTTACAATTAAAGCAGATATTTCAAATTGAAGGATTCTAAGGAAAAATGAATTTACTCTATGTAGAATTTCGGCAGTTATTTTTTATCAAGATTTCAAATTTTTAACAAAATGTTGACTTCTGGTAAGTGACACGGCGTCCGTAAATGTCGGCCATTATTCTCATTATGTGAAAGTAAGCAACAAATCTGGTAGACATAACTGAATTAACAGAAATATTTAAAACTTAAGAAGGGAAAGGATTTTAAATAAAGATTTCTGGTGCCGATAGTATACAAAGCATTGCCGAAACCAATCAGCATAGGTGTGAATGAAGCGAGCATGTTGACTATTAGCTGCCAGAACGTACCCCTCTTTCTGTTAATCACCTGGCCTCGCGACTATCGATACACGCTTGAATTACGATCAAAGGGCTTCTGACCGGCAGTTGTATAATCTACTTTTAGATTTGGTTATCACCTATGGTATACAGGCGACTTCCGGAAAATACCAGGCGACTTAGACTTCGCTTTGATCAGCAAATCAGGCGAAGTTTTATGAAACCAGGCGACTTTTTCGCCCGAGTTGCCCACTCTGCAGAGCCCTGGCAATTTGAAAATTAACAAACGTACAGGGTAGAAAATCACCTGGATGTTAAAACAAGTGGTTGTGTGGGAAAGGGTTTAAGTTTTCAATCCAAATTTTCAACACCAAAACAGACCCACATGCACTGCTTGACTTTGCTTATTGCATTTATTTGCAAGAAAATGTCTGATATTTTGACAGATTTATTCATGAGCTGAATATCAAAAGGTGCTTGCTCAAACCATTCAATTGCACCAGCTTCAATGATATGACATGAATTACATATACTAGTATGCTACAGAGAAATTGAAGCTAAAAGTATCCTGGGATCCCGAGGATACAAGGAAATTTGAAGAGGTCTCAGGAATTCATGGCTTAAAATACCTAAGGATCCTTTAGTATTTCTCAAGTTCAATAGATCTTGAAATATCTTCTAATGCTCCTGATTCGCTAGACATTTCAGTAAGTTTTCACTTGTTCTCTGACATTTAGCAAATGACATGACATTTAATTTTAGACCGATTCAAGTTCAAAGAAGTTGCACACTACATTGTTAGGTCAATGGAATTAAAAAAATCTGTCTTATATTGAAAATATTGTGGAAAATGAATATTGTTGCACGCAATTTCTTCACTTTACACAATGTTTTGCAATGTTTCTTTCTTTTGGGGCTTAAAAGGACAGGATTGTGTTGCAAGTGATTTTGAACAGAACTTTAAAAAGATAAGTATTGAAGTATCTATTCTTTCATAGAAATAAAAGGGCATCTTTAGAAAAAAAATTAACTTTTACTAACTAATATCAATAGATGCTTGTTTGAATTAGCATGCATTTCATATCAAAAAGAACTTCCAAAGAAAGGATTGATTGATTGAATGGGGTTTAACACCACTTTTGTCAGTATTTCAGTCATACCACAGCAGCTGGAGTACCTAACAACCGATTCCTGGTATTTCTCACACCAGTACTACAACTACATCCTTTCCTAGTGTCCAGCTGCTATCCCACATAGGTTTACGATTATCCATCCATTGGTGAAAGAAAAAATGTTGAAAAGGATATGTGCCGCCACTGAGGATCCAAAAAGAGGAAGCTTCTACCAGTAACAACACAAGTTGACATACACTTTCTCTGCTTTTATCTATAATGACACCCGAGAAAAAAAGCTTACAGATGGAAAAACAAATATGGCAGTTCGATTACTTCCATTAAAATGATCATATGTGAAATTGTCGACTTTCCTATTTCTTTTTTGCATGTAGTGTTTTCCTCTTAAAATAATAGACTTGTTTCTCTCATAGTTTGGCATCATTTCTTTTTTTTCAAAATCATACCTGCAGTGTCATCCAATGTTATCACTTCAGGACTTGATGGTAATGGTATAAGTGGTACTTTGCTCTCACTTGGTACAGCAGCTACTTCCCCTGAAATTTTCGTACTGGTCTCAAGCGTTTTAAGAGGCTGTCTAGTTGCAACTGGTTTGGCTTGCTTAGCTGGTTCATCAACAAACACAGAAAACTGGCCTCCTGGTGGTGCAAAATTTTTGGCTGGCTTTTTGGAATATGCATTCTCATCTTGAAATACTTCAGATGCCTGTAATAAGCAAAATAGACTATTTCACATTCTGATTCCATTAAAGTTTCGTAGGCTGAAATTTTCTTGCAAGAGTGAAGACTAAAAAGATAGAGCCTTTTGTGTTGAGCTCCATGAGTTAAAAAAAACATTGATTTCAGATTTCTAAGTCACTAAATAAGAATCTCAAACACCCAATAAGATAACTCCACATTAGCTTAAACTTGTAAAGATGATTGAGCCAAGTCCCTGTGGCGTCACAATCAAAATAACATGGTTCATTGGGACATCTCAAATGTTATAATTTTTCACCTCAACAAGGGTGCATTCTACCATCCTAAACATTAGGAATTTTAATTGGGCAATGTCCTAAACAAAAAGAATATGAGGCAAGGTCTGCTTATTGGAATTTGCCTCAAATGTATAGCTGTTTCCACCCATTTGAAAGTTCATTTCCAAATTGGTAGGGTACTCCTTCCAGAAGTTTGGTCGACTCTTTTGCTGCCAACTAAAAAGGGTATCCATCAAGTGTGACGTTTTCTTTTTCGACCGGTCACACTAAAACAAGCCCTACAGAGATTTATAGCCCTACAGACGCCCTACGGAATTTGTACACGCCTTACGAGTATATGAGCAATAATGGTGTATAATTTTGAGTTTATTTGATTGAAATTAACATTTTTCTTCATATTTCAAAATATTGTCTGTGAATTTATGTTAGTTATAATTTTGATGTTTATATTATCTCATAATTTGACCGAAAGTACTTGACGAAAGCCCTATCGTTTAATTGATCGCCCAACAAATTCATAAGCAAATACCTGTCTCCGTATTAGTATTTTTGAGATACAAAATTATTCATGTTTTTATCTTTATTTTGGTATAATTTCATGTTATAAAAGACTTTTTTAGATACAAAGGGATCTCAATGCAATGCAAGGGAAGCAGCTCTTTATTTGCAATAAAAATAGACTGGACAGAGAATAGAATAGACATCAAAATCATCATAAATAAGATAAATTCACAGACAATATTTGAAATATGAAGAAAAATGTTAATTTTTAATCATATTAACTAAATATTATACACCATTATCGCTCATATACTAGTAGGGCGTGTACAAATTCCGTAGCGCGTCTGTAGGGCTATAAATCTCTGTAGGGCTTGTTTTAGTATGACCCTTTACTCCACCTGAATCATGGTTTTAGTTGAGCACTTAAAATATGACAATCTCTTTCATGTTTCAAGTGCAAACACACATTTCCCATAATTTTATGTTAATTTGATGCATAGGAGCGGGTTTTTTTTGTTGGTTTTTTTTTGGGGGGGGGGGTGTTCCGGGTTTTTTGCTTTATTTTTTGCAAATTTCAATTTTTCGACAGTCTTTTCAACAGTGCAATTTGATTTTGTAAGTGAACATGTCTTAAATGCATGCTTGAAATCATAATATATTGTTAGGTCAGATTCGGTAAAATGTGGTTTAAATTTTCAAATTTAAAAAAATGACCATTGACCTACCTTTGGTTTTGCCGCTCTAGAAGGCTGGACGCGAACTTGTTGATTTACTTGGTTCGTTATAATCCCTAGTGCGGTCCGCTTTGGTCCTGCCTGTGTAGTGCTTCTAGTGGTCATAGCTTTACCTCGCCGTCCAACTTGATTTTCGGCATCCTGTGACGGTTGAAGTCCGAAAGCGTAAGACATTGTCCTTATAAAACTAAGACGTTTCGTCGATTTTTGAATTTAAATTACAATAACAAATTCCTCGTATAGGAGGATTTTAAGTCCGAGTCTTTGTTTATCACATGTATTTCAACAGCTTCTGATTAGCAGCTTTCTCTCTTTATACTGTTTGCGTGCTTTCTCATAAAATTTTTTGAATGAACTGAAAGTCAATGTCAGCTGTGGTGGGTTCGTTGAAAATCCCCGCTACCCTCAAATAAGCCAATCAAAATCTTGTTTTGTTAGTCACGTGACATTTTCAATGATCGGCCTTTTTCGGTTATGTTCGTAAACAGGAAATGAAATCGAAATGTAACGATGGTATGAGATGAAATCGACAATGCAAAAGGAATAATCTAGCAATTATTTAACCGCTTAACGTTTAATTCCTGGTTTTTACGTCTCTGTGTTTTTGTATTTGAGAAAACATTGTGAAAAAAGAAGAAATTGCTCGCAACAAGCAATTCCTTCCATTTATGCAATATTTTCTATCCAACTGGGTGATGATTTTTCCAATTATGTTGACCTACAAAACCTATGTATTTTGACCAGTCTGAAATTTCAAAAAACAGGAAAGGGTTAAAACAGCCCATTGCCTTGGAAAGATTTCTATTTCGACATATAATATTCAGATCACTGAAGAAAACTATTTGAAATATAACAAACATAATGAATAACGACTTGTAAATGAAACTAACTAGACTACTAAGTAAACGGTTAACAGAATATAATAGAATAAATATTGCCATTGCGGGTATAATGTTATAATATAATGATATTAGTGAAAATTGGTCGAAAGGCCTACTCTTTTGCTTCTCCCGCCGCCCCCCTTTTTTTTTGGGGGGGGGGGACTAAGACTTTTTGTATTCCATCGTTCTTTTGCAGGAATATGCCTATTGATGGATAAAGGTCTACAAATTTCCCGAAACTATATGATTCGTAAAAAGACACACAAAGAAATGCCTTTCATTGGGGTAACTCATTTTCGATATTTGGTACCCGCGACAATCCCTTACACCAATCGGACATTGGATTTCTGATGAGTGTTGACTTTTGAAGGGGGGTGTCCTTAACTTAACCCATTCCAACTCAAGCCCTCCTTTTTACGCCAACAAGAACAAAGCTTTGAAAAACATTGTGGACAATGAAGAAATTGCTTGTGACAAGCAATTTCTTCATTATCCACAATGTTTTCTATCCCAAAAGACGAAAAAAATTAAAATTCCATCAACTTGAAATTGTCGTCTGCAGCTTCTTTCAATTTGGACCAGTCTAAAATTTTCTTGTGTTGGAATGGGTTAAGTGAAGGTCTACCGAACACATTTGAAAGTAGGCCTATTTCGATTAGTTGAGAAAAAAGGCCATTATTGACGGAGCCTATTTTCCATATACAATGGTGAAACCTTTGATTTTTTTCTTCTCTCAAACGGCTGATCTAAAGTTCCGTTCCTTGTTTGTGTGTGTGTAGTGGGGGTAGATAGCTCGATCTACTTCATTCCTTCAACGGTAATATTTTGGATGATGGAGAAGCTTTATTTCACTTAAAAATAACTTTTTTTAGCGAGGCATGACTTCCATTACTGGTAGGTGTACAGTTGTGACGTTTAAGTCGAAATTAAACCATTTAATTTTATTACAAGGCACTGGTCATAATGATTACAAAATAATGCCGTTTGAAGTAGAAATTGAACTCAGTCATCGGGAAAGTGACTGACTCGTCAATTATCCAATCAAAATTGAAAATCAAGGTCAAGGTCACGGACTCGAATCATCTGTTGTTGTTCTTTTATTTCGGAGAAGTACGGGTACAATTTGGTAGGTCGAATTGTTTCAAACAAGGAAATAGCGGATCGCGATTGTCAATCAAAATTCAATCGACCAATCAAATCATTTCTTCTGACAGGAGGTGAAATTTTAAGTCCCACATTGGCCGACATGTATGCGAAGCCTTTTTGTTGGTTTGACGACTTAAACGTCGTAACCACAGCTTATTTAAGCTGTAGTTACGACAATCAGGTCACCAACTAACACTTTTACTTGTTTGTTACATGAGAGGAATGTCTTATTGGTGTCGGGGTGGGGCCAGTGATCGATGAATTTAAGATCACCACGCCATTAACGGTTATCAAGATATAGGAAGAACAGAGAAGATGAACGAGCGAACACCATTAAACTATTCACACACAATCTCTTCTTTTACGCCCCTCAAGAAAAAAAAGGCATTGGAAATATTTTCGGCATAGAAAAATTTGCTTGTTTCAGGCAATTTCTTCAATGTCCACAATATTCTCTGCCCCCCCCCCCCAAAAAAAAAAACGAATAATCATGTTTGGAATTTCATCAACCTTAAATTGTCGTCTGCATCTCCTTTCAATTTGGACCAGTCTAAAACTTTCTCATGTTGGAAAGGGTTAAACTTCAAATTGATTAACATATATGCCCATTACATTACTCTGTCGCAGACCCCCCCCCCCCTCTCCAAAATAATAATAATAACCGGAAACCCAACAATAACAACAGAACTTAACAAAACACAGTCGCACAGAGCTTAGTCTAAGACCTTACTAAAACCCTACAAATTTTACAAGCTAACAAACGTGTTATCAGGATGACCAATCAACACATTCTTGTCGGTTGATTTCATCTATGGGGTCGTTTTGACAAAGTATTAGAATTTGTGCTTAACTTATTACCAGGCGATATTTTCGTAGCAGTCCTGTTCTAGTGCACAGGGTTTTGTACCAATATTTAGTGTGGGAAGGGGGTGAGGTAGTTTTTATTGCCGGTTTTATCATTTTAGAAGTTTTCTTGTTAGAAGAAGTCTAAAATCGTATTTACCTGGATGTTTATTAAGGACAGTAGAATCAAGCAATTGACCAATCGCGTCTGTCAATCAAATAATTAGTCGGCCAATGAAACCATTCACCGGGACCAGATATGATATTTGATCACCAACATTGGCCGCTATTTTCGACATGTTTGTTGGTTTGGTGACTAAAACGCTGGTCGTAACTACAGCTTAGTCAAACCAACAAACCTTTTCAATTTTTCATGTTACTGGCCATAAATTTCCAGAATAGCTCGGGTGTGAATGGACGAAATTAGTTGGCGGGGCCATTAATTAGTGAATTGAGTTATGGCGATGGCAATCTAAAAATAGTACGACCAGTCAAATAGCTTATTTCAGTAGACCGAATGAAAAGACCAATCAAATAGCTTTTTCAGTAGACCGAATGAAAAGATCATCCCTGACCACCCTGTGCAGTCACGTTGATCTGACTTGAGTCGATACTTTTTGCACTTACCAGATGGTGAGGGAGAGGGACTTACTCTGACTCATACGACCCTTTTACTTGAATTCTTCATTTTTGTAATGAAAACACAAGCATGCTTTCCATGCTGAGCAATTTATTTGGTCTTGAATATTTCTTCATTTTCCACAATGTTTTCCAAAGCTTTTTCGTTGAGGGGCGTAAAAAGGAGGGATTGAGTTTGAACCTGAACCAACAAAAAAGGTTAACAAATATGGCGGCCATGTTCGAGTTCAAAACTCATTTCTGGTCTAAATGAATGATTTCATTGGTCAACTGGTTAATTGACAGCCACGATTGGTCAATAATTGTAACCAAAGCCACTTTTTGATCGCCTTGTCCTTTTTAACCAAATGCTGGTTTATGAAATTTCCAGTTGGTCAGTACTGAATGGCGCTATGAAGTTTGGTGTGAATACATTTCTTACATTTTAAAACGATAACCTAAGATGTGCGTCTATGTAGTTGACAGGTTACAACTTAATCAAAGGATGAATCAACCAATCAAATAATTCATTCAGATTGGACGTCAATTTTTAACTCCGTCATTCGTCGACATATATGCGAAACACTTTTAATGGTTTGGCGACTTTAACGTCGAAACTTCAGCTTATTCAAGCTGTAGTTGCGACATTCAGGTCACCGACCAACCATTTTATTTTTTGTTACATGTTACCGGCCGTTATTTGCGCAAAATACAACCGTTTAATATTATTAATATTAATGTGGAATTTCCTGTTGGCGGGGCCAGCGATCCCATAATTCTGTGTTTATATGTCATATGAAATATTTTACAACACAATAACAATACCAATGTACAAAATTCGCCGTTAGCAAATCCGTCTATTGGAGCCGGAAATATTGGCTTTGATAATGAATGATGTTAACACTAACAACCTGGTAATTAAATTTCAATTAAAACTGTCGCATATAACGCAGTCTGTTTCTTTTTTTTATGACAGTGGTACCAGTCTAGGAGTATCGGGTTCGATCCGCGGTCCCGGCTAATATCCCTTTAGACTGGCCCAATTTGAAAGTTGCATATCATTATTCAAAGTTGTTAAAATTTTAAAAATCTTTGTCTTTTCGGGAAGTAAATAATGTGGACAATGAAGAAATTGCTTGTTAAAAGCAATCTCTTAGCTTTCCACAACGTTTTCTAAAGACATTTTATTGAGGGGCGTAAAAAAGATGGATCGAGTGGGAATGAGCTAAGTAACGTTAAATAAACACCGAAATTTAATCAGCGGCATAAAAAAAAACGAAGGCCTTGTCACCTGGACACTGCGTGTAACCCTTAATTTCTTGTGAACAGAATAGAAATCGAAACCGGCGTAGGTCGATCAGGTTTCATACTACAAAAACTTGTCAAGAATTAATGGACCATGGAGAAACTGCACAGGCAGAAAAAGATCGATATGTTTCGCTTATTTGAAGATCTTCTACACTTTTTATTCCGTCTAACTCCATGCCAAATTAAGAGATAATCAGTGCCGTGTCTGATCCCGTATACAAATCTTGCAGACAATACCATATAGTGTGACAAGTCATCTCGGGTCATAAAGGGCTAGGTTATAGATGAAACGATTCGAGTAATTTCCTCCAAATTCTCTATTTCGATGTCATCAATGTAGAATTGCTATATAGTTGTTGTTGTTGTTTTAAATCCTAGTAACTACCGCTTGAACAAGCTGTAGTTACGAGAATACATTTAGAACAACATACTGAACACGGGGTAGGTGATATGTTAATCCAAACAATTTTTGTTTGAATGGGGTTTTACGCCGCTTTCAACAATCTTTCAGTTATATCGCGGCGGCTGGAGCACCTAACAATGGAATCCTGGTATTTCTCACACCAGTACTACCATTACATCCTTTCCTAGCCTCCAGCTGCTATCCCACATAGGTCTACGATTTTCGACCCATTGGTGAGAGACAAATAGTCGGAAAGGATGAGTGCCGCCGTCGGGGATCGAACCCGGGACCTCTAGATTGACAGTCCGACGCGCTACCAACTGCGCTATGACGGCGGCTTAATCCAAACGTCGCAATGTTGTAAAAACAAAACACTTGTTCTGGTTGTCATTTCGTTCTGTCTAACCATCCTTCACATTCATATTTTGATACCATTGTTATTATATTGAGATGTTTTTGGCAATGATTTCAATATTTAACATAAATGGTAACCCATTGCCAGGATATTCATTCATCAAAAATGATCGGTATCAAAAAAAACTAAACAACAACAAATCTAAAGCATTAAAATGATTGATTCGCACTCTGGTTTCTGATGGCGCCGATTCGATAGGCTAGAAAACATCGTAGTTACAGCTTATATAACATGTACTTTGTAGCTGTTTTGTTCGGACATTAACCAAATCTGACAAAATCCGCTAAAACCTCTTAAAAATTTCGGAATCATTGTGGAAAATGAAGAAGTTGCTCAATACATGCTATTTTTGTATTTCCCACGGTATTTTCTTCACGGAGGGACAAAGTCAAGAAAAACGAACAAAAACGCGAATTTCCATCACCTTCTTTTAATTTGGACCACTCAGATTTTGAAATTGGTATATTTTGCACTTGACCTATATCTAACCCGTTACCAGGTGACAAAATTTTAGACAGCCAAATTGACAGAAGTTGCAGACGACAATTTTTAGTTCATGGGATTTTTACAAAAATCTGTCTTTTGGGGTAGAAAACATTGTTAGAGATATTTCTTATTTTTCCACAATGTTTTCAAAATCTTTTTTCATAAGGGGCATCAAAAAGTGGTATTGTGTGGCAATTGTGTAAATTCAGAATCTATAAATTGTTGGACATAAGGGAAATCAGAGAAGTAATGAACCCAGAAGCCCTTTTCCTTCTTTATCATTTAATACCTTAATAAGAAATCAATACATGGAACAGGTATAACAAAATCTACCCAAAAATCTCATACAGTATTATAGCAGCTAGTTGTGAAATACAACACATTAAACAACAAATCTTCATTCATCTATGTACCAACCCCTTTATAAAACATTCTCAAACACTTTGGACAAAATAGATTGCCATAATGCCAATATAAGACTCAACAGTGTTAACCCTTTCCCGTTTTTCAAAATTTTACACCTGTCCATATTCAAAGGCTTTGCAGACAATAATTTGAAGTAGATTTAATTTGAAAAAATAACCATTTAGCAGGGAAGAAAATATTGTAGATAAAGAAGAAATTGCTAACTACAAGCAATTTCTTCTTTTTCTACATGTTTTCTCTATCATAAAATCACGGGGACATAAAACTAAGGATTGAGCAGGAAAGGGTTCACCCATTCCCACAACAAAAAGTTTAGACAAGTCTAAATTCAAATAAGTTGCAAATGACAATTTTCAGTAGAGGTAGTCTTAAAAATCTTTGTCTTTCAGGGTGGAAAACAAGCAATTTCTTCATACTCCACAATCTTTTCCAAAGCTTTCATATCGAGGGGCGTTTAAAAGCATCATTGTGTGGGAATGGGTTAAAAAAAAATTTGCATTACAACCCCCTTTTTTTATGATGCAGTCTGGAAAGGTTAAACCCCAGCACATTGCTAGGTGACTAGGAACATTCTGTCAAAATTTCATTTCAATTCGTCCAAGATGAAGAAAATGATATATGCCCACCTTAGGTAATGGTAATAATAATAATAATAACGTCTTTATTTACAGAGGCTACACATTTGGTTTCCGAATGGTATTGGGTTAATTCAATAATTTTATTTTGTGAAATAGGCATTGTTTTGGCAATTCCCTCCAGGGTCTGATCAATTTCCAGACAGAAAGGAATCATTTCCATCAAGTATGAAGAGCTTGAACTTTACTAGCTGTGATCTGTGAGTTTCCACTGAAAATAAACAAGCTCAGGTTATAAAAATAATGCCTTTATTTATAAAGCTGAACATTTAATTTCCCAATCTTCCATGTGGGCCTAATAAATCACAAAACATTATAATTAACAAAGAAAATACACAAAATAAAACAAACAAAGGATCAAACCAATGTAAACTTCATGTTTTCACAATTTAATGATTTTTGACACAAAATAATTTATTATGCATAGAGACATACTCACGAGTGAAGAGATATCAAGATCATCTTTTTCTCTAATATCTCTGATAAGTAGAACATTCGCTGCTCTTGGTACAACAAGATGACATAGTGAACATGAGCCATGCCATCCCCCGGCGTAAAAGCTTGATAATAAACTGAAGCCAGTTAGATTTAGGCTTCTTGTGCACTGCATTTCTTGTCAATGAGTTTGATAATAGCTATGCTCCGGACAAAATCTTAGTCTTTAAAACAACAAAAATCTGGTTGTCTGCTGCAGTAACAGTCAAATACAGAAAACAGCTGTCAAAGCTACTAGATCTATAGGATTCTTGCAATGCAAAACTAGAGGCTCTTGAGTGCCCGAATCGCTCCCCAGGCCTGAATGCACTGATTATGCAAACTGTGTTTTCATAAATCCAACATAAACTGAATCATCTTGGCTATATCTGGTGTATAATTGATTAAAATCTAGCTACTGAAAGCTAGCAAGCATTTCAATCTTTTCATTGTTTTATAATAGTCAAATCAAGTTATGTAAAATTTAGTACTAAGTCTAAGTCCCATTCACTGACTACTTTCGCCCCACCTATTGGCTCCGACACAAAGTTGATCTTTAACAGCGTTATTTTGCAAAATCTAAGGCCAGTAGCATGTAACAAATAAGTAGAATGGTTGGTTGGCGACCTAAACGTCATAACTACAGCTTGAATAAGGTGTAGTTAAGCCATCTGTGTCGGCAAGCCAACAACAAGAGGCCCATGAGGGCCTGAGATGCTCTACTGGTTATCAAGTTTTCCGTTAAAGAAATCTGATATTTAAGGAAGTTAATTACTCAAAGAAGAATGCATAAAGAAAAAAAAAGGGGGCTTTATCCCCTTTATTATTTTAAGCAACAATCCTCAAGGCCCCTTTTCCCGTGTTTCAAGACGGATCCACTCCATTTCCAAAAGAAAGTTACCTTATGACCCTACAATTATTCCATGAAATTTTCATCAGAATCTGACAATAATTGTGGACTTTATCACATAAACAGGATTGTTTTGAATGAAAATCAATAAAGCCCCTTTTCCTGTGTTTTCTGATGGATCAATTTCATTCCAAAAGGAACTTTCCTTACAACCCTACAATTGTCCTGTGAAATTTAAAAGACAATTTGATAATGATTGTGATCTTCATCACATACACAAGAATGATAATCTGTAAGGCCCCTTTTCCTGAGTTTCGAATGCCACAATTATTCCATGCATCTTTGAAGAGAATCCGATAAAACTGTTGACTTTATTGTGTTAACAAAGATATTAAAATCAAGTTCTTATAAGGCCCCATTTACCCGTGATATTTTACTGTTGGTTTTATCATTCTGTGAAAGTTAAAAGTGAATCCGATGAAATATTGGGACTTCATTTTGTTTACTAGAACATTTTTCAAACAAGGTGCCAAATTGTCACAAGATACGCCCGTCACACTGCTTAATATTAACTGGAGGTTTGAATAGAACTGAGGTTATTTTGAATGAATATTTTTTCTCAAACAAAGTATGGAAAACAACAAAGGACAAAAACTCAAATTATACGCTAGGTTGAGTTATGGTTCTTGTACACTGCACCCCCCCCCCCTGGTGAGATCTATCCATCCATGAATTTTCATGTTTCTAGCTATTTTACTTTTAGAGATATACTCCGGACAAGATTCAAGTATGAAAAACAACAAAGGGCAATAACTCAAATAATAGGCTTGGTAGAGTTATGGTTCTTGTACACTGCACTCCCACTTGGTGAGCTCTATCCATCCATGAAATTTCATTATTCTAGCTATTATACTTTTAGAGATATACGCCGGACAAGATTTAAGTATGAAAAACAACAAAGGACAATAACTAAAAAAATAGGCCAGGTAGAGTTATGGTTTTTGTGCACTGCACTCCCCCTTGGTGAGATCTATACACCCATAAAGTTTCATGATCCTAGCTATAATACTTTTAGAGATATACTTCGGACAAGATTCAAGTATGAAAAACAACAAAGGGCAATAACTCAAAAAATAGGCCAGGTAGAGTTATGGTTCTTGTACACTGCACTCCCACTTGGTGAGATCTATCCATCCATGAAATTCCATTATTCTAGCTATTATACTTTTAGAGATATACTCCGGACAAGATTCAAGTATGAAAAAAAACAAAGGGCAATAACTCAAAAAATTGGCTAGGCAGAGTTATGGTTCTTGTACACTGCACTCCCCCTTGGTAAGCTCTATCCATCCATGTAATTTCATGATTCTAGCTATCATACTTTTAGAGATATACTCCGGACAAGATTCAAGTATAAAAAAACAAAGGGCAATAACTCAAAAAATTGGCTAGGTAGAGTTATGGTTCTTGTACACTGCACTCCCCCTTGGTAAGCTCTATCCATCCATGTAATTTCATGATTCTAGCTATTATACTTTTAGAGATAAACTTCGGACAAGATTCAAGTATAAAAAACAACAAAGGGCAATAACTCAAAAAATAGGCCAGGTTGAGTTATGGTTCTTGTACACTGCACTCCCACTTGGTGTGATCTATGCATCCATGAAATTTCATGATTCTAGCTATTATACTTTTAGAGATATACTCCGGACAAGATTCAAGTATGAAAAACAACAAAGGGCAATAACTCAAAAAATTGGCTAGGTAGAGTTATGGTTCTTGTACACTGCACTCCCCCTTGGTAAGCTCTATCCATCCATGTAATTTCATGATTCTAGCTATCATACTTTTAGAGATATACTCCAGACAAGATTCAAGTATGAAAAACAACAAAGGGCAATAACTCAAAAAATAGGCTAGGTAGAGTTATGGTTCTTGTGCACTGCACTCCCACTTGGTGAGATCTATACACCCATGAAGTATCATGATCCTAGCTATAATACTTTTAGAGATATACTCCGGACAAGATTCAAGTATGAAAAACAACAAAGGGCAATAGCTCAAAAAATAGGCCAGGTAGAGTTATGGTTATTGAGCACTGCACTCCGTATTGATGAGAAGAATATAACTGCCAACTTTAAAGTCAATCGGACTAACGGTGACAGAGTTATGCTCCGGACAAAGAAGTGGACACCGCCCGGACAACCGGACGCCCGGACGCCCAGACTACCGGACGCCACGGGTGATCCCATAATACGTCCTGTCTTCGACGGGCGTATAAAAAATCATATGGCCCCTTTTTGCATGATACTTGATGGATTGTACCCAGTTCTGCAAAGAACCATTTAAGTGATTGTACAATCATTCTGTGAAATTTTGAAGTGAATCCAGAGAAATCGAGGGACATCATTGTGTTAACCAGAATATTTAAGAAAGTTTTTCATAAGGCCCCTTTTTATGTGACACTTGCCATAATCAGATCCACTGTCAAAATCAACAATTGTAATGATGGTACAATCAATCTGTGTAATCTGTGGAATTTATTGTGTTAATGAGTTTATAGTGAAATCTTCATAGGGCCCCCTTTCTCAGGATACTTTACAGAACAAACCAAATTTCAAAAGGAACAATTCTAATGAAGGTACAATCATTCTTTAAAAGTTAAAGAGAATCAATGAAAACAGTGGACTGAATTGTGTCAAGAATTTTTGTAACAAAATTTTCATAAGGCCCCTTTTTTCCACGAAACTTAACAAATCAGAACCAATGTACAAAGGAACAATCCTAATGATAGTTTATAGAAAATGATAAAGACTGAGGAGTTTATTATAATAATGATGTTTTGTGATAAAATTCTTATAAGGTCCCTTTTCTTGTGTCACTTAACCAATCAGACCTATTTTACAAAGGAACAATCCAAATGATGGTACAATCATTCTATTAAAGTTTGAAGAGATTCTGATAAAGACTGAGGACATTGTTGTGTTTATGAGGATTTGGTAATAATTTTTCATACAGCCCATTTTCCTATGATACTAGACAGATCAGGCCCAATCTGGAAAGAAACAATCCTAATGATGGTACAAACATTCTGTGAGAGTTTGAACAGAATCTGATGAAAACTGCAGACTTTATCTTGGTGTAAAATTTTCAAAATGAAATTTTCATAAGGCTCCTTTTCCTGTGATACTTGAAGGATCAGGTCTCATGTCAGCATCAACAATCGTGATTATTGTAAAATGATTTTGTGAAGGTTTGAAAAAAATCCAATGAAAGCTCTGGACTTGGTTACAAGGATTATAGATAAAATTCTCAAAAGGCCCCTTTTCCCATGATACTAGACAGATCACGCCTAATTTGAAAAGAAAGAATCCTCATGATGGAATAATCATTCTGTGAAAGTTTAAACAGAATCTGATGAAAACTGTTGACTTTATTGTGGTACAATGATTTTAAAATTAAATTTCATAATGCTCCTTTTCCTGTGATACTTGACGGATCAGGTCTAATGCAAAAATCAATAATCATTATTATTGTACAATTATTCTGTGAATGTTTGAAGAAAATCTGATGAAAGCTCTGGACTTGGTATCAAGGATTTATAAATGAAATTTTCATAAGGCCCCTTTTCCTGTGTTTCTTGACAGTTCAAACCCTGTTGTGAAAAGAATGATCGTTATGACCTTCCAATCATTCTGTGAAAGTTTCAACAAAATCTGATCAAAGCTGTGGGCTTTATTGTGTTAACAGGGTTTTATTAATTGAATTTTCATATAGCCCCTTTTCCCATGTTACTTGATGGATCTGAACCAATTCCAAAGGGAACTCTACTTACAAAAGTATAATTATTCTGTTTGAGTATAAATACAACCCCATCTCATCTGTGGACTTACAAGCATTAATTAAGATTTTTTAATTGAATTTTCCTAAAGCCCCTTTTCTTTGTTTCTCAATGGATCAGACCTAATTAGAAAGGAACAATCCTTATGATGGTACAATCATAATGTGAAAGTTTGAAGTTCATCAGGTGAAATCTAGGGCCATGATGTGTAAACTAAGATTTTTATTAAATTTTCATAGGGCCCCTTTTTCCATGAAACTTGATGGATCAAACCTATATCCGAAAGCAACAATCCATTTAATGTAAAAATCATTCTGTGAATGTTTGAAGAGAATTTGTTGAAATCTATGGACTCTATTGTGTTGACGAAGACTTTTTCAATCCAATTTTTATCGGGCCCCTTTTTCCCCTGGTCCTTGACTGATCATACCAAATTTTGAGAGGAACAATTCTTATGATGGTACAATCATTCTGTGAAAGTTTGAAGTCAATCAGATGAAAACTGTGGACTCTAGAGTGTTAACAAAGATCTTTGAATTAGATTTTAATAAGGCCCCTTTTACTTTGTTTCTTGAGGAATCATATCCGAAAGGAACAATCCTAATGATGGAACAATCATTCTGTGAAAATTTGAAGAAAATCTGTTGAAAATTGTTGGCTCTAGATTATTAATGAGGATTTTTTATTGAAATTTTCATAAGGCCCCTTTTTCCTTGTTTCTTGACAGATCATACCCAATTTCGAAAGGAACAATTCTTATGATAGTACAATCATTCTGTGAAAGTTTGAAGGGAATCGGATGAAAACTGTTGAATCCAGATTATTAATGAGGATTTTTTATTGAAATTTTCATAAGGCCCCTTTTTCCTGTATTTCTTGACGGATCATACCCAATTTCGAAAGGAACAATCCTTATGATAGTACAATCATTCTGTGAAAGTTTGAAGGGAATCGGATGAAAACTGTTGAATCCAGAGTGTTAATGAGGATTTCTTAAAAGATTTTTCGATTAAATTTTCATAAGGCTCCTTTTCCCGTGTTTCCTGATGGATCTTACCCAATTCCCAAAGGAACAATCCTTATGATAGAACAATCATTCTGTGAAAGTTTAAATACAATCTGATGAAAACTGTAGACTCTAGAGTGTTAACGAGGATTTTTAAATAAATTTTCATAAGGCCCCTTTTCCCATGTTTCTTGACGGATCATACCCATTTTCGAAAGGAACGAGCCTTATGATGGTACAATCAATCTGAGAAAGTTTGAAGAGAATCCGATGAAAACTGTGGACTCTAGAGTGTTAAAGAGGATTTTTAATGGAATTTTTAATCATATTTTCATAAGGCCCCTTTTCCCATGTTTCTTGATGGATCTGACCCAATTTTTGAAAGGAACCATCCTTATGGTGGTATAATCATTCTGTGAAAGTTTGAAGAGAATCTGATGAAAACTGTGGACCCTATCGCGTAAACGAGGATTTTTAATGGAATTTTAAATAAAATTTTCATTAGGCCCCTTTTCCCATGTTTCTTGACGGATCTGACCCAATTTCAAAAGGAACAATCCTTATGATGGTACAATTATCCTGTGAAAGTTTGAAAATCAATCAGATGAAAACTGTGGACTCTATCGCGTAAACGAGGATTTTTTAATTAGGCCCCTTTTCCCATGTTTCTTGATGGATCTGACCCAATTTCGAAAGGAACGATCCTTATAATGGTACAATCATTCTGTGAAAGTTTGAAGGGAATCCGATAAAAACTGTGGACTCTATCGCGTAATCAAGAAAAAGTTTAAAGGACAGATGGATGGACGGACAGATGCTGGACGGTAAAAAGCTATCACTATAGCTCTAGTGGCCTTCGGCCAGTAGAGCTAAAAATGATCCACCAAAATCGCGGCCAGTGTCGGAGATCAAACTTTAACTCCCAGTCTAGATGAATGATTTCATTTGTCAACTGATTATTTGATTGTCAGCTGCAATGGTCAAATGTGTCAAGCTATTTTAAAATCAAATTATAACAAGAGCCTAGTTGGGAAAGGCCATCCCCCACTGTAAAAGCTGGATAGTAAACTGTAACCAGTTAGATTTAGGCTTCTTGTGCACTGCATTTCTTCTGAATTAGTACCATAATAGCTATTATACTTTCAGAGGTATACTCAGGACAAAATCTTAATCTTTAAAACAACAAAGGGCAATAACTCCAAAATTATGCAACCAAGAGTTGTGGTTCTTGTGCACTGCACTTCTCCTCAACGAGATCTATCCACCTATGAAGTTTCAAGTTTATAGCTATTATACTTTCAGAGATATGCCCTGGACAAAATCTTAGTCTTTAAAACAACAAAGGGCAGTAACTCCAAAATTATGCAAGCAAGAATTGTGGTTCTTGTGCACTGCACTTCTCCTCAACAAGATCTAACCACCTATGAAGTTTCAAGTTCATAGCTATTACACTTTCAGAGATATGCTCAGGACAAAATCTTAGTGTTGAAATCAACAAAGGGCAATAACTCCAAAATTATTTACGCAAGAGTTGTGGTTCTTGTGTACTGCACTTCTCCTCTAAATGAGATCTATCCACCTATGAAGTTTCAAGTTAATAGCTATTATACTCTTAGAGATATGCCCCGGACAAAATCTTAGTCTTTAAAACAACAAAGGGCAATAACTCCAAAATTATGCAAGCAAGAGTTGTGGTTCTTGTGCACTGCACTTATCCTCAACAATATTTAACCACCTATGAAGTTTCAAGTTGATAGCTATTATACTCTTAGAGATATGCTCAGGACAAGTTTAGTGAAGGAAGGACTGAAGGACAGAATGAAGGAGACCATTACTATATCCCCTTCGCCGAAACGGTGGGGGATAAATACAGGAGATATACTCAGGACAAGCTCAACTTGAATGTCTGACTATGAGCTGTCACATTATCTTTTGAGCAAAAATTTCTTTCAAATGGCACTAATAATGACTAACCCTGTCATGCTAAATTGTTCTTAAAAGGTATCAATGTCAAAGGACTGAAAACACTGGATAAACTGTCAATATTTCAAATGGAAATTAATTTGGTATATAATTATAGCTTGACAGAGTCAAACAGGTGGTAGAGACAAAGATCAGACTGCATTTATGTGCAGTGTGATCTTTGCCCATACCTCTTACAAAAACAGGAATATTCCAGGTTCAGCATGACAAGGGTTAAAAACAATTATGCCTTGTTCTTTTGAAATGTGTCCATAAACATAGAAGATATGCTCTGGACAATATCAATTTGAACTTCGACCTTGAGCCATAACCTTTGGGCTATCCAAAACATTTATTTCAAACAGCACATCTACCATAAATTTTGCAATATAACGCTGTTTGAAGCGGGACTTCCTGTCTCAGCCAATGGGCGTGACCAATAGTAACAAAGTAAGTGGTTTGGGCCAGTAATTGGTCAGTTGCCTTGATTTGTAACAAAAAAATCATTACTATGTATTTTTGCTGACTCGGTAAAACTCATCCACATATTCTGAACGTCCAAGAAGTTCAACAAAATCTTCGTCATGAGTGATCACCACAAGTTGAAAGTTTCGCTGATGACTGCGAGCCTTAATAATGCTGAAATTAAATATAAATCGTAATCATGATGCATTTGTGAATTACCAATAGCCTACAAATGCCAAAATTTGAAAATATGACCTTGATCATTTACCTTGACCTTGTTATTAGAAGATATGTTTCAATGCAAGGTGCATTAATCCATTCCTAGAAGCATAGTTATTTAAACTTGTCCAAATTCAGAATGTTGTAGATGACAATACAAATTGCATCAAAAATTAATAACGTGCAAAACCTTTTGAGAGCAATTGCTTCTTTTCATACAATGTCTTTATAAGCGATTTTTCTTAGAAGCATTTCAATGATGGGCTGTACGCATGGTAATGTGGATTAGACAGACGGTAGACAGACAACAATAAAACAATATTCCCTGATTCTTTTAAACTGCTTGGGAGTATGATTTATCAAATATTTCTAATCTTCTAACGTCTATTTAAGGATGTGGGATTGCAGGATTCACGCTAAATTTTCATCCATGACGCGATATTTCTACATTGAAAATCTTGATCTGCTGTTTGCAGTGCCTGAGACAGGAGAATGAATCTCTTTTAGACCAGAAATTTTCAATTGACCAAATGGGGCTGTCAATCAAATAATCAGTCAACCAATGAAATCATTTATGTAGATTGGAAGTTCACTTTGAACCCTGACATTGGTAGCCATTTTGGTTTATCATTTTTGTTGGATTGGCAACTTAAAACGTTGAAACTGCAGCTTATTCAAGCTGTATTTAAGATGTTTAAGTCACCAACCATTTTGCTTTTTGTTTCATGCTACTAGCCATAAATCTTGCAAAATAATGCCGTACAAAATTGAAGCGAAAATTCCTGTCTATGGGTCTATGGGAGGGGCCAAAGAAGTAAGTGGGCGGGTCAGCGATTGGTCAATTCTGATGTAACTATTTACACATCTAATGAGTCAAGTGGAGTTACATCATTCCAGGACAAGGTTGAAAACAAACAGGACTTCTTTTTTAATGAAACTTATTTATGAAATACTTCATGCTTTTTCAACATGACACAGATTAAAAGCAACTGTGTATATAATTAAGCAAGGAGGGTTCAGACGCAAAATATTTGTTAATTTAATTATTTTCTTCATCTGCTTATGTCGAAGAGATCTATTTATTACATGAAAATATTCTGTTTAATTAAGTTACTACGGTTAATGTACCTGAATGTACATGTATTTGTTTTCAGCTGATAGTAGACGAAAAATACAGCTACCCAACAAACATTATACTACTAATTCTGTTTTTGCATTATTTTACAAATCACGGCGAAAAGACTAGGTCTGAGATGTTGTCATCTACAAGCACAGACAATGGTGAATATGTCAGCAGTGAGGCTAAAATACACCCAATCCATTTCATATAGGCTTTACCTAGTTCTCTTTATACAAGCCCCCATTCTTTTGACAAATTTCCCCCTGATTTTCAGAAGAGAGGGTGAATTTCACCTCTATTTTTCAATTACTAGAATAGACACTGATATTTATCATATTTATCTTTTTTTAATTTTCTATGTTAATCCTCTTGAAGAATGTAAATAACTTAACCTGTTACACCAACACAATTATAAGATGATCCAAACTAAGAAGTTATAGATAACTTATGGCAATGAGTTGAAATTGAAAATTAGAATAGAAGTTTTGTACAACAAGAGAACATTGCTTATTATAAACTATTCCTTCCTTCCAAAGGCTTCTTTATTGTAATCTCAGAGTTAACATAAGTGGTTGTCCCACTCCCACACAAGCACTCCTTTTTACGCCCCTCAAGAAAAAAGCTTCAAGCAATTTCTTCACTGTCCACAATGTTTTCTACCCCAAAAGACAATGAGTTTTAGAAATTCATCAACCTAAAATTGTTGTCTGCATCTTCTTTCAATGTGAAAGAGTCTAAAATTTTCTCGTGTGGGAGTGGGTTATATAAGATAGGGTAAAGCTAATATAACAACATCTTACTCTACAAGACCACAGGCCAAACTCTCAATGTTCTCTCTGTCTAAATTGGTTGTAGGTTCATCTAAAGCTAAAATACCACAGTTCAAACAGAAAGTTTCTGCCAAGGCCAGTCTGATGATAAGAGATGCCAAAACCTGGAAGGTAAAAATTATGCTTATCACTATAACTTTCCTTCTTAGTTTCAATGTAATATATGTATAGGGTAAACTTCTGTGGAGCATAAGGACCATCATCAATTAACCCTTTCCTGTTTTACAAATTTTACACCTGTCCAAATGCCAAGGTTTAGCAGATAAAAATCTAAAGTAGATTTAATTAGAAAAATAAGCATTCAGAAGGGTAGAAAATATTATGGAAAAAGAAGGAATTGGTTGTAACAAGTAATATCTTGTTTTTCTACAATGCTTTCCAATTATAAAATCACTTGCTTGTACCAAGTAATTTCTTGTTATTCTACAATGTTTTCCAAATTTATAATATCAAAGGGATGTAAAAAACTGGGAATAAATAGGAAAGGGTTAAATTTGCTCGATAGAGGTTTGTCACAATATTTTAAGATCAAAGATAGTAAGATAAGGCTACACTCAAGCCAGTACATCCTGTTTAGTGAAAATCATCTAGCCAATCTTTGGCACAAGAATTGTTCATTTTTGGATATGAGATGTAAAATACAGGTGATTGTACACCCAAGGAACAAGTTGCACATGTGTAGTTTTTTTTTAAAGTATTACAACCCTAGAATGGATATGTGCGTTGGCTTGACAGATTTTACATTTTTGAAAGCTAGAATGGTTGTATGTGTGTAGATGGAGTTTTGGGGTAAATATTTCATTTTATTTTTCCTTATTCTTTTTCCTGTTTAAATTAGTAAATGCTTTAATTTTTGGGTATGGAAATTGTGGCATACAATGCTGTAGTGTGACAGATAGTTGTAACAAGAGGCCCAAAGGGCCTTAACGGTCACCTGAGTAAAAGAGCATCAAGACAAGTGATTTTGTTTGAAAGAATTAGAAAAAGGTCCACCAAAGGAACATTCGTGTGAAATTTGATTAGAAGATAGAATGCATGAAATTTAATTATCCTTCACCAGTGGCACCTACCCGGTACAGAGCCGACACCTGCCATAGAACAGTTAGGCAATGCCTTATATTTATTTGGAATTTCACATTTCAAAAAGAATGTCATCAAGTGAAATTACTGTTGTTATTTGCTTGTTAGAAATCAAAATCTTTAAAATTTTGGGTACAGTAATTGAAATGATTGATTGTTCTACATCCATGTTTTGTCAGTAGATATGATAGTCACTAATTTCTGCCAGTTTATATTCTTCCTTCACCTAAAACAAAAGATATGCACCATTTATTGTTAATGATGTACTAAATCTTTCATGTAATTAGTCAGGATGAAAAGAATTTGATGTTTTCCCAAGTAACAAAAATTAATCACATAAACATTATTAGACATTTAAAAGCAAAGCATACATAAAAAGCTGTGAACCTTTAAGATTTGACAAGAAAATCTATAATTTCTCACCATAGGACCCATGTAAAGCTTTTGCTCCTGAGATATGAGCATATTTGACTCATGGGCAATGAGTTGAAAAGTCTAGAAAGACATCCATGTGATGATACTACATACGAAATATCAAAGCTCCATCATCTTCAGAGTTAGTTTCAAATGATGGCATACTTTTGAGCCCTGTACCATAATTTAAAAGATCTTGCTAGAAGTCTTTTAGATGATGGTTGCTATGGACAAAATATAAAAACTCTAAGCCAAGCTGCCCAGTGGTTCTTGAGAAAACGATAAAAAATGTTTAAAAGTTAACGGACGACGGACAAACGATGATTGCAATAGGTCACCATGACCATTCCAAGGTGACCTAAAAATATGAATTTCTTAACAGGATGAACTTTGAACCCTGGGCGTAGCTCGATACGTGACCCCAGGTACATAAATTTCACAAACTTTAGTATACCTATCCTACCAGTCATGCACATAAAATATTTAAGCTCTTGCATTTAGGTTTTATTAGAAAAAGATTTTTTAAGAAGTACAAAAAATAACCCCTTTCTGCCCCGACTGGGGCCCCTTTTACCCCAAGCCCCCCCAACCTCTTTTCACAAACTGGAATTGGCATCCCCCAATGATGCTTCCGACCAAGTTTGGTTGAAATCCCCTCAGTAGTTCTTGAGAAGAAGATGAAAATGTTTAAAAGTTACCAAAAATGACCCCCTTTTGGTCCCCCTTACCTCCAGCCTTTTAATTTTCACAAATCTGTATAATCAGTACCCAATTATGCTTTTCACCAAGTTAGTTTGAAATTGGCTAAGTACTTCATCAGAAGAAGGTGAAAATGTTATTTTTTTAACATGAATTTTGACCTCTGGTTGTGGCCCCATACATGACCCCAGGGACATGAATTTCACAACTTAATATATACCTGTCCTATTTGTCATGCACACAGAATATTTAAGCTCTGGCATTAACGGTTTATTAGAAGAAGATTTTTAAAGAAGTACCAAAAATTACCCCTTTCTGCCCCGACCGGGGCCCCTTTTACCCCAAGCCCCCGAACCTCTTTTCACAAACTGGAATTGGCATCCCCCAATGATGCTTTCTATCAAGTTTGGTTGAAATCCCCCCAGTAGTTCTTGAAAAGAAGATGAAATACTCAAAAGTTACCAAAAATTACCCCCTTTTGGTCCCCATTTTAGGGCCCCCTGACCCCCCAGCCTTTTAATTTTCACAAATCCCAATAACCATTACCCAATGATGCTTTTCACCAAGTTTGTTTGAAATTGGCTTTGTACTTCATCAGAAGAAGATGAAAATGTGAATTTTTTAACATGATGAACTTTGACCTCTGAGTGTGGCCCCTTACATGACCCCAGGGGCATGAATTTCATAATATTTTATAATATACCTGTCCTAGTTGTCATGCACACAAAATATTTAAGCTCTGGCATTAACGGTTTATTAGAAGAAGATTTTTAAAGAAGTACCAAAAATTACCCCTTTTGCCCCTGATTGGGGCCCCTATGACCCCCAGAACCCCTATTTTCACAAACTTGAATTGGCATACCCCAATGATGCTTTCCACCAAGTTTGGTTGAAATCCGCGCAGTAGTTCTTGAGAAGAAGATGAAAATGTTTAAAAGTTAACGGACGACGCACGGCGACAGACAAATGATGATTGCAATAGGTCACCATGACCATTCGGTCAGGTGACCTAAAAATTAAAGGCCTAAACAATTTAAATTGCTGTCAGGACTGAATACACTGCAGCTCCACTTCTTCTGCTGTTGGTGGGGTCCAAAAAATGAAACAGCGGAAGAAGTGGAGTTATTATGCTATAACGCTACCCCTCCCCCCCCCCCTCGCCGTGACTGAAATTTTCAACCGTCAGAATCGAACTAAACACCCGATAATTCTTGATAAAATTCTTGTAACAAGTTTAATTCTATACAAGTTACTAGTCGGGAAATGAAAAACAACAACTGTAGTAACGAGATTCTAGCAGAAACCGGCGAGATTCAGCGTGCGGAGAATTAAATTCTAACCTTACGTTCCCGGTATATCAGGATTGAATAGTCCGTAAATTTCTACAGGTCTACAAATTGTGGTTCTCTTTTTCCCAATACTAAGAAGCTAGAACTTTTACCCAAGACATATTTTATTATTATGATAGTCGTTGGCATAAATCTAGTTGAATTTAGTTTTACACGGACGTAAATATTTCCATCCTTAGACAAAAGGGATAAAATCTAAGTATCTCGCATAGCGACGTCTCCTTGGAAAACTGACAAGTTGTTGAACACCTGGGATTACTGAAGCGTTGAGAAAATGTCGTATGGATCGACCTTCGAACCTCTTTCGCAGTAATGGACTTGGTCTAATTTCTTTACCATTGATAAAAATACGGTAACAATAAATCGACAAAGAATTCTATCTGAAACTTGTCATTTAAGAATCAGGAATTTAAACCGACAAGTTGCATGTATACAAAACTGGATTAAACTTTGTAGCGGCTAACTTTTAATCGTAAAAATGAAGGTCATAATAATCGAAAAATATCCGAGACGGCGGAATGTCTGGTTTCATAACGACAAGAGTAAAAAATTCGGTCAGCAAGAATTCTCAAGGGGTACGCGTCTGGCACGTGCCAACTCCGGAAACTCTCCCATAAATAGCTGAACATCTGGCGGCGGCGCCTTTGATCACCTTTCCTCCCTCAGAATAAAATAAACTGTACCGGAAAAATCTTTACTTCAAATTTGTCGACGAGCTTTTTGCCGTGTGTTTGATCATACAGGATGGCATTAAATTTTCGGATTATTGAAAGTAATGCGGAAAAATAATGGTATTTAAATTTAATCTTCTTACGTTACCTATCCCGTTTCGGATGAGAATCTTCCGATATTATGACATTTACAATTAAAATTCACGTATTTTCTGTAATTAGAGAAAACGTCGCAAATACGACTGATTGTTTTCAAAGCACGTTGTTGCGTTTTTATCTTGAAGCCACTAGCCTCTACGAGCTCCGGATACCAGCAAACTATGAAGTGAAATAAAATGTAGGCTCAAGTCAATTTGTTTAATTTAACGGTCATGCATTAATTTAAGAACATGTCCTACCGAGGACTGAAGAAAATTAAGAACGTCGATGGGTGAAACAATGTGATATTTTTATCGCACCAACTTCAAGGTTTGTAACTTAAGGATACCGAGGTGCGTGCCTATTCTCTATTGATTTAAAAAATATCAATGATAAAAGGCATTGATCATCTCAATGTCAAACAGTAAGACCAAACAATCAAACCGATTTTGTAATTTGAAACACTACGCGTTTTATCAATCAAAGAAAGCTATTAACTCTGAACTAATGCATTAATGGCCACGACCGTCCACTTAAGGTGTTAAAAACTTACCTGGCTTCGGGTAATTATCAATTTGTATGTGCAACCCTTTTTCTTTGAGCGGGCCGAAGACGGAATGAAAAAAATCGCGGCCAAATCAGCATTAACGTCGTATCTCAGCATCTGCAGCCCAAAATGCCCCCCTCCCAAATTTTGGGAGCCAAGCGGGTCCCGTGTTATAATGGTGTCAGCCCTGTGTCGAGTAGCGTTATAGAGGAGTTGCAGTGTATTAACAAATTGAATGATAATTGAAGTTACTCTCTGATTATTTTATTAATGTTCCTTACTATGAGATCATATTTGAAGACTTCCATCTTTTCCTCTAAAATGTTTCAAATGCCTTAATATATTTTGACAAGGGAACTGGTTCCTGACAAAGAATATGCTTGAATCTACAAATACAGACCCATTTCACCTAAATTGAATTCCATTTGCTTAACCCTTGTCATGCTGAATAAAATCCTCTTCATAACTGCATTGAAATCAAAGTGCTGAAAGCACTTGAAGTACCAATTGTGGGCTAATATCTATTTTGAAAATTTACTTCATAAATAACCTTGGATGAAAAAGGACAAGCAGGTGGTGTAGACAAAGTTCAGACTGCACATATGCGCCATCTTTTTCTATACCTCATGCAAAACAGGGATATTCTGGATTCAGCATTACAAGGGTTAATGCATTGCACATGTGAAATCTTTACAGTTGTTAAATTCTGGAAAAAGGTTTCAGCCTGATAAGCCACGTGGATTAAGAGGTGAAAATTTTTAAAGATATTGTGGATGGCTGGACAATGGATGCTGAGTGATCACAATAGTTCACCTTTAGCATGTTGCTTTTAGTTGACAGGGCTCGTGTTTGACAGGTAAACAAGGTTTTAACTCTCAAAAATATGATAATATCCTTCTTTGACCCTTAGAAATTTCTCTTAAGGGGTCCTTTGAAATTTCTATGTGCTAGGTCACATGATGACAAACTTCTGAGAACATTTCGTGAGATGTAGGAAGAACATAGGTACACTTGCCCAACAAACAAAGCCCTGACTTTACTAAATCACCAGAATAACCCCTCAGAAAACCTGAATAACAAAATTCAAGAAACATGTTGAAACCTTTTGTCCAGCACTACACCGGCCCCTCATGTCGATAACAGTGCCCCCTGGTTTGATCATCACTACTCTGTAGTTGTATGTTTTACGAGTTTTCATTGTGTCTACGTCATCCTCATCAGATCTTATCTCAATCGTCTCAATATCTGTTAAATACAGAAAATGGAAAGAATCATTTCAGTATATAGGTGTAGAGTATTTACCCATTCCCACATAATCCTGCTTTTGATATCTTTCAAGAACAAAGGTTGTGGAAAATGATTAATTTGCTTGTAACAATCAATTTCTTCATTGTCCACAATGTTTTGTTTCTCAAGATTTTTAAAATTTCATCCACTCAAAGTTGTCTAACTTCTTTCAGTAAGAACCAGTAAAATATTTTCTTGCGTGGGAATGGGTGAAATGACCAACCACAGCTGTCAATCTAAAAATCACTTGACTAAGGAAATCATTCATTTAGACTGGAAGTTCAGTTTAAACTCCAACATTGACAGCCATTTTGCTGAATTATTTTGCCTGCTTAGCAACTTAAACATTGCAACTTCCGTTTATTCACGTTTAGGTCACAAACCAACCATTCTACTTATTTTCTATATGCTACTGATCATAAATTTTGTAGAATAATGCTGTTAAAAATCAAAGCAGAACTTCCTGTCGCGGTCAATGGAAACTGACAGTTTTTGCTCAATGACAACTACAACACAGTCAAGACATGGAAATATCTCCATTTTTTCTGCAAACAGCCTAACTAAAAATTGAATAATAATCAAAGGTATTGCTAGTACTTAGACCTTTCCTGTTTTTCAATATTTAAGAAATGTCAAAATTAAAAAGGTTTTGCAGAAAAAAAATTTAAAGTTGGTTTAATTTGAAAAATAACTTTATTACCATAGAAAATATTGTGGAAAAAGAAGAAATTGCTTGTCACAAGCAATTTTTTCTTTTTCTACTGTGTTTTCTCAGTTATAAAATCACAGGAATGTAAAACTAGGCATTGAACAAGAACGGTTAAAATCATGAGACCAACCATTTCCCCTGTAAGTATTTCTCCACAACTCTCGAATTATCTTATTAATCTCTTCCATCTTCAAATTGTGGTAATTCATAATGGCCCTGTAGAGTATATCATAGAAAGATATAAAATCTTAAATTTATACAATAAGCCGATATAGTTTTAAATAACTTTGTATTTCAAAGTAAAATAAAATGTCTTTCCAACAAAGCAGAAAATGATGAAATTGCATGTATCAAGCAATTTCATCAATTTCCATATCTGTTCCCACTCTTTTCTTGACAGTTGTAAAAAAGCGTGTTGTGTGGGAATGGGTTAAGCACAGGGCCATCTATACATCCTAGATGAGACTAATCAGCTAATTTAAACAAACCTAGAAATGAAAGTAATGAGATAATTTTACACAAGAGGACAATAATGCAATTCTTTATCGCTTGAGATTTGAAAGTCCTTAGCCCATTAATGGTTAGGGAGATGTACACATTTTAAAAGATTTTTTTTATCTCTATGTTAAACAAAGGTTCCCATAATATAGGGCTTATATCAATTCAAGAGTAATAATGCTATGTATTATAGTATAGTACCAAAAAGGCAACAATGCTTGCAAAATTTGAAAGCTCTAGGCCAAGTGATTAACCCTTTCCCATTTTCTTTTATTTTTGACTTGTCAAAATTGAAAGAAGTTGCAGATGACAACAAGCATTCTAAAGCGTTGCAATACCAAGTCCCCTACCGGCTTTATATATATCCCTAGAGCGATATATTTTTTGGGTGGTAAAAGGATTTCTACCCCTCCAAAATATTACAGTTGTATCAGACCGGAAAAAAAATTACACTTGTTCTGTAACATATCAATATTGACTCACATAATAAAAACCACCTTCAAATCACAAAGGGTTTAGTAAAAAATCCAGAAAAATGAAATTTCCTGGTAATTTTTTAAGTCCGGCATCCATATCTTCCTCAAAAATCAATGGACCGGAACCA
This sequence comes from Fragum fragum, assembly GCA_946902895.1. Lineage (NCBI taxonomy): Eukaryota > Metazoa > Mollusca > Bivalvia > Cardiida > Cardiidae > Fragum > Fragum fragum. The sequence goes on from OX336369.1 coordinate 5,746,436, forward strand.
AACTTTAACTTGTTCTGTAGCTCATTGATGTGGAATCTCATACCAAAAATCAGCTCAATATCTTTGAGGGTTAAGATAAAAACTCCGGAAAACTGAAATTTCCTGGTAATTTCTAAGTCCAACATCTGTATCTTCCTCAAAATTCAATGGACCGGAACCAAACTAAAACTTGTTCTGAAACTAATTGATAGAGTCACATATCGAAAATCAGCTCAATATCTCTCAGGGTTTAGAAAAAATGTCTAGAAAACTGAAATTTCCTGGTAATTTTCAAAGTCCAGTATCCATAACTTCCTCAAAAACAATGGACCGGAACCAAACTTAAACTTGTTCTGTAACTAATTGATACAGACTCACATACCAAAAATAAGCTCAATATCTCTGGGGGTTAAGAAAAAAGTCTGGAAAACTGAAATTTCCTGGTAATTTTCACATCAACCTATACCAGACAACAAAACTTAAGTCTCAAACTGGTAGCCTGTTTTCTGTGAGAGACAGTATCGACAGATTCGATAGATCTATGGGCAGTAATCCAGTCAACTTTGGACTGATCCAGTCCCAGGATGTTGCAGATGTAAAAAAGTTGATCCTTTTCTTTGAGGTAGAGACAAGCAATTTCTTAATTTTCCAAGGTGTTTTCCAAATCTTTTCTTCCTGAGGGTGTTAAAAAGCATCATTGTGTGGGAATGAGTTAACCATAATCTATTTTTAGAATGTACTATAGTAAGGACGCGTTTTATAGGAACGTCATTCAACCCAATTATTTGCAATCCGGACATATATTGATGGGAACAGACTTTTTGTTCATAAATTGTATCTTGTTATCCAGAAACTCTCGTTCTGAAACCAGACAGAAATGATTGGGAACAGAATATTAAAAATCAGATTAAATATGATTCAATTATCTGGATCAAACCAATCCAAAAGTATTGTTTTGATTTGACTATTGACACATGTGAATAAACAAAGTTGTCGTCTGGTCAAAGTTGATAGCAGACATTCACACCTTATACCCAGGACGCTCGTCTAAGTGATGACCTGACGAGCGTGTCAATACCTATTGTACTGTTCATTTAAATTATCTTTTTTTCCTCTCTATTTTGGAAAATTAAAACGAGTTCTTCCTCAGGCCACACTAGAAAAATCCATTCAAGTTGTCACCAACAAGTCAAAACCTCAATCTCGAAAGTTTATCCGTATAAAAAAGTGCTCTTTATAGGGAAATAAAAGCACGTTACCTGAAAAAGGAAAATTAATCCAAGGCTTTCTGACTAAACAAACGCAACAAATGAATATTTCAAGTAATATGAGGTAAAGGATTTTTGATGCAGTTTATTTTACATGGGGAGGAAAGGTGATCAAAGGTGCCGCCTCCAGATGTTTGGCTAGTTTTGGGAGAGTTTCCTGAGTTGACATGTGTGAGACGCGTACCCCATGATAATTTTTACCCATGTCATTATCTATGATTTAATTGGCTTTCTGAACATTTTTACATAACTGTTATAATTTACAAAAAGATTAAATGGATTTGTTTTTTCACACAGCAGGTAGGTTTTATTTTTCAAATCAAATGCAATAACGAACCATGATTTTTACTCATTGTCAGATTAAGTAGTTTTGTATCAACCAAGAAATGTAAAAACGTCCTAATTGCTGAATACATCATTATTGTAACAACAGTTTTCTCTTACCTGGACTGTAAAACAAAAGCACACGAGGTCGGATATTTATACAAAATTACTTATCCGGAAATACGCTTAATCCGGAAATACCATAGGGCACCAAAGTATCCGGATAAACGCGTCATGACTGTATGTCACCTGAGATAAAGACTCTTTTCTTTAAACAGTCTAATTTCATGTTAAGGATAGGATTATGATACAATTGGCCATACTTTATACATATATAGGCTCTGTACCTTGGGATCCCAAAGTCTAAATGACAAATTCCAAGGCTTTAGGACTAATTTGAAAGGAGGAGAGCATTTTTCCTCCCTCTGGATCCATGAGCTACAAATTTCAGAAATAAGACAGAAGTCAATGAACTGATGCTTCTAGCAAAATATCAAAGCTCTATGCCTTCTGGGTCAGGAGGAGAAGACTTTTAAAGATTATTTTAAAATTTTATTTTTGTTGCCATGGCAACCAGAGTTAATAGATTTCAATTCTGATACCTATCTTAAAAGGGGACCTTCTAAGGAACATTTCTGCCAAATTTGGTTTAAATTGGCCCAGTGGTTTTGGGAGGATATTTTACGGACAACACAGGAAGGACAACAGACAACTGACGGACCCAGGACAAAAGGTGACCACAATAGCTCACATGAGCACTTTGTAATCAGGTGAGCTTTAAAGTCACAGTTAAGTGAACTCAATCGAATGACCTGATTTTCAATAAAATTCATTGAAACATAGTCAGGCAAATTGCTACATTGTTTCCTTTTTGTTTTAAGACTACATTTAAAAAAGTATTGGACAAACAAGCAAATGCATTCTGTATAATAGCATACTTGAAGCGAGAGAATATTCAACAGTCCTTTGTCTTAATTTCCTGTTTCCCCCCAACTACTTTCTGAGAGTAGTTCAAAAATTGTTTGTCCCATGCCAATTTGCATACGCCTAATGCCATAGGACGGCTATTTACTCTCAATAAGAGTAATCGTATCAGGTATTTTAATATAGTATCATAAAATGATTGTGAATGCAAAACATGAAAGCTGTATGCTTATGGTATGGCTGCAGAAGATTCTTTAAGATTTCTTTCTTAAACTCTATGTACAATCCAGGAACCCATATCATAGGGCTAAGGTTAATCTCAGAGTAATTAAAGTACATATTTTGATAGAGTACCATAAGGCCATTCTGCATTCAAAATTTGAAAGCTCTAGGCCATATTGTTTGGATGGAGAATCTTTTTAACGATTTCCTTCTGCATGTATTTGTAAAATACAGGAACCCAGATGATAGGGCTTATGTTGATACAAGATAATTAAGATAACATTAAGTAGAGTACCATTAGTGAAACAGAATACAACAATAGCACCGCTCTAATGTTGGGTGCTTGATAGTGGACAAAATGCATCTAGAGTTTTCCCACTTGATAATATAGGTTGCTCTTTAGATATGGGTGCTGGATAGTCGACAAAATACATCTAGAGTTATCCCCCTTGATAGTATAGGTTGCTCTTTAGATAGTGAACAAGTGTGCCAAGTTTCAAGTGAATGCCTTTAATAGAACCAGAGATATCACAAAATGTCAAAGTTTTTGCACCACAGCAATGACAGGGCCAACAACAATGATTACAATGACGACGATACCAAGGCTATCGCAATACCTCAGGTTATCTTTGAAAACAGCCGAGCTAAATGTTGAAAGCTCTAGGCCTTGACGTTTGGAGAAGAATACATTAAGAATTCCCTTCTTTACCCTATGCAAAATCTTAAAACCTACAGTGTAGAGCTTATTTTCATCCCAGAGTTATATTTGAGGTATTCATGTAGAGTACCTTAAAGGGATTCTGTATGCAAAATTTGGGTGCTCTATGCCATTTTGTTTATTGGAGATTTTTTTTTAAAGATTTCCTTCTTCATATTAAAGTAAATCCAGGAACTTACAACATTGGGATAATTTTCATTGTATGACAATAATTTGAATTGTTTTCGGAGAGGTCTTTTGGTGATGCTATATGCGAAATACCAAAGCTCCAGGCAAAGTAGTTTTTGAGACATTTTTTTCAGGATTTTCTTAAATTGGCATGGGCAAGAAGACTTCTTTGTAGATTCCAATTTTGAAAGAGCATGACCTGACCTTAGGATTATATCTCTGAAGTTTGTTTAAAATCCCATTGGTATTTTGAGAAGAGAAGATTTGTTAGTAATTCTTTACAGACTGACGGACGTGCATTGACTGATCACAATATCTCACATTCAGCACCTTGGGCACAGTCCAGCTAAAAATAAGTTGTCTTAAAACGCACCTGTCAAGAGCCTTGTAGTATCGTTCTAAATCTCCATTGGCTAATTCTGTAGTCTGAAAATCAATATTCATCATTACAGTATCCCTTTCCCGTTTTTGGAAGTTTTGGACTAGTCCAAATTGAAAGAGGTTGCAGACAACAATAAAAACTAGATGCAATTTGAAACGAAACCATCCTATGTGGTAGAAAATATTGTGGAACAAGGCGCCAAATTGTCACAAGATACGCCCGTCACACTGCATAATATTAACTGGAGGTTTGAATAGAACTGAGGTTATTTTGAATGAATATTTTTTCTCAAACAAAGTATGGAAAACAACAAAGGACAAAAACTCAAATTATACGCTAGGTTGAGTTATGGTTCTTGTACACTGCACCCCCCCCCCCCCCCGGTGAGATCTATCCATCCATGAAGTTTCATGTTTCTAGCTATTTTACTTTTAGAGATATAATCCGGACAAGATTCAAGTATGAAAAATAACAAAGGGCAATAACTCAAAAAATTGGCTAGGTAGAGTTATGGTTCTTGTACACTGCACTCCCACTTGGTGAGCTCTATCCATCCATGAAATATCATTATTCTAGCTATTATACTTTTAGAGATATACGCCGGACAAGATTTAAGTATGAAAAACAACAAAGGGCAATAACTCAAATAATACACTAGGTTGAGTTATGGTTCTTGTACACTGCACCCCCCCCCCAGTGAGATCTATCCATCCATGAAGTTTCATGTTTCTAGCTATTTTACTTTTAGAGATATACTCCGGACAAGATTCAAGTATGAAAAACAACAAAGGGCAATAACTCAAAAAATAGGCCAGGTAGAGTTATGGTTCTTGTACACTGCACTCCCACTTGGTGAGATCTATCCATCCATGAAATTTCATGATTCTAGCTATTATACTTTTAGAGATATACTCCGGACAAGATTCAAGTATGAAAAACAACAAAGGGCAATAACTCAAAAAAATTGGCTAGGTAGAGTTATGGTTCTTGTACACTGCACTCCCACTTGGTGAGATCTATCCATCCATGTAATTTCATGATACTAGCTATTATACTTTTAGAGATATACTTCGGACAAGATTAAAGTATAAAAAACAACAAAGGGCAATAACTCAAAAAATAGGCCAGGTTGAGTTATGGTTCTTGTACACTGCACTCCAACTTGTTGAGATCTATCCATCCATGAAATTTCATGATTCTAGCTATTATACTTTTAGAGATATACTCCCGACAAGATTCAAGTATGAAAAACAACAAAGGGCAATAACTCAAAAAATTGGCTAGGTAGAGTTATGGTTCTTGTACACTGTACTCCCCCTTGGTTAGCTCTATCCATCCATGTAATTTCATGATTCTAGCTATTATACTTTTAGAGATATACTCCCAACAAGATTCAAGTATGACAAACAACAAAGGGCAATAACTCAAAAAATAGGCCAGGTAGAGTTATGGTTCTAGTGCACTGCACTCCCCCTTGGTGAGATCTATACACCCATGAAGTATCATGATCCTAGCTATAATACTTTTAGAGATATACTCCGGACAAGATTCAAGTATGAAAAGCAACAAAGGGCAATAACTCAAAAAATAGGCCAGGTAGAGTTATGGTTAATTAGCACTGCACTCCGTATTGATGAGAAGAATATAACTGCCAAGTTTAAAGTCAATCGGACTTACGGTGACAGACTTACGGACGCCTGGACACCACGGGTGATCCCATAATACGTCCCGTCTTCGACGGGCGTATAAAAAGGGGAATTTGCTTGTTACAAGCAATTTCTTCTTTTTCCACAATGTTTTCTCAAGTATGAAATGACAGGAACGTAAAATCCCGTGTTTGAACTGGAAAGGGTTAAATAGGTAAGTCAAGGATTTAAAGCAAAACTGCTGTAATTGTTTGTATTCTAAAATTAAACTAACTTCTCGATGTGAAATTATAAAAAAAAGAGGGCCTTTATTTACAATTGTTTGCTTTCACGAACATTTTTATAATTAAAATTTACTGTTTATGTTCACAGAATGAAACAAGAGTTAACATGTATTTTTGTTTTGTTAAAACACTTACTTATAATTTCATCAAAATAAACATAGTTTTATTTATGTATGAGTATTTTAGTTTTCCCTTTAATTTTTTATTTAACTATTTACCAGATGACAATATTTTAGACTGATCAATTGAAAGAAGTTGCAGATGAAAATTGGAAGTTGATGAAATTTGAGAATTCTTTGTCTTACAGGGGATAATGAAACAAGAGGCCCATGAGGGCCTGAGACGCTCTACTGGTTATCAAGTTTTCCTTTAAAGAAATCTGATATTTAAGGAAGTTAATTGCTCAAAGAAGAATGCATAAAGAAAAATAAGGGGCTTTATCCCCTTTATCATTTTAAGCAACAATCCTCGAGGCCCCTTTTCCCATGTTTCATGACGGATCCACTTCATTTCCAAAAGAAAGTTACCTTATGACCCTACAATCATTCTGTGAATATTTCATGATAATCTGACAATAATTGTGGACTTTACCACATAAACAGGATTATTTTGAATGAAAATCAATAAGGCCCCTTTTCCTGTGTTTTCTGATGGATCAATTTCATTCCAAAAGGAACTTTCCTTACAACCCGACAAGTGATTTTGTTTGAAAGAATTAGAAAAAGGTTTGGTTGAAATCCCCTCAGTAGTTCTTGAGAAGAAGATGAAAATGTTTAAAAGTTACCAAAAATGACCCCCTTTTGGTCCCCATTTTAGGCACCCCTGACCTCCAGCCTTTTAATTTTCACAAATCTGTATAATCAGTACCCAATGGTGCTTTTCACCAAGTTAGTTTGAAATTGGCTTTGTACTTCATCAGAAGAAGATGAAAATGTGAATTTTTTAACATGATGAACTTTGACCTCTGGGTGTGGCCCCATACATGACCCCAGGGGCATGAATTTCACAATTTATAATATACCTGTCCTAGTTGTCATGCACACAAAGTATTTAAGCTCTGGCATTAACGATTTATAAGAAGAAGTTTTTTAAAGAAGTACCAAAAATTACCCCTTTTTGGCCCCTATTTGGGCCCCTATGACCCCAAGAACCCCTATTTTCACGAACTTGAATTGGCATCCCCAAATGATGCTTTCTACCAAGTTTGGTTGAAATCCGCCCAGTAATTCTTGAGAAGAAGATGAAATGTTTAAAAGTTACCAAAAATGACCCCCTTTTGGTCCCCATTTTAGGGCCCCCTGACCCCCCAGCCTTTTTATTTTCACAAATCGGAATAACCATTACCAAATAATGCTTTTCACCAAGTTTGTTTGAAATTGGCTTTGTACTTCATCAGAAGAAGATGAAAATGTGAATTTTTTAACATGATGAACTTTGACCTCTGGGTGTGGCCCCATACATGACCCCAGGGGCATGAATTTCACAATTTATAATATACCTGTCCTAGTTGTCATGCACACAAAGTATTTAAGCTCTGGCATTAACGATTTATTAGAAGAAGATTTTTAAAGAAGTACCAAAAATTACCCCTTTTTGGCCCCTATTTGGGCCCCTATGACCCCAAGAACCCCTATTTCACGAACTTGAATTGGCATCCCCAAATGATGCTTTCTACCAAGTTTGGTTGAAATCCGCCCAGTAATTCTTGAGAAGAAGATGAAATGTTTAAAAGTTACCAAAAATGACCCCCTTTTGGTCCCCATTTTAGGGCCCCCTGACTCCCCAGCCTTTTTATTTTCACAAATCGGAATAACCATTTCCAAATAATGCTTTTCACCAAGTTTGTTTGAAATTGGCTTTGTACTTCATCAGAAGAAGATGAAAATGTGAATTTTTTAACATGATGAACTTTGACCTCTGGGTGTGGCCCCATACATGACCCCAGGGGCATGAATTTCACAATTTATAATATACCTGTCCTAGTTGTCATGCACACAAAATATTTAAGCTCTGGCATTAACGGTTTATTAAAAGAAGATTTTTAAAGAAGTACCAAAAATTACCCCTTTTTGGCCCCTATTTGGGCCCCTATGACCCCCAGAACCCCTATTTTCACAAACTTGAATTGGCATCCCCCAATGATGCTTTCTACCAAGTTTGGTTGAAATCCGCCCAGTAGTTCTTGAGAAGAAGATGAAAATGTTTAAAAGTTAACGGACGATGGAGGACGACGGACAAACGATGACTGCAATAGGTCACCATGACCATTTGGTCAGGTGACCTAAAAAATCACATGTCCCCTTTTTACATGATACTTGATGGATTGTACCCAGTTCTGAAAAGAATCATATAAGTATTTGTACAATCATTCTGTGAAATTTTGAAGTGAATCCGGTGAAATCAAGGGACATCATTGTGTTAACCAGAATATTTAAGAGAGTTTTTCATAAGGCCCCTTTTTATGTGACCCTTGCTATAGTCAGATCCATTGTCGAAATCAACAATTGGAATAATGGTACAATCAATCTGTTTAATCTGTGGAATTTATTGTGTTAATGAGTTTATAGTGAAATCTTCAGAGGGCCCCTTTTCTTATGATACTTTACAGAACAAACCAAATTTCAAAAGGAACAATTCTAATGAAGGTACAATCATTCTTTAAAAGTTAAAGAGAATCAATGAAAACAGTGGACTGAATTGTGTCAAGAATTTTTGTAACAAAATTTTCATAAGGCCCCTTTTTCCATGAAACTTAACAAATCGGACCCAATGTACAAAGGAACAATCCTGATGATAGTTTGAAGAAAATGAGAAAGACTGAGGACTTTATTGTAATAATGATGTTTTGTAATAAAATTTTTATAAGGTCCCTTTTCTTGTGTCATTTAACCAATCAGACCTAATTTACAAAGGAACAATCCAAATGATGGTACAATCATTCTATTAAAGTTTGAAGAGATTCTGATAAAGACTGAGGGCATTGTTGTGTTTATGAGGATTTGGTAATAATTTTTCATACAGCCCCTTTTCCTATGATACTAGACAGATCAGGCCCAATTTGGAAAGAAACAATCCGTATGATGGTACAAACATTCTGTGAAAGTTTGAACAGAATCTGATGAAAACTTCAGACTTTATCTTGGTGTAAAATTTTTAAAATAAAATTTTCATAAGGCTCCTTTTCCTGTGATACTTGAAGGATCAGGTCTCATGTCAGCATCAACAATCGTGATTATTGTACAATGATTCTGTGAAGGTTTGAATAAAATCAAATGAAAGCTCTGGACTTGGTTACAAGGATTATAGATAAAATTCTCTAAAGGCCCCTTTTCCCATGAGACTAGACAGATCACGCCTAATTTGAAAAGAAAGAATCCTCATGATGGAATAATCATTCTGTGAAAATTTTAACAGAATCTGATGAAAACTGTTGACTTTATTGTGGTACAATGATTTTAAAATTACATTTCATAATGCTCCTTTTCCTGTGATACTTGACGGATCAGGTCTAATGCAAACATCAACAATCATTATTATTGTACAATTATTCTGTGAATGTTTGAAGAAAATCCAATGAAAGCTCTGGACTCAGTAACAAGGATTTATAAATGAAATTTTCATAAGGCCCCTTTTCCTGTGCTTTTTGACAGTTCAAACCCTGCTGTGAAAAGAATGATAGTTATGACCTTCCAATCATTCTGTGAAAGTTTCAACAAAATCTGATCAAAGCTGTGGGCTTTATTGTGTTAACAGGGTTTTATTAATTGAATTTTCATATAGCCCCTTTTCCCATGTTACTTGATGGATCTAAACCAATTCCAAAGGGAACTCTTCTTACAAAAGTGTAATTATTCTGTTTGAGTATAAAGACAACCCCATCTCATCTGTGGGCTAACAAGCATTAATTAAGATTTTTTTAATTGAATTTTCCTAAGGCCCCTTTTCCTATGTTTCTCAATGGATCAGACCCAATTTGAAAGGAAAAATCCTTATGATGGTACAATCATTATGTGAAAGTTTGAAGTCAATCAGGTGAAATCTAGGGCCATTACGTGTTAACTAAGATTTTTTTTATTAAATTTTCATAGGGCCCCTTTTCCCATGAAACTTGATGGATCAAACCTACTTCCGAAAGGAACAATCCATTTAATGTAATAATCATTCTGGGAATGTTTGAAGAGAATTTGTTGAAAACTATGGACTCTATTGTGTTTATGAGGACTTTTTCAATCCACTTTTAATCAGGCCCCTTTTTCCCATGGTCCTTGACTGATCAAACCAAATTTTGAAAGGAATAATTCTTATGATGGTACAATCATTCTGTGAAAGTTTGAAGTCAATAAGATGAAAACTGAGGACTCTAGAGTGTTAACAAAGATCTTTGAATTAATTTTTAATAAGGCCCCTTTTCCTATGTTTCTTGAGGAATCATATCCGATTCCAAAAGGTACAATCCTTATGATGGTACAATCATTCTGTGAAAGTTGGAAGAGAATCCATTGAAAATTGTTGGCTCTAGATTATTAATGAGAATTTTTTATTAAACATTTCATAAGGCCCCTTTTTCCTCTGTTTCTTGAAGGATCATACCCTATTTCGAAAGGAAAAAATCTTATTTTTTAATAAAATTTTCATAAGGTCCCTTTTCCCCTGTATCATGACAGATCAGACCCGTTTTCGAAAGGAACGATCCTTATGATTGTACAATCATTCTGAGAAAGTTTGAAGAGAATCTGATAAAAACTGTGGACTCTATTGCGTAAACGAGGATTTTTAATAGAGTTTTTAATTGAATTTTCATAAGGCCCCTTTTTCCATGTTTCTTGACGAATCATACCTAATTTCGAAAGGAACGATCCTTATGATGGTACAATCATTTTTTGAAAGTTTGAAGAGAATCCAATGAAAACTGTGGACTCTATTGCGTAAACGAGGATTTTTAATGGAATTTAAATTAAATTTTTATAAGGTCCCTTTTCCCATGTTTCTTGACGGATCATACCTAATTTCGAAAGGAACCATCCTTATATGGGTACAATCATTCTGTGAAAGTTTGAAGAGAATCTGATGAAAACTGTGGACTCTATCGCGTAAACGAGGATTTTTAATTGAATTTTTAATTGAATTTTTATAAGGCCCCTTTACCCGTGTTTCTTGACAGATCATACCCATTTTCAAAAGGAACTATCCTTATGATGGTACACTCATTCTGTGAAAGTTTGAAGAGAATCCGATGAAAACTGTGGACTCTATCGCGTAAACGAGGATTTTTAATTGAATTTTTAATTAAATTTTCATAAGACCCTTTTCCTGTGTTTCTTGATGGATCATACCCATCTTCGAAAGGAACAATCCTTATGAGGGTACAATCATTCTGTGAAAGTTTGAAGAGAATCTGATGAAAACTGTGGACTTTATCTCGTAAATGAAGATTTTTTAATTAAGTTTTAATTAGGCCCCTTTTCCCGCGTTTTTTGACGGATCTGACCCAATTTCGAAAGGAACAATCCTTATGATGGTACAATCATTCTGTGAAAGTTTGAAGAGAATCCGATGAAAACTGTGGACTTTATCGCGTAAACAAGGAAAAGTTTAACAGACGGACGGTCGGACGACGGACGGACGTTAGACGGGAAAAAGCCATCGCTATAGCTCTAGTGGCCTTTGGCCAGTAGAGCTCAAAATCGCTTATGAAATTTTTCACAATGTTTTCAAAAAAAAATTCTTGTGTGGTAATGAGTTAAAGGAAATAGTAAAACCTATCAACAGCAAACAAAACTTTACAGAGTCTAAATTGATTACAAATCAAGTTTAGAGAATTTCAAACAGTAGAAAACATTCTGTTAGAGAATTTTGATAACCATTTGCCACAAGGTTTTATAGACTTCTCTGTATTACATCTTTAATGGTTTGAGACAGAGTTTAATAAAGAATGATGACACTCTGTTAGTATCTCACCCTCAAATCGATCATTTTTTCTCTGTATTTCTTCTCAGCATCCTTGAAAGCATCAGACTGTAATTCTTTCTTGATTGATCTTATTTGGTCTTCAAAACCTCTCTGTCTTCCCTCAGCAGTGTGGCGCTAAAGAATAAAGTAACCTTTTAACCCACTACTAGACAACAAAATTTTAGACTGGTCCAACTTAAAGGAGTTGCAGACAACAATTTTAATTTTAAGAAATTATAGACTGTTTCAAGTTTTTAGATAGAAAATTTTGTGTAAAGTGAAGAAATCATTTGTTATCAGCAATTATATCAATATTATATTTAAGGTCTTAAATCATAAAAGATGTTATCAGTAGCACTAGAGTGAGAGAATGGATTCTAACCATTGCTACCAATTTTAAGATCATTATGGATTGGGGCCCTATCTGTAAATTATGCCATTCAATCACAAACCCACCTCTTGTTGGAAATGACAGTTTGTGGCTGTCAATCAAGAACTAATCAACCAATCAAATCATTAATTTAGACATGAAGTGAACTTTGAACTCCTACATTGACCAGCATTTATGTGAAGCATTTTTTTGTTTGGCAACTTAAAGGTCTCCAACAAAGCATTCTATTATTTTGTTACAAATTACTGGCCATAATTTTTACAAAATAATGCGTTTCACTACCATAGAAAAACTTCCTTTCATAGCTCAGTGGGCCAGGGCAAGTAGTTTGTTAGTTAAACCAGCAACCATTAGATTATTTTTTCCTGTTCAATCTCTGGTTTTTTATGTTCTTCTGATTTTATAATTCAGAAAACAGTGAAGAAAAAGAGGGAACTGCTTGTAACAAGCAATTTCTTCTTTTTCCACAATATTTTCACCCTATTAATGGTTATTTTTCAAATGAAATCCACTTTAATTTTTTGTCTGCAAAACCTTTGAATTTAAACAGATCTTAAATATTGCAAAACAGGAAGGGGTTAGGAGTTCAGATTTCTAACCACTCCTCCCAACTAGAAATTATCTATGAGAACAAACAAAGCCCACCTCTCTTGTCAAATTTTCCACTTGAGTCTGAAGTCTTCTCTTCTCCCTGGATAGAAAAGCCACATCAATATCTCCAAGTTTTCCTTGTAACTTGTCAATCTTACTAGACAGAGTTTCACATTCCTTTTTCTTGCTTCTCAAGGTCATGTTGGACTGAAGGTCAAGCTCTCTCACCTTTGTTAATACATAAAACAAGCCAATGAATAAAGACAAATGACAAAAGGAGCATATTTTTGCTGTTTTATGTGAAAATCATCAGTTGTATTTACATACTCTGTGACGAGTCAGACAAAAAAGGCCGTCTAGGAAAGAATTAATTCTGTTCAAACTGTGTTAGTAAAATAGTGTCGAAACTTTTCATTCTCCATTGATTTTCAGTAAAAGAAAGGCTATCTTACTGTACTATACATTCAGTGTTGAAAACAGACTAAATGCCAATCACTGGATATAAAATTTTTAACAATATCTTTTTCATCTTTGAGATTGGATGTTGTCTAGAGATATAAACTATATCAATTTTTGCACACAAAAATCAATGTTGGATTAAAAATAAGCATTTTTTCTTTTAAATGTTTTTCTAAAGTTGATTTCTATAGTCAAAATGGATGATTGTGAGCTAATGGGTTATTGTATTACATGACAACAGAGTATAAACTAGTCCTTTATGAGAAAATGTTTAGACAACAAATAGAAGTTTAAAAAAAGTTTGACACAATGAAACAAGAGGACCATTATAGTCCTAAATCGCTCCCCTGAGTATGATGGTTCATGGCTTTATGATATAAACAAAATAGCAAAGCCCTCTGTCTAATTATTTTGGAGAAGATGTTTACAGATTTCTCTTTTAATCCTAGGTATATTGATGATCCCACCATATAGCACTAATTTCCTGAATATGGTAATGCTTTGAAGTATAGACATCAATACATACCAAGTATAAAAGCTCTAGGCCTAATGGTTTAGGAGAAGAAGGTTTTCAAAGATATCATTATTTATTCCTAACTAAATTTAGGGATTGCACGGAAAAGGGCTATTTTTTTTAAGTAATTTGGTAGAGGATCAATGGCTGATGATATGTACCTAAGCTCTAGGCTTTATGGTTGGGGGGAAGAAGATTTTCAAAGATTTCCTTTTATTCTATGTAAAATCAGGGAACGCCAAGAAAAGGGCTAATTTTAAGAGTACAGTAATTCTTTGAAGTATTTTGGTAGATTGTCAATAGATGATGATTTGTACCAAATATCAAAGCTCTAGGCCTTATGGTTTGGGAGAATAAGATTTTTAAAGATTTCCTTCTTTATTTCTAAAAAATTAGGGATTGCTCAGAATAGGGCTTATTTTCAGAATACAGTAATTCTATGAAGTAGAGGGTCAATAGATGATGATGTATACCAAATATCAAAGCTCTAGGCCTTATGGCTTGGGAGGAGATTTTTTAAATTCTTTCACTCTGTTGCCATGGCAACCAGAGTTCTTCGTGGATTTTAATTCTTTGAAGTATTTTGAAAGAGCAAGACATAAGGATAATTTCTTTGAAGTTTTGTTGAAATTCCATGGCTAGTTTAGGAGGAGAAGATTTTTTTGTAATTATGAACGGACCGACGGACAGACAGACGGATGGACGGACGATGACCGATCACAATAGCTCATCCAGAGCACTTCGTGCTTAGGTGAGCTAAAAACAAACACCACAACCAAAAAACAACGAAACAACTAGTGTGGTAAACCTAGAAAATTCTGATAACATGTTCTGTTTCTCCATGTGCAGGTTCTGAACTGATATAATTTGATATAAGATATGATTAAAAATTCTTTGTCAAAGAGTTTAGAAATTGCTGTCAAATACAATCATGTGCAGATGTAGAGGATGTTCAGCCTAATGATTTAAAATCTTTTTCAATGAAATTCTTTTTTTTTTTTTCTCCGTGCACACTTTTGTTTGTTTCCCATCTACCTTTTGGTTAGACAAATCTTTTCTCAGTTTGTCAATATTTGTTTCCATTTCTTTCTTCTCTTCATCCACCTTTTCCAGTTTTTTTTCAAGCCTGTCTTTTTTAGATCGACTTTCAGCCAGACTGTCTGCCTTTCCGGACTGGTTATATCTGTGAAAATATATCAACCCATTACCATGTGACAAAAATAAAGACTGGTTCAAAGTGAAAGAGCTTGCAGGTGCCAATTAAAAATAATTGAAATTTGGAAAATACCTGTATGTATCATATAGTGAATAACAAAGAAAGAGTTTAAAAAAATTTCTATGTTTTTCTTAACATCATATAGCAGGGTCATCAATATCTATGACATTACTGTTGATTGTATGGGGTTTTATGTCAAATTCAAAAGCCGATGAAGGCAGGGCAAGGGTTTACAGTTTCATCCGATTGACTGGAGAAGCAGGGGGATGGATCCAGAGACCTTTGACACTGGAATAAAGCGTGTTATTACTAGTCTAAATCCATTGCTTAACTTTACAGAGTTCAGTGCATAACTTTACAAACATCAAGGGAAAGCAATAATATTCCAGGAACAAGTACAACAATTGCAGTATCAATAAGTGCTCAATCTGATTAGAGTTATTCCATCTCTAGATGAAATAATATTCACATATGTTATACCTGATTTGTAACTACATGCATCTTATCTTTTTTCTGAAAAAAAATTAATCAATTACCAGACAACAAATTTTCATTCTAGTTCAAATTAAAAGAAGTGGTAGATGACAAATTTTATCAGATGAAATTTAAAAACCATAATCCTTTAGGGTTAAAACACTGTGGATAATCAAGAAATTCCTTTTGACAATTTTTTTAAAAAAAAAAATCCATAGCATATTTCTAACAGGCTGTGAAAAAGAGGGATTATGTAGGAATGAGTTAATATCATATAGGAATTCTACATGTTACAATCTTTTTGATTTCTCAAAAGTTTTTCATCTGGTTTTGCAAGGTGTTGAGCCTCAGCTTATAGACTTCAAGCAAAAATATACAAATACCTTTTAATTCCATGATTCACATTTTTCACCCCTGTAGCATGACTTTTCACTATCTCAACCTAAAATGCAAAAGAAAATAACTGATAGTTCAGCCCATTTCCACACAACAAAATTTTAGGCTTAGATTTAGACTTAACCAAATTGAAAGAATTGCAGATGAAAAACAATTGACATATAACTTAGAAACAGTCTTGAAAAACATGTTCAAAGTTTCATAGCAAATGCTACGGTAGTTGTAGAAATAATTATTTGTATGGGGTTTAATGCCACTTTTAACAGTATTTCAGTAATATCGTGGTGACTGGAGTACCTAATTATGGATTCCTAATATTTCTTACACCACAGAATACCACTAAAATTTTCCAAGCCCCCAACTGCTAACTCAACTCAGGTTTATGATTATAAACCAATTAGAAGTAGACAAATGTCAGAAAGGATCAAACCCTGAACCCCATAATTGAGAGTCCAATGTACTACCAACTGCACTATGGCTGGGCAGTAGTTGTAGAAATATGACTTCTTGCCCTCAAACTGTACCCAGAAAAGTCCATGATGGAAAATGGTAATAATTCTTCATAAGTCCTTGCTTAGGATGAGAAATTTTCATGCTATTGGAAACAGATTCTGATTCTTTTGAATTCTAGAGGCATGAGACTAATACCCGTAACACAGCAGGGACTACAACAGAAATATGGTTAAGTTTTTGGTTGATATTTGGTTTGCAGGTTAAGTTTTGGAATGAATAGTAAAACAAATGACAGACAGATGGAAAACAGTAAAAAAATATTGTCTCTAAGATAAGATTGTAAGACAAGTGGTCCTGAAGCAATCACATGGGCCAACAATACTTTAGACTGATTTATCTAAGGTATTTAATCAAGCCAAAATCAGATGATCAGTCCAAACTGAAAGATATTGTAGACAACAATTTAATGTTTATGAATGATAGAATTTTTCAACTATCTGGGTTGCAAACATTGTGGAAAATGAAAAATTGCTCGTCTCATTTCTCCATTATACAAAATGTTCTTCAAATTGTTTTTCTTGAGGGGCATCAAAAAGTGTCATTGTGTTGGAAGGGGTTAAGGGAGTTTGAGCAGAAGGAAGACCAATTTACTCTGTGATCGTGAATTCTGTATCTCCTTTGACTATTAGCCCATTCACACACAAGCCCTCCTTTTTATGCATCTCAAGAAAAAAAAGCTTTGGAAAATCGTTGAAAATGCAAAAAGACGAAAATTTTCAAATTCCAGCAACTTGAAATTGTCGTCTGCAGCTTCTTTCAATTTGGACTAGTCTAAAATTTTTGGTTAAAGTTAACCTGTTCAATGTAGTCATACAGTCAACTTCTCTGTCTACAGTATGTGTGTCTGTAGGATTTCATATCCCTTTTTACTTAACGTATATCAGTCTTCAATTTGTTGAATGTTTCTTAATTGAAGTTCCATTATTGCTGACATTAGTGGCACCCCAAGAAGACAGCTGTTATGGAGGATTGTGCAAGGTTACAGAAGCTATTGGCATAACATACTCAATCTATAGCAATATCAACATAGGGCTTATTTTGATCGTAGGGTTATAATTAGAATTATTTTGTAAGACAAGAGAACCATGATGGTCCTAAGTTGCTCCCCTGAGTATGATGGTTCATGGCTTTATGATATAAACAAAATAGCAAAGCCCTCTGTCTAATTATTTTGGAGAAGATGTTTACAGATTTCTCTTTTAATACTAGGTATATTGATGATCCCACCATATAACACTATTTTCCTGAATATGGTAATGCTTTGAAGTATAGACATCAATACATACCAAGTATAAAAGCTCTAGGCCTAATGGTTTAGGAGAAGAAGGTTTTCAAAGATATCATTATTTATTCCTAACTAAATTTAGGGATTGCACAGAAAAGGGCTATTTTTTTAAGTAATTTGGTAGAGAGTCAATGGCTGATGATATGTACCAAATATCAAAGCTCTAGGCTTTATGGTTTGGGAGAAGAAGATTTTCAAAGATTTCCTTTTGTTCTATGTAAAATCAGGGAACGCCAAGAAAAGGGCTAATTTTAAGAGTACAGTAATTCTTTGAAGTATTTTGGTAGAGGGTCAATAGATGATAATTTGTACTAAATATCAAAGCTCTAGGCCTTATGGTTTGGGAGAATAAGATTTTTAAAGATGAACTCCTTTATTTCTATATTAAATCAGGGATTGCTCAGAATAGGGCTTATTTTCAGAATATGGTAATTCTTTGAAGTATTTTGGAAGAGGGTAAATAGATGATGATTTGTACAAAATATCAAAGTTCTAGGCCTTATGGTTTGGGAGAAGAAGATTTTTAAAGATTTCCTTCTTTATTTCTATGTTAAATCAATGGTCACAAAGAAAAGGGCTAATTTTCAGAATACGTTAATTCTTTGAAGTATTTTTGTAGAGGGTCAATAGATGATGATGTATACAAAATATCAAAGCTCTAGGCCTTATGGTTTGGGACAAGAAGATTTCTAAAGATTTCCTTCTTTATTTCTATGTAAAATGAGGGATTGCCCAGAAGAGGGCTAATGTTCAAAATATGGTAATTCTTTGAAGTATTTTGGAAGAAGGTCAATAGATGATGATAAATACCAGATATCAAAGCTCTTGGCCTTATTGTTTGGGAGAAGAAGATTTTAAAAGATTTCCTTCCTTATTTCTATGTAAAATCAGGGATCTTGAAGAAGATTTTTAAAGATTTCCTTCTTTATTTCTATGTAAAATCAGGGATTGCCCAGAAAAGGGCTTATTTTCAGAATACGGTAATTCTTTGAAGTATTTTGGTAGAGGGTCAATAGATGATGATGTATACCAAATATCAAAGCTCTAGGCCTTACCATTTGGTAGGAGAAGATTTTTTAAGTTTTTTCTCTCCGTTGACATGGCAACCAGATTTCTTCATGGATTTCAATTCTTTGAAGTATTTTGAAAGAGCATGACCTAAGGATCATTTCTGTGAACTTTTGTTGAAATTCTATGGTTAGTTTAGGAGAAGATTTTTTTGTAATTGTGAACGGACGGACGGACGATGACCGATCACAATAGCTTCCCCAGAGCACTTCGTACTCAGGGGAGCTAAAAACCGTAAGTCAATACTACATACAGGCATGAAATAAAAAATCCAGGAAAAAATGATTGGGCGCATTTCATAAATAGTTCTTTCCATTTGGCCTAAGGAGCATAAAAGAATACCTCAGCCTTAGCTGTCTCAATTTTATCATCTTTCTCCAAGATCTTGGCATCTTTCTCTTCTCGTAACTTATCAATTTTAGCCTGTCAAAGAAAAACAGTGTGATATCAATATCTAGTTATAACATAGTTAAGATCATAAACCTTTTATTAGCATCCAGCTGTAGGAACATTTGAGGCCTTGTGTGAAAATTTGTACCATTTAAAATTTGCAAAAATTGTCACCATCAAGTAGCCTGGACAGCCACCCAGTGCACTTAGAATATTTATTGAAGGATGCATTATAAAGACTCTAATCTGACTGATCCGAGTCTTTACTTGACACACAATGTAATGGTTGGAAATGTCACAACAAGGCTCATATAAAAATTTCCTATGCAGATAAAATCCATTACATAATATAAGCTCATTACTAGACAATATTTATTTCATTAGGAGGTGACTATATTTTTTGACAATCTGAAAGTAAGATAAAACAAACTCCAGAGAATTTTCTGAACAACTTTTTCTACAGTCCTAAAAAAGCTTATCAGTATTGTGGCTTACCAGGGAATCAAAAGCCTCTACAGATTTCAAACATCTCTGACCAATAGCATTTGCTTTTTTTTTTGTGTGTGTGTGTGTGTCAGATTTTGTCCGTATACAAGTAAGTTATTCGGTAGTTTTATGAGCATATTAAAAGACAAGATGTGATCGTGCAACAACATGCTCCCCTAACAGCCTATTTTTTCGGATATGTGACCTTCATAAGTGACCTTGACCTTACAGGGAATGATGTAACCATGAACCATATATCTTAAATATTGTTTGAATTACAGCAAATTATTAAATTTGCGTAAATTTAACTGCTCAGACAGACAGATATTGGTAAAACAATACACTCTCAACCTCAATCGATGCCAGGGTATGAAAACAATTATTTTTTCCAACCAATGCTCAAAACAAAAGATAAACTAGTTTAATCCTTTACCAGAGGCCAAAGTTTTTTACTTGTCCAAATTGAAAGGAGTTGAAGATGATAATTTATTATGAATGAAATTTGAAGTTTATCAACTTCCTGGATAGAAAACATTGTGTAAAATGAAGAAATTGACTGTTTCAAGCAATATCTTCATTTTACACAATGTTCTCCCAATTGTTTTCTTCAAGGGCGTCAAAAAGTGTCACTGTGTGGAAATGGGTTAACTAGAATTATGCTTTAATTCTTGCTGAAAAATCAACTATATTATTACCAGTTACAAGCAATAGGTTCTTCTCCCACACAGTTTTTCAACATATTTTTAAAGGGTTGTCAAAACAAAGTATTGCTTTTTTCAATTTATTCACTCACCTGTAAAGGTCGCAACTTTTCCTTGGCCTCCTGTAAGTAAAATTTGTACATACAATTACTTTTCATATTACAACTTCATATTGAAATCTATTCATTTGAAAACTGACACGATGAATTCAATCTTAAAATACTTTCACCATGATAAATAATAAAGCCCATATTTGCAGTTAAACATCTTTGCCCCCAACTTTGCTTCCTTTTACTCATTAACAAAAAAAAACCCTGCTTTTTTACACCCCTCAAGAAAAAAGCTATAGAAAACAGTGTGGAAAATAGAGAAATTGTTTGTTCCATGCAGTTTCTTCATTTTTCACAATGTTTTTTACCCCCCAAAAGGCAACAAATTCTTAAATTTCACAAACTTAAAACAGTCATCAGCAAGTTCTCTCCATTTGGACCAGTCTACATTTTCTTGTTGGAATGGGTTAAACTACATGGACCTACATGAGCCATTTTGCGAGAATAAACTTAATTGATAGTTGTTTAACCCATTCCCACTCAACATAGTTTTAGACTGGTCCAAATTGAAAGAAACTGCAGGCGACAATGTTTTCCTCAGCTTTTTTCATTAGACACATAAAAAGGAGGGATTGTCTGGTTTTCTCTGTAAACAGCCCAGCTAAAAATGAGCCCTTATGTTGCATCTCTAACCACTTCACACATGTGTGAAGTGTAGACCCTGAGCAGTCTTGACAGCCAGTTGAGGACTTTAAAAAATCTATTGTTTGCATAAATAACTTTGAGTTACCAGTCTGTAAAGAACTTTTGATGGGTCAGCGCTAAACAGTTGTAACTTTGTATAAACATATAAGCAGTTACAACTGTTTCACGCTGACCCATCGATCTGTGAAGACTCTGATCAGACTGTGCAGATTAGCAAGTTGATCCGAGTCTTTACTAGGTACTTACCAGACGACAAAATTTTAGACTAGTCCAAATTGGAAGGTGTTGCAGACAACAATTATAAGATTATGAAAATTTAGATTTTTTGCACAACATTGCGAAAAATGAAGAAATTGCTTGTTACAAGCAATTTCTTCTTTTTCCACAATGTTTGCCCTTTGCATATCTCGAGAGCGTACAAAGGTGTCATTGCCTTGGAAGGGGTAAGAACAAACCTGAATTTCTTGAAGGTGGTTCTCATTATCTGTTTCAAGATTTAATTTATCCTCCCCCAACTTTATTCTCTGTTGTAGATCATTTTCTATACGCAGTTTCTCCTCTCTCAAACTGTTGATTGTCCCGCGTAAAACCTGAACCTGATCCGAATGGTCCGTCAGCTTTTGTCTTTTCTTGTCAAGTTGTCGACCTAATGAGTCTCTAATTATAAAGGAAATGATTTAGAATTATCAAGTGTTCTTTCCACACATATAATCTACAGATCATTACCCACTTAACCCATTCCAACACCATAAAATTTTAGACTTGTCCAATTTCAAAGATGTTGCAGATGACAATTCTTAGTTAATGATATTTTTAAATTCTTTTGTCATTAGGGGTAGAAAACATTGTGGACAATCCTCAATGCTTTCAAAACTTCTTTTCTTGAAGTGTCAAAAAGCATCACTGTATGGGAAAGGTTTAACTCTAAAAACACAATTTGTTTGAGCAACAAAATAGTATAATTAGTATACATAATATTCTAAATTGTCTTGAAGAGATCATTTTGAGGAGTAGTCACAACATAACATTCAAGTCATATACATACATACTTTCAGATATTTTGAAAATCTACCTGCACTAGATCTGCAGATTCCCCCCCCCCCCATTAGAGACCTTTCACACTTCAGCTCCCAAGTCCATCCTCTGGATCCCGGATATTACGTATCCCAAATCATTCTGTTTACAAGTGATTTGAATTGTATGTGTCACTTTGACTTTCATAACAGATCATTCACCCATTCCCACACAGTGACGCTTTTAAACACCCCCAAGAAGTAAGGCTTAGGAAACCACTGTGGAAATGAAATTTCTTCATTTTACACATTTTATACCCAGAATGTTGAAAAAATCTAAAATTTCATAAACTCAAAATTGTCGTCAGCAACTCCTTTCAATATGGAATAGTATCAAATTGTGTTGTCTTGTAATGGGTTAAAACTCCTCCTAAGTAAAAGCAACCTTTTTTTATTTCAATGTTATTAGAATGAAGTAACTGCTAACCTTTTCTACTGAACATCCCCCCCCTTCCTGTAGTGAATCAACCCATCTTCTGTTTATGCAATTCCAACCCTTAAATTTGATCTTTTATGTTACTTGTATTCTCCTTTGATGTCAAAAACAGCTTTAAAATTTCAAAAATACTTAAGATAACCATTTCTCCTATTTTTGCATATAACATTACTATTCCATTTTATTTGAGTAGAAAGTTTTCATCATAGAGGAAAAGAGAAAAGTTGGATTACTAAGCTAACTTTTCAGATAAAAATGAAGATTTTTTTGTCTTGTCAAGATGAGTACAAGAAATATCAACAACCTTTTGCTTGGAAAGTAAAATAGAGAAATAGATTTTAACTATTTACCACACAATGAGGCTTTTGACACCATTCAGAATTGCAAATATGGAAAACTTCGTGAGAAAAGGAGAAATTAATTGTAACAAGCAATTAGTCTTTTTCTCACAAAGTTTTCTACACCATTTTGCACTTTTCAACCCAGTTTTTTTCAGACCAGTCTAAACTTTTGTTGTCTGGTAAAAGGTTGATAAATCTTTCTTATCATATCACTTGATTACCAGACACCTGGGATGATTACACAAGCTTTGAGAAAAGGTAATAAGGCATTCACCTGTCAAATCCTCCAGCTACAATGAACCCAACTAAACCTATTCCAACACCACAAAATTTAAGACTGGTCCAAATTGAAAGAAGTTGCAGACAACAATTTCATTTTGATGGAATTTCATAATTCTTTGTCATTTAGGGTTAAAAACATTGTGGACAATGAAGAAATTGCTCGTTATCAGCAATTTCTTCATTTTCCACAATGTTTTCCAAAGCTTTTTTCTTGAAGGGGGGGGGGGCGTAAATAGGAGGGATTGTGAGGGAATGGTTTAATTTGATCATTGTTGAAATAAAATTATGAACAGGTAATTGCAGACATTCTGTAAATCTTTTCTTTATGAATTAGTCTTCACTTAAGATTGCTTAAATTCTAAAACATTTGGTGCCATAGTCACAATATCAGCAGCCACATTAAAGGTCAGGCGATTACAAACTTTCTGTAAAAAAATCATGCAACTCTGTCCAAAAATGGAGCAGGAGTTGCGTTAACAAGAAATCTTGCATTAAGCCCTCTTTTCCGTGATGCAGTCTAAAATGTCACACTCCCCCATAATATGCACAAGGTCTGATGACTAGGAACATTCTGTGAAAATTGAGGAATATGATAAGAAGAGGTGGATGTACTTACATAGGTTGGGACAGATGGACAGATAGATGAAGAACATATTACAAATATAATATAGTATGTCCATCTTCGACAGCTTATATGACCTGACAAATCTTCTTACAAGCAATTTCTTCTCCTCAATGTTTTTGGGATATAAAATCACAGCTACATAAAATCCAAGATTTGTTCAGGAAAAGATTATAGCCCCTTTTCTGTGTTTTGCAACATATTTTTCCCATTTCCAATAGGATAAATACTTATGACCAGACAGACATTATGACCAAGTTGCACGTGACTGAGCCACAATTGTGGCCTCTAAAGTGTAAGAAATTGTCATTAAGGCCCCTTTCAGTACCTTTTCTAATTCTCATTTTCAGTAGCTTCATTCTTATAACCTTACAAGCATTTTGACAAAATTCAAAAGGACTCGGCTAAAATTGTGATCTCTGGAGTGTAAACACTTCAATTGTTGAGATCGCATGCCCTATGACGAGAAAGACATTCAAAGATCCAAAAGCTCACTTAGAGCATGTTGTGCTTTGGAGAGCTACAGAGTAAACATTTCTAGTTAAGGATATTATTCAAGGATATACTTTGTAAGCAAACATACAAAACAGTTCCATGTTATTTTTTCCATAGAGATATGAAATAAATGTTACTGCCAATCAGAATACAGGAATGTTGAAAATTAAGTTATGGATAGAATATCTTATCCTTTCTTTCCCTATCTGCCATGTTGTTGTTGTACTAAGGTGACTTACACTTTCATCTGTAGATCATCCTTCTCATCAATAACAACTTGTAATGTACGATCTGAATCTAAAATTTTAAATAAAAATGCATTTATTTACAAAATTAGGGGATGTAAAATCCATTCATTTTAACTCATAACCATTTGACAAAATTTTAGACTAATCCAGATCAAAGAAGTTGCTGATAACAATTCATAGTTGATGAGATTTTGAAACTCTTCATATATATGGGTAGAAAACATTGAGGATAATAAAGAAATTGCTTGCAACAAACAGTTTCTTCATTTTCCACAATGTTTTCAGAAGCTTTTTTTTGAGGAGCACCTAAATGTGGGATTACGTGGAAATGGCTTAAAGTTACACTATCATAAAATATAAACCTGAAAATAAAAGCAAAGCTAAACTTTTGGTTTAAGTTTTTGATAGTTTTACTGTTTATATCATAAAGCGACAAAATCATATCTTTTGAAGTTAAATGAAGATTCATTTCTGATTTCAAGTGCAAGTGAAACTATGAGCAACTGTTATGAATTGTAAGTGAGATAACTAAACAAGGATCAAAGCCAACATAATTGGTTTTTGCCCCATGCCAGATAAAAGAACAAAACTTCTCTTTAAATTAAAGAACTGTAAATTTTTCTTTTCACCATTATGTTCTTTAAACTTTCCAGATTTTCAAAATCAAGGGGTGTTTAGAACTTCTTACCTCCTCCAGTCAGTTTTGAAGATTGTGTTGCAATCTTTTTATCAAGCTCTGTAATTTCTCCATAGTACCTGTCCATTACAACAATATCAGGTTGAATGTCTTTAGCCATACTCTCATCAGATTCTTTGACAGACAGGTCATCTTCCAACTGTAACAAAATTAACCAATAACTAGACGATAAAATTTTAGACTGGTCTATATTCAAAGAAGTTGCAGATGACAATTATCTCAAATGCATCCATGTCACATACTAACACTGTTGCTTAACCCATTACCAGACAACATAATTTTAAGACAACTGGTCTAAACTGAAAGGAGTTTCATATGACAATTTTAGATTCATGTTATTCAAGAAATTTTGTCTTTTAGGGAAAAACACAGTATGAAAAATTAATTTTTCTTGATTTTTCATGTTTTCTTAAGGGGTGTAAAAACCAAGATTACAAGGGAATGGGTTAAATACTCTAGCAAATATAGACAAATATCATGTTGCTAGTTTTCTACCGACTGAAGAGCAGAGGGACGTCCATAAAACAATATTCACTTGATCTTATCAAGGCAGCGGCATAGAAATCATTTAGCTTTTGACTTCTCCATACCATCACAATTGACCAATCGATGGGCATGCAACTAACTTTGTTGGCCACGCCTATCGACTCTCACAGGAAGTTCCGCTTTGATTTTTAATGGCAATATCTTGTAAAATCAGTTGCCAGTAGCATGTAACAAACAAGAGCTGTTGGAGACAGATTATGCTCCCCGAATAAGGTTTTGTCACAAAACTGTATGCCATTATTGGACAAAAAACTTTTTATTGAATGCAACTATAGATTGAGAGTTCAGTTCACAAGAAATTTGGAAGTTTGACAGACATTGAAGGAATCTGTTTGGCTTCACAGGCCTGATTCTAGTAAAACTCAATATTATTATATCATAGAGGGTTAAATATTTTAACTTGACCATCAAAGTTATCAATGAAAAATGTCTACATACAAAATATGAAGACTCTAACTTGAGTAGTCTTACAAAAACAATAGATTGATACATTTTAAAGAAGGAATATACAAAATGTATAGCTACATGGCATTAAGCCCCTTTTAGCATGGTAAGGTTCATTGAGTCAAAAATTGAAATAAACATTACCTAGGGCACTTTATAAACAATGTATATGTAAAGTAACAAGAAATTTTGGCGATTGGTAAAGGAGGTATATTTGAAAATTAATGACCTTTACAATTTGACCTTGACCAATGGCCTTAATTTTGGTATCTGCTGAAAAGTCTTGTTACAAGTAATAAACATTTGAAATATGAAGGCTGAATCACTAACCATTGTTAACTTATGGACAATGTTAAAGTTGAATATTTCAAAATTTTGACCTTGAGAAATGACCTTTAACTAAGCAAATGACCTTGAACTTATTTCAAAAAGAAAGGTCATGTCATAAGCAATGCACATATGAAGGCTATATCACTTACCATTGTAAACTAATGGACAATGCAAGTCAAAAATTTTTAAATTTTGACCTTGATAAAGGACCTTGACAGATGATCTTGAACTTAATACCAACAGAAAGGTTTTGTCATAAGCTATTCACATGTGAAATATGAAGGCTATATCACTTACCATTGTAAACTTATCGACAATGATTTAGTTAGGATTTTCGAAACTTTGACCTTGAGAAATGACATTGACCTTGACAGATGACCTTTGACTCAGTACCAACAGAAAGGTCATGTCATAAGCAATGCACATGTGAAATATGAAGGCTATATCACTTACCATTGTTTACTTATGAACAATGTTAAAGTTAAGATTTTTGAAACTTTGACCTTGAGAAATGCTCTTGATCTTGACAGATGACCTTGAACTTAGTACAAACAGAAAGGTCATGTCATAAGCAATGCACATGTGAAACATGAAGGCTATATCACTTACCATTGTAAGCTTATGGACAATGTTAAAGTTATTTTTTTTTTTTAATTTTGACCTTGAGAAACGATCTTGATCTTAATTGATGACCTTGACCTTAGTACCAACAGAAAATTTTGTCATAAAAAATGCACATGTGAAATATGAAGGCTATATCTCTTATTAATCAAAAGTTATGGTCAATGTAAGTTTGTTGTGGAGAAATAGAGAGCTAACATAAAGCTAACAAACATTAAGCCCCCTTTTTCTATAGTGCATCTTATTTCTGCAAATTTCAAATAGCTTATGGCCAAGGGCATCTGATTTGCTACTCAAATATGAAATGTCATTTAATTCTGATCATTAGACTAGGAGAAATTTGAGAAAAACTATATTTTATCTAGTCCCCTTTTTCCGTGATGAGGCCTCAAATCCAAAAACAGGGAAAAATACATCGGTATTACATCATAGGGAGTTCACATGGTGAGTTTCATACAGCGTCGGCTATATGCTCTCCTTTTGGGGAGAATAAAAAGAAAAGTGTTTGGTTAGTGACTTAAATGTCGCAACTACAGCCAAACCAACAAGAAAGGTTAACAAAATCGCTGCCAATATTAGGAGCTTAAAGCTCAGGTCCTGGCTGAATAAATAATTTGGTTGGTCGATTGATTTCTTAATTGACAGCCGCTATTGGTCAATTATCAAGTTGGATTGGTTAGCTGTGCTCTCATCTGAGTCTTTAACCCTTTCCTGGACAAACACAGGATTTTACGTTGCTATAATTTTATACTTGAGAAAACATTGTGGAAAAAGAAGAAATTGCTTGTAACAAGCAATTTCTCCTTTTTCCACAATATTTTCTACCACATAGGATGGTTTTGTTTCAAATTGTATCCAATATACATTGTCGTCTGCAACCTCTTTCAATTTAGACCAGTCTAAAATTTCAAAAAACAGGAAAGGGTTAACACTGTACCAAAACAGCATAATTTTAGACTGTTCCAAATTCAAAGAAGTTGCAGATGATACTTAAAGGTTATTATTTAACTCCTAAATGGAGGACAAAACTTCAGACTGGACCAAATTAAAAGACATTGCAGACACAAAGAAATTACATTTAAATTTAAACTAGAAATGTGTCATAGACATGGATGCCCAACATAATTACCATCACATGACCTTCAGTTGTGACCTTGAACTTGGGAGTATTCAACACAACTATACACTTGACACTAGTATCTTCAGGGGGGAAAAACGTGCCAAATTATTTTTGAAATTTGTCCATAGATGAAGAAGATATGCGCACACTAAGACAAACACACTTGAAACACATGCACCTACCCATGCTTGCACAGAGGATATGGTATACGCCTGTTGCCATTACATGACAAGGTTATAAAAATAAGGGCAAAGAAGCGTATAAAAACATCTTGGGAAAAGGAGAAATTGCTTGTTTACATAAATGTTTACAGAATGTGGGTGACTATGTGCCCTGTTCTATCAGTATAACTTTCCTGTTCAATCCCTGGTTTTTACATTCCAGTGATTTCAAAATTGAGCAAACATTGTAGAAAAAGAAGGTTAATTTTCAAATGAAATCTATTTAAAATTTTCATCTGAAAAACCTTCGCATTTGGAATGGTAAAAAATTTTGCACAACAGGAAAGAGTTAATTCTTTGCATTTATTCCTCACAGCCATAACATCTTTGAAAAATTTATAAATGTTCTTGGCTAAATCTAATAAATGTAGGCTGTATTACAAAAGTTCAGTTTCATTGGTAAACTTACATCAGTGATC
The DNA here is from genome assembly GCA_946902895.1 of Fragum fragum. Taxonomy (NCBI): domain Eukaryota; kingdom Metazoa; phylum Mollusca; class Bivalvia; order Cardiida; family Cardiidae; genus Fragum; species Fragum fragum. The sequence continues at coordinate 5,775,434 of OX336369.1, forward strand.
TTGTCCTTCAACTTCTGCATTTCATCTTGACATTTCCTCACACTATTCTTTAATTGCGGAATCTCGTTTTGCTCTAGGCTCGACATCTAAAATGAAACACGAATAGTCAACTTAACTTTAGGGAATATATTATCAGCAGAAAGCCATGAATTGTGAAGCATGTGCGTGGTAGTAGGATTTAGGTCCCTCCATTCTACAGGCATATATAGTATGGATTATGAGAGAGAAAGAAGCAGATTCATACACCCCTAGCTCGTCAAGCTACTGATCTACTTCTTTATTGCTTTTTAAACCATAACCAGACGGCAATATTTTAGACTTGTCCAAATTGAACAGATCTTCAGGCAACAATTTAAAGTTTGTGAAATTTGAGATTTTTTCAACTTTCTGGATGGAAAACTTACTCCATTTTACACAATGTTTTCCAAAATGTTTTTTTAAGGGGTCTCCAAAAGCGTCATTGTGTTGGAATGGGTTAAGAGGTCCCATTTTTCATGATGAGATCTCAAATTGCAAACCCAGGAAATAAGTAATTTCTTCATTTCCCACTGTATTTTCTACCCCCAAGACAAAAGATTATTTAAATTTCATCAACTTGAAATTCTCGTCTGCAACTTCTTTCAATTTCGACCAGTCTAAAAATTCTGTTGTCTGCCAATTGATTAAAAGGTCTGAAATATTCCGTCTTTCCACAACCTTTTGTAAATTTCATACTCACATTTAGTCTGAGAGGTTTAAGCTGCATCAGGGCATCATATTTCTCCTGATATTCCTCGATTTCTTTCTCAGCCTTTTCTAGTTTATTGGGTACCATTCGCAGTTTCTTATTCAACTATTGAGTAGAGAATAAAATCAGTTACAGTAATACTTATTTCAATCCAACTCTCAATTGATCATCCAAAATGGTCGCTTAAGAAATGGTTTCTAGTTAAACAGATTTATTTTGACATATAGATAGGATTAATGTTATTTAAAATATTATTGGAGGTGTTTAAATATCTAAATTGCTCCACTAGCATGAATTTACCGATTAAATTAGAAAAATAGGGTTTTTAAAATATGGGCGGCAATTCTCATTTGACAGAAAAGTTACCTCATTAATTGTACTAACAAGATGCAAAACAGAACTGCTCAGTGCAGTGACACTTATTACCTCCCTTTCAATTTTAGCAAGACCCTAAGGGTCCCTGATGCTCAGCTGTTGGATGCTGGATACACAATAAAACAAATCTAAGACAAAAGAGGGGATTTTTTTTTACCTAAATGCATTTAATTAACTGCCTTTCTTGTTTCCTTCCCTAATGGCACTTTAATATCAATATTAATCAATTATTCTAAGTCAATGTAGTTTTAAACTTTTTTTGTCTTTTTGGTTAAAAAACATTGTGGGAAATGAAAAAAAATACTTTACATTATTGTTCCCTGTTTCCTTACTGTCTTTTCTTGAGGGGCATCAGAAAGCATCAATGTGTGGTAATGAGTTAATCTGTGCACATATAAAGATTGTATTCTTGTTGTCTACATTTTTAAACACCAAAAAGAATGAGTAACACAAAACATACATCAGATATGAGATCTCTAACTTCCTGTTCTGTTTCAAATCGTCGTTTGCACAATGGGCAACCAGGATTGTCCTTTTCTAGGTCAGAAGAATACTTCTTAAAAAAATGTTCGGCACCAAGCAGAGAGCCTCTCTCACTGTAAAGAAGAAATGTCAAATGTACTAATTTGTTTGGAACTTGTGCAAATTGAAATAATGCTAGCAAAGATGCATTTAACCCATCCGAGCATAACATTTTTGACCAGTCAATATTGTAAGAAGTTGCAGACAACATTTTCAAGAAGGTAGTTGGTTTTTCAGCAATTTTCACAGTGTTTAACACTTTCCTGTTTTTTGAAATTATAGACTGGTACAAACTGAAAGAGGTTGCAGATGACAATGAAAAGTGTATGCAATTTGAAATGAAACCATCCTATGTGGGAAAAGGAGGAGTTGCTTGTACCAGAAAGGTTTAAGGGACTTTTTCAAGTTTCTTGGTAGAAAACATTGTGTAAAATCAAGAAATTGCTTTATACACAATGTTTTTCAATTTGTTTTCTGAAGAAGTGTTCAAAAGTATCATTGTGTGGGAATAGGCTTACCATTTATCATACAAATTAATAAAAGCATTTTTCAAATTACGCAGTTTTATATCTATGTTGAACTTCCTGTCAGAGTCGATAGGAGCTTGGCAAGCAGAGTCAGTGGACATTGCCAGCACTCAGTCAATTTTGTCCTTAATATATACATGTACATGTTCAAATGTAAAGGAAAATATAAGTCAGAAAATATCAACAGGAAGTAACCAACAAGAGGGCCATTGGCCATGGATCCTCATCTGAAATAAAGGATCTTTTTTTTAAAACAGTCTAATTTAATGGTAAGGCTAGGACTAGTAGGCTTGACTATACTATATACTTATATAGGCTCATAGGGATGCTGTTTAAATTGCTCTTCATTTCTATATAAACCCTACCTGCTAGGGGCTCCAACCTTTGGGACCCAAGGGTAATGAATTTAGCAATTTTGACAGAGGTCAATATACTGATGTTCATGTAAAATATCAAGGCTCTACGCCCTCTGGATCAGGAGGAGAAGATTTTTAAAGATTATTTTAAAATTTGACTGTTGTCGCTATGGCAACCAGAGTTTTCAACGGATTCAAATATTTTAGCTATTTTAAAGGAGACAATCTAAGGAACATTTCCGCCAAATTTGGTTAAAATTGGCCCAGTGGTTTGGGAGGAGATGTTGTTTCAAGAAATTGTTTACGGACAGAGCAAAACAGAAATATTCTAGGCAGTTGATAGGTGAAGTTTCATCCAATTTGACTTAGGGGGTTATGGAGAAAAGGCTTTGGAAAGACAAAAGTACACAATTGCAATGATATGCTCTCCCATTATTTCTTTCCAGGAGCATAATAAGCTTGTTTTTGACAAGCTTAGTGTTGTTTTAATACTAGCAAATAAAGAATCATATCTTTCAACTTATGTAAAAACTTTCTAGGGTTTTCAATGAGTTCATAGTGTTTTCAGGGCATTTTCTGAATAGTAGAGGATGGCTGCTTTATAACTGTATCAACCATTATTTGAATAATAACTGGTCTTTGCTTCTTAAAACATGCCACTGATCCTGGTGTGCTCAACTGAGACAAAGTCTCTATTCCTTTCAATAGTAAAGTCTAATGTTAAGTTAATGAATCTAATACAAAGTTGGCATAACAATTCTATATTCAAGCATAGCTGACCACCACTGTGTCTGCACCTAGGGATCCAAGAGTCAAGATTTAGCAAAGTTCTTGAACTTATTCTTCATAAAAATATCAAGGCTCTAGGCTTTCTGGTCTGATGCAAAACCTTTAATTTTGATCTCGTTTCCATGGCAAACAGAGTTCTTCACAAATTTTTATTCTTCAGGAATATTCCTGCTAAGTTTTAAAATTTGCCCAAATTGAGGGAGAATGTCATTAATGGAAATCCTTATTTTCTTGACTTGTTGTTTTATAACAAGAATTACGACCTGTTTTCATGAGGTAGCATCCCAACAAAAACCACCTACTCTCTAGCTTTATCCATTTTCTCCTGAATCGTCTCTAGTCCTTCATCAAAATTCTGACTTCCACACACATTATAGATCCTTTCTTCTAGGTCTATAATAGAAACAGTTAACAGGCAATCTTACTCCAGAAATCAACTCTATTATATAACCAGTTCATTTCTAACCCATTAACATACAGTCTTGCATTTTGACACATTGTTAGAAGATAGCTAAGGATTACATTGTGGGAAAAAGAGGTATTGCTTGTTACAAGCATTTCTTCCTTTTCGCACCATGCTTCCTACCCTGAATGACTCTTATTTTATCTTTCACTTGAACCCACTTTGAAATGTAATCTGCAACCTATCTCATTGTGGACCGGTCAAAAATATTGTTTTCTAGTGAAATATTGATGTAGCATATAGCAATTACATTCAAGACAATGACCTTAATAATTGACTATGACCTTGTCACATGACCTTAACCATGACCTTATGGATGCAAAGTACACTCATACAAATCATGAGTCTTGTAGCTGAAATTGCATTTGAGATGAAGCACAATCTACGGTTTCAGATGTATAGGGTTTAACACCACTTTCAACAGTACTTAAGTTAATTCACAGAGGCCTGTGCACCTAGCCATGGCTTCCTGTCATTTCTCACACTAGTACAACCACAATATTCGATCTGAGCCAAAGGCTGCTCATTCCACTTAGATGCACAACCTATCATTTTCCCATTGGTGAGAGACAAATGAAGCATGTTGAAAAGATTTTTGTCAAACGTGAGAATGAATGTTGACCAAGCGGGGGTTTGAACTCATAACCCAGTAATTGAGAACACATTATGTTACTGAATGAGCTTACCATACTCAATGTTTCAGATTACAATTCCAACACACATATGATTATTTCATAGAAATACAGACAAGATATGGTGCATCATTCAGAATTTAGACTGGTTCATACTGAAAGAAGTTGAAAACCACAACTTCAAGTTGATGAAATTTTAAGAATCTTTGTCTTTTGTGGCAAAAAACATAGTGGATGATAAAGAAATCCAACGCCTTTTTCTTTAGGGGCATCAAAAAGTGTCATTGTGTGGTAACGGGTTAACCAATTCCGACGCAATCCCTCCTTTTTATGCCCCTGAAGAAAAAAGCTTTGGAAAACATTGTGTAAAAATAATGAATATTGCTTGTGTCAAGCAATTTCTTCATTATCCACAATGTTTTCTATCCAAAAAGATGAAATATTTCTAAATTCAATCGATTCTAATTATCATTTGCAGCTTCTTTCAGTTTGGGCCAATCTAAAATTTTGTTGTGTTGGAAAGGATTAATAAATCTGAGACTCACACATGAGTAGCCAGTCCTCTCAAAAGCATTTGATGAGAGTCATATGGATCCTTTGAGATTCAACCTTTGAACAGATTTAACCCATTACCAGACAACAGAAATTCAGAGTGGTACAAATTGAAAGGAGCTGTAGACGAAATTTTTAAGTTTATAAAATTTTAGATTTTTTACAATTTTTTGGTTTGAAAATGTTGTGGATAATCAAGAAATTGTTTGTTTCATTTTCCAAGGTCAATACTGTTAGTAAAAGAAGACAACTTTAATTCAGGGACTCCCAAACCTTAAGAAAGAACCCTTATGTCTGCAACTTTGTTGTCTGACTAAAATCCTGTATACTTAACATTCTAAGTTACTAAGAGATCAAAATAGTTTAATTTACCTCTCATTTCATTCTCTTTCTTTTTCAAAGTATCCCTGCAATAAATATCACATGACTTGTTAATTTACGCTAATAATCACATATCTTTTGGGTTTCACAAAGAATTGAGATATATCAGTTTACAGTTAAAACCTTGTAACTACAGCTTCCTTCTTATCGTCCATACGGATCTGAATATCTATTGAATATCAAGTAAGAAATAAGAGAGATAAACCAAATCTCAGAATTGACCATTAACTTGTCAATTAACCTGTTCCCACCTAATCACACCTTTTTATGCTTCCAAGAAAACTAGCTTTGTAAGACGAAATTCCTTGCAAAAATTAATTTCTTCATTTTATCACAATGTTTTCAACTCAAAAGGCACAAAAAAAAAAAAAAAAAAAAATTATCAAGTAAAATTGAATTTGACTTTGAATCAGTCTGAAATTTGTCGTCTGGTAATGGGTTAAAATGAAAAGAAGGAAGAGTGGGCAAACATTAGATTGAATTAGTCTATGTTAGGTCATCTATGTCTAAGCTGCCCGCCAAAAATATTAGACAAGTCTAAAATTTTGTTGTCTTGTAATAGGTTAAATGAGAAAATAATGTAGAAGATTCCTAACAACAAGGTATTTTACATTAATATAAAAATAATTTTTATGACCAATATATAAAACTGTTAATTTTGCAAAATAGGATTTCAAAACTAAACACTTTTAAACAAAGAAAGATTTAACTATAACAAGGAATCTGATTGAAAAGCAAGAGTTAGAAAGTGGCAGTGCTTGAATTTCAGCTTGCATGCTCGCAATACTTGAGTTAAAAATAAAGATTGCGAGTGATTTTTTCTGCAACTCGATTTTCTTGACGGTGGAAAAAAATTTGACAACAATGACACCCCATAAATTCACATTCCTTTCTTGCATAATCATCATGCATAACCTTTAAGACGAATATCATGGTTTATATATTTGCTTTTAGATCTTGTTTGTTTACTTTTTTTCCTCAAAAGGGAGTTGAGAAACCTCATTATTTCCCAGGATCTGAATACCAGAAGAGTCTGGTATACTGTGGATACATATTAAGTCCTTTGTCTCTCATCTATAAATGAAATACAATGAAGTCAGAAAGCATTTCTAAAAGTGTTTAAAGGATCGGTCACAGACCCAACCCTAGATTACATTATCAGCTCCCGTTAACCCATTCCCACACAATGACACTTTTAAATGCCCGTCAATATGAAAGCTTTGGAAAACATTGTGGAGAATGAAGAAATTCCTTGTTACAAGCAATTTCTTCATTATCCACAATGTTTTCTACCAAAAAAACCCAAAGAATTTAAAGAATTCATCAACTTAAAATTGTCGTCTGCAGCTTCTTTGAATTTGGACTGGTCTAAAATTTTATCGTGTGGGAATGGGTTAAATGCCAGCAACAATATCCCTTATTTTAGTGTTAGCTTCTGAGCTTTAAGTTTCTTGTAATTTTTATCGTATGCGTACATGTCAAAGTAGATAAATTGAAATCCCTAGCATCTGTACATAGGGTGCGTAAACAATTAACCCATTCCAACATAACAAAATTTTAGACTGGTCCAAATTGAAAGAAACTGCAGACAACAATTTAAGGTTTATGAAATTTGTAATTTTTTCAACTTTCTTGCAAAAAATAATGTGCAAAATGAAGAAATTGCCCGTGACAAGCAATTTCTTCATATTCCCCAATGTTTTTATCTATGGGTGCGTCTAAAAGCATCACTGAGTGGGAATGGGTTAAGAAGATGTCATTTACACTTTGCAAACACTATCGACGGCCTTGAATAGCATCAAATGTAAGTTTTGGTGACACTACTTTCTAAAATCAATCACTTCTATATAAGGTAAAACTTCGCACCCAAGCCACTTGTTAAATATTCCTAGGTTTTAAACTTTGTCAAGGTGCATAAAATCCTTTACATAATTGCATTAATATCAAAGGTTAGAAGGCACTGGAAGAGCTGTTTGTAAAATCAAACTTATTTCAGCAATATCCAAATATCCCCAAGAATGCACATGTATCCTTGTTTTTTAATTTCATCAATTTTAAGTTGTTGTCTTCAACATCTTTTAATTTTGAATAGCCAAATACATATGTATGTTCTTGTCTTCTGGTAATGGGCTTAAGTTATTCAATTCATAAAAAGGTTTATTTTCAATAAAAGAATAACTCTTTAGCTACTATATGTTTTTATTTTTCTATATGTAAACCTATGAAATAACTAAAACCAAATTACAAGTGAATTAGACTTTTTGTTTGTGGTTTCAAGCCACTTGTGAAAAAATTGTAAGACAAATTTTGAAGGAAACTTGAGGACTGAGAAGTCCACAGTCCAGAGTTAACATGTCAAACCCATCGAATAGTTGATCTTTAACTATGACACTGACCATGGAGAAAATCTGAAAATTTGTTACAAAAACAGCATATATACTCAAGATGTATAACAAGTGCCCCAAATTATTTTGAAATCTATCCACAAATGTAGAAGATATGCTCTGGGCAAGCTCATTTTGAATGTTTGACCTTACGCTGTGACCTTGACCTAGGAGCTATCTGAAAATTTATCTCAAATAGCACATATCCTCATAATGGAGATCAACTAGGCCAAATTAATTTGAAATCCGTCCACAAAAAAGAAGATATGCTCTGGACAAGCTTGATTTGAATGTTTGTCCTTGAGCTGTGATTTTGGATCTATTTGATAATTTGTTACAAATAGCCCATTGACTCATGATAAAGAACATTTGTTCAAAGTTATATTTAAACCTCTATATGAATACAGGATAGTGTGGACAAATGTGGACTGATTGACACATTTACACATGTACACCAACTTGTCGTAGTGACAACAATATCTTACTGTGAGCTCTACAAACAAATTGAAATGTTTTCTTTATGAAGTGAAGAGATATAATTACTAAACAATTTTCCCATTCCCACACGGTAAAATTATAGACCGGTCCAAATTGAAAGAAGTTGCAGACCACAATTTCAAAGTTTATGAAATTTTAAATTTTCTCAACATCCACGGAAGAAAACATTGTGTAAAATGAAGAAAATGCTTGTTACAATCAATTTCTTCATTTAATACATATTTTCCAAATCATTTTTCTTGATGGGCATCAAAAAGCATCATTGAGTGGGAATGGATTAATATAATCAGGAAAGTCTATAGGAAGTGCACAATATACTCACATGTTCATTTTCCTCTGTGTTTCAAGTTTAGACAAATCATTCTTAGCCTGATTCATCTCTGTATTACATTTTCTTACCTCAATGGATTGCTTTCTGAAGTAAATACATATATTTTAAAAAAAAGTTGAAGCATAGACAAAAGCGACACAAACAGATTCAAATGCTCAAATACAGCTGCAACATAGTGAAACAAGAATTGGTTTGCAGGATCAGAATCAAAAGTCGACCTTTAATTTTCTTCTTTTGATGAGAAGTTTGCATAGAGAACATTGCACTCACTGTAGAAGTTATTAAAATAATGAGAATTGGACCCAAGAAACAAGAGATAATAACATTGTCCTTTGATCTTGGTTTGTAACCTTGACATTTGGAATAAGAGCCTCAGCAAGTATTTGAAATATTTTGAGAATCAGAAAATGGGTTTCAGTGAAAACAAAATATCAAAGTTACTGAAAATGACACAGACAAGGATAGCAATAGTTACGACTACTAGACTATAGAAATACTTCAGGTCTTCTTTGAAAACAGACGAGCTAATATTTAGAATGGTTGTTGAAGGACTCTGTGAGCTTACAAGCGTTTGACCTTCTTCTGTGACCTCCAACCTTCCTGAACAAATGTTTCAGGTGGCACTTCTACAGATGATTGAGAACTCTTGTCTCAAATTATTTTGGAATGTAGTGAAATTTACTGTCAGTGAAGTCCAACAGATTCACTAACATACCAATTTGGTAAAGATATATCTGTAATGAAATCATTCTGAGGAAATACAACAACCACAACTAGTTTTCATCAATGTGAATCAAAAGGATATTCCGAAGATCATATGGTCCGAATTTGTATTACCCAAATATTCTATATGACAATTTTTTCACTCAATGGTAAGATTCACGCTATTTATTCCATTAGTTCTCCTTTTATGCTACATGAAGGGTCATGGCGAAATAGATGTTTGACAGTGTCTTCATGTAAGGCTTTCCTCGATAACATTTACAATTCAGGATTAACACCATAATTTTACTCACCCTATGTATTCCTCCAATTCACCTCTAATGTTCCGTCCTGGGACATGGCCAAATAAATGTTTGACAGTGTCTTCATGTTTAGCTTTCCTAAATAACATTAATAACGTGACTTATAACACATCAAAATTGGCAATTTCTATTGCAGTTTAACTTTGTCCTAGATGAAAATTATTAGACTGTCCCAAAGTGACAGAAATTTCAAATGATAATTTTCGGTTTATGCTATTTAAAGCACCTTTGTCTTTCTGTGTAGAAAACATTTGGGAAATGAAGAAATTGCTTGTGACAAGCAATTTATTCATTTTCCAATATATTTTCCTAGGCATTTTTTTTGGGGGGGGGGGGCTTAAGGAGGAGGGATTGTGTGGGAATGGGTTAAACAATTTCTAAAGAATATTGGATAAAAACTACTGTTTTATTATACTACAAGTCTCGCAAGGTATTTTTAACAAGAGGCCCATAGGGCCTTATGGGCCACCCGAGTTCAAAGAGCACAAAAATAGATAAATGTCTGCCAGATTATGCTACATACCAAATATCAAAGCTCTTGGCCTTTTAGTTTGGGAGAAGAAGATCTTTTAAAAGTTTTCTCTACATACTTGTGACATCTTGGAACAGGCTAATTCTGACCCTGGGGCCATATTTTATACGATATTGATAGAGGTCCACCAGATGATACTGTATACCAAATATCAAAGCTCTAGGCCCTCCTGTTTGGGAGAAGAAGACTTCTAAAATGCTCACTATATAAGCCCTATGAAAAATTTGTGACATCCAGGAATGGGCTAATCAGTCTATGGGGCCATAATAAATACGGGTAGGTATAAAAAGCAGACCAAACCCTGCAGACCCGCAGACTGCAGACCAGCAGACTGCAGACCAAAGGGGTATAAAAAGCAGACCCAGTCCCTGCAGTTTGTATATACAATATTGATTTAGAAGACACTATTACATAATATTAGATAATGTGAGATAGTAGAAGTGACATGGTGTTATTAGCAGAGAATATAGTAATTTGATCAGAATTGGTACATCACCAGGTGTATAGTGGACACTTTATATTACAGTAGTTTTTGACTTTTCAAGTTTATTTGATCATGAATGGTTTTTCATTGTTGTTGTTGTTGCCCCTGTTGTTATTTTTGTGGGATTTGTGTGTGTTTTTTTTGTTGTTTTTAGATATATATTTTTTTTTTTGGGGGGGGGGGGACAATTTTTAAAGGTGATTTTTTAGCACAGTAGTTTTAAAGTTAAATCTATTAAATGCATAAACCTGACTGGCTTCATTTTCTCTTCATAAAAGTCTAGTTTGTTCCGTTTGAAAAAATGAGAAGGTAAGTCCAAATGTGAATTTTCCCTTTTCTTATGATGTTTAAAAAGGGTTTATTCCTCAACAAACTTTCTTCTTAATCTACAATATATTTTTTTATCTAAACTATAACAAAGAAAACTAGGTATAACAAAAAACATTCATAAACATTTACAGGAATTTAGAGTTGCATAAATATGGACTATAACCAAATTTCATAGGAATCAACACTTTGAAACTTGTAGACCGAATTCTGCAGACTATTGTTTTGGATTCTGCAGACCAACTTGACATCTTGAATTAGTTGTACGGAGGCTAAAGCCCATGAATCACTTCTTATTGTGATTTAACTTGTTATTCTTTATGGTTAATGGCACTATTACTAATAAGATTTTGCTCAAACACAATTAACCCATTCCCACACAATGAAATTTTAGACCAGTCCAAACTCAAAGAAGTTGCAGACAACAATTTGAAGTTGATCAAATCTATATAATCTTTGTCTTTTAGTGTAGAAAACATTGTAGATAATGAAGAAATTGCTTGTAAAAAGCAATTCCTTCATCCTCCACAATGATTTCAAAAGCTTTCATATTGAGGGGCGTTTAAAAGCATCATTGTTCGTGAATGGATTAACCTACTGGTAATACTCTACACAATTTTAACTAATATAGAATATGGACAAGCTTCTACAACAACAAGATTTGTCTTATAAAGGGATAATAACTGGCAAGGTGAGATACTTGTTGACCCCAAAATTCGTGGACCATTCTAAGTAAAGTGAGGACCAAAATATAATTTTGATTTTCTTCAATATCAAACAGTTTAAATAAGTCAAAAAATGGTCAAACAGACATTGTATAGTATTTGAAGGATTATTCATGAGAAAGAGTATGATAAGGCCATCTTTTCATAAGAATCAACACTGTAAATATTGTGGATAGTATTCTGCAGACCACTCTTTTGAATTCTGCAGACCAGGTTGACATCTTGTATAATGGATAAACCCCATAAATCACTTCATACTGTGTATTAACCCATTCCAACTCAATCCCTCCTTTTTACGCCCCTCAATAAAACAGTTTTAGAAAACATTGTGGATAATGAAGAAATTGCTTGTTACAAGCAATTTCTTCATTATCCACAATGTTTTCTATCCCAAAAGATGAAAAAAAATTCCATCAACTTCAAAATGTCGTCTGCAGCTTCTTTCAATTTTGACCAGTCTAAAATTTTGTCGTGTGGGAATGGGTTAACTTATTGTTCTTTATGGAATTGGCACTGTTCCAAAAGGGAATTTTGCCTATACAGAATTTGCCCCATCTCAAACTTGATTTAGAACTAAAAAGACAAGCTTCAAGTACAACAAAATTTATAATCATTTCTTGTGTAGAAAACTAGATTATGTTGTTTCCAATTGGGTAATATTCATTACAGAAGTTTGTCTAATAAGGGGATGATAACTGGTTAGGTTAGAAGCATGTTGACCCAAAATGTGTGGACAATACAAATTAAAGAGAAGACAAAATACTACTTGTGATTTTCTTCAATATCAAACTCTTTGAAGAAGTCAAAAAATGTTATAATAGAAGTGTTTTGGTATTTTGAGCAATTTCCATGTGAAATGGTATGATTAGGATATCTTTTCATTTGAATCAACACTATAAAATATTGTGGACCGTATTCTGCAGACCACTCTTTTGAATTCTGCAGACCTAGTTGACATTTTGTATAATGGATTTTTCCCCCCAAAATTTCTGCAGACCTAGTTGACATTTTGTATAATGGATTAATCCCCCCCAAAATCACTTCATACTGTGTTTTAATTTATTGTTCTCTGATTAAGGGGATAATAACTGGTTAAGTGAGAAGCATGTTGACCCAAAATGTGCGGACCATTCTAAGTAAAGTGAGGACCAAAATCTAATTTTGATTTTCTTCAAACTCTTAAACAAGTCAAAAAATGGTCAAATATGTATTGTATAGTATTTCTAGCAATATTCATGTCAAAAAGTATGACTTAGATATCTTTTCCACTGTTCCAAAAGGGAATTTTGCCTATACAGAATTTGCCCCATTCCTAACTTTATTTGGAACTCAAAGAACAGGCTACAACAACAACAACAATCCCTATCATTCCTTATTTAGACATCTTCATTATGATGTTTTCAGTTTGGTTATAAATATTATTCTTTGCAGCAGTTTGTCTATTAAGGGGATAATAACTGGTTAGATGGGAAACATGTTGACCCAAAAATGTATGGAACATTCTAAGTAAAGAGAGAACCAAAAACTAATTGCGATTTTCTTCAATATCAATCACATTGAAGAAGTAAAATATTGTTCAAATAGAAATTTTAAAGTGTTTTTTAGCAATAATCATGTGAAAAAGTATTACTTAGATATCTTTGCATAAGAATCAACAGTGTAAAATATTGTTGAAAGCATTCTGCAGACCATTGTTTTGTATTCTGCAGACCAAGTTGACATCTTGTATAAAGGATAAACCCCCATAAATCACTTCCTACTGTGTATCAACTTATTGTTCTCTATGGATTTGGCACTGTTCCAAAAGAGTATTAAGCCCATACAGAATTTGCCCCATTCCCAATTTTATTTAGGACCAAAAGGGTGGGCAACAAAAACATCAACAATTCCAATTATTCCTTATGTAGAAATCTTGATTATGTTATCTTCTGTTTAGTTATAAATATTATTCTATGCAGCAGTTTGTCTATTAACACATTCCCAGACGGCAAAATTTTAGACTGGTCCAAATTGAAAGGAGTTGCAGACAACAATTAAAGTCTTTGGAATTTCAGATTTTTTCTGTTTGCTTAGTAGAAAACATTGTGGAAAATGAAGAAATTGCTTGTAACAAGCAATTTCTTTATTTTACACAATGTTTTCCCAAATGTTTTTCTTTAGGGGCGTCCAAAAGCGTCACTGTTTGGGAATGGGTTAAGGGGATAATAACTGGTGTTGTGAGAAACATGTTGACCCAAAAATGTATGGAACATTCTGAGAAAAGAGAGGACAAAAAAAAAATATGACTTTCTTCAATATCAATTACCTTGAAGAAGTAATAAATTGTTCAAATAGAAATTTTAAATTATTTTAGCAATATTCATGTGAAAATGTTTGATAGAGATACCTTTTCATTAGAATCAACAGTGTAAATATTGTGGACCACATTCTGCAGACCACTGTTTTGTATTCTGCAGACCATGTTGACACCTTGTATAAAGGATTAACCCCATAAATCACTTCATACTGTGTATCAACTTATTGTTCTATATGGATTTGGCACTGTTCCAAAAGAAAATTAAGCCCATACAGAATTTGCCCCATTCCTAACTTTATTTGGAACTAAAAAGGGCAGGCTACAACAACAACAACAAATCCAATCATTCCTTATGCAGAAATCTTGATTATGATGTTTCCAAATTGGTTATGATTTATTCTTTGCAGCAGTTTGTCTATAAAGGGGAAAATGGGGGGAAATTACAGGTGAGGTGAGAAACCTGCGGACCCAATAATGTGTGGACCATTGTGAGAAAAGAGAGGACCAAAAACCAATTGAGATTTTCTTCAATTTAAAACATTCTAAAGAAGTAAAAAAATTGTTCAAATAGGAATATTGTATAGTATTTTCAGCAATTTTCATCTGATAATGTTAAATGGAGATATCTTTTCACAAGAATCAACAGTGTTAAATATTGTGGACCACATTCTGCAGACCACTGTTTGGTATTCTGCAGACCAAGTTGACATCTTGTATAAAGGATTAACCCCCATAAATCACTTCTTCTGTGAATCAACTTATTGTTCTCTTTGGATTTGGCACTGTTCCAAAAGAGTATAATGCCCATACAGAAATTGCCTCATTCCCAACTTTATATGGAACTAAAAAGGGCAGGCAACAACAACAACAATTACAAAAATTCCTTATGTAGAAATCTTGATTAAGATGATTCCATTTTGGTTATGGTTATTATTCTTTGCAGCAGTTTGTCTTTTAAGGGGACAATAACTGGTGAGATGAGAAACATGTTGACCCAATAATGTGTGGACCATTGTGAGAAAAGAGAGGACCAACAACCAATTGTGATTTTCTTCAATATCAAACATTTTAAAGAAGTAAAAAAATGTTCAAATAGGAAATGTTTAGTATTTAGAGCAATATTCATGTGAAAAGGTATGATCTAGATATCTTTTAATAAGAACCAACAGTGTTAAATATTGTGGACCACATTCTGCAGACCACTGTTTGGTATTCTGCAGACCAAGTTGACATCTTGTATAAAGGATTAACCCCCATAAATTACTTCCTACTGTGTATCAACTTATTGTTCTCTATGGATATGGCACTGTTCCAAAAGTGTATTATGCTCATACAGAATTTGCCCAATTCCAAACTTCATTTGGAAATAAAGGGTAGGCTACAACAACAACAATTCAAATCTTTCCTTATTTGGGTCAACTCCACTCCGGAATTACTTCCGGGTGGTTGTACCCTAAAGTAGTCCATTAAGAAAATTTGATCTCCTCCTTTTGTCATGCTGTTTTAACGTTTAATCAACAGCAAGTTGCTTGATGTTAGGTTCTGCAGAGTGAGAGATCACTGCTGCATGTCATGCATGTGATTCAAAGCTTTAATCAGGGAACTATTTCCTTGTAGAAACTGACAATTGAAGGTGGTATCCTACAAGACTTTCACTTCCGAGCCTCAACAATTTCATGGGTTGATGTGCAGAATGAAGATTTGCGAAAAACTTTATCCCTAATGATACCATTTTCCTGGCCTGTAATTCAAGATCAAAGACTGCTCTTTAAGACGGACTAAGATTTAAGGCCCAACGAAACTTTTGGGAGGAGCTACAGATTGTGAAAGTGGGCCCTTTTTGCTCTTTATTTAATGAGGCAAAAACGGACAGGAGTGTAACCTATATGAAGCAAGGGCGATTATACAAAATCGGTGATATTGGCCGTATTTTTCTGAATTTTCTTTTCAAATTTTGAACATTAATAGAATAGATAGTGTAGAATTGGATTTTAATAAAATTCTTTTATGGTAAGTGAAATTTTAATTTAAATTTTTGAAAAAACTTTTAAATTTCAGTTTTCACCCTATTTGCAATATTCTGATCCCCCAGAATGCATCAATTTTGGCCAATGTTGTCATAAAAGCTCGTCTGCACCTCTTGTTACCCCTGGATAGTACTTCAAATGACAACAATTCACCACTAGACGGCCAGCCTTGGGCTAACATTGCGCTTCATCAGTATTTACTCTGTTTCAGCTAGCATCAAGCCTCATCAGTGGTGTTGCTTTCCACCAGACAGAAATTGCTGTCATCTCTCATCCCATCTTGTTTTCTGTTTACTAATTCTCTATCTGTTGTCCTTTCGCCTCTAGTTCACAATCTGTGCATAATTATGTATGTCATCATTGCCCATATACCCTGTTTCATTTCTGTTTTTCCTAGCCTCATGGTATTGAAATTCCATGACGGCTCTTCTTCTAAGACGCTTCTTTCTGTACCAGTCAGTTTTTCTGTATTTCTTGGTCTTCATTTGGCATACTGAAATCTATATAAGATGCTTTTTACCCAAACTCAAAGCCCTGTTCCTGTTATTTTCTATATATTCTTTTTGACCGCTTTGTCGAAAGCGTCATTTGAATGCAAATTTTGGGCCGAAAGCCTTCTTGTGAAGGTCCGGCTGAAGCTTACTCTTTTGCTTAGAGTAGCAGATGCTGCGCTGTTAAATGCTTCACACTTTTGTGTGGATGCCCTGGAACTCACACTGTAAATTGCACCTTCAGTGAGTCTCATCTGCAAGATCACCTCTAACAATGCCTATATCATTCTCAGTCATTCAGAGATATGTTATGTTGGCAGGGCTGAGCAATTTTGAATAGGCATCCAAGAAGAAACTCCAATCACATAGAAGAGAATTAGTGGCACAGTTACTACAATTTACAGCGTAAGATTCCACGGTTTAGGCTCTTATTAAGCGCAAGTCCTTCAATGTTTTGGATATATCACCCTGCCCCCTTCTTGCCATTTCTACAATGACAGTGTTACATTACATTCTTATATCATATCACATCTTCCCATGTGCAGTCCGTCTGACGCTTTGTATTGAATGGAAACATTCTTTCACTGAAGTGAACGTTACATACTTTTGGTTCTTGGCAAGCGGATAAACGGTTTGGGTCGGCATGTCTTGTCACGTTCCATTCTTTGAGAGGGAGTTGTAAAAGTCCGCATTCCAAGCTGCGACTTTGTGTCGCCATATGTGTGGTCATAGGTTATAGCTATTTTCTTTCGAAACATTGTGGTCTGCAGCAAAAATGATATTGGCCCTTTCATCCGTTTCTTATGAAAGTCCTGGGTGCTTCCTTCTTTTCAGTAGCTGAAATGTATTCCTTTTTTTGTAAAAGCAGTTTGCTGAAACTCTTCTAAGTCTTTCCCGTTTAACTAGGGTGAATTCAGTATTTTCTTGTAATGTGCAGATAATGAATGAGTTAACTAATTTTGGCCAAGAGAGGCATTTTCATCCTCTTTTATACCTACCCTGCCAATGTCACCCTCTCAGTCACATGACCAGAAAGGCATTGATTGGATTGGCTGCCAGCCTATGACACTCTTGAAATTAAGTTGATAAGCTTCTAAACCCTAACCCTATTTGGGTATACCCTGTAAAGAGCCCCTTTTCATTGTTTCATCATCAATGGTCCAGTGTTGGATTCAGCAACTTCTTAACTTAAATCATCACAACAACAACAACAAGCAAAAGAGTGAACATTTCAGAAAATCTAATGTCTTTAACCCATTCCTGCACAATGACGCTTTCGGATGCCCCGAAGGGAAACAATTTTGGAAAACATACATGTAGTTGAAAATGAAGAAATTGCTTGTAACAAGCAATTTCTTTATTTTCCACAATGTTTTCTTGACCTAGAAGGTTGAAAAAATATAATATTTCATGAGCTTTAGATTTATGAATTTAAAAACATTGTTGAAAATGAAGAAATTGCTTGTCACAAGCAATTTCTTCACTTTCCACAATGTTTTCTACCCAGAGACTTACTTTTTTTAAAAATTTCATACATTATAAATTGTCGTCTGTAAGTCCTTTCAATTTGGACCAGTTTAAAATTTTGCTATCTGGTAATGGGTTAACAAAAATACACTGCAGCTATATTAATTTGAAGGTGCCAAGGCCATTTCTGATATTTTAGTGTATGGGGTACCCTTTGTGAACACTGTCCTGTTAAGCCTATTTACCTTTTTCTGTGTGTTTTTTTACTTAGACTTATTGTCAACATTCCAAATTTGTTACCAACACCAATTTAAAAGATTTTGTGTGTATTTTTGATAAATTTTTTAAAGATGATTTAACTTGGTTTAAAATTTAAATTGCATTTTTTGGGTCAATTTTGTACATTTCAAAAGCAATTTTTGACAAAGTCATCTTGTAAAGGGTTAGATTTGAAGAGAGTGTCATTTTTCTATAGGTCACTTTTTATTTCATGAAAATTCATCCATTATTACAAAAGTTATGACCATTTCTGTTGACCATAAGAAGAAGACCAAAACTGTCCCATTTTTGGGATAATTTAAGCAAAAGGGGCCTTGTACTAATTCTTCTGTCATTTCACTCCTAAGCCATATATTTGAAAAAAATAGAAATAGGGATTGTTGCAATTAGCATATGCATTGACTAATTGCAGTTTTGTCAAAATCAAAAGAAAAAAATGTCTTATATAAGGTCAACTCCACTCCGGAATTACTTCCGGGTGGTTGTACCCTAAAGTAGTCCATTAAGAAAATTTGATCTCCTCCTTTTGTCATGCTGTTTTAACGTTTAATCAACAGCAAGTTGCTTGATGTTAGGTTCTGCAGAGTGAGAGATCACTGCTGCATGTCATGCATGTGATTCAAAGCTTTAATCAGGGAACTATTTCCTTGTAGAAACTGACATTTGAAGGTGGTATCCTACAAGACTTTCACTTCCGAGCCTCAACAATTTCATGGGTTGATGTGCAGAATGAAGATTTGCGAAAAACTTTATCCCTAATGATACCATTTTCCTGGCCTGTAATTCAAGATCAAAGACTGCTCTTTAAGACGGACTAAGATTTAAGGCCCAACGAAACTTTTGGGAGGAGCTACAGATTGTGAAAGTGGGCCCTTTTTGCTCTTTATTTAATGAGGCAAAAACGGACAGGAGTGTAACCTATATGAAGCAAGGGCGATTATACAAAATCGGTGATATTGGCCGTATTTTTCTGAATTTTCTTTTCAAATTTTGAACATTAATAGAATAGATAGTGTAGAATTGGATTTTAATAAAATTCTTTTATGGTAAGTGAAATTTTAATTTAAATTTTTGAAAAAACTTTTAAATTTCAGTTTTCACCCTATTTGCAATATTCTGATCCCCCAGAATGCATCAATTTTGGCCAATGTTGTCATAAAAGCTCGTCTGCACCTCTTGTTACCCCTGGATAGTACTTCAAATGACAACAATTCACCACTAGACGGCCAGCCTTGGGCTAACATTGCGCTTCATCAGTATTTACTCTGTTTCAGCTAGCATCAAGCCTCATCAGTGGTGTTGCTTTCCACCAGACAGAAATTGCTGTCATCTCTCATCCCATCTTGTTTTCTGTTTACTAATTCTCTATCTGTTGTCCTTTCGCCTCTAGTTCACAATCTGTGCATAATTATGTATGTCATCATTGCCCATATACCCTGTTTCATTTCTGTTTTTCCTAGCCTCATGGTATTGAAATTCCATGACGGCTCTTCTTCTAAGACGCTTCTTTCTGTACCAGTCAGTTTTTCTGTATTTCTTGGTCTTCATTTGGCATACTGAAATCTATATAAGATGCTTTTTACCCAAACTCAAAGCCCTGTTCCTGTTATTTTCTATATATTCTTTTTGACCGCTTTGTCGAAAGCGTCATTTGAATGCAAATTTTGGGCCGAAAGCCTTCTTGTGAAGGTCCGGCTGAAGCTTACTCTTTTGCTTAGAGTAGCAGATGCTGCGCTGTTAAATGCTTCACACTTTTGTGTGGATGCCCTGGAACTCACACTGTAAATTGCACCTTCAGTGAGTCTCATCTGCAAGATCACCTCTAACAATGCCTATATCATTCTCAGTCATTCAGAGATATGTTATGTTGGCAGGGCTGAGCAATTTTGAATAGGCATCCAAGAAGAAACTCCAATCACATAGAAGAGAATTAGTGGCACAGTTACTACAATTTACAGCGTAAGATTCCACGGTTTAGGCTCTTATTAAGCGCAAGTCCTTCAATGTTTTGGATATATCACCCTGCCCCCTTCTTGCCATTTCTACAATGACAGTGTTACATTACATTCTTATATCATATCACATCTTCCCATGTGCAGTCCGTCTGACGCTTTGTATTGAATGGAAACATTCTTTCACTGAAGTGAACGTTACATACTTTTGGTTCTTGGCAAGCGGATAAACGGTTTGGGTCGGCATGTCTTGTCACGTTCCATTCTTTGAGAGGGAGTTGTAAAAGTCCGCATTCCAAGCTGCGACTTTGTGTCGCCATATGTGTGGTCATAGGTTATAGCTATTTTCTTTCGAAACATTGTGGTCTGCAGCAAAAATGATATTGGCCCTTTCATCCGTTTCTTATGAAAGTCCTGGGTGCTTCCTTCTTTTCAGTAGCTGAAATGTATTCCTTTTTTTGTAAAAGCAGTTTGCTGAAACTCTTCTAAGTCTTTCCCGTTTAACTAGGGTGAATTCAGTATTTTCTTGTAATGTGCAGATAATGAATGAGTTAACTAATTTTGGCCAAGAGAGGCATTTTCATCCTCTTTTATACCTACCCTGCCAATGTCACCCTCTCAGTCACATGACCAGAAAGGCATTGATTGGATTGGCTGCCAGCCTATGACACTCTTGAAATTAAGTTGATAAGCTTCTAAACCCTAACCCTATTTGGGTATACCCTGTAAAGAGCCCCTTTTCATTGTTTCATCATCAATGGTCCAGTGTTGGATTCAGCAACTTCTTAACTTAAATCATCACAACAACAACAACAAGCAAAAGAGTGAACATTTCAGAAAATCTAATGTCTTTAACCCATTCCTGCACAATGACGCTTTCGGATGCCCCGAAGGGAAACAATTTTGGAAAACATACATGTAGTTGAAAATGAAGAAATTGCTTGTAACAAGCAATTTCTTTATTTTCCACAATGTTTTCTTGACCTAGAAGGTTGAAAAAATATAATATTTCATGAGCTTTAGATTTATGAATTTAAAAACATTGTTGAAAATGAAGAAATTGCTTGTCACAAGCAATTTCTTCACTTTCCACAATGTTTTCTACCCAGAGACTTACTTTTTTTAAAAATTTCATACATTATAAATTGTCGTCTGTAAGTCCTTTCAATTTGGACCAGTTTAAAATTTTGCTATCTGGTAATGGGTTAACAAAAATACACTGCAGCTATATTAATTTGAAGGTGCCAAGGCCATTTCTGATATTTTAGTGTATGGGGTACCCTTTGTGAACACTGTCCTGTTAAGCCTATTTACCTTTTTCTGTGTGTTTTTTTACTTAGACTTATTGTCAACATTCCAAATTTGTTACCAACACCAATTTAAAAGATTTTGTGTGTATTTTTGATAAATTTTTTAAAGATGATTTAACTTGGTTTAAAATTTAAATTGCATTTTTTGGGTCAATTTTGTACATTTCAAAAGCAATTTTTGACAAAGTCATCTTGTAAAGGGTTAGATTTGAAGAGAGTGTCATTTTTCTATAGGTCACTTTTTATTTCATGAAAATTCATCCATTATTACAAAAGTTATGACCATTTCTGTTGACCATAAGAAGAAGACCAAAACTGTCCCATTTTTGGGATAATTTAAGCAAAAGGGGCCTTGTACTAATTCTTCTGTCATTTCACTCCTAAGCCATATATTTGAAAAAAATAGAAATAGGGATTGTTGCAATTAGCATATGCATTGACTAATTGCAGTTTTGTCAAAATCAAAAGAAAAAAATGTCTTATATAAGGTCAACTCCACTCCGGAATTCCGGAGACCTTATATAAGACATTTAGGTTGTACTTATATAAGACATTTAGGTTGTACCCTAAAGTAGTCCATTAAGAAAATTTGATCTCCTCCTTTTGTCATGCTGTTTTAACGTTTAATCAACAGCAAGTTGCTTGATGTTAGGTTCTGCAGAGTGAGAGATCACTGCTGCATGTCATGCATGTGATTCAAAGCTTTAATCAGGGAACTATTTCCTTGTAGAAACTGACATTTGAAGGTGGTATCCTACAAGACTTTCACTTCCGAGCCTCAACAATTTCATGGGTTGATGTGCAGAATGAAGATTTGCGAAAAACTTTATCCCTAATGATACCATTTTCCTGGCCTGTAATTCAAGATCAAAGACTGCTCTTTAAGACGGACTAAGATTTAAGGCCCAACGAAACTTTTGGGAGGAGCTACAGATTGTGAAAGTGGGCCCTTTTTGCTCTTTATTTAATGAGGCAAAAACGGACAGGAGTGTAACCATTTAGAAATCTTGATTAAAATGATTCCAATTTGGTTATAGATATTATTCTTTACAGCAGTTAGTCTATTAAGGGGACAATAACTGGTGAGGTGAGAAAACTATTGACCCAACAATATGTGGACCATTGTAAGAAAAGAGAGGACCAAAAACCAATTGTGTTTTTCTTCAATATCAAACATTTTAAAGAAGTGAAAAAATTTTCAAATAGGAAATGTTTAGTATTTTGGGCAATATTCATGTGAAAAGGTATGATCTAGGGTGATCTAGATATCTTTTAATAAGAATCAACAGTGTTAAATATTGTGGACCACATTCTGCAGACCACTGTTTGGTATTCTGCAGACCAAGTTGACATCTTGTATAAAGGATTAACCCCCATAAATCACTTCCTACTGTGTATCAAATTATTGTTCTCTATGGATTTGGCACTGTTCCAAAAGAGTATAATGCCCACACAGAAATTTCCTCATTCCCAACTTTATATGGAACTAAAAAGGACAGGCTACAACAACAACAATTACAATAATTCCTTATGTATAAATCTTGATTAAGATGATTCCATTTTGGTTATGGTTATTATTCTCTACAGCAGTTAGTCTATTAAGGGGACAATAACTGGTGAGGTGAGAAACATGTTGACCCAATAATGTGTGGACCATTATGAGAAAAGAGAGGACCAAAAACCAATTGTGATTTTCTTCAATCAAACATTTTAAAGAAGTGGAAAAATGTTCAAATAGGAAATGTTTAGTATTTTGAGCAATATTCATGTGAAAAGGTATGATCTAGATATCTTTTCACAAGAATCAACAGTGTTAAATATTGTGGACCGCATTCTGCAGACCACTGTTTGGTATTCTGCAGACCAAGTTGACATCTTGTATAAAGGTTTAACCCCCATAAATCACTTCCTACTGTGTATCAACTTATTGTTCTCTTTGGATTTGGCACTGTTCCAAAAGTATATAATGCCCATACAGAATTGCCTCATTCCCAACTTTATATGGAACTAAAAGGGCAGGCTACAACAACAACAACAACAACAACAACTAAAATCATGGTAATCAAATTGGAAACATCGTAATCAAGATTTGAATAACGAATTATTGGAATTGTTGTTGTTGTTGTTGTTGTAGCCTGCCCTTTTTAGGTCCAAATAAAGTTAGGAATAGGCATATTATGTATGGGAGTAATACTCTTTTGGAACAGTGCCAAATCCATAGAGAACAATAAGTTGATACACAGTATGAAGTGATTTATGGGGGTCAATCCATTATACAAGATGTCAACCTGGTCTGCAAAATTCAAAAGAGTGGTCTGCAGAATATTGTCCACAATATTTACCGTGTTGATTCTTATGAAAAGATATCTAACTCATACTTTTTCACATGAATATTGCTAAAAATACTATACAATTCCTATTTGAAGAATTTATAATTCTTAAAAATGTTTGACTTTGAAGAAAATCACAATTTGTTTTTGGTTATCTCTTTTCTCACAATGGTCCACACATTACTGGGTCAATATGTTTCTCATCTCAACAGTTATTGTCCCCTAAATAGGCAAAATGCAAAAAATAATATTTTAAACCAAATTGGAAACATCATAATCAAGATATCAAAATAAGTAAAGATTGTTGTTGTAGCCAGCCCTTTTTAGGTCCAAATAAAGTTGGAAATGAGGCTTATTCTGAATGGGTATAATACTCTTTTGGAACAGTG
The DNA here is from genome assembly GCA_946902895.1 of Fragum fragum. NCBI lineage: Eukaryota > Metazoa > Mollusca > Bivalvia > Cardiida > Cardiidae > Fragum > Fragum fragum. The sequence goes on from OX336369.1 coordinate 5,799,605, forward strand.
CCAAATCCAAAGAGAACAATAAGTTGATACACAGTATGAAGTGATTTATGGGGATCAATCCTATATACAAGATGTCAACTTGGTCTGCAGAATTCAAAACAGTGGTCTGCAGAATAAGGTCCACAATATTTAACACTGTTGATTCTTGTGAAAAGATATCTCCATTAAACAGTTTCACATGAATTGGAAACATCATAATCAAGATTTCTGCATAAGGAATGATTGGAAATGTTGTTGTTGTTGTTGTTGTAGCCTGCCCTTTTTAGGTCAAAATAAAGTTGGGAATAGGGGCAAATTCTGTATGGGCATAATACTCTTTTGGAACAGTGCCAAATCCATAGTGAATAATAAGTTGATACACAGTGTAAAGTGATTTATAGGGGCTAACCCATTATACAAGATGTCAACTTGGTCTGCAGAATTCAAAACAGTGGTCTGCAGAATATGGTCCAAATTATTATACAGTGTTGATTCTTATTAAAAGATATCTAGCTCATACCTTTTCACATGAATATTGCTCAAAATACTAAACATTGCCTATTTGAACATTTTTTGACTTCTTCAAAGAATTTGTTATTGAAGAAAATCACAAATGTTTTACAGACTTTTTTCTTACAATGGTCCACATATTTTGGGGTCAACATGTTTCTCACATCACCAGTTATTGTCCCCTGAATAGACAAACTGCTGAAAAAAATAATGTTTATAATCAAATTGGAAACATCGTAATCAAGATTTGAATAACGAATTATTGAAATTGTTGTTGTTGTAGCCTGCCCTTTTTAGGTCCAAATAAAGTTAGGAATAGGCAAATTATGTATGGGAGTAATACTCTTTTGGAACAGTGCCAAATCCATAGAGAACAATAAGTTAATACACAGTATGAAGTGATTAATGGGGGTCAATCCATTATACAAGATGTCAACCAGGTCTGCAAAATTCAAAAGAGTGGTCTGCAGAATATTGTCCACAATATTTACAGTGTTGATTCTTATGAAAAGATATCTAACTCATACTTTTTCACATGAATATTGCTAAAAATACTATAAAACTTCTGTTTGAACATGTTTTGACATCTTTAAAGTGTTAAAGTTTGAAGAAAATCAACATTACATTTTTGGTTCTGTCTTTACTAAGAAAGGTCCACACATTTTGGGGTCTTCATGTTTCTAACCTGACCAGTTATTATCCCCTTAATCAGAGAACTATAAGTAAATACACAGTATGAAGTATTTTTTTAGGGTTAATCCATTATACAAGATGTAACTTGGTCTGCAGAATTCCAAAGAGTGGTCTGCAGAATAAGGTCCACAATATTTTATAGTGTTGATTCTAATGAAAAGATACCCTAATCATACCATTTCACATGAATATTGCTAAAAATACCAAAACATTCCTAATTGAACATTTTTTGACTTCTTCAAAAAGTTTCATATTGAAGAAAATCACAATTAGTTTTTGTCTTCTCTTAACTTAGAATGGTCCACACATTTTTGAGTCAACATGCTTCTCACCTAACCAGTAATTATCCCCTTAATATACAAACTGCTGAAAAAAATAATATTACCCAATTGGAAACAACATAATCCATATTTCTACTTCAGGAATTATGATAAATGTTGTTGTTGAACCTTGTCTTTTTTAGTTATAAATCAAGTTGGGGATTGGGCAAATTATGTATGGGCACAATTCTCTTTTGGAACAGTGCCAATTCCATAAAGAACAATAAGTTAATACACAGTATGAGGTGATTTATGGGGTTAACCCATTATACAAGATGTCAACCTGGTCTGCAGAATTAAAACAGTGGTCTGCAGAATACCGTCCACAATATTTACAGTGTTGATTCTTATGAAAAGATATCTAACTCATACTTTTTCACATGAATATTCCTAAAAATACTATACAAATTCTATTTGAACTTTTTTTGACTTCTTTAAAGTGTTTGAGTTAGAAGAAAATCAAAATTAGATTTTGGTCCTCACTTTACTTAGAATGGTCCACACATTTTTTGGTCAACATGTTTCTCACCTTGCCAGTTATTATCCCTTTATAAGACAAAATGTTTTTGTTGTTGTTGTAGTTTGTCCATATTCTATGTTAGTTTAATTTGTGTAGAGTATTACCAGTAGGTTAATTGTGAATGAGCAAAATCTTATTTGTAATAGTGCCCTTAACCATAAAGAATAACAAGTTTATTCACAATAAGATGTGATTCATGGGTTTTAGCCTCCGCACAACTAATACAAGATGTCAAGATGTTCTGCAGCATCTGAGACAATAGTCTGCAGAATTTGGTCCAAAAGTTTCAAAGTGTTGATTCCTATGAAATTTGGTTATTGTTGATATATCTGCAAATCTAAATTGCTGCAAATGCTTATGAATGTTTTTTCTAATAGCTAGTTTTCGTTGTTATAATTTAGAAAAAAAAATATGTTGTAGATTAAGAAGAAAGTTTTGTAAAGGCATAAATCCTTTTTGAACATCATAAGAAAAGGGAAAATTCACATTTGGACTTACATTCTCCTTTTTTTTTAAATGGAACAAACTAGACTTTTATGAAGAGAAAATGAAGCCAGTCAGGTTTATGCATAAAATAGATTTAACTTAGAACTACTGTGCTAAAAATTCACCTTTAAAAATTACCCCCCCCCCCCAAAAAAAAAAATATATATATAAAAACAACAAAAAAAAAAACCACACACGAAAATAACAACAGGGGCAACAACAACAAAATGAAAAACCATTTATGATCAAATAAACTTCAATAGTAAAAAACTTCTGTAATATAAAGTGTCCAGTATACACCTGGTGATGTAGCAATTCTGATCAAATTACCATATTCTCTGCTAATAACTCCATGTCATTTCTACTATCTCACATTATCTAACATTATGTAATAGTGTCTTCTAAATCAATATTGTATATACAGTCTGCAGGGTCTGGGTCTGCTTTTTATACCCCTTTGGTCTGCAGTCTGCTGGTCTGCAGTCTGCTGGTCTGCAGGGTTTGGTCTGCTTTTTATACCTACCCAATAAATACATTGATTGAGATCCACCAGATGATGCTACATTCCAAATATCAAAGCTCTAGGCCTATCTGTTTGTAAGAAGAAGATTTTTAAAGTTTTCACAATACAGGCCTATGTTAAACTTGTGACGTCCAGGAATGGGCTAATTATGACCCTGGGGCCATGATTTGTACAATCTTGATTAAGGTCCACCAGATGACGCTACAAGTATCGAAGCTCTAGGCCCTCCTGTTTGGGAGATGAAGATTTTTAGAATTTTCACTATAAAAGCCCTTTTTAAAACTTGTGATGTCAGAGGATAGGCTAATTATGACTTTGGGGCCATGATTTATACAATCTTGATAGAGGTCCACATACCAAATGTAAGAGCTGTAGAACTTTTGGTTTGGTAGAAAAAGATTTTCAAAGTTGTCAATATGCAAGCCTATGCACCCCTCACCTTTGCCCCCCCCCCAAATACGGCCATTTTTTGACAGCTTTTTTTTCTTGTTAAATCTTGACAGTCCTTGCCCTACAGACCCTTTTTGCCCCTTATGGAGCCCCAAGGGGAGATAGCTCTATGGAATGTACAAATCTGAAGCGCCTTCCCATGCTTCCTGCCAAGTTTGCTTGAAGTCCATCCAAGGGTTCTTAAGAAGAAGTCTAAAATGTAAAAAGTTAACGCATGATGTACAATGGACTAAACATGATCGCAATAGGTCACCTAAAAAGTAGAGTTGGGTTGGTTTTATTTGTATGCAATTTCACCTTCCATTAGGCAATCTTTAGATAAAAGCATAACAAAATCTGAACTCCATAGAACATCAATTCTACCCAAGGACTCTAGAATTCTGGTCAGTAACAAAATCAGAAGTGATGGATTTCGGCTTTCAACCAAAACTTTCATTGGTCACATTTTGCTAACATTCGATAATCGATATATCAGACAATCTGCCTTGTTTGAGGTCAGCTGACCTGGCAATTGATCTGTCAAATCTAAAAGGTGATGGAAACTTAATGATAAATACAAATATATAACAATATGCGATCCAAGTTTGTTTTGGAGGAACCAGAAACATAGCTGTAACAATCTATTTATAATCAATGTCTGAATAAAACATTATTAAAGAAAAATTTAGACTGATCTAATGCAAAAGAAGATACGGATTACAATTAAAAACAAGATGTGTTTGCGAAACGCAATGCCCCCGCAACAGGACTAAACGTTTGACCTTGGTCCAAATTAAAAGAGGTTGAAGACGACAGGGCAAAGTTGGTTTAAATTGAAAATTAAGAGCCATAATGAGGTAGAAAACATTGTGGTAAATGTAACTTCTTCTTTTTCCATAATGTTTTCCATACCTTTACTTCTTCGGCACTTGGAAAATTGGAATCAAGTGGGGTTGTAAAAAAACCTTCTAGTACAGGAACATTTTTATCAAAACTTACATTCTTCTAATGCACTCCTCTTTAGCTGATTTATCTTTCTTCAGAACATCTAACTGAGCCTGGGCATTGGACTGCAATGTTAACTGATTCATCTCTGAACTGTAGGGTAAACATTAATATAGTTGGCACTTGTTATCTTGATTTTTGTGGGCCTTGGTAAAAAGCTTGAGATAACCAAAGTAGGAAGTCATGAAATCAGCCGTCAAACTAGACTGATACCGCAGTAGACTTTAAAAAGTTGGTTTTGTTAAAATAAACAGCAATACCAGTCTACGATCAAACCGTAAATTTAATGCAGAAGTCGGGGTTAAGGTTAAGCACTATATGTAAACTGCTTTTGCCTTAACGTTGACTTTGATGCATTATCAGACATAGATTGAATAAGTTGTCATCTTTCATCACGGAAAACAACAGAAAATATTAATTTTATCTTTTTTTAATAATGTATTTTTCATGGCTGTGTTACAAGCAAGGAAAACTGATAGTTTAATAGTGATATTGTGTAATGTAAAGTTTTTCAAATCTCGGACCAATATCGATGAGCAGTTTAATCCAATAAGTGACACATGTTGGTTATTCAGGTGTATGATAACCTCAGCAAACAGAACTTTCATATTTTCAGCTTCACAGGTAAATTTTGACAAGAAAATCAAAATTCGGTTTGAAAAAACTTGACAGAGTAGAAATTGCGGATTTTCTGGTTTGAGATAAACATTCGGTTTTATATGATACAAGAGCCACCAGAGACGGATTATGCTCCCTGAATAAAAACCTGTCACAAAAAGTATAAAATTAATAGATTGACTGAATGGGGTTTGACGCTGATTTTATAAATATTTCAGTCATATTGCGGCAGCTGGAGCATATAGAATAAACTGGGAAAAGGGTTCAGATGGACCTACAGACACAGATGCCGGTATATGCTCAGCCTAATGCAGACATGCTAAATTTTTATGTACATCATTGATGATGACCTTGACCTTTGGGCTATCAGAAAATGTGTTTCAAACACACATCTACTCATGATAGAGAACAATTGTGCAAAGTTATTGTAGAATCAATCCATACTTTAAGGAGTTATGCTCAGACATGCTTAATTTTGATGTTTCATCTTGAGCTGTGGCCTTGACCTTAGAGTCATCTGAAGATTTGTTTCAAATTGCACATCAACTCATGTTAGAGAAAGATAGTGCAAAGTTATTTTGAAATCCATCCATAATTAAAACTCTTTGCTCCGAACATGCTTAATTTCAAAGTTTGACCTTGAGCTACGACCTTGACGTTGGAGCCATCTGAAGATTTGTTTATATTGCAAATTGACTCATGATAAAGAACACAGGTGTAAAGGTATTTTGAATTCCATCCATAATTGAAGGAGCTATACTCTGGAAATGCTTAATTTCAATGACCGAACTTGAGCTGTGACTTTGACCTTGGAGCTATCCAATATTTGTTTTTCAAATTGTACATCTACTCATGATAGAGAACAATTGTGCCAAATTATTTCTAAATCCAACCCTTAATTGAAGGAGCTATGGTAGGGACAAGGTCAATTTTAACCTTGTGTACACATGCACTTTGACCTTGGAGCTATCCAAAAACTAAGAAAAATGTGTTGACACAATATCATAAGGAATTCACAAGTGAAATTTAATACAATTTGGCCAAAGGGTTGTGGAAATATTGGGGTGGATGGACTGATGGATGGATGGAAAATGGAAGGACATACAGACAGACCAAGTGACGGCTAATAAAGAAGAGATAAAGTTGGGACTTTATTATGACCTCAACATATCTGGAATTTCGGGACTTCTGATTTCGAGATACCGAGTGTCGACTGCATATCACTCTACAAACTACAGACAAGACAGAGAGTCAATGAATAACAAACAATTAACATTTTTCTAAAACTCAAAATAAGATATCTTTCTGTAGTAAGGTGCTGATTTCACCAGGTAACTTATAAATCACTTCCATCAGTGAGAGATAATTTTCTTTTAGTCAAATATTGCAATGAACATTGGTCAAGCCAAGAACAGAGTTCCCTCATTGTTGATTCCCAGATAAATATGTTATATCCATACAGGTTTAAGCTATCAGGATAAAAAACCTGTATGTATAAAAAATATCATGCTTTGTTTATGAAAATTAATCTTACCTTAATTCACTAATTTTAGCATCCATTTTGGATTTCTCTTTTGTCATATCAGCTATTTCCTTCTTCAGATCATCTGTATTAACTGTTGATTCTTTAGTTTGTAAATCATGTTCCTAAAACAGATTGTTGCTACTTTAACCCATTCTCAAACAAGCCCTCCTTTTTACGCCCCTCAAGAAAACTGTTTTTGAAAACATTGTGGAAAATGAAGAAATTGCTTGTATCAAGCAATTTCTTCATTATCCACTATGTTTTCTATCCAAGAAGACGAAAAAATTTGAAATTCCATTAATTTGAAATTGTCGTCTGCAGCTTCTTTGAATCTGGACCAGTCTAAAATTTGGTTGTGTGGGAATGGGTTAAATCCTTAAAAACCTAGTACAAAAGAGAGAATTGCAGCAATTCAAACTAATTCAAAATGTGGAAAAAATGTTCGGAATAGGGTAGTAAATATTTTCAGAAAAGGAGAAATATGTTGTTGCTTGTAATTTCTCCTTTTTAAAATAGTTTTCAAAAGCTACTTTTACTTGATGCATCAAATTGCACTATAAAAAGGTAATGACTTAATTCCCTACCACAAAAACCTGCTTTTTTGATGTCATGAAGATATTCAGCTTTTGAAAATATGATACAAAAGGCAAAAGATTTTACTAACCAGCAAATATAGGTTTTCTAAACATTGCAGAGAAGACAGGAGATGCTGGTAACTAGCCATATAGCTTTTGAAAACATAGCAGAAAAGCAGGAGAAGCTTGTAACCATCCATATAGTTTTTTAAAACATTATTGAGAAGTAGGAGATCATGTTACCAGCAAATAAAGCCTTTTAAATTATTATGGAGAAGACAGGAGATGCTGGTAACCAGCCATATAGCTTTGAAACAAGAGGACCATGATGGTCCTAGATGTATAATGTAATAAACAGCCCTGGCTTGACATGAACTAGGTGGTGATGTAGATTTATATCAGACTGCACTTATGTACAGACTGTTCTCTGGCTAAATCCTGCCAATACAGGAATAATCTGGGTTGAGCATGACAGGGAATAAAACACTTAAAACAAGAGGACCATGATGGTCCTAGATTGCTCACCTAAATTGTCTGCTGTTAAAAAAATGCAACTAGAGACAAATAACCATAACCAGTTTCATGAAGATTGAGCCAAAACTGTGACTTCTATATTGTAAACAAAGAAATTGTCATTATGGCCCCTTTTCCTGCTTTTTCCTATAGAACCTTCCAATAATATATAAGGTTCATCTTTATGACTTAACAATTATCCAGACCAAAATTCATGACAATTGAGCCAAAATTATGGCCTCCAGAGTGTTAACAAAGAAATTGTCATTAGGGCCCCTTTTCCTGTGTTTTCAAAAGAACCTTCCTATAATCAAAAGGGTTCATCCTTGTGACCTAACAATTATTCTGGCCAATTTTCATGAAGATTGAGCCTAAATTGTGGCCTCTAGAAAGTAAACAAAGAAATTGCCATTAAGGCCCCTTTTCCTGTGTTTTCCAAAAGAACATTCCGATAATCAATAGGGTTCATCGTTAATGTTTGTTTGTTTGAATGGGGTTTTACGCCGCTTTCAACAATCTTTCAGTTATATCGCGGCGGCTGGAGCACCTAACAATGGAATCCTGGTATTTCTCACACCAGTACTACCATTACATCCTTTCCTAGCCTCCAGCTGCTATCCCACATAGGTCTACGATTATCAACCCATTGGTGAGTGACAAATAGTCGGAAAGGATGAGTGCCGCCGTCGGGAATCGAACCCGGGACCTCGAGATTGACAGTCCGACGCGCTACCAACTGCGCTTTGACGGCGGCTGGGTTCATCGTTAAGCCCTAATAATTATTCTGGCCTAGTTTCATGAAGATTGAGCCAAAATTCTTCCTGTGTTTTTCGATAGAATCCTCCCAAAATCGATAGGGTTCATCCTCATGACCTAAAAATTATTCTGACCAAGTTTCATGAAAATTGGGTAAAAAATTGTGGCCTCTAGAGTGTAAAAACGGGAGATGCTGGTGACCAGCCATAAAGCTTTTGAAAACATGTCAGGGAAGGCAGGAGATGCTGGTAAAGAGTCATATATCTTTGGAAAATATAATGGAAAAGACAGGAGATTCTGGTTACCAGCCATATAGCATTAGACAATGGTAAAACAATATCCATTCAAGCCCAATGCTAATACTGGCCTATTTGATGTGTTGTCTTTTTTATTTTAACCCTTTCCCGTTCAAATACGGGATTTTACGTTCCTATAATTTTATACTCAAGGAAACATCGTGAAAAAAGCAATTTTTCTACCACATAGGATGGGTTCATTTCAAATAGCATCCAGTTGTCATTGTCGTCTGCAACCTCTTTCAATTTGGACAAGTCTAAAATTTCCACAAACAGGAAAGGGTTAAATATACTACATGCACAGATAACAAGAGACAAAATTGTCACAAAAACAGGTTTTCAGTGGCTTTAACAAAATCCATCAAGAATTATAAGAGTAATCATGCACACAAGAATTGACCTATGAACTTAATTTTTCATCCCTAATGACCAACACCCATCTTAAACCAGATTTTTATGGATATAAACATTCTGATCAAAAGTCCAAGCCAATTTAGCAAAAAAGGGCCTCCAACGTTCACAAAAGGTATATCTTTAATTTGGCATGGTGACCTAGTTTGTGATGGGAGGTGACCTAAATTCAAACTTGGCCGAGATATTGCGGAGACACACAATCTGACCAAATACTTAGACATTGCAGCTAAAATTGAGGCCTTAAAAGTTTTGACCAGAAATGACTCAAATTCTAATTTGGCCAAGACATTATGGACACATTCATTTTTCACCAAATATCAAGTTATTTGAGCGAAAAATGAGGCCTCTAAAGTGCAAACAAGGTATTTCTAAGATGTGGCCTAATATTGACCTAGTTTTTTTTTTACCTTAATTGACCCAAAATAGAACTTTGATATCACCAAAATAACCATTCTGTCTTTTGAGCCAAAAATGTGGCCTCTAGAGTGCAAACAAGGTATATCTAAGATTTGACCTAGTGACCTAGTTCTTGACCCAAGGTGACCCAAATTTGAAGTTTGCTGAGATATCATGGAGACAAATATTCTGACACAGCATGATCATCAAAGCTAAACCTTGAGCATGTTATAATCAGGTGAGACAAAAAAGAATATCTCATCTTTCATAAGAGTTTAGAACTGTTTGTGACAGCTTACATGTCTTTTAAGTTCCTTCTTTAGTTGATCCAATCTGACTCCTGAGGCTTCAATCTCACTTAACTTCTTGTTGATATCTTTTATCTTGGCACTATTCTCTGACTAAATGATAAAAAATAAACTGTTCAATCATAATCCCATTCCCACACAATTCCACTTTTTTATGCCTCTCATCATAAAAGCTTTAGTAAACATTGTGGAAAATGAAGGAAGCAATTTCTTCATTTTCCACAATGTTTTCTACCCAAAGACAAAAATTTCATCCAATAAAAATTGTCATCTGCAAATTATTTATTTATGACAAGTCTAATATTTTATTGTGTTCGAAAGGATTCCAACACAACAATTCTTCATTTTAGAGTAAGACAAAAATACAACTGTTTAATGCATCATAGATAAATACTATTTCCAGTTATAACTGCCTAACTGAATGTGTACAGAAGTCCGAATTTTATCAAAAGGAAAGAATTCTAATGGGTATGTATCCTCATTTCTATTAACCCTTTCCTGGACAAACCCGGGATTTTACGTCACTGTGATTTTATACTTGAGAAAACATTGTGAAAAAAGAAGAAATTGCTTGTAACAAGCAATTTTTCATTTTTCCACAATATTTTCTACCACATAGGATGGTCAGATTTAAAATTACATGCATTTTTCATTGCCGTCTGCAACCTCTTTCAAATTGGACCAGTCTAAAATTTCATTAAACAGGAAAAGGTAAGCCTATTTCATATTCAAATTTTTAAAGCAGCTGTTGCACAGATATAAAAGAACAATTATATCAAAGAAAAGCCTACAAAGTACAACTCAAATGGAACTGGAATTCATTGGGTAAACACAATCTGTGATCTGTCGAAAGGACTGAAAATTGCCTGATTTGTGGTTTCCAAAACGTATCAATTACATCATTGGCTTCCACTAGTAATTCAGTGATTATCGACATCACCCAAAAACTAACGGCCTCCTGATAAATTCCAATGTTTCAAAGTAGGGCATAGTGAATATATCACATTAACAGGCCTCCTAGCAGGCCAAAACAAAAATAAAGGTTTTTATAAAGGCTCCAATGTATGAAAATAAAGGCCTTTTAGTGTAAAATATGAAAAAATAAAGAGTGAATAAAGGCTATTTTCGTCGAAGTTCTCATTTCTTTATTAAACCCACAGTCATACCAAAGTCATTTTTTGATGTTATATACTGTTTGAATTATGCAATATAATACATACCTTATTTAATGTGTATACCTATTTTCTCTGCATATTTATATCATACATAGCTCCTGTTTTACAGTGTAGGAAAATGCAGAACAAAATCCATTACTTGCTTTAAGCTAGCACGGCAACCAGTCAGAGCAAATATAAAGGTTTTGAGTGAGAATTACAGGCTATTTTGGCGTTTTAAAGGTTTTCTGGGGAAATGTAAAGGTTTTAAAGGTTTGCTCTGAAATTCAAGGTTTTTAAAGGTTTTAAAGGTTTCACTAGGAGGCCTGCATTAAATTACATCTATAGTGAATTAAGTAGACTGAACACAAAGAAACAATATTTATCATGAATATTACAATTAAAAAAGTCATAACTACATCTTAATCAAAGTTTTGTTTCATATTACCGTCCACATATTTTGCAAAATAATGGCATTTAATATCTAAGCTAAACTTTCTGCTGGAGGCAGTGGATGGTGCCAGCAATCTGTCAATTATAAAGATCTGAATATCTACCATCATATTTTTCTTCATTCTCTCACTCTGTTCTAGCTGTGTTTTTGTGTCTCTCAGATCATCCATCTTGGTCTGAATCTGTTTCTCTTCTTCCTCATAGGTTATCTACAAGGTAGATACAAAATGGCTTAGTTAGAAATACATTCTGGTTGTCTGGCCTTTTATCAATGTAGAATTAGTGAAATATACAAATATATGTTAGAGAGATTAAAATATGGACAACCCAGATCGGCATGCATTCCCTTCTTTTTTTTTCAACAATTATATGTCGGCTTATATACCATATTTGAGCACTCTGACTCTAAAAATGGGATATCTCCTAGCATCTGACATAACAAATTCAAGAGTTGTCTTAATTTAAAGAAGTTGCAGAGAACAATTTTCAGTTTCCTTAATTAAATCTTTGTCTATGGGGGTAGAAAACATTGCTGATAATGCAGAAATTGCTTGTCACAAGCAAATTCTTTGTTTTCCGCAATGTTTCCCTAAGCTTTTTTCTTAAAGGCCATAAAAAAGCGGGATTGTGTTGGAATGGGTTAGTAGGGGAATTAACACAACGAGCATGAAACTAATTTTGACCTTGACCTATACCTATGTTACCCCAAAATTAAAAGGATACCTCCTTTGGTCATGGTTCAGGTTTCAAGGTCTTGGTCAAATGGCGTACAACTTTTGACCTGATTGATCTATTAGTGTTATGATACATCCTTGAAGCTAGTGTTGTGCCAACAGTCGGTGACAATGAATTCATAATTCATTATTTGCATGACTTTTTAACCTTTGCATAGATTTCCATTGCTTTTGCTTTTTTACTTATGGATATCACTGTATTGAAAATTTGGAAGTCATAGCACTATTTAGTTAACCTGGGAAGGTTAACCCATTCCCACACAGTGGCACTTTTGAACGCCTCCCATGAAAAACAATTTGGAAATCATTGTGTTAAATGAAGAAATTGCTTGTGACAAGCAGTTTCTTCATTTTACACAATGTTTTCTATCCAGAAAGTTGAAAAAATCTAAAATTACATAAACTAAAATTGTCGTCTGCAACTCCTTTAAATTTGGACCAGTTTAAAATTGTGATGTCTGGTAATGGGTTAAATCCTGTATGTGGGATTAGGAGAAATTCGGTATAACTCAGAAAAATAAACAATTCTCTTTCCTAAAACAATTCCTATTTCAATCTCACGAGTCATCATGATGGCAATATCGGCAGAAAATAAAACATGAAGGTGCAACAAGAAAGAGTAATCCAGACATGTCAACGGTTGTCATATGCAAATAATAATACTGTAACTTTCTATGTTTTCCTGTAAGGAAATGGGGTTTAAATTCATATGGGGCTATCTAAGTAACAATATGATTCACAGATTTTCCCTCCAAAGACGTTAGTAATTTTTCAATGCATCACTAAACACAGGTGATCAACACCACATCTGCAGTTTCATTTCTCAGACCCTATCTACGTTATGGACCTAAACTGAAGCATCTTCTAACCCGACACATACATATACACACACACTCAGGCCCCAGGTCATTTTGTCTTTTAGAGCCTGACTAATAGCCTTTGTGATCACATAAAGCATTCATGCACATTGAAGTTATGCTACATACATGTTAGCATACAGCAGAGGTAGGTTGACAAGAGACCAAACGGACCAAACAGAAGCATACTAAACAATGCTAATTTATCAGCCCAAATGTATAAGCTCACAAAAAAGAAGTGACTACAGACAACAATACACAGCACAACATACACATTAAATGAAAGTGTAAAAATTAAAGGTGAAATTTCCTTCATGTTGAAGACCGATTAAGCAATCAATAATTGATCTGTTGAGTTGTGCAATGAATTGATAGTAATGTTCTGTCCAATTCCCATCACTACTTGTATCATTGGTAACAATTGCATGAAGTTTCTTGGTTGAAGGACAATTGGTTCTAGAGTTAAAGCATGGAAACAAAAAGTCTAGGGGTGAATGAATGGACTGACATTCAAAGTGAAACCAATATACCCCAGCCCTCTCTTATTTGTAGGGGTAATTAGACAGTTGGTATAATTCATACAAAAATGAATTCAAATTAACCTTCATTAAATGTATAGGTTGCAATAACAACATTGCCAAAGATGCAGCTTAGACAGGGATAAGCCACTACTTATTTTTTTTTAAAAAATCAGCCAAATTAAAATCTTATTTTTTGACTCAATGGTGTAAATAACCATTGGGGTCTGAGCATTTTTAGTGTCTAGAGACTTTGGGAAAAAAATAGCAAGCAGATCAATCCTGAAGAATAATTCCCCTTTATTTACCTTTATATCTCTGGTATTTGCCATCATCGATTCTAATTTTTTCTGCATATTTTTCAAGAACAATTGGTACTTATCATCTGAGATCTCACCGGATAGTCCTGAAACAACCAAGATTATATGTGTCTCATCACACAAAACCAAAATTTTCTGTGAAGTATTGAGCCTTGTTAGATTGCAGACATTGCACAGGCTAATCAGTTTGAAAAATGTTCTTTCAGAGATTTTCCATGTAAATCGACTAATCAACATTCATTTTTGAAATAAGAACCTTTGCTGAATCTGATATCTTTACCTAATATTTGAGCCTGTCCATGATGCTTCCCTCAAAACCGTGTGTGTGCCACGTAAAAAATGTATATTTGTGTCTGTTTACAGTTTTCAGAATGAGCTCTATACATAGATACTGACCAATTCTTCTTTAGAAAATCTAATAAACTTTGAGGCTATCCAGGCTTCTTAATGTCTGCACTTCACCCAAATGTCCATGGTGAATATCCTTTCTCACATTTGTCTCCCACCAATGGGTGAATAGTTGTAAACAAGTGGGATGAGCAGCTGGAGGTTCAGAAAGGATGTAGCGGTAGTACTGGTGTGAGAAATACCAGGAATCCATTGTTTGGTACACAAGCCGCCAGGATAAAACTGAAATACTATCAAAAGTGCGTTAAACCCAATTCAAACCAACAAATCTCTCAAATGTAAGATTGTTGGAAATATATAAATTACAGATTCATGTATATCATGGAATTCCTAGATTGTCCCTTTTTTGCACAAATTGTCACAAACATAAATTCTAGCCAATCAAATCATCTATATTAGAACTCCAGATCAAGACAGTGATTCAAATTTCAAGACAGAAAAATTGTCGATCAAACTATATTGAGGTATTCACTTAACCAATTCCACACGATCCCTCCATTTTTTGCCTCTCAAAAAAAATAGTTTTGAAAACAATGTGGAAAATCAAGAAATTGCTTGTTACAAGCAATTTCTGCATTTTCCACATAGCTTTTTACTAACAGGTTTAATGGCAGTTGCAATCTCTGTATAGATTTCCACTTTGATAGCAAATATATTCTAAAATTCAAATAAATATCCTAACTGGTACAAAGGGTTGTGCAGGAATAGTTTGAATGAATTACTGGCATTTTTACATCGGTATTTTTCAGACATTTGTAATAAATCAAACTCTTATAAAAATGTGTCATTTGGGGATCAAATATACATGAATTTACCTGTAAAATCATACTCAACAGCATATTCATGAATAAGTTTATCTCTCTTCTTGACATTTTCTTCTTGGCGCTGAAAATAGATTATTTCGAACTACTGCAGTCTTCATTCATTTATAGGGAGTAGAAAACTTAACCCTCCCTAAAGGTAAAATTGTTCAGCAAATTAATAAGTCTCAGTGTCTTTGTGGAAAGTAACAAGACAAGGTTATTTACTGCAATGTTATTGGTTTTTTTTTCTACAGGGTTGTGAAAAAGTGTGAAGAATTTGAATGGTCCATATGTTTTTTAATAAAATGTACTTTGAACAATTATCTGCAACTTTTTTCATTTTGATACATTCTATAATTTTAATTACTCTTAAATGATCATCACATAAACAAGAGATCCATGGGGCCTGAGATGCTCTACTGGCTATCAAGTTTTCCGTTAAAGTCATGATATTTAAGGAAGGTTATTGCTTAAAGAAGAATGCATACAGAAAAAAATGGACTTTATCCCCTTTATTATTTTGAGCAACAATCCTCAAGGCCCCTTTTCCCGTGTTTCATGACAAATCCACTCCATTTCAAAAAGCAAGCTTCCATATGACCATACAATCATCCTGTGAAATTTTCATCAGAATCTGACAATAATTGTAGACTTTATCACATAAACAGGATTGTTTTGAATGAAAATCCATAAGGCCCCTTTTCCTGTGTTTTCTGGTGGATTAATTTCATTCCAAAAGGAACTTTCCTAACAACCCTTCAACTGTCCTTTGAAATTTTAAAGACAATCTGATAATGATTGTGAACTTCATCACATACACAAGAATGTTTTGAATGATAATCTGTAAGGCCTCTTTTCCTTTGTTTCCAATGCCACAATTATTCCACGCATCTTTGAAGAGAATCCAACAAAACTGTTGACTTTAATATTTTAACAAAGATATTAAAATCATGTTCTCATAAGACCCCTTTTCCATTGATATATTACTGTTGGTTCTGTGAAATCTTAAAGTGGATCCAATGAAATATGGGGACTTCATTCTGTTTACTAGAATATTTAAAACAAGATGTGATTGTGAAACACCATGCCCCCGAAACAGGAATTCTTTAGAAACGGGTGATTTTTATTGATTTTTTTTCTTTGTTTTAGGGAAAAGGGTTAAAATTTTGACCTTGACCTTGATGAAATGACCTTCCCCAGTTGCACCTTGTTGAGACCTTTCTACATACCAAATATTAGCATTGTAACTTAATTAGGGATGAAGTTATAGGAAAATGTTTAGTTGGCAGGTTTAGTTTTGAGTAACGTTTTAGGCAAAAGGGTTAAAATTTTGACCTTGACCTTGATGAAATGACCCTCCCCAGTTGCACCTTGTTGAGACCTATCTACATACCAAATATAAGCATTGTAACTTAATTAGGGATGAAGTTATAGGAAAATGTTTAGTTGGCTGGTTGAGTTTTGCAGACAGACAGACAGACAGACAAACAGACAGACACCGGTAAAACAATATCTTCCAGATCTATCGATGCGGGGGCATAAAAATTCATATGGCCCCTTTTTACATGATACTTGATGGATTGTACCAAAAAAAGAATCATTTAAGTGATTGTACAATCATTCTGCAAAATTTTGAAGTGAATCTGGTGAAATCAAGATGACATCATGTGATTACTAGAGATTATTTCAGAAAGTTTTCAGAAAGTTTTTCATAAGGCCCATTTTTATGTGACACTTGCCATAATCAGATCCACTGTCAAAATCAACAATTGTAATCATGGTACAATCAATCTGTGTAATCTGTGGAATTTATTGTGTTAATGAGTTTATAGTGAAATCTTCATAGGGTCCCTTTTCCCATGATACTTTATAGAACAAACAAAATTTCAAAATTTCAAAAAGAACAATTCTAATGAAGGTACAATCAATCTGTAAAACAGTGGACTAAATTGTGTCAAGAATTTTTTGTAATAAACTTTCTATTAGGCCCCTTTTCTAGTGAAACTTAACAAATCAGACCCAATGTACAAAGGACATAGATAGTTTGAAGAAAATGATAAAGACTGAGGACTTTATTGTGATAATGATGTTTTTGTAATGAAATTTTCATAAGGCCCCTTTTCTTGTGTCACTTAACCAATCAGACCCAATTTACAATGGAACAATCCAAATGATGGTACAATCATTCTATTAAAGTTTGAAGAGATTCTGAGGATTTTGTAATAATTTTTCATACAGTGCCTTTTCCTATGATGCTAGACAGATTAGGCCCAATTTGGAAAGAAACAATCTTAATGATCGTAGAAACATTCTGTGAAAGTTTGAACAGAATCCGATGAAAACTACAGACTTAATCTTGGTGTAGAGATTCTAAAATAAAATTTTCATAAGGCGCCTTTTCCTGTGATACTTGAAGGATCAGGTCTCATGTCAGCATCAACTATCGTAATTATTGTACAATGATTCTTTGAAGGTTTGAAGAAAATCCAATGAAAGCTCTTGACTTGGTTACAAGAATCATAGATAAAATTCTCAAAAGGCCCCTTTTCCAATAATACCAGACAGATCAGGCCCATCTTGAAAAGAAACAATCCTTGTGATGGTAAAATCATAATGTGAAAGTTTGAACAGAATCTGATGAAAACAGTGGACTTTATTGTCGTACAAGGTTTTCAAAATTAAATTTCATAAGACTCCTTTTTCTGTGATACTTGACGGATCATGTCTAATGTCAACATCAACAATCATCATCGTTGTACAATTATTCTGTGAATGTTTGAGGAAAATACGATGAAAGCTCTGGTCTTGGTAACAAGGATTTCTAAATGACATTTTCATAAGGCCCCTTTTCCTATGTTTCTTGACAGTTCCAACCCCTGTTATGAAAAGAATGATCCTTATGACCTTACAATCATTCTGTGAAAAGTTCAACAAAACTGATCAAAGCTGTGGGCTTAATTGTGTTAACAGGAATTTTTCAATTAAATTTTCACATAGCCCCTTTTCCCATGTTACTTGATGGATCTGAACCTATTCCAAAGGGAACTTTACTTACAAAAGTATAAATTTCTGTTTGAGTATGAAGACAACCCAATGGAATCTGTGGACTTTAAAGCATTAATTAGGATTTTTTTAATCAAATTTTCCTAAGGCCCCTTTTCCTATGTTTCTCAATGGATCAGACCCCATTTGACAGGAACAGTCCTTATGATAGTACAATTATTCTGTGAAGGTTTGAAGTCAATCAGGTGAAATCTGGGGCCATGATCTTTTTATTAAATTTTCATATGGCCCCTTTTCCCATGATACTTAATGTATCAAACTCACTTCCGAAAGGAACAATTCAATTAATGTAAAAATCATTCTGTGAATGTTTGAAGATAATTTTGTGAAAAAAAAAGGACTCTATTGTGTTTACAAGGATTTTTTAATTTATTTTTCATAAGGCCCCTTTCTCCAACGGTCCTTGATAGATCATACCCAATTTCGAAAGGAACAATCCTCATGATTGAACAATCATTCTGAGAAAGTTTGAAGAGAATCTGATGAAAACTGTGGACTCTAGAGTGTTAACTAGGATTTTTTATTAAGCTTTCACAAGGCCCCTTTTCCCTGGTTTCTTAATGGATCTGACCCAATTTCAAAAGGAATTATCCTTATGATGGTACAATCATTCTGTGAAAGTTTGAAGAGAATTTGATGAAAACTGTTGATCCTAGAGTATTAATAAGGATTTTTATACTAAATTTACTAAAGGCCTATTTTCCTGTGTTTGATGACTGATCGTACTTAATTTTGAAAGGATTGTTTGAATGGGGTTAAACGCTGCTTTTTACAGTATTTCTGTTAATTGAACTTGCATGAGCACCTAACAATGGATTCCTAGTATTTCTCACACTAGTACACTACCACTACATCCTTTCCTAGCTTCCAGCTGCTATCCCACTTAGTTTTACTATTATCCACCCATTGGTGAGAGACAAATGTCAGAAAGAATATGTACCACTACCGGGGATCAAAGCCATGACATCACATAATTGAAGATAAGGAGCCTCACGTGCTATCAACTGGGCTATGAAGGCAGCCAAATTACGAAAGGAACAATCCTTATGGTAGTATAATCATTCTGTGAAAGTTTGAAGAGAATCCGATGAAAACTGTGGACTCTAGAGTGTTAACAAGGATTTCTTAATAGATAATTCATTAAATCTTAACCCTTGTCATGCTGAACCCGGAATATTCCGGTTTTGGCAGGAGGTCTAGACTAAGATCAGACTGCATTTATGTGCAGGCTGATCTTAGTCTATATCTCCTGCTTGTACTTATCTTGCGAGAGTTTCCCATAAAGTTTATTCCTAAAACAAATATTCATTTTTGAACAACAAGTTCTATCAGTGCTTTCAGCCCTTTGATTTGACAGCAAGTCAGGTAATTCAGCCATTTGATTTGACAGCAAGACAGGTAATTATACAGCATGACAAGGGTTAATAAGGCCCCTTTCCACTGTTACTTGACAGATCATGCCCAATTCTGAAAGGAACAATGCTTATTATTGAAAAATCATTTCTGTGAAAGTTTGAAGAGAAACAAATGAAAACTGTGGACTCTTGAGTGTTAAGGAGGATTTCCAATGTATCTTTTAATTAAATTTTCATAAGGCCCCTTTTCCCATGTTTCTTGAAGGATCATACCCAACGATCCTTATGATGGTACAACCATTCTGTGAAAGTTTTAAGAGAATCTGATGAAATCTGTGAACTCCAGAGTGTTAACGAGAATGATTTGAATCTTTTAATTAAATTTTCATAAAGCCCCCTTTCCTGTGTTTCTTGACTGATCTGAGCCATTTTCAAAAGGAACAATCCTTATGATGGTACAATCATTCTGAGAAAGTTTGAAGAGAATCAAATGAAAACTGTGGACTCTAGAGTGTTGATGAGGAATTCTAATGGATTTTTTTAATTAATTTTTCATAAGGCCCCTTTTCCCATGTTTCTTGACTGATATACCCAATTTTGAAAGGAACAATCCTTATAATGGTAAAATCATTCTAAGAAAGTTTTAAGAGAATCTGATGAAAACTGTGACTTCTAGAGTAATAATGAGGATTTTCCCATGAAAATTAGGCCCATTTTCCCTTGTTTCTTGATGGATCTGACCCAATTTCAATAGGAACTATCCTAATGATGTTTTAATCATTCTGTGAAAGTTTAAAGTGTATCCGATGAAAAATGGGGACTTATTATGTTAACTATGAATTTCATTTTAAAAATTCTTTGAACAGGAAATTAAACAATGTTGTATGTTCTGTTTTGAGACAAAAAATACGCAATTGAAATACTTAAAATGCTGACAGGTGATTTTAAATGCGTATTTCTTATCCTCTGAGTTTTTTTAAAATCCATTTTTGGTGATTTTTACGCAATAACAAATCTTATTTGCAGCTCTACACCACTTCTTATGAATGTTGCTTGATTCTTTACCCTTGTCATGCTGAACCCAGAATATTCCGGTTTTGGCAGGAGGTGAAGACCAAGATCAGCCTGCACGTAAGTGCAGTCTGATTTTGGTGTACACCCCCTGCTTGTTCTTTTTCTGTCAGAGTTGTATATTAAATTGATTTCTAAAAGAAATATTGATTTTTGAATAAGTTCTATCAGTGATTTCAGCCCTTTGATTTTACAGCCCTTTGATTTTACAGCAATTCAGTAAGGTAATTTATACAGCATGACAAGGGTTAATACTTCTCAGAATTTAGTAGGCGTGTCTGTCCTAATCTAACAATGCAATATCCGAGTGCAGCACTGATTGGACAGGCTAACCAGTCTTGTTGGCCCAATGGTACCAGTCTAGTATAAGGTTAATTGGTAGAATTGTAAGTACTAGTAAAAGTCGCCCTGAATCACTACGCCCATTAGTGATTTGGCTTTTTCCACAGTTAGTTTCATGAATGTATTTACTTTTCAAATAGTACTAGGAAAACAGATGAACCAATTCGCATGCCATGATACATATCTTTTATATCATCTTCAGATTCCTAAAGCAAAAAGGGAATTCAGTCAAGTGCCATAGTGCAGTCTGTTCCTGACATCAATGAAAATTAAGCACAGAAGAGTTTTGTTTCTTGTACACTACACTTCTTCTTGATAGAAACAATTTACCAACCAAATTTCATTATCACAGCTACCTTACTATGCTCTGAACAAAATTCAAGTATCAAAAACAATAAAGGGTAATAAGTAAAGGCCTATGCATAGCAGAGTTACAGTTCTTGTGCACAACACTTCCCTTGCTAAGATTAATCCGATAGGTCAGTCATTACTATTAAACTAGATAGATACTAGATAGATATGCTACAGACAACGTTCCCCTTGATAAGATCTATATACATATCTTTAGTTTAACCCTTTCAAGTTTTAGGAAACTTTATACTAGTCCTAATTCAAAGAGGTTCCATAAGACAATGAAAATATCATGCCATTTGAAATGAAATCATCCCATGTGGTAGAAAATATTGTGGGGAAAGGAGAAAATGCTTGTTACAAGCAATTTCTTCTTTTCCAACAATGTTTTTTCAAGTATAAAATCACAGGAACGTAAAATCCCGTGTTTGAACGAGAAAGGGTTAAAAACAATCAAGGGTAATAACTCAAAATCTGAGCAAAGTAGAGTAGAGTTATGTTTCTTGTGCAAAGCATTTCCCCTTGATATGATTTATATACCCATGAAATTTCATAATCGAAGGTATCATACTTTCAGATATGCTACAGACAAAATTTAAGTAAAAAAAAACAACAAAGGCAATAACTAAAATAACTCACCCTTGACAAGATCCAGTTACCCATGAAGTTCATAATCACTCTACCCATAGAGATGTGCTCTGGACAAAATTCAAGTCAGAAAAACAAATAAAGGTAATAACCCAAAAAGTAAGCATTGTAGAGTTAGGATTCTTGTAGATTGCACTCCGTATACATGCAATGTATACAAATGCCCAAGTTTCAAGTCAGTTAGACAAAAGGTGTTGAAGTCTTGCATTGCACAAAGAATTGGACACTGTATGCCCATGGGTGATCCTATATGTCCTGTCTTTGGCAGGTATATAAAGATGAACGCTTTGGGCCGCGTAGTTTGGTAGAAGTTTGCACTTGCAATTATTATAATATCACTTTGTAAAAGGGCGAAGAAAAAACTGACCTCAGCCTCTTGTTCAAGCCTTCCAACCTCCATCAACAATGTAGATCTCTCACGGCCTATCTTTTCTTCTTGTCTGCTTAACTCTTCATTTCTGTCTTCAAACTATAATTGCAACAAACTCTTTACCGCAAAGCACAGATGACTTACATTCATAACACATTTAATCACAGTTTCATTTCCACTGTATGTTTTTTTTTACATCAATGATACCATTTATTGCTAATAACAAATGAATTTTTTGCCTACTTTTAACCCATTCCAAGATGGACATTTTTAAGCTGGTCCAAATTGAAAGGAGTTGCAGACAAAAACTCAAAGTTTATGAAATTTCATAGTTTTTTTTTTAACTTGTTACAAACAATTTCTTCATTTTACACAATGTTTGACCAAATGTTTTTCTTGAGGGCTTCAAAAAGCATCATTGTGTGGGAATAGATTAATCTTTTTATAATTATTGGAAAAAAACAGAATTTAAAACAAGTTCTTTTTTAGTGTTTATTCTTTAAGTATTTTTCATGCTACAAATGTCCCGAGACAATACAACTAGAGATAATGATGGTCCTATAGCGCTCACTTTCATAGCTATCACAAATAATGACTAAGTGAGTCAAATTAAAATAGGGCCTGCCATGGCAGTGCCATAATATAACCTTAAAATTATTAGTCAAACAACTTTTATGGAAGGTCATGCAACATGTAAAAATGAAAACTTTCAGCTTTTTTGGTTTGTTAGAATTCCTTTGTAAACTAGAGCTGTCGCCCTCAAGGGCTGACGAGAATACCCCCCACACCGTTAAAAAGGCTTTTCTATGAAGGAGTGGAATTTGAAGCTGTGTAATCACATGCATGTCATGGTGGATGAACATTGTCAACCCTCCACCTCTTTCTGATTTTGTGTTTGTTGCTAGAGTTGACTGATTAGGAAAGGTTGGTCAATATGAGCCTATGTTAAAGAAAACTGTGTGAGGAGATGATGACACAAAATTATATCCACGAAAAGTCAATATGAGCCTATGTTTAATTTTTGACCCCCGGGGGGCGGGGTCAAATTTGACCTCACGAAATAAACCGTTCAATATTTTGTAAAGGTCAACAAGATGATGTTACTTACCAAATTTGGTAACTCCCTCTATGGTTACTGAGTTTTGTAATTTTAAATTTTGACTACTCCCCCCCCCCATTAAAAAGTTCAAAATGGCATAACTCTGAAACTAACGACTGGATCAAGATGAAAATTGCAGGTGCACAACTTCATATGATAGGAAACAACCTGATAAAATTTCAGCAAAATTGTGCAATTTTAAATTTTGACTACTCCCCCCCCCCCCCCATTAAAAAGTTCAAAATGGCATAACTCTGAAACTAACGACTGGATCAAGATGAAAATTGCAGGTGCACAACTTCATATGTTAGGAAACAACCTGATAAAATTTTAGCAAAATTGGTCAAAAAATGTGGGAGGAGAAGAGGACACAAAATTATGTCCACGGACGGACGGACCGACGTACAGACGGATAGATGGACGGACGGACAACCTGATTCCAGTATACCCCCCCATAACTTCGTTGTGGGGGGTATAAAAATGGTCAATAAAGAACAATGCAGGCA
Source organism: Fragum fragum (assembly GCA_946902895.1). Classification (NCBI taxonomy): domain Eukaryota; kingdom Metazoa; phylum Mollusca; class Bivalvia; order Cardiida; family Cardiidae; genus Fragum; species Fragum fragum. Next base: position 5,823,523 of record OX336369.1, read on the forward strand.
TCATTTTAACAACTTAAGTAAAAAGCAACTGGATGATGTAACACTCATATTATATAACCCCTTATGGTCCATAAGGAGATGATTTTGAAGATATACTTTCTTTATACAAGAGGCCCATGAGGGCCTGAGACGCTCTACTGGTTATCAAGTTTTCCGTTAAAGAAATCTGATATTTAAGGAAGTTAATTGCTCAAAGGAGAATGCATAATGAAAAAAAAGGGGGCTTTATCCCCTTTATCATTTTAAGCAACAATCCTCAAGGCCCCTTTTCCCATGTTTCATGACGGATCCACTCCATTTCCAAAAGAAAGTTACCTTATGACCCTACAATCATTCTGTAAATATTTCATCAGAATCTGACAATAATTGTGGACTTAATCACATAAACTGGATTGTTTTGAATGAAAATCAATAAGGCCCCTTTTCCTGTGTTTTCTGATTGATCAATTTCATTCCAAAAGGAACTTTCCTTACAACCCAACAATTGTCCTGTGAAATTTAAAAGACAACTTGATAATGATTGTGATCTTCATCACATACACAAGAATGTTTTGAATGATAATCTGTAAGGCCCCTTTTCCTGTGTTTCAAATGCCACAAGTATTCCGTGCATCTTTGAAGAGAATCCAATAAAAAACTGTTGACTTTATTGCTTTAACAAAGATATTAAATTCAAGTTCTCATAGGGCCCCTTTTCCCGTGATATTTTACTGTTGGTTTTATCATTCTATGAAAGTTCAAAGTGAATTTGATGAAATATTGTAAACTCATTATGTTTACTAGAATATTTAAAAAAAAAAAATCGTATGGCCCCTTTTTACATGATACTTGATGGATTGTACCCAGTTCTGAAAAGAACCATCTAAGTATTTGTACAATCATTCTGTGAAATTTTGAAGTGAATCTGGTGAAATCAAGGGACATCATTGTGTTAACCAGAATATTTAAAAAAGTTTTTCATGAGGCCCCTTTTTATGTGACCCTTGCTATAGTCAGATCCACTGTCAAAATTAACAATTGGAATGATGGTACAATCAATCTGTGTAATCTGTGGAATTTATTGTGTTAATGAGTTTATAGTGAAATATTCATAGGGCCCCTTTTCTCATGATACTTTACAGAACAAACCAAATTTCAAAAGGAACAATTCTAATGAAGGTAGAATCATTCTTTAAAAGGTCAAAGAGAATCAATGAATACAGTGGACTGAATTGTGTCAAGAATTTTTGTAACTAAATTTTCATAAGGCCCCTTTTTCTGTGAAACTTAACAAATCAGACCCAATGTACAAAGGAACAATCCTAATGATAGTTTGAAGAAAATGATAAAGACTGAGGACTTTATTGTAATAATGATGTTTTGTAATAAAATTTTTATAAGGTCCCTTTTCTTGTGTCACTTAACCAATCAGACCTAATTTACAAAGGAACAATCCAAATGATGGTACAATCATTCTATTAAAGTTTGAAGAGATTCTGATAAAGACTGAGGGCATTGTTGTGTTTATGAGGATTTGGTAATAATTTTTCATACAGCCCCTTTTCCTATGATACTAGACAGATCAGGCCCAATTTGGAAAGAAACAATCCTTATGATGGTACAAACATTCTGTGAAAGTTTGAACAGAATCTGATGAAAACTGCAGACTTTATCTAGGTGTCAAATTTTTAAAATAAAATTTTCATGAGGCTCCTTTTCCTGTGATACTTGAAGGATAAGGTCTCATGTCAACATCAACAATCGTGATTATTGTACAATGATTCTGTGAAGGTTTGAATAAAATCCAATGAAAGCTCTGGACTTGGTTACAAGGATTATAGATAAAATTCTCTAAAGGCTCCTTTTCCCATGATACTAGACAGATCACGCCTAATTTGAAAAGAAAGAATCCTTATGATGGAATAATCATTCTGTGAAAGTTTTAACAGAATCTGATGAAAACTATTGACTTTATTGTGGTACAATGATTTTAAAATTAAATTTCATAATGCTCCTTTTCCTGTGATACTTGACGGATCAGGTCTAATGCAAACATCAACAATCATTATTATTGTACAATTATTCTGTGAATGTTTGAAGAAAATCCGATGAAAGCTCTGGACTTGGTAACAAGGATTTATAAATGAAATTTTCATAAGGCCCCTTTTCCTGTGCTTCTTGACAGTTCAAACCCTGTTATGAAAAGAATGATAGTTATGACCTTCCAATCATTCTGTGAAAGTTTCAACAAAATCTGATCAAAGCTGTGGGCTTTATTGTGTTAACAGGGCTTTATTAATTGAATTTTCATATAGCCCCTTTTCCCATGTTACTTGATGGATCTGAACCAATTCCAAAGGGAACTCTTCTTACAAAAGTATAATTATTCTGTTTGAGTATAAAGACAACCCCATCTAATCTGTGGACTTACAAGCATTAATTAAGATTTTTTTAATTGAATTTTTCCTAAGGCCCCTTTTCCTATGTTTCTCAATGGATCAGACCCAATTTGAAAGGAACAATCCTTATGATGGTACAATCATTATGTGAAAGTTTGAAGTCAATCAGGTGAAATCTAGGACCATTACATGTTCACTAAGATTTTTTTATTAAATTTTCATAGGGCCCCTTTTCCCATGAAACTTGATGGATCAAACCTACTTCCGAAAGGAACAATCCATTTAATGTAATAATCATTCTGGGAATGTTTGAAGAGAATTTGTTGAAAACTATGTACTCTATTGTGTTTACGAGGACTTTTTCAATCCAGTTTTAATCGGGCCCCTTTTTCCTGTGGTCCTTGACGTATCATACCAAATTTTGAAAGGAACAATTCTTATGATGGTACAATCATTCTGTGAAAGTTTGAAGTCAATCAGATGAAAACTGTGGACTCTAGAGTGTTAACAAAGATCTTTTCCAATGTTTCTTGAGGAATCATATCCGATTCCAAAAGGTACAATCCTTATGATGGTACAATCATTCTGTGAAAGTTTGAAGAGAATCTGTTGTAAATTGTTGGCTCTAGATTATTAATGAGAATTTTTTATTAAACATTTCATAAGGCCCATTTTTCCTGTGTTTCTTGATGATCATACCAAATTTCAAAAGGAATGATCCCTATGATAGTACAATCATTCTGTGAAAGTTTGAAGGGAATCCGATGAAAACTATTGACTCCAGAGTGTTAAAAAGAATTTTTTAATTAAATTTTCCTAAGGCCCCTTTTCCCCTGTTTCATGACAGATCAGACCCATTTTCGAAAGGAACGATCCTTATGATTGTACAATCATTCTGAGAAAGTTTGAAGAGAATCCGAAGAAAACTGTGGACTCTATCGCGTAAACGAGGATTTTTAATGGAGTTTTTAATTGAATTTTCATAAGGCCCCTTTTCCGGTGTTTCTTGACAGATCAAACCCAATTTTGAAAGGAACGATCCTTATGTTGGTACAATCATTCTGTGAAAGTTTGAAGAGAATCCAATGAAAACTGTGGACTCTATCGCGTAAACGAGGATATATAATTGAATTTTTAATTAAATTTTCATAAGGCCTCTTTTCCCGTGTTTCTTGACAGATCATACCAAATTTCCAAAGGAACGATCCTTATGTTGGTACAATCATTCTGTGAAAGTTTGAAGAGAATCCAATGAAAACTGTGGACTCTATCTCGTAAATGAGGATTTTTTAATTAAATTTTCATAAGGCCCCTTTTCCTGTGTTTCTTGACGGATCATACCCATTTTCAAAAGGAATGATCCTTATGTTGGTACAATCATTCTGAGAACGTTTGAAGAGAATCTGATGAAAACTGTGGACTCTATCTCATAAACGAGGATTTTTAATTGAATTTTTAATGAATTTTCATAAGGCCCCTTTTCCGGTGTTTCTTGACAGATCATACCCATTTTCAAAAGGAATGATCCTTATGTTGATACAATCATTCTGTGAAAGTTTGAAGAGAATCTGATGAGAACTGTGGACTCTATCGCATAAACGAGGATTTTTAATGGAGTTTTTTATTAAATTTTCATAAGGCCCCTTTTCCTGTGTTTCTTGATGGATCATACCCAATTTCAAAAGGAAGGATCCTTATGATGGTATAATCATTCTGTGAAAGTTTGAAGAGAATCCAATGAAAACTGTGGACTTTATCGAGTAAACAAAGATTTTTTAATTAAGTTTTAATTAGGCCCCTTTTCCCGTGTTTCTTGACGGATCTGACCCAATTTCGAAAGGAACGATCCTTATGATGGTACAATCATTCAGTGAAAGTTTGAAGAGAATCCGATGAAAACTGTGGACTTTATCGCGTAAACAAGGAAAAGTTTAACGGACGTACGATGGACGGACAGACGATCGGACGGACGCACGGACGCCGGATGGGAAAAAGCCATCGCTATAGCTCTAGTGGCCTTCGGCCAGTAGAGCTAAAAAAAGGTATCTCTCAGCAGTAACCCAACTGGGACCCTAAAGGCATTATATTAACAAATTTTGTAGAGGCAATCAATGATGCCAAATGCAAAGTATCAAATCTCTAGGCCTCCTGTTTTTTTTAAAAATGTTTGTTTCTATGTAAAATAGGGTACAATTGGACTGATATCAAATGACACAAGGGGAATTTTTTAATAAAGCTATTAAAGAGCACCATAAGATAATGTCACACACTTAATCCTTTCCTGTTTTTCAAAATTTTATACCTGCCCAATTTCAAAGGATTTGCAGTCAAAAATTCAAAGCGGATTTGATTTGATAAATAACCATTCAGTAGGGAAGAAAATAATGTGGAAAAAGAAGAAATTACTTGTAACAAGCAATTTCTTCTTTTTCTACAATGTTTTTTCAATTATAAAACAGGGTTCAAACAAACCTTCTTCAACAAAATTCCATATTTCCATGATTTTTCCATGATTAGGAATAGCTGTACTAGTAGACGACGGTATAACCGTAAAAGTAGTTACACCGTTAAAAAAATCAATATGAGCTATTCATACCAAGACTTTTTGTTCCAAGAGTGATTATTGCCTTTAATTAAGGCAAAATACTTCTTTTTAAAACACTTTTCATTCATTCTTTTAATTCTACATTGTCTTAGATGAATTCCATGATAATTTTCATATTTTCCATGATTTTTGACAAAATTCCTTGATTTTTTCATGATAAAACCAATATTATCAAAATTTCATGATTTTTCTGGACAGCACCTATTTTCCGACTTTTCCAGAACTGTATGAACCCTGCATAATCTCAGGGACGTAAAAACCAGTGATTGAAAGAGAAAGGGTTAATATCAAGTTTCTATGCCATATGATTTGTCAGGTGAGGACTTTTCAAGATTTTCTTTTTTGGTTGAAAGTAAATTTGGATGTACCTAGCCGAAACCAAAATGCCAAATTAAGGGCATTAATTTACCAGCTTTTGTAGAGGCCGACTAGGTGATGAATCATGAGACATACCCTCTTTCTGCTGAAACACACCAGTGAGGCAGAAGGCATTTATAAGAGGCTTTAAGATTTTTAAAAAAAAATCTGAGAAGAAGGACGGGTATGTATAAAACATGGGTGTTTAATAGAACCTTAACGATAATTCATGCCTTTATGGTTTCTCAGTTACTACATTTTCAAATAGTTTCCAAGCAAGACAGCTTACCTCTTGTAATGTCCTCTGTCTTTCTTCTAGTTTGTCCTTGAATTCTGCCAAAGTTCTCTTCAATTCTTCATCAGAACCTAATAATAATACAGAACCCATATTGAATATATTATTTCCTGCTAAATGATCTACTGGTTCTTCAATACTAGAGTACCACAAGTGGATTCCTGGCACTTGGATTTTTGGTACTTAGACAACATTAAATTAAAGTAAAAAAGAGATGTTGTTACAATAAAAATAATTAATTACTTTATTGATAGCAAGCAATAATCTTCAGACAGAGAATATATATTCTCATTTTTAAGAAGGTGTCATTTCCAATACCATATAATTTTGAATGATGACAATACATATGCTAGGGCTGTAACAGCTATTTGCCACACAATTTGTAGCTAACATTTAAAACCAGGCTACAAATGATGGATTGAATATATATCTCACCAGTAATTCATACAAGAGCTGTCAGAGGACAGCAACACTTGACTATTTTGAGTGCCTAAGTAGTAACAGAGATAAAAATTCTTTCGAATAAAACTTTAAGTAAAACAGGACTTTATAAGTCCCAAAAGGGTTAAAATTCCATTAAAATGAATGTCTGAGTAATTCATCTAATATGCTGGTCACAAAAAAATGTGCAAAGTTTCAAAGCAAAAGCATTAATAGAAAAGAGTCATCAAAGATATATGCGTTTGCACATAAGAATTAACCAAGAATTTCTTAGCCCTAAAAGGGTTAAATTCCTCTAAAATGAATGTCAGATTATTAAATCTCTGTCTAGAGGCTGATACCATTGTCACAAAAGCATGTGCAAAGTTTCTAAGCAAAAGCATTAGTAGAAAAGGAGATATGACACTTGCCCTTAAGGTTTAACCAAACCATTACGCCAACGCCGATGCCAACACCTAGGTGACCAAAATAGCCCCCCTATTCTAGAAGAGCTAAAAATGAAAATTATTTTGATGGTCATCTTTGAAATGAGCAATTTGACAAATTTTAAAAACAAACTTGCCCTAGGTACTGATGAGAGGTAACCACAAACAAAGTATCATGGAAATCTGTTGAGATATAAAGGACTTGTTGTATCTCAAATAATTTGTCAGATGGTGGCAATGTTGGCTAATTTACCTCCAATCTACTTTGTAAGTATTTGGTGTAATAATCATTCTTAAGTATTGCACAGCAATACCAAGTCCCCTACTAGTTTTATATACATATATCGCTGTCTTACTGTTGTATCTGGCTTTAGGCGAAAATCCATTTTTTGAACAAGAGGACCATGATGGTGCTATATTGCTCCCTTGAGTATGATGGCTCAAGGCTTTATGATATATACAAAATATCAAAGCCCCACACCAATTCATTTTTGAAAAGAAGATTTTCTCCTTTAATCCTAGGTTTATTGAAGACCCCATATAGGGCTAATTTGCAGAGTATGTTAGTTCTTTGAATTATTTTGGTAGAGGGTCAATAGGCATTGATACATAACAAATATCAAAGCTCTAGGCATTATGGTTTAGGAGGAGAAGATTTTGAAAGATATCCTTCTTTATCCATTTCTAAAAACAAGAATTGCACAAAAAAGGGTTTTCTTTTCCCAATATGGTAATTCTCTGAAGTATTTTGGTAAATGTACAATAGACTTTGATACATACAAAATATTAAAGCTCTAGGCCTTATGACTTGGGACAAAAAGATTTCAAAGAATTCCCATCTATGTAGAATTAGGGATCAAATGGAAAAGGGTAAATTTTCAATGGTACGGTAATTCTTTAAAGTATTTTGGTAAAGGGTCAACAGATAATTATCTATACCAAATATCAAAGCTTTAAGCCTTATTGTTTGGGAGGAGAAGAGTTTCAAAGATTTCCTTCCTTATTGATTTGTAAAATCAGGGATTGTACAGAAAAGGGCTAATTTTCTGATAATGGTAATTCTTTGACGTATTTTAGTAAAGGGTGGATAAATGAAAAATTGTACCCAATATCAAAGCTCTAGGCCTTATGGTTTTGGAGGAGAAGATTTTCAAAGATTTCCTTCTTTATTTTATTGTAAAATCAGAGATCCCACAGAAAAGGGCTAATTTTCAGAGTACTGTGGCCGTACGGTGACCAATCACAATAGCTCACCCAGAGCACTTCTAGCTCAGGTGAGCTCAAAAAACAAACACCAGGTATCTCTTTTTGTTGTTCATACTCAATTCTTTCTAGCATTTTGATTGATTGATTGATTGGATGGGGTTTAACACCACTTTTAAAAGTATTTCAGTCATATTGCAATGGATTCCTGGTATTTCTCACACCAGTACTACCACTACATCCTTTCCTAGCCTCCAACTGCTATCCCACTTAGGTTTACAATTATCCATCCATTGGTGAGATCAAATGTTGGAAAGAATATGTGCCGTCCCCGGGTATCGAACCCATGACATCCCCTAGTTGAATATTGAGAGTCTGATGCATTACCAACTGCGCTATGAATGCTGCTCACGGAAAACTGTATTTCTAAGTTGATGCATGACCAACTGCACTATGACTGCAGCTCATGGAAAACTGTATTTCTTTAAGTCCAGAATCCATATTATCCTCAAAATTCAATGGACCGGAACAAAACTTGACTTAGTTCTGTTATTCCTTGATGCAGACTACCAGAAAACCAGGCTGACAGACGAAGTGCAAAGCTAAATACCCCTACCAGCAGAACCAAAAGGGCTAGTAAACACTTTTTTTGGTTATTGGCAACTTTCCTTTCAAGGAACAGCCTCTAGTCTAATGGTTTCAAGCAAGAGTCCTGAAAAATAACATGTATAAACAGCTGGATTGACATGACAAAACAAATGATTCCGTTCTTCTTTGTAATCAATCTAATGTGTGAAACCCATATATTACCTTGGAATTCATTTTTAATTTGATGTTGAAGCTCCTCAGAATGTTTCTCAATCTGCTTTTTCTCACTACTCAGTTGGGCTGAAAATAATCATTAATCCTTGTCATACTGAATAAATTGCCTTTGCTTGTAAAATCAAAGGTACTGAAAGAACTTGTTCAATGATCTATTTTTCTTTTAGAAATTGATTTCGTAAACAATTCTTGTAGGAAAAGTACAAGCAAGAGGTGTAGACCAAGATCAGACTGCATTTTTGTGCAGGTTGATCTTGGTCTACACCTCCTTCCAAAACCAAAATATTTCGGGTTCAGCATGACAAAGTTCAATTTTTCTGAAACTTAAAATTTCAAGAACTAAAAATAATAGCTTGACCCTTACCATTTTTATGACTTTAACCTAAGCATCATTAGAACAAGTTGTTTTGTTTAAAAAAATAATAATAATATAAAATTACCTAGCAATATTTTTACCCATTACCAGATGACAACAAATTAGATTGTTGCAAATTGAAAGGAGTTGCAGAATTAATTTTTTGTTGATCAATTTCCAAAAATTATGTCTTTTGGGGTAAAAAGATTGTGGATAATGAATAAATTTCATTTTCCACAATGTTTTCTGAAGCTTTTCTTCTTTGGGCGTCAAAAGTGTCATTGTTTGGGAATGAGTTAAAAAAGTTTGACTTTTACAAAAATCCTTACCCTTGTGAGATTACCTTCACCTTGACAATACTAAATAGATGAGAGGTACATCATACCAAATATGAGCTCTTAAGGGTACAGGAAAATGCTTAGATTAACAGTCGAGTTTTGGATAGACTGATGAAAGAATAGCAAAAACACAATCTGACCATGAATCATTAAATACTCCTGTTCTTATTAGTGGGGAAGGAGTAAATATTTGACAAAGAGGTATCTCAGTACATATAAGCTAAATTGATACTCAATGTTGAGACTTTTAATCTCTTGGTTGGCTGAGAATTTAAATAAGTCATCATCGAATAATTTAATTGTTAGTTTCGTCTATCAAAAATGAGCATTCTGACTGGTCAAAAAATTTGATTCATACCTCCATGAACAAAATTTTGAGCACGCAGCCATTTTGTATGCTTCCGAATAAAATAGTTCCATACAAAAAGGTATCAAAATTTGTACAGCTTTTGTTTTTTTCGCTCGATGCTATTAAATTATAAGAAATGAAGAGAATGTTTTTTGTTTTCATGGAGGTATGAATACAGTGTGATTAGGTTTTTCGGTTCATACCTCCATGAAAACAAAAAATTTTCTCTTCATCTCTTAAATATAACAAACTGATGGGCTGCTGCTGTCAATCAAAAAATTAATTTACAAACCAAATTATTCACATAGATTGGATGTGAACTTTGATCTTTTGAACTCTGCATTTATGTGAAGAATTTTTGTTGGTTTGGCAACTTAAATATTTAACTATAGTGGCATTTAATACGCCTCAGTTGACATGCCATTTTGGAGGTCATTGACGGGGTCAGCGATCTGTCAGTAGCAATCCAGATATCAGCAAACTATACATTCTTAGGCAACATTGAATACATTTCAAGTAAATTATTACGCCACTTTAAGTATATATATTTTAGGTAGGTTTTACAACATTAACCCTTTCCTGTTTTCCAAACTTTAAGACTTGTCAAATCTGAAAGAAGTTACAGAAAACAGAAGACAACTAAAAGGGAGTGCAATTTGAAAGGAAACCAATCTAAAGGGTAAAAAATGTTGTGGGAAAGGAAGAAATGGCTTGCTATAAGCCATTCATTCTTTTTCTTCAATGTTTTCTCATGTATATAATCACAGGTAACTAAAACCAGGGATTGAACAGGAACGGATTAAAACATTTGATTACTCACTTATTTCATTACGTATCTCAAAAATCTCTGCTGACTGCTCCTCAATCTGATTTAACTTCTCCTGTAACAAGGAAAGAAACAAAATTGATCAACCATGAATCTTGAGAGCAAAGGGGCAGAGCTCTAACCGGATGTTAGGGTTATATAGAAATAAGGATTTCTTACAATAAGCTTCTCTCTCAAACCATTGAACCAAAATTTACAGAAATATTCCTTAAATGATCCTCTTCATGAACTGATCTTTAAAAATTTACCTCGATATTATAGACAACTTTGGTCTTGGTGCCAGCAAATGTGGTCTTTCTAAAGTTTTGTTTGAATGGGGTTTAACACCACTTTTAACTGTATTTCAAAGTAGTGACTTGCTGTAAGGTAGGTACAAAATTTGAGAACCCTAACATTTACCAGACCAAAGGTATGCACAATGTTAGCAAGTATTTGGTGACAAAATAAACCCAAGCATTGAATGAACAGTGCAACAGACAGTAATGGCTCCATGGATAGGTAAAAGATATATGCTTCCTAACAATGTGTGGGCATGAAAAACATTAGAAAACTTTCTTATTGCAAGCAACTATTCTTACAACAAAGGTATCTTGAAAAGTCAAGAATTTTACGTGAAACGTAATAAACCGAATTTTCAGTTTTCAATTTTGTTTTCTAGTAAGTGGTTGTCAAAGGGAATATAATGTATGACAATGCACAAACCTCTATCGGTTCTAAATCTTTGTTGAATTTCTCTACAGACGCTTTTGATGCTGCAAGTTTTCCTTCTTGTTCAGTAAGATCACACTGAAACTGTAAATTGAAAACTTATTTCTTTAGTAATGTAATCAAATAAGTTCATACAGTAATGCAAATTCTATCTTAACTATCAAACAAGAAGAGTCAGTTTTCATAACATTTCTAAAGATATTTACTGTGGAATTTTGTTGGTATGCATATTCATGGTTTCAAGCTATGCATCTAAATGCAGAATTTCTACAGAACCAACTTTTACATTTGTTAATCCATCTTTGTTAATAAACTATAAGTTTATTTACAATAACTCACATATTTTTTACTTAGACTTCCTGTATCAGGCTATTCTGTAATTGTAATAGCTGATTACTCAAAGGATATATTTTATGTTGCCTTATTTCATCTATCAAATAATATTTCACTTATCCCATTACAAGACGGCAGAATTTTAGACTGGCCCAAATTGAAAGAAACTGACGTCAACTTAAAGTTAGTGAAATTTTGGATTTTTTTTAACTTTCTGGGTAGAAAACATTGTGGAAAATGAAGAAATAGCTTGTGACCACAATGTTTTCCAAAGCTATTTTCCTTGGGGGCGTCTAAAGGCGTCACTGAGTGGGACTGGGTTAAACCACCTAAGATCAAACCAGACCTGGTCTCTTTGTATTAGGATATAAAATGTTCAATACCATTTTCGTGTGAATAAAATGTGCAAAAAAGCATATACATAGTGTGTGTTGAATCAATTAACCCATCTCCACACAGTGATGCTTAATGCCCCTCCAAAAAAAAACAACACCAAAAACAATTGGGAAAACATTGTGTAAAATGAATGAATTGCTTGTGACAAGCAATTTTTTCATTTACCACAATGTTTTCCAAAGCTTTTTTCTTTGGGGTGTCTAAAGACTTCACTGACTGGGAATGGGTTAAACCACCTGAGATTAGTTACTGGAATTGCTCATTACAAGCAATTTTTTCATTTTCCGAAATGTTTTCTATCCAGAAATTTGGAAAAATTGAAATTTCATAAACTTTGAATTGTCCTCTGGAATTCCTTTCAATTTCGACCAGTCTAAGATTCCGTTGAGTGGGAATGAGTTAACCCTTTCCTGTTAAATCCCTGGTTTTTACGTCCCTGTGATTTTATAATTGAGAAAATATTGTAGAAAAGAGGAAATTGCTTGTGACAAGCAATTTCTTCTTTTTCCACAATATTTTCTACCCGACTGAATGGTTATTTTCAAAATTAAATCCTCTTTGAATTTTCATCTGCAAAATCTTTGAATTTAGACAGGTCTAAAATTTTGAAAAATAGGAAAGGGTTAATATTAGGAAACAGGTACAAATTCCATTCATTCTACAAATAAATGATGTCATGTATGAATAATAAACTGATAATTATCATTCTCCTCTGAATTGTGTCTGTAAAGATCTTGCTCCAAGAGATGTCTTCTTGTAACTGAATGGTTGTTTGAAATAAGGAGTGATAACAATGTTGAAAATACTGATTTTCAACTGGTAACTTTTTGTCACTTTGTTTTGTAAACTGATAAGTCAGTAATAGCTCTGCAAAGTGATTCTGCCTATTTCGTTAGTTTTTCCAGACTAATGATGTCAGTGCAAATCAGTCTGAATTTCTTTTTTAGTTACTGGATTTCTTTTATTTTCAAAAATTGAAGCAGAACAATGACAATCAATCAATCAATCATTTTTGCTAAATGATATCCCTTACCTGCAGTGATTTGTCCTTATTTTGTCTCAGAAATTTAATAACTTCTCTGTAGCCTTTGAGTTTATCATCCTGAAATAAACAACAGTAGGCACATACTTACAACAACAGGTCTGTTTGTCAAATTTTTCTGTTTGTTTTTCCATTTCAAATGAAAGAGTATCACAGACTGGTGCAATATGTGGATTTAGGTTCTAGATTGTGGAACCCGGAGGCCAACTTTTTAAATCCCTCAAGATGAAAAAATTGTGGAAAAAGAAGAAATTGCTTGTAACATTTCCCACAACGTTTCATCAACTTAAAATCAATATTTGTAACTTCTTTGAATTTCGTGTAGAAAAATTGTTGTTATCCTTGGCATCTTCTTACATACTGAATTTTGAACAATACAAGCTGGTCTGTAATGGTTGAGAATTGAGAACTTTAACCGATTACAAGACGACATAATTTTAGACAGGTCCAAATTAAACAAGAGCACTGCCTATGAGTGCCTACGCTCGGCTATTGGTTGCTGGATAGTGGATAAAAGCATCTAGAGTTATCCCCCTTGATAGTATAGGTTGCTTCTTTGATAGTGAACAAGTGTGCAAATTTTCAAGTGAATGCCTTTAGTAGAACCAGAGATATCACAAAATGTCATTTTTGCACGACAACGACAACAGTGACGACAACGACGACACCAAGGCTATAGCAATACCTCGGGTTTTCTCCGAAAAGTGCTGAGCTAAAAATGTTGCAGACGACGAAAATTAGTTGATGAAACTTTCAATATCTTTACCTTTCTGGGTATAATGGATAATGAAGAACTTGCTTGTAATAAGCAATTTCTTCATTTTCCACAATGTTTTCCCAAGCTTTTTAATTGAGTGCATCAAAAAGTGTGAGTGTGTGGGAATGGGTTAATTCATTACCTGTCAATAATGAAGGATGAAGACAAAAAGGTAAAGTGCATCTGAATAGAAAACCAAATTTTATATGTGCTAAAAAAATGTAAAAAAGCTATTTCTCCTTTTGCCACATATTTTCTCAGTTTGTTTTCTTCAGTAAGTCAAAATGTGTGCTTTTGTGGTAATGGGTAAATTATTCACTGACTAAAGACATTTCGGCATCTGATTAAAATGAATAATAGGTCAGGTGTAAAGCATTGTGGGAAACATTTTTTAAAACACTATTTAAGTTAATATAAAAGTTGGTTTGAATTGCTGTAAGTCTAAGAAACTGTTCAACTATGAATTAGGAATTCTTTTTTAAAACATCTTTTAAAACATATTCCATGTAAATTAAAAATAAGTGGAATAAATTCTAAAATACATTGTGACAAAAGGATGAAATTGTTTGTTAAAGTTACTTCTTCTTTGTCTTACAAAATTTTCCCCTGCATTTTTCTAGAGTCAAAGTTTATGATAACCCATTACCAGACAACATAATTCTAGATTGAAACAAACTGAAAGAAATTGTACATCACGATTCAAAGTGTGTTGAAATTTGAAATAAGTACCAAATATGGTATAAAACAATGTGAGTAAAGGAGAAATCAATTGTTATAAGCAGTTTCTCCTTTCCCCATAAAGTTCTTTGTAACAATATTTCTTCAGAACGTCAAAATGTAGAACTGTTGGGTAATGGGTACCAATATCAAGACACATACTTGCTGTTAACATAACATTATTTGTAATTCATTCTTAAATAATTGGTTTAATGTGAAATACCTGTTCTTTCTTTACTTTTTTAATGTTATCCAATGCCTTTACATATCTTGTAGAGGCAAAAATGGCATCAAACTTTTCCTTCAATTGTTTACCTTCACTTAGAGGCCTAAAATAGAGGAAATAACAATCATGATCAACAATTGAATACCCTTACTGCAAAGTCAATCCGTTCACACAAAGTCCCACTTTTTACCGTCCTTCAACAAACATGCTTGGGAAAAAATTGTGGGCAACACATGGTGGCCGATGGACATCACAATACCACAAAATCTCACCTTAACCCTTTCCTGTTTTTCAGAATTTCAGACTTGTCTAATTTAAAAGAACTTGCAGGAAACAACTAAAAGTGAGTGCAATTTGAAAAGTAACCAAACCTACAGGGTAGAAAATACTGTTTGGAAAAGAAGAAATTGCTTGTTACAAGCAATTTCTGCTTTTTTCCACAATGTTTTCTTATGTATAAAATCACAGGGACACAGGATTGAACAGGAAAGGGTTAACCAATCAGTGCTCAGGTGAGCCAAAAATATCAGAGAAGGTACTTATACTTTGTAATGTTATTTTTCTTTGAGCACATATACCACAATACATAATTTCATTAATCTGGTTTAACCCATTACAACACAACAAGGTCTTAGACAATTCCAAATTGAGAGAAGTTGCAGACGACAATTCAAGTTGGTGGAATTTAGAAAAGCTTTGCCTTTTAGGGTACAAAACATTGTGGACATTGAAGAAATTGCTTTTTGCAGGCATTGTCCATATAGTCTTCCAAAGCTTTTCTTCTTAAGATACATAAACAAGAGGGCCAGTGGCCCTGGCGCTCACCTGAGAAAAGGCTCTTTTTCTTCAAGGCCTAATAATAACTAGGTCAGGAGAAGACTTCCTTTAAAATTTAATTGAAATCAACTTATGTTGCCATGCCAACCAATGATTTCAACAGATTTCAACTCTTTTAGTAATTATTAAAAGGGGGCAACCTAAGGTAAATTTCTGTCAATTTAGTGGAAATAGGGCAAAAGTTTTGAAAGAGTGGCCTTCTTTATTTCTATGCAAACCCAATCACCCTGCTTTGAAATTTTAGCACTTTTGAAAGAGGTGAATGTACTGATGCTCCATGCAAAATTCAAGATTCATCAACTTCTGGGTTAGGAGAAGATAATTATTAAATTTGTTTTCATAATTTGACTCTTGTTGTCATAGCAACCAGAAATTTCAACTGATTTAAATATTTGGTTGAAATTGAGCCTGTGGTTTGGAAGGAGATGTTTTTTTTTAAAAATCCTTCTTTATTTCTATAAGCCCCCCCCCCCCCCCCCCGGGCTCCTCCCCTACTAACCAAGGTAGATGAGTATAGCACTTCTGAAAGAGGTCAGTGTAGCGATGCTTCATGAAAAATATCAAGGCTCTACGCCTTCTTGGTCAGGAGGAGAAAATTTTTAAAGATTTTTTTTTAAATTTCAGTTTTGCTGCCATGGCAACCAGAGTGTTCAACGGATTTCAATTCTTTTATCAATTTTTAAAGGGCACCACCCAGAAAACATTTCTGCCAAAGCTGGTTTAAAAAGGCCCAGCGGTTTGGGAGGAGATGTCATTTTAAAATTGTTGACATACGACGGTCATCACACACCGGACAGAGGATGATCAAAATACCTTACCATGAGCACTTTGTGCTCAGGTGAGCTAAAAAGCGAGATTGTTTGGAAATATACAAGAAGCCCATAGTGCCTTATTGGTCACCTAAGTCCAAAGAGCACAAAAACAGATAAAAGTACACCAGATAATGCTACATACCAAATATCAAAGCTATATGCCTTTCTGTTTGGGACAAGGAGATTTTTAAAATTTCACTATGTAAGCTCATGCTAAACTTGTGCGGTCAGGGAATGGGTCTAATTTTGACCCTTGGGCCATAATTTATACATTTGATAGAGGTCCACCAAATGATTCTGTATACCAAACATCAAAGCCCAAGGCCCTCCTGCTATGGAGGAGATTTTTAAAGTTTTCACTATATAAACCCTATATGTTTAACTTGTGAGAAGGGTAAATTATGACCCTGGCACCATAATTTATACAATCTTGATATAGGTCCACCAGATCATGCTACACACTAAATATCTGATTTTAAAAGTTTTCACTATATAAACCCTGTTTAACTTGTGATGTCAAGTAATCGGCAAACTAGAACTTGTGACAAAATGTGACTTAATACCCTGCAAGTGCTTTCAGTGTAATGAGAGCTTTAACAATCAAAGGCCTGAACGACCTCAAATGCCGTCAGGACTATATATTAACAATTTGTATGATAGTTGAAGTCATTCTCTGATTTGTCTGTTAAGTTTTCCTTATTATGAAATCACATTTGAAGACTTCTATCTTCCCATCCATCCCATCAGAATCTCCACCGTTTTTTCTCGCCCATAACTGACTTGATCAACAGCGTAATTGTCAAATTCGGAAAAAATATACGAAGGATAATTTAAGGAGCATCACCCTCCGATATTTCAAAAGATAACAACTGTAGTTACAAGATTTTAGCAGAAACCTATGAAATTCAGCCTGCTGAGAATTCTACCCTTACCCTCCCGGTCTATTGGAATTGAATAATCCATAAATTTCTATAGGTCTACAAATTGTGGTTCTCTTTCGGTCCACGCCAATATTTGAAAGCTAGAATTTTCACCCAAGACATGTTTTATTATTATTGATAGTTGTCTGAATTAATCAAATTGAAATTTAGCTTTACACTGACGTAAATATTTCCATCCTTAGACAAAAGGGATAAAATCTAAGTATCCCGCATAGCGCCGTCTCCTTGGAGACTGACGAGTTGTTGAACACCTGGGGTAACTGATGCGTTGAGGAAAATGTCACGTGGATCTACCTTCGAACCTCTTTCGTGGTAATGGACTTGGTCTAATTTCTTTACCATTGTTAAAAATACGGTAACAATAAATCAACTAAGAACTCTATTTTACAAATTGGGAATTTACACCGAACAGATGCACGTGTACAAAACTGGATTAAACTTTGTAGCTGATAACTTTTAAAATCATAAGAATGAAGGTTAGAATAATCGAAAAAAATCCGAGACGGCGGAATGTCTAATATCACTTTCGACTATGTCTAAGATCGACGAACCGTTGCACACGGAGGCCAACCATACCCTTTTTTGTTAAATGAAATCCGTAATGATGGTAAGTTCAGGCAGTCGATTAAATGATATCAGAGACATAAATATACATTATTCTATGTCTCTGATGATGTTAACTTTTGACATAACGACAAGCCTGGAGGATTCCCTCTATCGAGTGGCTTGGATGCAACACTGTTTAAGATGGTATAAATAGAAGTACCTGTAGAGGTCGAGACCTTAATCATTGCGTACATTCAGTGATTCGGCTTTTCGCGGTCATTCTTTATGAATGGGCTTACATTGTCAGATAGTATACTACAAGTAATTATGAAATAATTCACAAGCAAGGAAAAATTTTTCAGGTCGTTGTCAGGTTCCTAGAAGCAAAGAGCGAATTCGGGCGATTCCTAGATTACAATCAGTATCTCGACTTCCAATAATAAAAGGACATAGATACTGACTTTGCTTTTCTAGAAAGGAGGAGTTAGCGACACAAAAATAGTAGTATAATTAGCTGTATATGTCTAAAAAAAGCATAAATATTGTCTAAGTTCAAGGGGAGGTAATTCTTGAACCAGGGGGAATTAAGACTTCAAAATTGTGTCTTGCAAAACTTCAACATGTGGTTAATCTTTGTATAGAGTTTCAATGGTATTGAGGCAAAACTGAAGAAGGGGTTAGCTACGCAAAGTTGGTTAGTTTAATTAGCTGTATATGTCTAAACAGAGGGCCAAAGTGGCCCTAAATTGCTTACCTGAGTTGAATGTCTCGAATTTTTTATTTAATTTCATTGATCACAATTGATTGGGCAAAAATGTGGCCTCTAGAGTGCATATAAGGTTTTTCTAAGATTTGACCCTGTGACCTAGTTTTTTGACCCCAGTTGACCAAGTTTCAAATTCATACAATATTCTATCACAACAATCATTCTGATCAAATTTCAGGTTGGTGGGGCAAAATATTAGGCCTCCAGAGTGCATGCAAGGTTTTTCTAAGGTTAGACCCTGTGACCTAGACTTTGACCCCATTTGACCCAGTTTCAAAATCTGCACAACATTTCATCAAGACAATCATTCTGATCAAATTTCAGGTTGATCGGGCAAAAAATGTGGCCTCTAGAGTGAATACAAGGTTTTTCTAAGATTTGCCCCTGTGTCCTTGTTTTTGACCCCAGTGGACAAAATTTGGAACTTGTCCGAGATTTCATCAATACAATCATTCTGACCAATTTTCAGATTGATTTGGAAAAAATGTGGTCTCTAGAGTGCATACAAGGTTTTTCTAAGATTGGACCCCCTGACCTAGTTTTTGACCACAGATGACCTAGTTTCAAACTCAAACAAGATTTCATCAAGACAATCATTCTGACTAAATTTAAGACTTCAAAATTGTCCGGACACAAAATTGGTAGTATAATAAGATGTATGCGTCTAAAAAGCATGAATAATGTCTAAGTTGAGATAATTCTTGAACTAGGGGGAATTAAGACTTCAAAATTGCTTCTTGCAAAACTTCAACATGTGGTTAATCTTTTAATGAAGTTTCAATGGTATTGAAGCAAAACTGAAGGAGTTTGTGACACAAAATTTGTACAGACAGATGGACACACGGACACACAGACAGACTGATTCCAGTTTACCCCTGAAAACATTCGTTTTGTGGGGTATAAAAAACATTTGTTTTGCGGGGGTATAATTATGATCCTTGGGTCATAATTCAAACAATCTTGATAGAGGTCCACCAGATGATGCTACGGATCAAATATCAAAGCTCTAGGCTCTCATTTGGGAGATAGGCCTATGTTAAACTTGTGACGTCCGGAAACGGGCTAATTCTGACCCTAGGGCCATAATTCATACAATCTTGATAGAGGTCCACCAATGATGCCAAGACAAACAAATTTGCCGTGGCAAACAAAATAATATTTGAAGAATAATATTTAAAAATCATCTCCTCTTGACCTACTGATGCTTCATGAAAAATATCAAGGCTCTACGCCTTCTGGGTCAGGAGGAGAAGATTTTTAAAGATTATTTCAAAATTTTACTTTTGTTGCCATAGCAACCAGAGTTTTTAAACAGATTACAATTCTTTTAGCTATTTTTGAAGGGAACCACCTAAGGAACATTTCTGCCAAATTTGGTTCAAATTGGCCCAGTGGTTTGGGAGGAGATGTCATTTAAAGAAATTGTTGACGGAGGACGCACGACAGACGCCGGACGGATGCCGGACAAAAGGGGATCACAATAGCTCACTTGAGCACTACGTGCTCAGGTGAGAAAAAAAGAAGAAATTGCTTGTTTCAAGCAATTGCTTCTTTTTCTACAATATTTTTCAATTATAAATTAACAGGGATGTAAAAAGCAGGGATTAACCGGGAAAGGGTTAAGTGGTTCGGAACTCTTTCTTGGAATCTTGGAAAAAAATGACTCATCAATTTTCCTCCTCTTGATGACTAGATACTAGGGCAAGCAACTTGGGTATGTTTGTGTGTCTGTTCAAGACTGTGTGTATAATGCTTCCATTTTCAAACCTACAACCCTAACCATGCAATCTGACTTTGCCCATACTCCCTGCTTCTCTTTTTCTCAATAAGGACTAAAACAAGTTTAATTGGTTTAGAGCTCTTTAATCTTGGGAATGAATGACTCACCAATTTGCCTCCTCCTGATGACAGAAAATAACATTCTCTAACACTGCCTTTGACACACCCAGTGATGTGATCATCTGTTGGAAAGAAGAGAGCATATTACATGTTGTGAATGAACATATCAATTTGAAAAATTGAGTGAACATTTTTTGTTTTCATTAAAGGAATGAACCTAAAAACTTTATCACAATGTATAAATATGCAAAGCCATCAAGTAAAACAAAGCAAATATTTTACTAGTTTTGAGTTAAATTGTATAGATCAATTGTGTGCACAAGTATACAAAGTAGTTGTATACTTAATTCTTTCATGGAAGTAAGATTATTTTTTTTTGGAAGTTTGACCTTGTTTGCTGCCAGTAGCAGGGCTCTGGAGAGTAGGCACCTCAGGCGAAGAAGTCACCTGAGTTGCTGATCAAAGCGGAGTCAAAGTTGCCTGAAAAATACGGGAAGTCGCCTCGTTATGACAGGTGGTAATCGCATTTTGCCTAGAGGCTATTAGTGTTGGGCAATCAGATTGAAATCATAAACGATTATCGGTTTTTAGTTTGTTTGATAAAACAACTAATGATCGAATACATAATCGGTTTATGTGAAAATACAGTTCTCTATGAATGTATTTTGTTGCATAACAAGGCTACTTTCATTTTTTATAGTTTATGCATTAATACTCATATTATTTGTTTTCAAACTTGTCAACTTTGTTTTTGAAATGTTGATTAAACTTGATTTTGTATTTTGATAAAATCTGCTTCAAGCTAAGAAGGATATTCCCAGAGAAGACTAAATTAAGGACATAGATCTTGCCAGATGACTTGGCATATGCATAAATGATTTTTACCTTCATATCAGCAGTAAATAATCTAAATTTTGCCATCTGAGATTCTAGATTCCAATGGCTTACATATCTGAAACTTGCAATGAGTTCCAAAACAAAATCAACCAATCCAGCATAGAACACAAAGGAGTCCCACTATTAACAAATTATAATTAATCTTCAATCTCTGTAGCTAATATAAACATTAAACATTTGTGGCATTTTAGGTTCAGAAAACTCAATAATGATAATGGAAATGTACATGTTGTCTACTTTGTCATTTCATTTATCCATTACCCTTCATATTATGAGTGAAGCAGATCAAAAAAAGTCTTTTGAAGATAAAAGTGTGTAGGTTTTGTTGCTGACAACATAGACTGTATTTTAAGAATATAGGAAGCTATTTTTACCCCTGTTCCAAAATGTGTGTGTGTGTTTGTGAATTCAGTTAGATTTAAGTGATAAATACTGAATAAAATATTATTTTGTTTGTTCTTTACTTAATCAAAGCAAACATCATTGAACTGAAAAGCATGAAGCTTTGTCTTTTAAAATAGTTTAAAATCTAAGTGGCTGCTAAATGATGGATTCTGCATATGAAACATAGGGTTTTTAAAACATCTTTTTATCATATTTTTTCTATTTCTCTACAAAACTATATGACTCAGGAGAAATGAAGAAATGAAATGGAAAAGAAAACAATAGGCAATTTACTTTAACATACCCTAAACAGTTATCTAAGCCTGATTGACATTTTGTGAGGAGTAAAGGATAGTGGACTGAGTAATCAATATTCCAGGTACACAGTAACACAGGGACCTTAACCCTTTCCCGGTTTTGGAAATTTTAGACTGGTCCAAATTGAAAGAAGTTGCAGATGACAATGAAAATTGTATGCAATTCAAAATCAAACCATCCTATGTGGTAGAAAATATTGTGGAAAAAGAAGAAATTACTTTTTGCAAGCAATTTCTTCTTTTTCCACAATGTTTTCTCTAGTATAAAATTGCAGTGGCGTAAAATCCCGGGTTTGTACAGGAAAGGGTTAATTAAAAAGTTTTTTATCCTTGAAAAAATCATTTCTATCACGATTGTACGATTAATTAGAGTATGTTTTTATTGAAAATAAGCAGTGTGAATTTCAGTCCTAAAGCTAATAGCAGGATATTGACGGGAAATAGTAAAACCTAGGTCTTGCACCATCTCTGTAAAGAAAAATAGAAGTAACAGAATACTGGGTTGAATAGCTGATCTTTTTATTTTGAATGAGTAAATTAGATTGGCTAAGTTTGGAAAAGTATGCTAGGGACCCTTTTTGACAAAAATCCTGAAATAACATTTTAAAGGTGTGTCAGAATCTGTGTCTTAGTGGTTTCAGTAGGACATAAAAATCCATTAAAAATGTTTTTAAAATGCAAAAATCACAATCCAAAGCAAACAATTCTGAGACATTATGATATTTAAAACTGAGAAAGTTTGTATATATATCATAGTGTCGAGAGAAATTATGGACAAAGCACTGTATGATATTTTCAAACGGAGAATCATGGCCATTTCAGTAGACACAGTTTAGACACATTTTGAATAACTTGACATAAAAGTCAGACTATGTATTGACTAAAGACTGAGTATCACTATCAATAAATGATTTTATTACACGTGGATGAAAAATTTTTGAGGGAAAAAATATTAAGAAAAAAAATGTCATGATAGTGAATCTCTGAATGATCGTCTCTACCTGCGTTATCATAGTTCTCTTTCTGGTAATCTACTGGCGATGGCTACGACCTCCCCCTCCCTTCCTTGATCTTTGTTGCAGTAATTCACTCCGGGCACTTTGAGGTCAATTATTGCAAGTTGTGTAAATAATTCAAACACAATTTTAATACCAGAATGGACCTTGACCATTCATATATCCATAAAAATATATATTTATCTGCAAGAAGTCGGATATTTCATGCATTTAAATCTCGATTTACTACACCATCGGAAAATCCAAATTTCCGGACATTTTGAATCAAATGTCGACCATTTTTGCTGTTTGACAGCGAGATCTCCCGAGATCTCACACTTCCCACCATAATGATAACAAATGAAAATTTAGGTCACCATATTTGGAAGATGTAGTATTTTTTGAAAACAGAGCAGTTCTGATAGAAAATAAGAACAAAGTTGTATGAAAGTAATTCAAATGTTAAGTGAATAGGATAGAAAAAAACAAAATTATTGACGAGTAAGTAACTTTGATGGTAAAATCTTATCAATTATAGGTAAAAATGATACTATGATTTATTACGAGCACCTGTTTTGACAGCATGAGAGTGGTAAACAACATGACATAATAATAGATCACATGACAAACCAAATGTCATGGCTGCCAAACTTAGGAATCTTTTTTATAAACTGAAAAGAAACCGGTATTAAATGATTATTACAATTGATATTCTAACTATTTTGATAGAATTCATCCTTAAAATTAACGTATGTATGAAATTGATCCGTAAATAGTCGCTTATCAGAAAACCTACAATATTAGGACTTGCAACAAAACACAAAGAAGGGGGAGTCGTAGCCCTCGCCAGCAGATTATCAGAAAGTAGGGCTACAATATCGTCTCATGCCAATTAGGCCTTCTTTCAAAGGGAAGGCTCATCTCTAAAATTTGTATCGTGAAACATAAATAGGAATGTCTAAGCTAAAATTCTGCATATCCTCCCTGATCCAAATATAAAAGCTTAAAAAAATAAAATTGTAGCTATATGTATCAAATGTCCGGCAAAAACATGTTACAAACCGATAATCGATTATGGAATTTCTTAGTCGATCATCGTAATCGGAAGCCCAAACCAACTGATTTTCGATCATAATCGATCATCGGCCCACCATTTTTTTGTTATATATTTTTTGTATATGTTACTGGGAAAATACATCAATTTGATAAGCAAGTCAAACTACCAGTCAGAGGTTAGTAGACCTAGCCAGCTATCCGTCATTTATTGACATCTTATAAAGAGTAAACAGTGTTTTCAAAGCAATCTGCCTATGAGTTGTTTTCTATTTGTCATACCTCTTTATCCATATCAGCACATTTAGAAGTTATACTCTGTTTCTCTCCGGCAGCATTCATTCTAGTTATCACTCCATCAAGAGTCTTCATTTCTGTTTTCTTTCCCTGATAGAAAATTGTCGCATTACCAGACAACAAAATTCAGACTGGTCTAAATCAAAAGAAGTTGCACATGACTTTTCAAAGAGTCTAAGAAATTGGAAATCATGAGGTCATATATTGCTCATCTGGATATGATTGCTCCATGATATCTACAAAATATCATAGGTCTACTTATAGCAGTTTTGGAGAAGATATTTTTAAGATTTTCTCCTTTAATTGTATACAAATCCAAGATCCAACAACATAGGGCATAATTTCAGAGTTGAGTCATTCTTTGAAGTATTTTGGTAGAGGATAAATGAGCAATGATACATTTTAAATTGTCAAGGCTCTAAGACTTAACATTTCCGAGAAGAAATCTAAATATTTCCATCTTTATTCCTTTATAAATCTGAGATTGCACAACATAGTGCTAATTTTCAAAGTCCTTCTTTATTCAGAGATCTCATGGACAAGGACTAGTTTTCAGACAACATACCAAATATCAAGGCTCTAGGCCTTATGATTTGGGAGAAGATTTTCAAAGATTTCCTTTTTTATTCCTATGTAAAATCAGGGATTGCACAGAAAAGGGCTAATTTTCAGAGTACTGCAATTCTTTGAAATATTTTGGTAGTGGGTCATTAGGTGATGATATATACCAAATATCAAAGCTCTAGGCTTTATAGTTTAGGAGGAGACTTTTTATTAATTGTTTACAGATGGACAGAAGGACAGACAGACAAATGGACGCCAGACAGTTACCAATCAAAATAGCTCACATTGAGCATGTTGTGCTTAGGTGAACTTATAAGCGCCAAAAAAGGAAGAAAACATTTGATAAAGGAGAAAAGGGTAGTAGCAAGCAATTTCCGGGCCAATACTTTGCTCAGAAAAACACTGTTTATTCTTTCATTTTTGAATAATAGCCTTAGCTGTTAAAAATGAAATTGCATACTACTGATTTATGATAATTATTTTGACTGCAATCTAAGAAGAATCAACTTTATCAACTTCATGATTGCAGAATTTAAAGAGCTTTCAGGGAAGAAGAATCAAAGCCCTTAAGGGCCTGAGAGTTGCGACAACAGACAGACTGTCTGGAATTCATTACTAAACATAAACTGAAGGCTGTTGGCCCTTGACTGATCAAATGAGATTGATCCACTTAGAGGGGACCAATTCAAGTAAATTCTTTGTGTGTATTTCTGTTTATTTAATTCCGTGTTAGTGAGTTCTATTTTTAAAGCCTAGTGTTATTGGATCTTGCATTTAGTTACTATTTTCTTACATATTACTTCATATTACACAGGATTAGTTTATCTGAGGTGAATTGTGTTTTGAAATATGAACATTTTTCCACTATTTAAAGACATCAGAGAATATTTCTTCTCAGTGCTGCACAACAAGCTCTGGAAAGCAGTTTTTAAATGGCCATAGCACATTAAGAGGACAGAGTTAATTGGTTAGAAAGTAACTTCTTGTTGTATAAATCTGTTTCTGTTTCTCATCAGAGGTACTTTCAGTGCTTTGATTATACAAATTATTGAACTTCAAATCCCATGAAATTTTAAATGAATACTAAAATAAATAAACCTCAATCTATATAATAAAAAGTTTGTACATATCATCTAGGAAAAAACTTATTGGGTTTTGGGCGAACATTTTTGAGTACAGATGATGTGATGAAAATAATCTTTTCTCTGCTTCATATGGGTATGTAACTAAATAATCTTCAGGTATCTTTAGAAAAAATATGCCTTAATGTGCCCCTACCGATATACGTAGTTACTCCACTTGATCAGTTACTTCCCTTGAAGTCTGGGTAGTTCCGGACTAAATTTGTACTCTATGATTATATAGGAAGATACAAGAATACCTTTGAAATTCGAAGTTTTTTATCTTATAAAAATTATTGAAACTTTTCTTCCTCATTCTTGAAATTGTAAAGTTTCATGGGGAACTTATTTGAAAGTTAAATCACTCAAGATGACATAATTATCATAAGTTGCCATGATAGGTGTGACCGGCTATTGACACCTCATTAGTGAAATAAGTGTATATGCCCCTTTCCTCAGGGTTAAACTTGCAAATACCTTTATTCCAAAACCTTAAGAAATTTCATAAGTCCATAGAGTAAATTATGTTTTTGTCTGTATACATGCTTATTCTGTATACATATAAAACGTATGTACGATATTGGCACTGATATGGACCAGGTAAGTACTTGTCGATCTAATTTTGAATGGTAATAGAGTTTTTACTTTAGATTTACATATTTATGTAAACATTACTCAGAAAGTAATAATTTGAAAAGGTGCCAAAAGTAGAATGTGACTTACTGCACCACCCTTTACTTTACTATAAAATTGCCGATTGCAACCCAAACCGGTAACTACAGCTTTTTAACCCTTGTCATGCTGTATAAATTACCTTAATGAATTGCTGTCAAATCAAAGGGCTGAAAGCACTGATAGAACTTATTGTTCAAAATTCAATATTTTTTTAGAAATCAACTTCATACACAACTATGACAGGAAAAGTACAAGCAGAAGGTATAGACTAAGATCAGCCTGCACATAAGTGCAGTCTGATCTTAGTCTACACCTCCTGTATCCGGCTTCAGCGAGACAAGGGTTAAGCTATACCTTAGAAGTTTTATGTAGCCCGCAGACAAAATGCTTCTTCAAGTTTTCGAATATTTTTTCTTATGTATTTATTTTTTATATCATTCCATGTATTTAAGTATTTGATAAAAAGTGAGAAATGAAAAAAGTGGAGATATAAAAGAGATGACCGTAAGAAGTGTTACAAAGATCAAACTAAGACAATCTTTTTGAATTTGTTAATCCATTTAGTTGATACCTAATTCTTATTACTATATTGAAATATATTATGCAATGACATATATGATACACTGTATATTCACTAAAAATTCAAATCTTTTTGTTGTAAAAAAGGGATCTTAAACATTTTCTTTTTCAGATTTTTCTAAAGGAGAAAAGTTTTAAAATAGATTTATCCTTACCTCTTGCGTTTATAATCCTATTTAAAATATACAATATATATATTCCTTAGAACTAGATGGATAAGCAAACCACTTCCTTTGTTACTTGTAATAAGGGGACATTGGGTAAATATCAAAGCAAATAGCTGATCATGATGAGATATATCCAGTGGTCTATTACGCACTCAGAGATACCGATCAGAAGCGGGTTAAGTTACTTTGATTAAAACAGCAGTTTATGGGAGGACATTGTTAACTTTTAAATTTGATTTACCATTTAACCCTTTAGAGAAAAAAATCTCACAACGAAAGAGGATACGAACGAAATCTTAATAGCCATGTGTACCGAAAATAATGGATCTTTCAGATGTGTTTTAATAAGTCTTTTCAAGCCAAAGAAGTAAACACAATGATTTCCTACAAAGAACGCCTTTGCTAATTTTGTTTCTTAAATGAGAAGTAATATATGAAAACTGCATGAGAATGAAATTGGCTCCTAGGTCAGGAGAGAAAAACGATTAAAACGTGTCAACATTTATATAAACTACCACAACAATTCCATATCCTAAGAGTATTTTAAGAGTACTCTGTATGAAATTCTTAAAAATATCTGATTCTACGCAAAATAGGAGCATTTAGTCTCAGCCCTTATATTCTCTATATAGCAATTTTAAACTGGAACTACCCAGTCAAGTCAAGGGAGTTAATTAAAGGGCACTTTTCAGAACAACTCCGCATATCGGTAGGGGCCCATTCACCTGGACTTCAAAGTTGAAAATATTTCAAATGTGTATTTCCTTATATTGCATTCAAGGCAAGAAGGTTTGGCCCGAGAATGACAGAAAATCGGTTCAAAAAATGATTTTACTAAATTGGGGAAAGCCCGGTCCAGGGTGGTACAAACACAATTTTTGTACAAGACAAATCATATTTTACATGCAATCAAATTATAACCTTAAACAGGAAGAGCAGAAATTGCGGTAGATGTCTTGAGAAAACCATGACCTAATTCGGTGTTTCCATCAATCTAACATGTAAGTCAAATAGCCTATCGAAGATATGACATTAATCTGGGATATAGCAATTGTCTCGAGGGTTAATGCCTTTACTTGTCACTAAATAATCTTTATTGATTGTCTCGAAATCAAACAACAACTTGTATTCAAATCAGGAATCAGTATTCTCATTTAGTATCAGGGAAGGTTATAAACAAGTGCCTGCGCATGCGTCGTACACCTAATAGTGTTGATAACAATGTGCATTCAGTAGGTTAGGTCTGACTCACTATATTTGAAATCACAAATAACTCCACAAAATCAATATTTAATACATGTTAGTATAAATGACAATTAAAGCATTTTTTTACTTAGAAATACCAAAATCAGCTAATATTGTCTATGCAATTTCTTACGGACTCATTTAATATATACGGAGCAGTACAGCCCATATCACTCATATGGCATGTTTCAAGTATCATATGTATTAATGCTCAATTTTGTTGTTGATGATTTGTTTCATCGGAGATAACCGATATGAGATTTATATTGCATTTGCAGATTTATTCCTAAGAAACATAAATGGTGTGAAGATCCACACTGTCCTTTCGAATCTATGGTCAAAAACGACGATCTACTTATTTGTATGTATCATGGTTATTTACGCGTAGAATGTTGTTCGCTTGTAAAATCAAAAGTTTCGAAAAAATTACGATAATTTTGTATTGAAACCTTTCAAAATGGTGCCATCTTTTAAAAGATGGTCCAAAAATTTATAATTTGGCCTGGTAACACAGAATGAGCCTATTTAAGAAACGGCAATGTCAGGGTGGTTAATTGTCCCGGGCTATCGGAGGAATTCATGAACTAGTAAAATCATATGACGACAATGAGTAGCTTCAAACCTTCGGTTTGAAGAAACTCAAAACAAGCAAGATGTGTTTGTGAAACACAATGACCCCACAACAGGACTAAACGTTTGACCTTGGTATGTGACCTTGACCTTATCACACAACCTTGACCTTGACATGAGGAGATGCATATTATGGAGATGTATCATCATGCCAAGAATGAGCGTTGTACCTTGAATAGGCTGGTAATAATTGGCAATTTTAAGTTTTTTTGTTAAGTTTTGCAGACAGACAGACGGAAACGGTAAAACAATATGCACCAGGGCTCTGCAGAGTGGGCGACTCAGGCAAAAAAGTCGCCTGGTTTCATAAAACTTCGCCTGCTTTGCTGATCAAAGCGAAGTCGAAGTCGCCTGGAATTTTCGGGAAGTCGCATGGATACGATAGGCTGGCCCAGTGGCTATAAAAGTAGGGAACAGTGTGCAATTATACAACTGCCGGTCGGAAGCCCTTTGATCGTAATTCAAGCGTTTATTGATAGTAGCGAGGCCAGCAGATTATCAGAAAGAGGGGTATGTTCCAGCAGCTAATAGTCAACATGCTTGCTTCATTCACACCTACGCTGATCGGTTTCGGCAATGTTTTGTATACTATCGGCACCAGAAATCTTTATTTAAAATCGTTTCCCTTCTTAAGTTTTAATTATTTCTGTAAATTAAGTTATCATCAGTCTACGAGATTTGTTGCTTACTTTCTCATAATGAGAATAATGGCCGACATTTACGAACGCCGTGTCATTTACCAAAAGTCAAAATTTTGTTAAAAATTTGAAATCTTGATGAAAAATAATTCTGCCGAAAATCTATGTAGAGTAAAGTCACTTTTTCATTAGAATCATTCAATTTGAATTATCTGCTTTAATTGTAACAAGTGAAGAAATTTTTTGCAAACAATTTAAAGGCTGCAACGATCTTTTCCTGAGTTTCTTGTTATGATACATTCTTTCCAAAAACTAAATTCACTTACTTGTGTTTGTAATTATTCCTTTAAATAACATGTAATTCTATAAAATTGAGCAAATTATCCTGTGTTAACTTTAAACCTCTGCATGTACACAGTCTGGTTTTGTGTACTCAGCAGTAACCTTACCCTTTACACACTATAACTGACTAAATCACAGAGAACCTTTTTTGACCAATTAATGACAATTTTTATCCATTTAGGCCCTATATGTTGTCAGGTAAAGGAGACAGACATTAACTCATTACCACACAATCCCCCATTTTGACATCTTGAAATGTTTTTATGGGAAATTGTGGAAAAAGGAGGAAATGATTGCAGCATGCAATTTATCCTTTCCCCACATGTTTCTACCCTCTTTCATTCTTTGGCACCTTCTTGCTTATTTAAGCTCACTTTGAAATGTCTTATTTAGCTTCTTTCAATTTGTATCAGTCTGAATTTTTTCTTCTGGTAATGGTTTGATTAAATACATGTTGTTACAATAAAATCTTTTCTCATTTTCTGCTTTAAATAGGAACACTGCTCATTTCATTCAGACCGCCTATACACTATTTGCATTTTTTTATTAGTTGACTTTTTTATCATATTTGAATCTATTATGAAACATTAAAAAAAAAAATAAATTCAGAATCAAACTCTTTAATTCTCAAACCTAAAAAAAGAAAAATACAAAAGTATTTGTTCACATGAATAAGATCTTTATTGAGTACTGAAAGGATCTACTTGTTTGTAAAGCTATTTTATTCTCTGATAGAAATGAGGAAAAAGCGCAGAAACTTAGTTTTTAACGTGATCCACTTCTCCTGAAAGTCTCACCACTTCTCCCCATTTTGAAAAACTTCTCCCAATTCTCAGGCTAGTGAGAAGTGACTTCTCCCCAAATTCTGGGAGTCTGCAGAGCTCTGTGCCCCCTATCTTTCGATGCGGGATATATTAACACTTCATGCTCCCTGTTTAGATTTTTTTCTCAAAATAACTTGTATTCATGAGCCTGAAGAATTCTGTTTTAAGCAATTACAACACAACAAAATTTTAGACTGGTTGAAATTTAAAGAAGTTAACATCTTTTAAGTTAAGCAAATTTTGAAAAACTTTGCCCTTTTGGGGTAGAAAACATTGTGGACCATGAAGAAATAAAAATTTCTTCATGGTCCAACATGTTTTCCAAAGATTATTTCTTGATTTTGTTTGTTTGAATGGGGTTTAATGCCACTTTTAACAATTTTTTAGTCATATTGTGGCATCTTGAGCACCTTATGATGGACTTCTGGTATATCTTGCACCAGTACTACCACTACAACCTTTCCTAGCCTCCAGCTGCTTTCCCATTTAGGTTTACCATTATCCACCCATTGGTGAGAAACAAATGTCTAAAAGGATATGTGCCATCTCCAGGGATAGAAACCATGACACCCAATGATTGAGGGACGTATAAAAACTGGATTGTGTGGGGAAGAATTAAACAATGATTGATCTTATTCAGGAGGGGTGGGGGCATATAAGTAATTAAGCTTTTCCTATTGAAGGATTTTAGGCCCTAAAGACAATTTCCCCTAAAGACAGTTCTATAACTTTATTTTGCATCAAATGCTTGAATCTGATATGTCATACCACAGATATCCCGTAATATTTCAGACACTAACTTTGAACTCAATATAAGGAGATTTGACGCGTTTCCTGCTCAATTCCTGTTGGTTTTTTTTGCCTTTTAAATACTTGAAAACAAAATGTGGAAAAAGAAGAAATGGCTTGTAACAAGCCATTTCTTCTTTTCCACAATATTTTCTTCCCTACTGAATGACTATTATTCAAATAAAAGCACCTTTAAATTTCAGTCTGCAAAACCTTTGAATTTGGACAGTTCTAAAATTTTGCAAAACAGTAAAGGGTTTTTCAAGATTAATATAATGAGAATGAATCTACTTACCTTTATTGAGGCATTTATTGACCTTTGTGCAATAACTGTCTTACGAGATAAGTCTTTAAATTGAAGACGA
Organism: Fragum fragum; assembly: GCA_946902895.1. Taxonomy (NCBI): domain Eukaryota; kingdom Metazoa; phylum Mollusca; class Bivalvia; order Cardiida; family Cardiidae; genus Fragum; species Fragum fragum. The sequence goes on from OX336369.1 coordinate 5,855,719, forward strand.
ACTTGACCTTTCACCTCTCTTTCATGTGCAATCTGAAATGTAGCAATGACCCAGTCTGTAAGAGATTAACTGAAAAATTCCATCAATTAAATATTAACCTGTACATAACATTTCCAACAATTTCACATGTACGTCAAGTACCAACTCAGATCAGCCTGTGCAATGCAGTCTATTCAGTCTTAACTGTGTTGTGTTGTTTCTGGCCTAAAGTTTCCTGAGACAATCGGAGAATAGTGTATATGCTCTGTTTGGATATCCAAGCTGGTCTGTAATTGTGTTTCATACAAACGTGAAATTGTTGGAAAATACTGTCATCTTCATTTTGTTTCCTGATTTAATCCTTCACATCAGCATTCTCTTGATTGAGATCTAGTAAAAAAATCTTGGATATCTAAAACAAAAGTGTAAGATTTCCAATAAAATGCACAAACAATGATCCCGATTTCTCAAATGAAAATCTATAGAAATCATAAAAATCTGGATCCAACATATATGCTGCTTTGATTTTCGTTCTCTACCAACTCAGAAGTCTCAAAATAGTATCCCATGTGTAAAGTCTTTGCAACCCTTAACAAATGGGAGAAGAGCCTTTGACAAGATAATTCTTTTAATGTACAAAAATTGAATTAAACAAATACAAACAATAAAATGTATATTTGATGTTCTTCTGACAGCAAACATGCAAATTTGTGATGGAATGCTTTTCCGGTTTTGAAATGCCATTCTATAATGAAAGGTCTAGTGGTATATCCAAATAAGAGGTTAGGACCAGAGGAATCATTAATGTTTTTTTTATCTCTTTTCATGAAAATTGACCAGTCTATTAGGCATTTAACCCATTACCAAACAATGACACTTTCTAAAGCCCAAAAGAAATACTATCATGGAAAACTTTGTGAGAAAAAGAGAAATTGATTGTTCTAAGCAATTTCTCCATTTCTCATGATATTTTCTACCCCATTTGTCACTTATTTTCCAATTCTAGCACAATTTGAAATGTTGCATGCACTTTCTTACAATTTGAACCATTCTAAAATTTGTCGTCTGATGGTAATGGGTTAAACAAGTTTACTTTGAATGATGACACATGAAAATAAATTCCTACGCCTTCGTAAATTTATAAGATAAAGAGAAAACCCAACAAACCTTTGGATCATGAATAAATGCACCACCTTTAGTACATCCAGGGGGCATAACTCCAGTTGTCATATATTTCAGGCATTCTATAATGGTCTGAAATAAAATGTATGATTAGTTAACCTATCATCTCATTATCACACACTTAATTGTGCTGAAGAAAAATAACTGCAGCAAAGCATGTTGGGATGAAAAATTGCTTCTAACAAGCTATTTCTACTTGGCACTTGTAATTTATTCTAAATTCATATTAACTAACTGTCTGCATCTATTTGACTTGGAAAATTCATATGCTTAAGAACATTTGACACTTTCCAACTACAATACAAGAGATTGACTATCTAAAAGAGTTTATTTACACTAAATTAACCAATTACCACACAAAATTTTCTTAGACTGGTCCAGAAGAAGTTGCAGACAACAATTCAAAGTTTATGAATTTTTGGATTTTTTCAATTTTCTGGGTAGAAAACATTGTGGTAAATGAAGAAATTGTTTGTGGAACACTACTATACCAAAAATTTCTTTTTAAGTATTTCCTCAGTAAGTGATCATGAACTTTACATTTTACCTTGACCTTAACAGATGTGTATCGAGGCAAAGTACCCTTATGTCAGATATTAGGATTGAACACGACTTTTCTAAATAAGTTAAATTCTAATAGGATTTTATTTACATTTTATCCATAGCTCTCTCAGTTTGACCGCTCTGTGTTCTGACTAATTATAATCAAACATTTTGACCCACTTATACTTGTCATCCTTCATATGTCCAAAGAACAAAAATTTTCTCATTTTTCACTAATATCTTCTGTGGTGTATTTATGTTATAGATATTTATCAACAAAATTGTCATGCTGAATAAAATCCACTGTAGGCACTTATTTTGGCCAAATATTTTTTTTAATTAATTTTAAATTGATTCTGGCTCATCTTTGCATATACCTTCTTCAAAAACAGAAATATTATAGGTTCAGCATGACATGGATTAAGAAAGTAGCTATAAAAACTTAATGGTAACCAGCATTTTTTGGTTTTCCCTCCATTTTTACAATTTGTTCAGATAAAATTTTTACCAAATCTTTCAAAATATTGTTTTTACGCCTGAATCTGTTATAATTTGGGCCAGTGTTTATTCTAGGATTCAAAAGATGTGGCAGATTCAAGCACAAAATCCACAAAATTGAGAAATGATTGGTACTTCATGCTCTTTTGTGAATAGTAAATAGAACCCCACCAATGTTGAAAATATAGGGGATCTTTGAAAAAAAGTGGGGCAACCCCCCAATCCCCCTGCCTAGAATAAAAACTGCTGGACCATTCTAAACTTGTTATCTTACAAACATTGAAACACTCACTGTTTTGCCTGTACCATTTGGTCCCAGTATAAGAGTCAATGGTGTGTAGAACTTGATGACCTGGCGATCTGTTTCTTCATGTCCGAAACTTCGGATCCCTTGCACACTCATCTTCTCTATTGTAGACATTTTGATGTATATGTCTGTTTTTATAAGAAAATATTTCATTTCAGTAAGACTAAGATTAACCCGTTCCCACACATTGATGCCTTTTCACGCCTCTTAACAAAAACAATCGGGAAAACTTTGTGTAGATGAAGAAATTGCTTGTTTCAAGCTATTTCTTCATTTTACACAATGTTTTCTACCCAAAAAGTTGAAACAATCTAAACTTTCATAAACTTTAAATTGTCTTCTGCAACTGCTTTCAATTTGGACCAGTCCATCTCTAAATGGGTTAAATGAAATATCTCTGACGGCAGTCATAACCAGTGATCTACAAATATTTTGGAACTAAAGGGACAGTGTCCCTGTATTCTAGACAAAGTTGGAACATTTTAGAAAGTTTTTAGGTCTACACTGCCAGTGATCTGCTGATATTTTGAAAGCAAGTAGACAGTGTCCCCATGGTCTACAAAAACTAGGGACATTGATTATTTTCTAGGGACAATGGTGCAAAAATGCAGCCATGGCAGATCAATGCTTAGCAGAGTCTATTCTAAATGTAGAACAGAATGAGACAAGTTTACTTTGACACAACTTTTCAATAAGTTTGTTATGTTTTTCATATAATTATCTAGATTTTTGAAACAATGAGCTTAAAAGTATACAAGTAATATAGTAAAACCTTGATAGTTTGTGGCGCAAGGGACCAAGGAAATTTATACAAACTACTAGTAAGCATAGTACGAACAAATAGTAGGACAAGTGGTTGGCTGTTTGAGATACTCAGAATCGAACATGGCCTTGTTCTGTCCCCCATTTAGGAATTGATTCTATATTGGTTATTTTTTTTTAATTTTTTCTATATATCTAGATTCTTTAGACAATGAGCCAAAACCTCTGCAGTTCGTAGCGCAAGGGACCAAGGAAATTTATACGCAAGTAAGTGTAGTAGGAACAAAGAGTAGGGCAAGTGGTTGGCTGTTTGAGATACTTGGAATTGGACATGGCCTTGTTCTGTCCCCCATTTAGGAATTGATTCTATTTCTTTTAAACAAGACCCACAGATATCAACCGTGGAAAACATAAATTAAAAATTGCTAATCTTGTATTTTTATGACTTTATCTCCGTGTTTAAATGAGCATTTTTAAAACACAGTGCTTGAATTTTTCTACCTCTTCCAGGTGATTTCCCATGCATTGGATCAAATCACTGACTAGTCTATGTAATGACGTCGGTTGTAATTCTTTAAAAACACTGAGTATCTTTGAATATATGTTTCAAGTATGAAATTAAAGTACTACTTTAAAATCAAGCTAAAGTAACCTTAAAAAAACACCTTAACATATCAATGATTTCATTTGTAACAAGTTTTTCATTGTTATAAGCTGAAAATATCAGATCTATCCATCGTAAGCTGATTAACTCAGTTGCAGGTCTCCGAAATTTGGAAATTAAAGTCGGTCCAGGACAATGCCCCACCGCCCACCCCATGTAAGCAAAGGAAGCGTACTCTTCCACCCACCCCACCCCACCCCCACCCTGAGTACTGCCGATTTAATTACAGTAATGATATATTTTTTCAAAAGCTAGTTATCCAAATTTCTGTTAATTTAACAAAGTCATAGCTATTTTCTCTCAACACGAGCCTCTGTTGATGGAAAAACACAGCTGACGTCACAAAAACTCGGGTCAGTCCATTCTCCTCCATGGGATCACAGTCGTGACGTACATCAAAAAGACCAACAAGATAAATTTGAGTGGGTCGCCCACGTGTTGCATAATTTTCCAAGAGTAGAATTTGTGCACAAATCTCGATCATTTATTAATTGTAGTTGATTTGCCATTTATTATTCCGATGTTTTCCACCCCTGAAGTAAGATTTTATGATTCGTTGCTTCTCTACTTTTATTGACGGAACTATTGATATTATTAAGCAAACGTTTTCGTTTATATACAAATTATCGGCATTCTGCGGATTTCCACTTATCATTTGAATTCTATCGGCTATGTTTCTTTCCGTGAATGAAAAACTATAAAACACATATTAACAGCATGGCTTGTTTATACAAATTTCAAACCCGGTCTAACGCACTTACTTTTGATAATTTAATTTCATAAAAGCGTTATGCTGGGCTACACCAAATTTATACGAACAGCAACTGTTCATGTCTCAATTTATATATGCATCCTATATTATAGTAAAATAAATTTATATCACAAGTAACGGCAATTTCAATTGGTGCCGTATTAGATGTCCATTCTGATAAGACTTCGAACATGTGTAAGTCGAACAGACTCTATATTGCAAATAGTTTACAAAACTCCATACCGGAAGTTCGGTCAAGCGGAAACTGTGGCTAACTGCAAATTGGGTTCACGTGCGGATGGGCACTTGACTGGCTGGCTGGCGGGTAAACAAATTATCAATTTTTGGCACTTTCGTTAATCCCTTAATCTGCAGGTAACGTGAAATCCTTGAATTATTTTGATTTCAAGTCGATTTTTGATAGATGGTGGACGAGTTTATCAATATTTCAACATGAAATTTAATGAAAATTTCAGACTGATTTTGGTGTTATTTTTGGGATTCCAAATGGTCTGGCAATTCAAAATTCAGTCCAGACCGACAATTTATCAGATTTCTGGAGTTTCTCAGTTGGTAGAGCACTTAACTTCAAACCTCAAGATCACAGGTTTGAGCCCTAGGCTGATAATATCAACTACCAAACTAAATGTCTCTTAGATAAGACTGTAAACTGAGGCCCAGTGTAATGATGCTATCCATCATGCAATTAAATAACCAGATGGAGCTCCCAGCAGTTTTGTCCTGTATCCTTGCACTTTCCCCTGTAAGAACTAGAATAACCATACTGTCACTGTGATTTTATACTTGGGAAAACATTGTGGAAAAAGACAAAATTGCTTGCAACAAGCAATTTCTTCTTTTCCCACAATAATTTCTACCACATAGGATGGTTTCACTTTAATTGCACCCAATTTTGATATTTGTATGCAACTTCCTTCAATTTGGACCGGTCTAAAATTTTAAAAAATGGAAAAGGATTAAAATAGGATAATGCAAGCTGGATTGTTAACCCTTTCCTATTCAATCCCTGGTTTTTGCGTCCCTGTAATTTTGTAATTGACAAAACATTGTAGAAAAAGAAGAAATTGCTTTCTTTTCCACAATATTTTCTACCCTACTGAATGGCTCAAAATAAATCCACTTTAAATTTTCGTCTGCAAAACCTTTGAATTCGGACAGGTCTATAATTTAGTAAAACAGTAAAGGGTTAAGACTCCAACAGCGCAAATATCAAAGGTTTTGGCACCTTCAAGAGAGAAGAAAATAGATTGACAACCAGTAATTGGGTTTTCTAGCTGTCTCAAGGATCGCGAAATCACATGACAAATGACTTTTCGTCGCAATGCATAGACATGATTTCTGATATGATTCAAAGTTCAGCTGGGGGAAAAAGTCTTATTATTCTTACGTAATAAGTAGCCTTTGTGGAGATGAATACCCTAATATAAAGTGGTCTCTATTACTTTCGTTTTCGTCTTTTCCCGCAAAAGGGGAGATATTCTTGTTTGGTGCAGTGTGAACGTTGTGAAAAATTGATTCATTAGCCTACTATTTCAAAAATATTTTTGTAGATTTTTTTTCAACAAAAATCACTCTTTCTTTCATACAAAACAATAATGATATTGAATAATAATTCCCCCCGCAGAGTTACAGCAGGTTACACTCCTGTCCGTTTTTGCCTCATTAAATAAAGAGAAACAAATGCCCATTTTCGCAATCTGTAGCTCCTCAAAAAGTTTCGTTGATCCTTAAATCTTAGTCCGTCTTAAAGAGCAGTCTTTGGTCTTGAATTACAGGCCAGGAAAATGGTATCATTAGGGATAACATTTTCGCAAATCTTCATTCTGCAGATCAACCCATGAATTTTTTTAGGCTCGGAAGTGAAAGTCTTGTAGGGTACCACCTTCAAATGTCTGTTTCTACAAGGAAATAGTTCCCAGATAAATTCTTTGAATCACATGCATGACATGCAGCAGTGATCTCTCACTCTGAAGAACCTAACAAGCAACTTGCTGTTGTTTAAACGTTAAAACAGCATGTCAAAAGGATGAGATCAAATTTTCTTAATGGACTACCACCTGGAAGTAGTTGACCCAGCAAGTGATTTTCGAGGTTACATGAAAAAAAATCTAAATTCTTTCGTGAGCTTAACTTAATAGACAAATGAATAATGATTATTGATAATTGATAATAATTGAATAACAATAAATAATTAAATAGGTGTTGATAAAGGTAAAACGGTAAGAATATTAATAGTGTATTTTTGATTGTAAAAATATTATGGTTCTTGACAAAATCTTTGAGAATTCTTCTCTCAGCTACAATAGTTTTTGGAGGTTGGATAAAACAAATAAATATCTGTCACCAGCTATACACGTACACAACTAAAAAGACAGATAATTATTGCATTGACGGATTCAGAAGGAGTTCAGGGGGCTTGTCTGACCCTCTCTGTAGCCCCGGATTTACAAGTTTGTTTGATGAAAGGAAATTAAATTAAAAAGGTAATAACTTAGGAAAATGAACACACGTTCAAACCCCAGACGGAAATCCGCCATAGTAACCGTTGAATTAATAAATAATAACAAAATCATCAGGCAAACAAATATTGGGTTATTTTGGATGATAAAATATGCAGCCTTTTTGCAAAAGTCCTTCGAACATGTCTTTATGAAGTTTTGAAAACTAGTCAACTCGAGTCCTGATTATACCGCCGGACCAACTCGGCCTTATTTTATGATACATTTTTTTTTTTTTTTCAGATATCTGCAGATAACTGCAGTGAGTATGGTAAACATAGGCCTATCATGCATGTGGATATTTTAATCTGATATTTCTGATACGTTTTTTTTTTATTCTACCCCGACTTTGTTTGCTTCTAATATTCAACATCATAAGGCAAGCAGGGTGAATAGTGATTGATTGCCAGGATCAAACTCATGTCTGAAGGTTATAATTGACCAATCGATGGCCTCTTCCACATAGTCCGTTTGTCACGCCTACTGACTCCAACAGAAGTTCCGCTTCGATTTTTGATGGCCAGTAGAATGTAACATAAAAGTAAAACTGTCGATTGGTGACCTAAACGAAGCAACTACAACTTGAATAAGCTGTAGTTGCGAAAGTCACCAAACCAACACAAGGGTTTAAAAAATGGCGGCAAGTGCCGGAATTGTAAGCTCAGGCCCGGGCTGAATAAATGATTCCATTGTTCGGTTGAAGTTCCTTGATTGACGGCTGCGATTTGTCAATTGACGCGGATCGCTGAGCTCCGATAGAAAATTCCACTTCGATATTGAACGACGTTGTTATGCAATATTTATGGCGAGTAACATGTAACAAAAAGTTTTTTTTTCAAAAAAAAAAAAGGTTGGTTGGCGGTCTAGACGTCGTAGCCACAACATGAATAAACTGAAGTTGCGACGTTTCATTTGTTAAACCAACAAAAATGCACATGTCGGACAAAGTAGGAGTTCAAAGTTCACTTCTGGTCAAAATCAACGATTTCATTGGTCGACCAATCTTGTTCTTTCGAGTGTCAAACGGTGTTACCTTTTCTGTTTTTAAATATACTTTTTTGCTTTCTGGTTTAGCCTACCGTGCTATGTTCTTTCGTCGTATTTAAGTAGTGTAATAGTCAAACGGATCTTGCTTCTTAAATTATCATGCTTTGTGCTTCAGTTCTTGCTTCTCTTTGTAGTAATGAATTACCTTGACATTTATAGATGACCGAAACCTTACAGCCAACAGATACTTATCAATACAAGGAACCTATGTCCAAAATATAATCCTTATATCTTGACCGGTGTTTGAATGTTACGTTTTAGCGTTAAGCCAACTGCTCACAGAAAGACAGGCAGACGGACATCAATGCTATTTTCTTTTGCCTATACAAAGGTCTGGAATTTACCAACTGTGTTGTGCTACTAACACTAGATGTACCCAAAAGATCATTGTCAAAAATACAGAACCATGATACTTAACAGATTATTGAGAATTAATACTGTGATTATTCACAATTTTGAAGCTCTTTACTTTTGATAGTCTTCTCTAAGAACTGAATATTATACAAACATTCCATTTTACTAAGATTAGGGAAAGTCTATTATTGATAAACCACTTACTCTGGATTTTTAAATATTTTTCTAAAATCCCTAAAATTATGTATTGGAGCTCTGTGTCAAAATATATAGCATTATCTCCTGCAAATAGATATAGCCTTTTCTCTTTTTTTCTTTTACGGATGCTCATATTATCAACATAGCATAAGAATGTAAACACCTTAATGTATTTCCCTTAGAAACGCCGAATGTGATATTCAAAGATCAGACACGGCAAATGTTAACGTTTAATATACTTGATTACGATCAGATAGATAAGATTGTATCTGCTCTACTTACCCATTCACCTATCATATTAAGCTTATTAAATAATATGTGGACAACAATGCGAATGCTTTCTGTATATCCAACATAAGCACTCCAATGTGAAGACCTTTAAGGTTTTGTCCGTTTGATCAGTAAGATAGACAAGACAAAAGTCTATGGAACAGTTGCAATTAAAACCGATTTGTAGTTCATAACAGAAGACTCGGTTTGGTTAAAAACAGACTCTGAATGAGTATGTACAACTCGTTCTAAAAGTTTAGAAACGATAGATGAACTACCTAAAGATTCTTTTTTGATAAAATCTATGATTATTTTTGAAAACACATTTAAGATCAGGGGAAATAGCGGTATTTACTACAAACGTAACATGTATTTTCCAAATGTAGTTATTTCCTTCAAATGTTTTGCAGGAATATCACCCTGTCCTGTGCTTTTTGAACATTTGAATTGACAAAGTTCACTGTAAATGTATTCTTTAGTAACAGTTTAGTCTGGTGTTAATATTACTTGTACTTTATTGGCAATTTTGGCATATTTAGTTCTAGCTATTTAGAGACGTTTCCCCCACAATGATTTAGCAGAAAGTTTTAAAATAGTGCACTATTTCAAGGACTTTTTCAAAATATCTATTTTCTGTTGCATCATAAACCGTTTACTCTTCTCTCAATATTTCTTAATTATTAAATAATCTAGAAATTGATAAATTATTTTTCTAAAGCGAATTGCCATCTGGCCAAAATTGTCCTTATTCGACCACGTCCGTGACATCGATTAGCTAAGCATTCTTTAGATCGAGATTTTTAGGCAGCCAAGTGAGAGACCCAAGAAACCAAACGATCGCAGGTAAAACGTACGGGCCTAAAATGTTGCCAACCGATTTTACATGAAAAAAAAAAAAAAAAAAAAAAAAGAAAATACAAGAAATTTTACTTAACGTTCGACATGGTTAGTTATTTTCCGTTATTGCATTGCCAGAATGAGCACCCATATCATTATGAATAAAAATTCAATTTAAGAACTGAAATTGCCTCACTTTTCTCCGAATGTCCTTGGCTTGCGAAACGGACTCTCTTTTCTCCGAATGTCCTTGGCTTGCGAAACGGACTATCTTTTCTCTGAATGTCCTTGACTTGCGAAACGGACTCACTTTTCTCTGAATACCCTTTACTCGTATACAAACCTTTTAAAGAGGCTATGCCGAACCACTTTGTGAAAAGAAAATTAAACTCGGGTAAAGAAATTATAGCCGACTATTTCGTCATGCCTGGCGATTACAGACCAACTAACTTAATGTACATGGCTCGCTGTAGGCAATATACAATGTATTGTGTTAATGACCATTCTATTCCAATTTTCTTACTTATCTACGATTACTTTGTGACTGTTGATCGGCGTTTCACGGAAGCGCATATTTGCATTTCAAAGGCGCACATTTTCATCTACGAAAGCGAAATTTTTTTTTGTTTTTGTCTAGAAGTGATAGCGCGTATGACTCCTAGTCAAGGGGTTCCGGGTTCGATCCCCGACCGCAGCGAATATCCTTTCCGACATTCGTCTCTCACATATGGGTAGATAATCGTAAATCTCAGTGCGATAGCAGCTGGAGACTAAGAGAGGAAGTAGTGGTAGTACTGGTGTGAGATATATCAGGAATCCATCGTTAGGTGCTCCAGCCGCTGCGGTATGACTGAAATACTGTTAAAAGTGGCGTTAAAACCCATTCAATCAATCAATCTAGCGCTCATTTTAAAAATGTTCATTACCTATTTCACACACAAAAAAATTTGACTATTAGTACTCGGATTGCTATCATATTTCTATCATGTATTTATATATTTAGTTGTAATGTTTAAGTGATCTTGCAGCTTTGGCGTGACTGTTTAACAAACAATCAATTAAAGCGAATAAGCAACAATTCTCGTCTACTTCACAGCACTTGATATGTAAAATTTGGAGTGAACCTACACCACCTTTTACAAAACAACCGCAACATGAGGCTCGCTTTTGCGTTGTTACTCCGCAATGTGCCCATGATCTGTGTATCTTTTATATTCGGACAGAATCATCTTCATTTTAAACCAGTTTTTTCGAAGGTAAAATCTAGTTAACCCTTTCCCGTTTTCTGAAATTTTAAACTGGTTCAAATTGAAAGGGGTTGCAGACAACAATAAAAGATGGATGCAGTTTGAAATGAAAGGCATCATATTTGGTAGAAAATATTTTGGGGGAAAGAGAAATTGCTTGTTAAAAGCAAATTCATCTTTTTCCACAATGTCTTCTCAATTATAAAATCGCATCAACGCGAAATCTAGCGTTTGTACAAGAAAGGGTTAATAGAACGGTGGATGTCGGCGGCTGGGCGGTCGGGCTGGCATTAACTTTACCTGTTGTGCGCTACTACTCCTGCAATTCTTGGTGGATTTTGATGAAAGTTTCGCCAAATGTTTGTCTTCATGTTACCTAGCGCATATTATCAGCGTTTTGTGATTCAATGCTGCGTCATAGAAAAATGGACACTTCTTGTCATCCTACTTTGGAACAAGCCGATACATCGCTATAGATTAATGAGAGTCACGGATAAAAAAAAAAAAGATACCAAATTAAAAATGAAAAAAACCTGGAGATTGTCAAATTGTTCACATCTTTTTATCAATTTGCTTTATCAACTTTACAATTATTATAACAACATTTTTTGCTTCCAGGGGGTTCTAGCATATAGCTGCTGCAAACCACTTTCCGTTCGTACGGAGCGATTTCTTCAAATTCTTTAGGCCAAAATGAATGTCACATCTGACACTCTGTGATGTTACGCCGATTTTTGTTGTTCTTTTTTTTTTTTTTTTTTTTAAGGGAGGGGGGTGTTTCTCGAGTTTGCAAATTTAGACCCGACATGGACAATGGAGTGTTAGCGGCAATTCGAATTTTTATTAATAGTATCTTTATCTGTGGCAAATCATTCCCGAAATGCGGCCATTTTGTTGATAAAAGCCGTAGATTCATACTTAACCCTTGTCATGCTGTATAAATTACCTTACTGAAATGCTATCAAAACAAAGGTCTGAAAGCACTGATAGAACTATTCATTAAGAAATCAATATATTTTTTAGAAATCAACTTCATGAAAAATTCTGGCAGGGAAAGTACAAGTAGGAGGTGTAGACTAAGATCAGCCTGCACATAAGTGCAGCCTGATCTTAGTCTACACCTCCTGCCAAAATCGGAATATTCCGGGTTCAGCATGACAAGGGTTAATATTTTAATCCAAATGAAACATTTTGTTAAAGCGGCTCTTGAACAGATTTACATGAAAATTTGATACAGAAAAAATTGTCTGCTTTCCCAATAGTTACTTGTATCATTTACAAGATAAATATTCTTTCTTCGTATTGAGTCTACTAAATTCACTTGAAATTTATATCAACCCTTTCCTGGTTAATCCCTGGTTTTTACGTTTTTACCTTTGAATTTGTACTAGTCTAAAATTTTGCAAAACAGGAAAGGGTTAATGTGGTATATTTCCTTTGACCTAGTTTGATACGTCTGAATATATCTGGTGAGGTCGTTATTCTTTGGGTGATGTCTATAACGCCTGTATTGCTAGCGGAAGACATAGTCGATACGTCATGGACACTACAAATAAGGCATTTTTCGGTTTAATCAACAGATAACGTATTTACCCCATGAATTTCGGTTTGTACTTCGCTGATATCCAAACACCAATGTCCTTGAAAATAAGAACGTCTGCTAAATGGTAAGGTCAAACTTTAACCCTTTATCCTATCACTTTTTCTTAATTTGAAAAATAATGACCATGATATAACAAAAAAATATTGGGGATATGCAGGCTTTAGGCCGTTTTGATAAAACTCGGTTAGGAGAATCTCAGTGCAGAAAAGCTTTAATTTTAGTCCTTTTATATTCATTCCCTTTGTTGTTATCTTAATTGAATTGGGCAGGGAGTCTATTTAAAACAAGAGCCGTCAGAGACGGATTATGCTCCCCGAATATAGCCCATAACAAAAAGTATGAAATAAACAGGGAAAAGGATCCGGACCGACCGACAGGCACAGTTGCGGGTATATGCTCGCTATTTTCCAGACATGCTAAATCCTTAAGCTGTTACCTTGAACTTGGAGCTATCTGAAAAAAAATGTTTCAAATGGCACATCTACTCATAATAGAGAAAGATTGTGCAAAATTGAATCGAAATCAATCCATAATTGAGTTTGAGCTATGACCTGTACCTTGGAAAATATGAATTAATTAGCTTAGTTTTAATGTTTTTCTTTAAGCTGTGACCTTGACCCTTGAGCTACCCGATTTCATTGTCGAATATCACATCTACTCATGACTGGGAACAGTTGTGCAATTCAAATTGAAATCCATCTTTGATTGAAGGTTATTTTGTGTTCAATCCATAATTTTAGAAACTTTGCTTTAGACATTGCTATTTTTTTACATTTGACCTTGACCTGTAGCCTTGACGCCATCCATTTTTTCCCAAAAAAGTACAAAGTTATTTCGAAATCAATCCATAATTTTAGGAGTTATGCTCCAGACATGCTTAATTTTAATGTTTGACATTTAGCTGTGACCTTCCCCTTTGAGCTATCCGATTTTCTTGTCCAATTTCACACCTACTCATGACCGAGAACAATTGTGCAAGTTATATTGAAATTCGTCTTTGATTGAGGGAGCTATGCTCTAGGCGGTAATCGGAAAGAAAGTAACGGAAAAAAGTAACAGTTTCAGCTAGGAAAAAAGTAACAGGAAAGAAAGAAACATTTTTTTAAATAATATCAAATTCTGAATAAAAGACATATTTTTTTACAGAAATGATTTGTTATGTATCTTTAATGTTCTAGGTGATTGAATAAAACATAAAAAACATATCTTTGATTCAGAATTTGATATTAATTAATAAATGTTACTGTCTTTACTGAAATGATTTTTTATTTATATTTAATGTTCCGTGTGATTGAATAAATAACTTTAACAAGTATTTTGACTTGGTATTCGATTTCTAAATGCACTGTTTGACAATTGGAAACTTCATGTAGTCGACACTACAATGTCATCGGCACTTACCAAAGTAACCAAACAGACAATCACCCATAAAGTAATGCAACTAAAAAGTAAAAAAGTAATTCTCTAAGTTAAAAATATATATGTGTTCTATCGAAATAAAGTATAAACTGAATTCTCTTTCATATTTTTCTAACAGATTTTATAGGAAAAGGGGAAAAATTAATATAGATTTCTCTTTCTTTTCATTGCTTTACATTACGGGGATTTTGTACCATAGGAAAAATATTTTAACTCTTCTATTTTATATTTTGAACCATGAACAATATCAGATACATCAAATTATGGAGGTGTTATTTTTTTCAAATTACATTTTTTCCTGTTACTTTTTTTCCGTTACTTTTTTCTGTTGCTTTCTGTCCTACAATCGCTCTAGGCATGGTTAATTTTAATGTTTTTCCCTAACCTATGACCTTCAACTTTGAAAAATATGAATTAATTAGCTTAGTTTTAACGTTTTGCCTTAAGCTGTGACCTTGACCCTTGAGCTACCCGATTTTCCTGTCAAATCTCACATATACTCATGACTGAGGACAATTGTGCAAGTTACTTTGAAGTCCATCTTAGATTGAAGGAGCTATGCTCTGGGCATGGTTAATATAAATGTTTGACCTTGAGTTATGATCTGTACCTTGGAACTATATGAATAATTTCTTCAAAGGGGACATTTACTCAAGACAGACAATAATTGTGTAAAGTTATTTCGAAATCCATCCAAAATTGAAGCATGGTCAATTTTTGACCTTTGACCTTGTACTGTTACCTTGACCTTGGAGTTTTTGTTTTTGTTTTGTTTAAATAGTACATCATTCGTGATAGAGAACAACTGTGCTAAATTATTTTGAAATCCATCCATAATCGAAGGAGCTATGCTGTGAGCGTTGTCATTTTTTCCCATTTGACCTTGAACTGTGACCTTGACCTTGGAGCCACCTTTTTTTATTATTATCTTTATTTTTCGAATGGTACATTTATTCATGATAGAGAACAATTGTACCAAGTTATTTTGAAATCAATCCATAATTGAAAGAGCTTTGCTGATTACATGGTCAATTTTGACCTTTGACCTTGAACTGTGACCTTGACCTTGGAGCTATCTGATTTTTTTCTTCAAATAGTACATCTATTCATGAAAGAAGACAATTGTGCCAATTCATTTTAAAATCCATCCATTATTTGACCTATGCCGTGAACAAGCTCAAATTGACCTTTGATCCTGAACTGTGACCTCTACATTGGAACTATCAAAAAGCCGCGAAAAGCACCTCGGACCAATATCATAAGGAATTCACATATGAAGTTTCATCCAATTTGGCCCAAGGGTGTGGAGATTTTAGGACGGATGGACGGACGGAAAAGGCAGGTCGGACAAACGGACAGACCAAATGGCGGCTATGTACTCGCCCTTCGGGGAACATAAAATATTATGGCTATCAACACAAATAGTAAAGAGTTCTGAGGAAAACGATCATGTTAAAAGAAAAACTTGATTTTTTTACTCAAATTTTTGGCTTGAGCCTAGCTCTAAGAATATAATGACTTTCAACATGCGATGTGGGTCACACAGGTAATGAGACAAGGTCAATTTTTATCCCTGTCTAGATACGAATGTAACGACCCAGGTCCATGTAAAGGTTTATTTATTACAAGGTGTTCCCTGACTAATTACTTTGACCTTTTACATGCAATCAAACCGTTTATAACGCCCCAGAACACATTAGCTGTTATGGGGAATAATAATTATGGTTTCATTTAGAAATGCTGATCATTTAGTTCCACAGTCTTCAATGTAGGCTTAATATGACAGTATAATTTACACATTATCTATAATCCAAAGAGAACAACAATTCAAAACAATCACTATAAAAAATCATGATAACTACTTTTAGACTGAAAGATTATTTTCTTATTTGATACAGCACAATATTACAGGGAACTTCCTCTTAATTAACACCTTTTGGTCATCACAGTGACCGCTGAGGCACAGAAAACAAGGATGCGTGGTACACTTGATGGGTTAAAAGTCCCCCTTTAAGTTATAAAATGTTCACGAACGCAAAAGATTCCCCGTGAACGCGTAAAATGGAGATCCTTACTTTTAAGGTGCGTGCTCAAAGATTTAACGTGCTTGTGTCATTTTAAGCGTGCACGTTCAATAGTAGAGGATGGACGAAAAAGTTTGTCATAGCAACTCGTTCAAACCCTTTCCGAAAATCTCTGGCAGTAATATACCGCTAATTGGTGCCGTGTAATAAAGGGAACATTTCAAAGATTAACCCATTCGAACACAATGACGCTTTTTGGATGCCCCCCCAGGAAAAAAATTTGGGAAAACATTGTGCAAAATGAAGAAATTGCTTGTGACAAGCAATTTCTTTATTTTACACAATGTTTTCTACCCAGAAACTTGAAAAAAATCTAGAATTTCATAAACTTGTAATTTTCGTCTGCAACTCCTATAAATTTGGATCAGTCTAAAATTTTGTCGTAGGAATATTGGGTTAAAAGAACAAGCGGCGTATAGTTCAGTGAACGCTCATTATCGTTAATTTTCAACGTGTCAATTTGAAGACGTCCGATACCCTTATAAACTGCTGTTTACTTTAGTCATTTGACATCAGTAGTAAAACTGACTAGGGGATATCAAAATCTGATTATATCGATAAACGGTCAATGTAACAAAAATTTTCAATCATTACATTGCAATTTTGATTTGTGACATGTGTCATTTGTTTGTTTATTTTACCTTGATAAAATATGAGAAGTAGATTTTGACACAGAAATGTATTACCCAATACAGACTATATACATTTATATAAACATGACCAAAAATATAAGCAATGTTTTGCAACAATTTGGAAAAACCCTATAGCTTACCGTCTTCGACCAATTATCATACCAAAATAACAATCCATTTTTCACTCTATAGTCTTGTGAAAAATCAGAAAATTTCCTATCAGGCTCTAATTCTAAAAGAATGTCCGGCCTAAAGGACAAATGGCGGCTGTCAATCAAGGAATATATCGACCAATCAAATCATTTATTTAGTCCGGGCCTGAGCGTTCAACTCCGACATTGGCTGCGAGCCGCCGTCGAAGCGCAGTCGGTAGCGCGTCAGACTTCTAATCTTCAATCATAGTATGTCATGGGTTCGATCCCTAGCGGCGGCACATAGCCTTTCCGACATTTGTCTCTCACCAATGGGTGGATAATCGTAAACCTAAGTGGGATAGCAGCTGGAGGCTAGGAGAGGATGTAGTGTTAGTACTGGTGTTAGAAATACCAGGAATCCGTTGTTAGGTTCTCCAGCCGCCACGATATAACTAAAATACTGTTAAAAGCGGCGTTAAACACCATTCATTCAATCAAAACCGAAATTTGCCACCATTTTTGTTAACATTTTTTAGAGGAAGTTTGTTCTTATTCAAGCTGCAGTTACGACCTTTAGGTCGCCAAACAACTATTCTACTTTCTTGTTACATGCTGGTGGCCATAAATTTTTCAAATAACGCCGTTAACCCATTCCCACACAATTCCTCCTTTTTACGCCCCTTAAGAAAATAACTTTGGAAAACATTGTGGACATGATTCAAGCAATTTCTTCAATGTCCACGATGTTTTCTTGCCCAAAAGACAAATAATTTTAGAATTTTATCAACCTACAATTGTGTTCGGCATGTTCTTTCAATTTGGACCAGTCTAAAATTTTCTCGAAATCGAAGCGGGACTTCTTGTCGGAGTCGATGGGCGCGGCTAACGAAGTAAGTGGGCGGGGCAAGCGATTGGTCATTTCCATGTTAACGTCTTTTTTTTGAGTCCTGCTTTATTTTGCAGTCAACATGGATGTCATTCTAAAGGACTCAATAATGAACTTTCCCCTAACATTAGCTGATATGTTGTTATCTTCTCTCGTAGTGGTCAATGTTGTCTATATGACAAGTCTGTTCTAATGCTGCTTAAGTTCGGTAAAATGTATAAGCTAGAAGATGTTTGTTATGAGCATCCTATTTATCGCGGTCCAGTATTTAAACATTACGCCGCTTTTTTGTTTGATCTAATGTATTGCGTTGACCCTTCTCCGATAAAACTTTATTAACAGTATAAAAGAGGTGGATCGGTAGAGTAAGCCAACGAATAATGCAAATGGCTATACCCCATACACACACACTTGAAATTATATATAAAAAAAAATTCTTAAAAAGGTTAATTAACAAACCACTGCATGACCTCCAGAGCTGATTTCACCCAAAATGGGAAGTCCCATCACTTCTTTTATCATTGCAGAAAATATAAATTATTGTCAGTAAAAGCTCAGCAAATCAATAAGCTTTTTTAGTATGCACGCCGAGTTCGACGGTGTATACATAACAATGACAAAAATGGATATATGAAATAATTTTTAAAGTTGTTAATACAGTTTACAGGAGCATGTTCACTACGGTTATGTCTAAAGGCTGTTTTAAGATTAATGAGCCTGTCTGTGACATTTCCAACAATTTCGCTGGTGCGTGACTCGCACACATTGAGCACCCTGGACAGCCATTCGGGGCAATTAGAATATTCGCTGATTGTTTAAAGAAGTTTTGGGTCAGTATCTATATACAGAGCGCAGAGAGAGGACTCTGATTAGACTGTGTGGATGCACAGGCTGATCTGAGTCTTTACTTGGCGCACATGTGTAATGGTTGGAAATGTCACGCACGCGCTAATTTATAAGTGAAGATCCCCCATCCAAATACTAAGTGCTCAAGATGAACTATTGTGATCACATTCTGTCCGGCGTGGATCGTTTGTCGTCAGATAAGATAAGATATCCTTATTCCAATCATGGGTCATTTGCATGACATTACAGATCACAATATGTATGGCATCGTATGTCAACAGTTTCTCTAAATTACAGCTCCTCGTAAATCACTTAGCCAATTTCAGAATTTGAGAGAAATGTTCCTGAGATGGTCCTCTTTCAATTGGCTTGAACAGTAGAAGTTTATCGAGAACCCTGGCTGCAATGGCAATGAAAGTGAAATGAAATACATGTTAAAAGTCTTTTTCTCCTGGCCAAGGATTTAGGCCCAAATATTTGCTAGCTTGTGAGTCTTTCTGGGCTGGATAAAAAGCTCGATAAAAAGACTTTATCAAATCTTGACAATTTTTATTGTAATATAGTCAGGTTTTTACACGCTGCTTGAGTCTTAATTGTAACGTTGGTAATGTTGATAGTTACACTGGATTATCTCCCTTGTGTAAGGATAATAAACCCCTGATAGATAAATAATGATTTTAAAAAGGATAGGGCTAATCGAGGTACGAATGTGCAGAATGGAATGGAGCTATTCTATTTATAGGTACTAAGTATTTTGTGGGCTATGTACTTTCGTTGAAATCTGCACCTTTTGTTTAGTTCTGAGTATTCTGATACCTATATATTGGACGGAATATTTGTGAAATTGACTTATAAAAAGTAAGACTCAATCTTCAACTTATGTGGGGTCATTTACTCACAGTCGGTGTGGAGGCGTTGTGTCATTTCTCTAAGTTTGAGGGGGTTGAAGGACTCTAGATCATATTACTTCATCATTGACCGGCGAGTATCTTTACTATTAAGACAGTTTAACCCTTTCCTGTTCAGTCCCTGGTTTTAACATCCCTATGATTTTGTAACTGAGAAAACATTGTAGAAAAAGAAAAAAATTGTTAAGAACAAGCTATTTCTTCTTTATTCACAATGTTATCTACTCTACTGAATTGTTATCTTTCAAATTCCAATCGTTCTAAATTGTGGTCTGCAAAACCTTTGAATTTGGGTAGGTCTAAAACTTTGCAAAACAGGAAAGGGTTACTACATTACATTCGCGACTACGGAAACCTATTTCATTTAGTTTAGCGTTTTGTCCTTTTGTTATTTTACGTGACAGACTGGGTTCTAACAGCACGGGAATCGTCGATAGAGTTTGGCGAAAACTTCTCCGCGGAGAGTAAAGTGGCATGGAAAGTGACAATGACCTTGACTCGTTACCTTGAAAAGTCTCGCTACAAGGTACACACTGTATGTGTATGTGTTCTTTATTTTATGTGTTTCGTTTGGAGTTTTTCACAAATACAGATAGGCAGTATTGACGAGAGCCGAAGGACATAAGTACCACAAGAAATGACCCTGCACATGACCATTCGAACTAGTCCAAATAGGCGTAAGCTATAGACACTGATCAGTCTGCACGTTAACACACGGCATTTAGAATACTCGCTGATAGTTTAGAGCAACTTTCAATCAGTACCATTTATAGCATATAAAGTTTGGACGCTGATCAGACTGTGCGGTCTTGATCTTTACTCAGAGAATATGTATAGTTGTAAATGTCACTTACACTTGAACCTCAGCATGTATTATTGACGGAATAGCTGCCATGCACGCTGACTTAGGACACTGAAGTCATCCCTTATAAACGACAATATTTTGTAAAATATGAGTAATATTGCTGGTTGGCGACCTAAACGTCGTAGCTACGTCTTTAATAAGCTGCAGTCACGATGATTTGGTCGCAAGAACAAAACGACTAACATATATGTCGTAGTTTAAATTTCAGTACCGGTCTACATGAATTATTTGATTGATCAATCGAGTTTTGATTTACAGCTACGATCTGACGGACCAGTACCTAAACAACTAAATCTTTTTTGACCGGAAACTTACTACAGAATGTTTTCATTAACTTCTTCCCACACAATATCGCTTTCTGACGACCTTCTGGAAACAAACAACTTTGGAAAACCGTTTATGGAAAATGAAGAAATTGCTTGATATAAGAAATTTCTTCATTAATTCCACAATGCTTTCTACCCCAAAAGACAAGGATTCTTTAAATTCCATCAGCTTAAAGTTGGCGTATGTAACTCCTTTAAATTTGAACCAGTCTAAAGTTCTGTCATCTGGTACTGGGTTAACCCATTCCCACTAAGTGTCGCTTTTGGGTGCCCCTCAAGAAAAACAATCAGAGAAACATTGTGTAAAATGAACAAATTGTTTGTCACAAGAAATTTCTGCATTTTCAAAATGTTTTCTACCCAGACAGTTAAAAAAAAATCTAAAATTTCATAAACTTGAAATTGTCGTCTGTATATCCTTTCAATTTGGACCAGTCTAAAGTTTTGTCGACATATCCTGGGTTAATAGAGGGAAGACAGCCTTCAAGAACTACATATTGGACATGTTTATTTTCAGAATATTGGCGTTTGTGTACGTATTTCAGTCAGCCGGTCCTTTCGCTGACCTGGATTGTTTTTGTGCGTCAGCCATTTATAGAAATATTTATTCTTTATAGGGCCATTTATTTCAGAATGAATGAATAACCGTAGACAAGTAAATGAACTTGAACAAATCCGCCTTTGACATCTTTAAGCTTACTTTGATGTGTGTGATAATGGATTTAGTGTATTGTGTTCCGGGTAACAGTTAAACTTTCGTAATAAATCCACCCTGTCATTGAACTTTTACTGTCAAACTATTTTTTCGTCTCGGTCTCGTAAAATGAATAACCGCAAAAAAGAACTAATGTAAAATAGGTATACAAATCGTAAATGGGCGAGCAAAATGTTGTAAATACAGTTTGAATAAAGCTATTTCACGACATTTTGCTCGCCCGCCGAAGAAATGTGTTCTTCGGATTTTCTGATCACACTCGGAGCGTTTATATTTATAGGAATTTCTTCGCCTTTTTGACTAATGGCCCAACCTTTTCCTAATGTCTGCGTATTATTACGTGCCTTATCCCTTTCCTTTCCAATCCCCGATTTTCACGTCCCTGCGGTTTTACACTTGAGAAAACATTGTGGAAAATGAAGAAATTCCTTGCAGACTCGTTATTTATTGTGTTCTCTCCCCTTTTTCTTATAAATCCATTCTGCCTTTAGATAAAACTTTGTCAAGACATTGACAGTTAATAAATCGACTGTCCATTTGGACCGAAAGTAAATGCTGACCTTGGTATTTTGATTTTAAGCATATTTGTTGGTTTGTTGTGAAAACAAATTGACTACAGCTTATTCAGCCTATAGTTATGAGGTTAGAGTTATTAAAAATTATGCAAACTAGTTTGATTTCTCAGTAGAAATGCCCTCTCAGAGGTCATCCGTCAATTAGCTGAGATGTTCAAGAAGTCGATTGACCAATTGCTGGCCCCGCCCATATGCACTGTTGGCCCCTCCCATTGAATCTGACAGGAAGTTACGCTTCAATATTTCACAGTGCTATTTTGCAAAATTTTATGGTCAATATCATGTAACAAAATATTAGAATGGCTTGTTGGCGACCTAAACGTCGTAACTACAGCTTAAACACGGCGTTTAGGTTGCAAAATAAAAAAGTTAACAAAATTGGTGGCCAATTTCGGATTTTACAATTCACTTCTGCTCAAAATGAACGATTTCATTGGTTGACTGATTATTTGATTGACCAACGCGATTGTTCAATTGCCTAATGGAAAAAAATGGGATCCAAAATTTATATTTCCTAATCGTGCGATATTCTGTTTGGTTTGATAGCGTGTATTGAAGTTGTGGATTTGAGGCCATAAATTAATTTGTTTTTAATTGACAAGGAAAATTGGGTGAATTCGCTTGATTCGAAAATGACAGGTTTGAAAATAAATGTTTTACAATCCCGATCCATCAATCACTTGTTAACTCAACTTGACGTCTGCTGACGAGTATTTGGCATATTCTCTGACTAACAGACGAACTTAAGCGTCATGGCGACCGGGTTTTGTGTGTTTGTACCAAGGACCAATTGTTTAGGTGATAAAAGCCGTATTACATGAAAGTCAAGAAGTCACCTTTTTATGACAAATTAGAGACCAAAGGTGGGCAAATAACCCTTTTCTGTTCGATTCCTGGTTCTTAAGTACCTGTGATTTCATACATGAGAAAACATTGTGGAAAAAGAAGAAATTGCTTGTAACAAGCATTTTTCTCTTTTCCCACAATAATTTTTACTCCGTTGGTTTTTTACTTTTCAAATTACTCGCACGTTTAGTTGTTGTCTGCAACTTGTTTCAAATCGGACAAGTCTAACATTTTGAAAAACAGGAAAGGGTTAAAGCACACGAACTGGTCTACTGATATAGCCTATAAGAGACATATACAAATACGACATGCACTTTGACGCCATAAATCTTCGAAATAAACATACTTATTACGTATGTTTGATGTTATTGATATTGCAAAACAAGAGGGAGATAAAGCTATTCCTCTTCAGTGGCACATCTTTTACGACGTGATCTAGAATTTGAAACGTTGCTTGCCAGATGACCTTGACGCTTCCACCAGTAGCTGCGTACCTATGAAATCATCCTATTTTTCAAAATTTTACCTTTGTAGCTGAAAATCGGCTCGGAAGAAATAAAGCGCACGTATCTTATTTACCAGTCTTTGATTTGTGGTTCATTCATTTCGTCGAGGTAAAAAAATCCCGCTGAATGAGTTTTTTTTTATAGGTGTCTTTAAGGACGACTTTTCAACGATAATTTTGAATGAAAGCGTTCGACGTCGTCTAACGCTTCTCGTTTTAGCTAATGCTGAATACGCTTAAATTCTTTGTTAAGAATTCTTATGGTTTTTATTAAGCAGCTTGATCTGGAGAATGCTTTATCTGAAAATCTAAATAAGAATTTTAAGAATCAGGAGTAAAAGAACGCAGCTCTAATCTCTTTTATTTTTTTACGGAGTTCCTAGGAGAGATTTTTCACGTTTATAAATAAAGCGTTCTCCTTAATTGACCTGTATTGAGGTTAATTTTATTTTAGTTGTGGACGTGATTCCCAAAACGTTTCACTTTAGAGTGATTCGTCACAATTTATAAGGAAGATGGAAGGGACTTCTATTTTGTGGCCGCACCAAAATCATGACATATCATATCGGATGTAAATCATATGGAGTTTAAATCCGTTAAAAAGTCATTTCATTTTATAATATGTCAAATCTTATCAACAGAAATCATGCTAAATCGGGACCCCACTGACATATTATCTATTTGTGGTTGATAACTTGTAGCATTACCTCGCTTAACTTTAACGTTTGTAAAAGTGAAACATTTTACTTGAATCATTATAACTTCTCACAATCATTTTTATTTATTGATGTCAAAATCGGGGTTTACGTTAAATGATAAAACAACAAACATTGAAAGCAGCTTATAAATGTTGGGTACTTTCTTCGAAAATCCAAATTCAGAGACAAATATGTTCAGCAATGCTTAAATCTAAAATTATGTGTCAGGATAAAATACAACTTTTATAACAGACAGCAAAATTTTAGAATGGTCCAATTTGAAAGAAGTTGCAGACAACAGTTTAAATTTTATGATATTTTAGATTTAATCAACTTTCCGGGTAGAAAAGATTGTGAAAAATGAATAAATTGCATTAAACACAATGTTTTCCAAGTTGTTTTTCTCGAGGGGCGTCCAAAAAACGTCAAGTGGGAATGAGTCAATGCATTATTAAAACGCTGGCCACGCCCACTGAGCTCCAATAGGAAGTTCCTCTTCGATATTATACGGAGTCATTTTGCAAAACCTCAGTTGAATGCAAAAAAAAAAAGTAAAATGGTTTAAGGGATGAAGAGAATATTTTTGTTTTCATGGAGGTATGAACCGGTTCATACCTCCATGAAAACAAAAATATTCTCTTTATTTCTTATAATTAAATATCATCGAGCGAAAAAAAGGAAAAACTTTACATACATATATTTTGATACCTTTTTGTATTGGACTATTTTGTGCGGAAGCATACAAAATCGCTGCGTGCTCAAAATTTTGTTCATGTGAATAATTTTTTTCGACCAATCAGAACGCTCGTTTATAATTGACGAAACTAACAATTGAATTATTAGTTGGTGACCTAAACGTCGTAACAACAGATTGTATAAGCTACAGTTACGACGTTTAAGTCGCCAAACCCTACATTAAACCTTCACATGAATGTCGTTAAAAGTCAGAATTCAAAGTTCACGTCCGGTGTAAATATATAATTTGATTGATAGTTTGATCCTTTGTTTGACAATAGTCATTCATTAATACATGTCATCAGACCATTTTGGGATTAATTTTCCGTTTGGAGCGCTAGTAAGGGAAAGGTTGCATAACATTGTTTACTGTATTGTGAAATCTATTGAATGCGAGCTGTCCAGATTGTATAGACTGGATTTGTAATAAATCATTTCGGTCATTTCCCACAATTACGCTACTTGCTATATTTATACCGTGTACCTGTCAAAATTAATATGAAAGACCGAATGAACCCAAGGTCGTCCAAATACACCACATCAACGCACGTTCGACGTCATGACAGTCTCATCTTGAGCAACCATCACTTAAGAGATGAAGAGAATAGATTTTGTTTTCATGGAGGTATGAACCGAAAAACCTAATCACACTGTATGAATACGCGATACGTGAATGCCTCCATGAAAGCAAAAAATATTCTCTTCATTTCTTATCATTCAATAGCATCAAGCGAAAAAAAAAAAAAAAAAAAGCTTTACAAATTTTGATACCTTTTTGTATGGGACTATTTTGTGCGGAAGCATGCAAAATCGCTGCGTGTTCAAAATTTTGCTCATGGAGTTGTGAATAATTTTTTTTCGACCAATCAGAACACTCTTTTTTTGATAGACAAAACTAAAAATAAAATTATAGAATTATAAAGGCATGACCACCTACAGACAGGCTGATTTCGTCACACAGTTAGACACCAGCAGGAAGACGTCGTAACTAGTAGTTTGTCTTTCGTCATACAACCGGACGGTTCATCAGCAAGTGAATCCGGATCAAATGTTCAAAATGGAGATTTTATATGTACTTGGATAGCAATTCACCCCCCCCCCCCGAAAACACACACACATCCAATACCAACAAAACAAAAACAGCAACAACAAAATAAGAAGAGTTGAAAAAAGAAAGAAACAAAGACAGAATAAAAAATCCTCGCATCTAGTCAGCGTGCCCTTTCGTGAATTCCGTCAAGGGGCGATTATGTTCGATCTACAAGATTGTTCCTTCTCGCTTAATGGTATACGTGGTAGATGGCGCATCAACATGTGCAGTAAGAAAAATAGGATTTCTAAATGAATCATATTTGTGTCCTTTTAGCTATATTTTTCATTTATTTTTTTAGAACCCAACCAAGAGCTGCCGGAGACGTATTTAACGCCAAAACGAGTTGTTACATCATTTCACTGCGGTAAAATGGCAATAATTACTGGGTTTTGTTGTTGTTGTTTTAAATGATTAGTTTTTAATTCGTCGTGATATCCTTCGTTAGAATGGCAACATGAACTGTGTTTTTCGCTACACTTGTGGTCTGTCTTAAAGTGATGGTTTCATACTTAACTCATCCCCGCGCAATCCAACGTTTTACGCCCCTAATCAAATAAATCTTTTGAAAACATTGTGAATATTGAATATATTGCCTGTAAGAAGCAATTTTTTCATTATCCACATAGTTTTCTATCCCAGGAGACAAAGATCTTTAAAAGTGCATCATCTATAAACTGCCGGCTGCAACTTCTTTGAATTTCAACCAGTCTAATTTTTTTTCGTCTGGTTAAGGCCCCAACAAAAATTCATAGAAACAGTCATGAAATTAGCTTATAAACTATGATATTCACAATTACGTTTCTTTAGCACTACACCTCTCCTCAATGACTTCTATTTCTTTGTATGTTTTGTATTGATTAAAATGTATTTAAAGTGTCATTCCAATTCTGGTGAGAATCTACTTTTTCATGCAATGCTGGCGAAATTCTGGGATGAATTCGACAAAGGTATTCGAGTGCTTTCTATAGATAATTGCTTATAAGTAGAAATATTACGGAACCCCGAAAGTGACATTCCAGACTTTTTTTTGATATGCAAATGATCCACATTATTTCGTTATTACGAAATACAGTTTCGTAATTACGAAATGCTATTCCGTAATTACGAAATAATTTGAAAAGTATTTCGTATTTACGATAGAATGTCAACAAATCATGGGAAAATAAAAAGGGTAACATTACCGTCACATGAATCAAACTTACATAGCTTGTCTGCAAGGCGGATGTAGTGAAACTTTACACTAAAAAAATGGAGAAATGAGTCGTTCTTTGCTCTGTAATATCATGGGTTACAAAAGCCACGTGTACCCTTTTGAATGAACAATCCCGGAAGCGCTCTAGAAAATTCGAACTCGCAGTACAGAGCGACCAAATATAACGAACCCCTGGTTTGTGCCTAGTAGTAAAGAAAACACAATGAACGTCATTATCTTTTTGAAATGTGGGTTTTGGTATAGTTAGCCTAACATTTTTGTCGTTGTTTCCTCCTCCACAGAACACATGCGATTTTGTTGACGTGATATCAGCTAGAATAGGGCCAAGGGTCTTTGTCACGCCACATGAGCAGGCAGTCAAATACGCGGAAGCAAACTAAATAAGATTTTAACAAATATTTGTTAGAAGACGAAATAACTCAAAAATCATTGTAAGTTATACAAGTAGGCAGAACTCCCGAATTGACATTATTGTCTGATCGTGAAAGAACGACGTGGAGGAAAAGTGAAACTTTATGCGTTTTCACAGCGTCTCACCGTTTTCAGAAAAGTTCCTGAAAACGGCGAAACGCTGCGAAAGAGTATTAAGATTTTTTTTCTATCTTTATTAGTGATTCACCGACGAATTGAAATCAAAAGAATCTTTCAGTAATATGTACCTGTGTGTCCAAAGGCCTTTGAATTTAGCTTTGCGTTGAAAATGAAATATATCTCTTAGAAAAAGGAAGACCCGAACGCCTAAACGAGGGTTTATATACTGATGTAAGAAGCCTTCGCATATGTAACTAAGAAGTAAGGCTGGTCATCCCATATCAATCGTGTATAAGTTTGAAACAGCGGAACGAGCACATGGGAGTTTTGCATACTAACTAAGAAACCATTTTTATAAGTGTTTGTTACAGCAATTTACTTTATGGTATTTCATCCTAAATCTTGTACTGGTTATGAAAGCCATAAAAGAATTGTAGATAAAAATACCAAATATATACATTATTATTCAGTTGAAAAGGTAGTTCAGAAATTATTTTTTATGGCCAAGAAGAAAATTGACCTATCACCGATCCTGCCCACTTACTGCGTTGGCCATGCCGAATGACTCCGACAGGAGTACAGCTTCGATTTTAAAGGGTGTTATTTTGCCAATTTTATGCCCAGTAGCACGTACCAAAACAGTAGAATAGTTGGTTTGTGACTTGAATAAGCTGTAGTTACGACGTTTAAGTCGCAAAACAACAAAAAAAGCTTAACAACGATGGCGTTCAATGTCGGAGTTCAAAACTCATTTTAGTCTAAAAGAACGATTTCATTGGTCGACTGGTTATTTGATTGACAGGCGCGATTTATCAATTATCAAAATAGTAAAATAAATAAACTGGCGTTGTTTTTCAAATGTGACGCTCGTTACTTATCAAACTGTATCTGATCCTTTCTATTTATATTAATACACCATCTACCAAAGATTCCTGTTGACTAAATGTACGTTAAAAAAAGTTTAATCCTCTCTATTTTAAGAGTCTCGCGACGGAATTTAATTAAAATGTTTGTGGATTAAGAATAATCAGCCTCGAACGATGTATTAAAGAACCCTCTTATAAAACACGAAAACTAAGCGATATTTGATTGATGAACTGGTATTGAATAAAGATCAGCTTTCTTGTTAAATACTATTTCTGCCATTATGACGAAATACGTGATATTTAAAGATTTCTTTTATTTTGCGTGCCATAATTAAGTCCGTAAAAGCAAAGACTTTCATAATACCCATAATTCATAAACAAATACTTGTCTTTGTGCTTGTGAGACTTGTTACCCGCGAAAAGTTCATGTTATCCCATTACCAGACGACAAAATTTTAGACTCGACCAAATTCAAAGGAGTTGCAGACGACAATATGAAGTTTATGAAAGTTTAGATTTTCAATTTTCTGGATAGAAAACATTGCCGCCTGTAATGGGTTAAACCGCTTATTTTTCACAGGGTTGAAGCTTAGGGAAATCTAGGAAAATACGTTGAAAGAAACAACAACAACAAAAAAAGATTAACATTTTATTTGTACCGCCTACCTCAAAAAACAAAACACATACACGAACGCCTGTACTATTCAAGCCCATTTAACGATGGGTTCTAGGGAATGTGAATCGAACATACTCAGAGTTCTAGTTAGCCATTCGGAAACTAAAGTCGTGCTTATCTACATTAAGTTATTTGTATAAAGTTCAGTTTCTATTGTAATTTAACCCATTACCACTCAACCCAACCTTTGATGCCCATTAGGAAAAAAGATTTGAAAAACATTGTGAAAATGATGAACACTCTTATAACAAGTAATTTCTTCATTTCCTCCAAAGTTTCCTACCTAGAAGGACAAAGATTTTTAAACTTTCACCATTTTTGAATTATCGTCTGCAACATCTTTCAACTTCGACCTGCCTGAAATTTTGTCGTCTGGCAATGGGTTAAGAAACCGGATACACGGGAAAGTGTTTACCCAGTAACATAGGGCAAATAAATAATTGACTCCGTCGGGATTCGAACCAGGGACCTCTCTGTCTCGAAGTTAGCACTCTATCACGTAAAAAAAAACTAGCTTGTACGACAAGGCAGTATAAGATACACCCCATCGACAATAAAGATTCTTCCACGAATCTTCCATATTCAACATCATCAACCTCTCATCACATAACCACCACCTTATGCGGGTTTGTTACGGTAGGCGCCAAATGTTACCCGCCAATAAATATTTGATTCTGTCGTGATTCGAACCAGGGAACTCTCCGTCCTGAAGCAAGCGGTCTACCAGGTCGCTATAAAAGCTAGTTTGCATGGCAAGGCAGAGTAAGCACTCCATACACAAAAGCAATGTAGATCTAACATCGATTTTTGTCTTGTAACAAAGCGATTTAGACTTAGAATACCATCGAGAAATAAATAATACTACTAGGAAATTAGTACATGATAAAAATTAATAATAATAATAATAAAAAAGATGAAAATATTTTTTATGAATAAAAATGCACCTTTTCTGTTTTAATGACGTTTTTAGAATTTATGTTTCGTACATTTACTTTGTTCATCATTGAAAATTCGGGAATTAATCGCAAATCGCTATTTTCTTCACATTTTCACAACTTCAACGCTCATTTTATTCGGTTAAAAATGTAAAAATTTCAAATAAATTGATTGAAATAGTGTCCTCTAAGATTATTTTTGCAACAATAATGTCAAAACTCAGACCCTATTGCGACGTTACGTTTTATCATATACTGCACATTGCACAACAAACAATAATAATAATGATATTTAGAAAAAAAAATCCGATGAAACAGCTTTTCATAAAATTATGATTGTATTCGTTCATGGTAATTCTTTAGTAATTTTTAAGTCATTGTAAATGCGTTTTCCTCCGCTAACATTATGGTTTTGCATTTCAAAAAACACAAAAATATCGTAGTAAGTCAGATTGCATCACAATGTAATATTTTTTGTTAAAGGAAACTTCGTACAATGTAGTAAACATGTATCTGCAAGTAAAAAAATATATTCTGAGAACGCTGTTTAAGGTTAAAATAAGACTTGACACCTATAACAGTCGGCGACGTTTGACACTAAGTATGCTTCGCTGCACCCCCCCCCCCTCTTTGCCGTTTTTCATATTATTTGGATTAAGCATATTTTAGTCTGCGTAATATGTAAAAATAATAGATTTTTGTAGAAGAAACCTACTTATAGAACTCGTCTTTGATTAGCCCTTTACTGTTCAATCCCTTGTTTTTACATCACTGTAATTTTATTACCGAGAAAACATTGTAGAAAAAGAAGAAACTAGTTGTAACAAGCAAATTCTTCTTTTTCCGCAATATTTTCTACCCTACTAAATGGTTATTTTTTTCAAATTAAATCTACTTTAAATTATCGTCTGCAAAACCTTTGAATTTGGACATGTCTGAAATTGTGCAAAACAAGAAAGGGTTAAGGTTTTCCTCAAATTCCTAAAAATCATAAGTAACAATCAGAATGTCACAACAAACCGTTAAATATATGAATAAGGTAAATAAATATATGAATCAAGCTCATTACGTTGAGCGGTGTAAGAAGTTGCAATACCATCCATAAGTGGAGGTATGTAAATCAATCCCCTAAAGTGCTTATCAATTCACTTTCTTAAACATTTAAATACCACATGTACCCAATCAAAAATCTTTTGAATCTATGATTAACATAGGTGGGAGTTGCTTTGCCGGCTGTCTTTTCATCTGCGTATATATTGATTGGATAACATGGCACATTTCCTTAAGAAGGATATCTGCGATAGAATACGAAATAAAGTAACAATAAATTCAAGAAACACATAGAACTGCTGATTTTAGTACACCAAAGTTTCACTAAAATCTTAATAATAATAATAACTATAATCACAAAGAATATCGTGATAAGGATAAAGTACACTAAACCTGGAATAACGAATTAGGCTACATAATTTGTGAAAATGGATAAATTCCAGTTGTTAAACGTGATTATGTTGTTGGTAGTTTTATCTATAGAGAGAACATCTGTGTTATCATGTCCTACTAATTGTAAATGTAAAGCTCGGTCGGCTATGTGTGGTCCGGGACTCGTGTCATTACCAGGGGGACTGGATGCTACAGTCTCAGTGCTAGCGATCTCTGGGTCAAAGGTCAACAGAAACACAATTACCTCGCTGACATCGAACTATTTTCAAAGTGCTCCGAATCTGTTCACTCTGCTTGTGACATTCAGTGATGTGCAGACGGTAACGTCTGGAACATTTTCAGGGCTAAATATGCTGCATGACCTGAGTTTGGCAGATAATTCACTGAGTTCACTTAACGCTGATGCGTTCACGGGACTACCAAAATTGAGAACTTTAGATTTATCAGGAAACAGTAATTGCCAATTTGATGATAGTGTGTTTACACATATCACGCATATAGAGGAACTGAACATCGGAAAAATGGGGATCCAAAAATTGAAAAAGACGCTGTTTTCTTCCCTTAAAAATCTTAAGGTTTTGAAATTATACGGAAATAACATTAAACGTATTCGTCCGGAAGTGCTTCTACCGCTCTCTAACTTGGAATCTTTGGACTTAACCGGAAACGAGCTTCTTGGAATCCCAGTCGAACTAAAGCCTATGTTTAAGAACTTGAAAATAGTTCACTTGTCGGAGAACCCTTGGCAATGCAATTGTCAACTATTATGGCTGAAAGAACTGAAATCTTCATTCACAACAAGCGGCCTCGATACTACAGAGGTGATATGTAATGGACCAGCCAAAATCAAATATGCTTCCTTGAGGAACGCCCCCGAGTCCGAGTTCAAATGTATTCCACCAAAAGTGGTACGCTGTGATAGCACAACCTACTCTGTGAACCCGGGAGAAAGGTTACAAATATCTTGCGTGTTTGAGGGAGACCCTATCCCCGACGTAGAGTGGTTGAGACCAGATGGCTACAGATTCAATGACACAGATCTCAACTACCGACAGTATAATCTGATGGAGAACGGGACCATACAGATTAACGGGATAATTCTGGGTGACGACGGAGCCTGGCGTGTTCGCGCCTACAATGGAACAATGAGTGACGAGATGACCATTAGAATCCACGTAATTATAACAACCACGACACAATCAACCACGTCAACCAGCACCACGTCAACCACATCCACATCGACAACAACCAGATCTACCACAACGGTGAAACCCACGTCAATACGTTCGATTAAAACATCACAGACATCAGTCATGTCACCTAGAACCTCAAGACAAACTGCTATACCTACCTCGAAACTGTCGACATCAGCAGTATCCAATCACTTACCTCATCTTATAACAACAAAATTCTCCGTACCTATAAAGACAGACAAACCTATTACACAATCTGGTAGTGGTGATGGTAAAGTTGACGTCAAAGAGAACGGTATCAATTATGGTCTACTCGTGGCTGCCGCTGTGGCAGGCGGCACTATCGTTGGTGTGATATGTCTCATCATTATGTGCTGTCAACGAAAAAAGACTTACGAAGAAAATAAGATTTCTCCTTTCGATGACGATTTTGCCTACGACAGTGGTGTTCGAGACAGTTATATATAGATATATCGAGAGACGCCAAGTGAAACGAGAGACAGTATATCACGCCAAGTGATGACATTCGGTATCCCTTTTACCTCACGAACATGAAAAAGCCTTATAATTGACCAATCGCTGGCCTGCCCACTTACTCCTTTGGTCCGGCCAATTGACTCGAAGTTCGGCTTCGATGTTTAACGAAGTTATATTGCAAAACATATGTCCAGAAGCATTAAAAAAGTTGAACGGTTGGTTAGTGAATTAAACTTGAATAAGCTAGAGTTACGACGTTTGAGTTGCCAGACCAACAAAAATTCTGCACAAAAATGGCGGCACTGCAGGAGTTCAAAGTTTACATCTGGTTCGAATGAATTATTTCATTGGTGCAATGGTTCTTTGATTGACAGCAGCGATTGGTCAATTTTCGAAGGACAAGTCATTCAACCATCTCCTGGTGTAATTTAAAGCCCCGTTTTTTTTTTGATGTTTTATTCTATGAATGAAGTTCGATTGATTATTGAACCTAGATATGGTCTAGAATACATCATTTAACTCCAACAGGAAGTTCCTCTTCGATTTTAACGACGTTGTTTTGCAAAATGTATGGCCAGTAGCATGAAACAAAAAAGTAAAATGGTTGGTTGGTGACCTAATCGTCGTAACTACAGCTTGAATAAGCTGTAGTTACGACGTTTAGGTCGCCAACCCAATAAAAAAGGTTAACAAAAATGGTGACCAATGTCAAAGTTGAAAACTCAGGTCCGGGCTGAATAAATGTTTGGAATGGTCGGTTGATTGACAGCCGCGATTGGTCAATTAAACGCGGAGTAGTCATGCGCTCTCCGTATTAGGACTTGCAAAACCTGGTTGATGTACAACTGACGGATAGTGGCTACTAAAGAATCAAAAGACGAATCAATTCATTCATTTAGATCGGAAGTGAACTTTATACTCCGAAATGGGTCGATATTTACGTGAAGCGTTGTTATATGTTTGGTGACTTAAACGTCGTAACTATAGCTCATTATGGTCTTTCAGGTTGCAAATAAGCCCTATTTTGTTACATATTACTGGCTATTAGTGTAACAAAATAACAAATCTTAGTGAAACTTTCTGTCGGGGTTCAGTGGGCAGGGTCAGAGATCCGTTAATTTCCACAAATCAGCAACAACTTAAAGTTCAGATTTAAATACCGATTTTATCCTGTACAGTAATGATTTAATTTTTAGTTTCGTCTATCAAAAACGAGCGTTCTGCTTGGTCGAAAAATGTTCATAACTCCATGAACAAAATTTTTTGAGCACGCAGCGATTTTGTATGCTTCCGCACAAAATAGTCCCATACAAAATGGTATCGAGGTTTTTAAAGCTTTTGTTTTTTTCGCTCGATGCTATTAAATTATAAGAAATGAAGAGAATATTTTTTGTTTTCGTGGAGGTATGAACCGAAAAACCTAATCACACGTATGTATGAATCCGCTTCGCGTATTCATACAGTGTTATTGCTTTTTCGGTTAATACCTCCATGAAAACAAAAAAAAAAAAAAAATAAAAAAAAAAAATGCTCTTCATCTCTTAATTTAAAGTTAGTACTGTGTAGACTTATCAGGAACAGAGATTTCGCTTTTGGTATTTATTTTGTTTAAACACAATGAGTCATTCTACATAACCTTGCAACCATGTTTTTCTTTGTCTTTTTCTCAAAATGTGTAGTTGATAGAATTAGATTAAATATGGTCTCACTTTCTACGAATAAGAACGCGCTTCCAGGTGACAAAAGGAGCGTGTTCAACGGAAAAGAGAAGAGCAATACTATCTTAATATCCTATCTTAATTTACTGCACAGTGAAATATGGATAACCCACCAGGCAATAAGGGACCTTCTAGGGAGAATGAAAAGTCACCACCATGGTCAGAATAGATCAGAATGGAAACTTTTTGACTGTCGATTTTCTGGTTCTAGAATAGTCATTCTATCGTACTTGTTTAATTCTTCGAGCATTCTTTGTCTAATTCACTCTGCATTGTCTCCTCTTCGGCAATTTTTGTTTTACAAAGATCCTACTAGGCCCCTTTTTGCTTGACGGATCACCAGCATATTCATTTCGTTTGGCACTCATTCGTCATTTCAGGTACATCATTTATCAAACCTAGACGAATTATTTCTTCGTAAGGATTCTGAAATTAGTTTTGTACCAATATACATTTGGCCAGTTAACCAAATAGAACGCTAAATTTGAAATCACTCAAACTCCGTTATTACGCTTTCATTAATGCAACCACATCATGGCGTCTAGCTAAAATAGTCAGCGCTAAAGAATAAGTTCTGTTGTTAACTGTGTTGTTCTTTTTTTTCTTTTGTATTCGTTTTTTTAATTGCTGATTATTCTACCTTTTTGTTAAGTAATCTTAGGTCTTCGGTGGTATACGAAAATTATCTGAACAGCAACTTTATTAAAGCTAGAGTTTCGATGTTGTGCCATCGACCAATATTATTTGCTTTCAAACTATGTTGGGTATAAAAGGTCTATAACGTGCTTAAGTTTAATGCGCGTTCTAACGTTTACCGCCACTTGACAATGAAGCATTATTAGAGAGTGAAATGTATCGACTAAGCCGGACTACATAGACTTGGTCCACTTACTCCTTTTGCCATGCTCACTGACGCCGGCAGAAAGTCCCGCTTCGATTTTAAACGGCGTTATTTTGCAATATTTATGGCCAGTAGTTGTAACAAAAAGAGTCGTATAGTTTGTTGAGGAGTTAAACGTCGTAACTACAGCTTGAATAAGCTGTAGTCACGAAAATTAAGTCGCGAAACCAACAAAAAAGATTGACAAAAATGGCGGCCAATGTCGATGTTCAAAACTCATATCTGGTCTAAATTGGCCGACTGGTCACTTGATTGACAGCGGCGATTTTCCAATTGAATCCATTCGCCTTTGGCTTTTTTTCTTAATATAGAATGGAAAAGTTTCAATTTTCTTCAAAACATATCCTGGTTTTACCTGTGCTGAATTAACCCTTTCCCGTTCAATCCCTGGTTTCTACGTCTCCGTGTCTCAAAACTTGACATAAATTTGCGAAAAAAAAGTATTTACTTGTAATACGCCCCATCTACCCTACAGAATTATTATTTTTCAATTAAATGGGCTTTAAATTGCCTTCTGCAAGACCTTTGATCTTGGGCAGGTCTAATTTTTTTCACCACAGTAAAGGTTAACCCTTGTAATGCTGAACCCGGAATATTCCCGTTTTGGCAGGAAGTATAGACAAAGACCAGCCTGCACATAAGTGCAGTCTAGTCTTAACCTCCTGTTCGACTCCTATTATCCAGAGTTGTTCATAAAACTAATTTTCAAAATAAATTTTGACTCTAGAATTTCGCTTCTAGTACTTTCGGGCCTTTGATTCTAATATTATTTAAGGTAGAGATTTTATTCAGCACGACAAGGTTAAATGACTCTGAACCGTCAGGGGAAAAGGACCTCCCGAGAAGAGCGAAAAGTATTGAGCCTGGTTAGGCCGGTCGGATTCCTTTTGACTTGTAGATTTTTCTGATTCTGTTATGCCTTTCACACGTCGTATCATGAATGCATGTTAATAATAATGTATCTAACTGACCTCTTCTATATCTGTTTTTCATATTTTTGTTCTATGGGACCCAAGAATGTCCCTTTTGCCTTGAAGAGTCACATTTTGTAATGATCGATATAAATTGATTGTAATCTCAAAGTTATGTACTTTTTCCACTTCCCCATTAAACGGCATTATTTTGCAAACTTTTTGGCCAGTAGCGTGAAACAAAAAAAGCTAATTGTTTAGTTGGTGACTTGACCGTCGTTACTACAGCTTGAAAAAAGCTGCAGTTACGTCGTTTAAGTCACCAAGCCAACAAATATGCTTCTAACAAATGCTTCACACAATGTAGGAGTTCAAAGTTCACTTCGGGTCAAAATAACTAATTTGGTCGGTCGATTGAATCTTTGGTCGACTATTGCGATCCGTCAATTCTGGGAAATGGAAATAAAGTAGCAATTGGATTTTTGCTAAAATATTTTATCAACAATAACTTTTGAAGCCATAGAGTTTCATGACACGTATGGTATTGTTCGAAATGTGAATGAGTATTAATTTACATGGATTTTTTAATTTTTCATACCTTTCTCCTTCCTACAAGCTGAAGATGTTTCCGAAACTCACACAAATCATAGCAAATAGATAATCAAATGAGATGGAGGATAATTGTTTGTTTCAGTGTACTAGTATCGATTTATCTTCCATTGAGAGGAAAACGAAAACTATACTTTCTCGAGCGAAAATATACTTGGATTGTTCAGGAAATGAAAGATAAATTGTTACTACACGAAAAACTCTGTAATAAAAATGTGGGGGTGGGGTCCAAAAAAACGCTTGATTTCAGATGTCAACTTGATGACGTCATCAATTTGAATGGGTCCCGCTTGGATCACGTTCAGTAACTGAAATGAACGAAAGCAGGGCTCTCGAAAATAGTGGGTTTTTTTTTTTCGGTCAAATTATCGAGTGATACTCGAAAATCCACTAAAAAGCATTATCTTTTCTAAACTCCACCTCAAACATTCTAAAGATTTGATCAGGATTGTCTATAAGTCCGTCTGACTGTTGATCACTTTTCCTGCTTATCCAATACTAATTAGGCTATAGACTTCATGTTATATTTGGTGTAAATGTATAATTGACTTATCGCGATGTCAATCAATTAATCAGTCGACCAATGAAACTATTCATTCAGACTAGAAATGAGTTTTGAACTCCGAGATAGGTCGCAATTCTTTGTTAATCTTTTTTATGTTTTGGCGACTTAAACGTCGGAACTGCAGCTTTTTTAATCTATAGTTACGCCGTTTAGATAGCCAACCAACTATTATTCCTTTTTGTTACATTATAAATAATGCCGTATAAAATCGAAACGGGACTTCCTGTTAGAGTCGATGGGGCGTTGCAAATGAAGTAAGTGGGCGGGGCCAGCGATTGCTCAATTCCGTAAATGAAAATATCAATGTCACCGGAAAAGGAAAACATCATTAATCTATAGCATTTTTGTATTCTTTGTTTTCGGATCATAAATGTTGTTGTTGTTATTGTGTTTTTATGTTTTTGATAAATTAATGTTATTTATGTACTGTGCATGGGTTTCTACCTGAAATATTCTTTCATTTTTAACCCTTTTCGTGCTGAACCCGGAACATTGCTTTGGCAGGAGGTATAGATAAAGATCACTCCGCAAATATGTGCAGTTTGATCTTAGTCTATACTACCTGTATATCATTTTAAACCAAAATTTGTTACAAGATAAATTTCCAATATTTGTGCTTCCTGTGCTTTCAACCCTTTGATGTTAAAGCAATTCTGTTGTGGATTTATAATTGAGCATGACAAGGGTTAAGTTCTTAGAAATGAATTGTTCGGTACGATCCTGTACGGTTCATCAAGGGAAGCTGGCAGTCTGGTATGTCTGAACGAGTTCCATTTAGGAAACGTCAGTGGGCTAGCAAAATGTCGTAAATACAGCTTGAAACAATCTGTATTTACATTTTACATTTTGCTCGCCCACAGAGAGAGATTTTTTGAAAGTCAACGAGCAAATAATGGGGGTTGTCAGTTAGAGAAACAACAACAACAACAACAACAACAACAAAAATCTCATCAGCATAATATTTATTGTTTCATTTTACATGTTGTGTATGATTCATATTTTAGCATGGATGTGAATATTGTTGCTATAAATGGAACAAAACACTATTTGTGAGTTTGTGAATTCTTAAAATCCTTGATAACAGGTGTTAAGCTTTGCGTTTTAGAAACGAAGAACTCCAAAGAAGGAAAACAAGGGAAAACTACCGATATTATGAAATACAAACAGGAATAAGCTCATAACGCACCTCCAGATGAGTAATGGTCACGGAAATGAAAGAACCTGTAAAATAACTGTTACATATAACAAACAAGTTTTTTCTCTCTTCACAGGAATAAAATATTCGACCTTGTATGGATGTTATAGTACTTTCAAATGGTCTCCGTGTAATTGACAATTCGCTGGTCCCGCCCACCGTTGGCTCCGGCCATTGACTCCAACAGGAAGTTCCGCTTTCATTTGAAAAGGCATTATTTAGCAAAATTTATAGCCAGTAGCTAGTAACAAAAAGTAATAAGTTGGTTGGCGACATAAACGTCGTAACTACAGCTTGAATAAGCTGTAGTTACGATGTTTCGGTCGCTAA
Organism: Fragum fragum; assembly: GCA_946902895.1. Classification (NCBI taxonomy): domain Eukaryota; kingdom Metazoa; phylum Mollusca; class Bivalvia; order Cardiida; family Cardiidae; genus Fragum; species Fragum fragum. The sequence continues at coordinate 5,895,310 of OX336369.1, forward strand.
ACCAACACACAACTGCACTTATATGTCGACCAATGTATGAGTTTCAAGTTCACTTTCGGTCTAAATAAATCATTTGATTGGCCGATTGATTCTTTGATTGACACCGCTTTCGATAATTTGACCCTCATTAGACTGCGCGGGCTCGACAAGTTGGCCATGATCAAGACATTGCGATCTTAGTAGTTTTTCTGAATATAGAATGGCCACTTACCTTATTATACATTCATTTTAAAATATTGTCTTTAATTGTCCTCTGCTGAATTATTTCATTTTTACAATACTGGTTATTCGAAGTCCTATAAGATGTGCCTTTTTCGCCCGACGGGGTCATTTTCAATGCACCTGATTTTGACTTAAAGCTGATTAACCTTTGTCGTGCTGAATAAAATCCCTTTTAAGAGATGTATTCGAATCAAAGAACTCGGAGCACTGGTTGTGGTTAATATTTGAGCCCATGCGTGACATTTCCAACAATTCAACAATTACACATGTGCGCAAAACGTAGACTCAGATCAGCCTGTGCATCCGCACAGTCTGATCAGAGTCTTCACTCTGCGCTCTTTAGATAGATACCGAGCCAAAGCTTCTTTAAACAACCAGCGAATGTTATAATTGTCCCGAAAGGCTGTCCTGAGTGCTCTATGTGTGCGAGTCACGCACATGCGAAATTGTTGGAAATGTCACGCATAGGCTAATTTCTTTTAAAAACCAATTTCATAGAAAGTATCTGGCATAATGCGACAAAGAGGTTGTATAGACTAAGATAAGACTGCAATTTTGTGCCAGTTGATCTTTGTCTATATCTCCTGCCATTACAGGAATATTTAGGATTCAGCATGACAATAGTTCATGTAAGATCAATTCACGCAAATATTTAAAGATATTGGCTGTCTTCAACGATATACTGAGATGGAGTCAAAGGTCACGGAGGTTTATAACGAACTTGTCAATCAAATTCGGTATGAAGATGCAAATTTAACTTATTCCCCCAAATTATACCACAATTTTAGACAAGTTGAAAGAAAACACTGACAGCAGTTTAAAATGTGTATAGTTATCCTTATGACACAAAACTTTGTGAGAAAGGGTGAGATTTGTGCATTAAAGTCCTCTCTCCTCGACCCATATTTTTCTCATCGTCATTTTCTAGGGGCATCAAAATGCTAGTACGCCTAATAATGTGTTGAAGACCTATTTTCGGTAGAAATGGACAAACTTCAGCTCTTCTGCAAAGTGACTTTGACAACCAGACCGGCGAGACCACATTCTGTGAACTCTAAAACAGATTTAAATGGCAGTTAAGCGGTCAAGGTGCTCAGATAACCTTAAACTACTTGGATTATTTTGAATTAAATTTGGGTTATAGAACAAAAGGTACATAGATAGCGTAGTTCGACTACAAAAAGTCAGTAACTACAGCTTAATTAAGCTGTAGTTACGAGGTTTTTGTAGCCTTCTGACGATAGGTTATCGCAGTTGGATGTAGGATATCAAAATAAGGCGGACAAGACATACATTTCTCCATTGTAAGACTGTTAACTACCCTAGTAATTATCGAGGTATTTAATATTATCTACATGTTCTCACATACATTCGACTACTTGATTGGTGAATAAGTCTTAAAGAAAGTCATTTAGATCTATATTTCAGACAAAATGGAGCTATTCGTTTAAGTTTTAGATAATCTTTATCCCAAACGAAACGATACTGTCAGTTAGCGACAAATGCCGTAAATACAGCTGTATTCAAAAGATCGTATATCATTGTTATAAACTTTTCACTTCAGTTATTTATTTAAACTAACGTTCTAAACATCGCGTTTTTATCATTACTAACGGTTGCAATAGTTCAGTTCTTCAATAATGATAAATATAACTTGTGTATGAAAAGGCGGCCAGATTTGATTAAAAGGACAATAAAAATGCAAATATAAAAGGTGGTTTAAATTATTGCGACAACAATAACAAAAACATAATGCAATAGTAAATATACGTGTATTTTAATTTCGCACATATTGGCTTGCTATATCGTCGCTGTGAATCAAAAACTTGAAATACCAATCAAATCATTCATTTAGAGCGGAGATGAAATTTGAACTCCATTATTGTCGACATTTGTGTGAAATTTTTGTCAGGTTGGCGACCTAAATCTAACAACAGTTTGAATAAGGTGTAGTTACGACCTTTAAGTCAAATTAAACACCCCTCAATATGAAAGCTTCGGACAACATTGTTGAAAATGAAGAAATTGCTTGTCACAAGCAATTCTTCATTATTCACGATGTTTTCTACCCCAAAGGCAAAGGTTTTGAAAAAATAGTATTGTCGTCTGCAACTTTTTTGAATTTGGACCAGTCTTAAAATTTATTGTGTGGGAATGGGTTAATCCATTATGTTAATCGAACAAACAGAAACCACTCCTAGTCTTCTTGGCCAAGAAGAATAAGTTAAAGAGATGACCTGCTTAGAGGTTCTTTTGATCTACTTTCAGAGGCAATAGGTCGCCAGCACACCGACCAAACACTTGTTTAGTGTCACAACTACAAAATGTTCAGTTATGAACAATGACAACTTACACGATATAATATCTAGTTCATATATTTATTTTCGGATAAGGCATCAAGTGTTTTTTTCTAATCCCGGACATTTTCACATTGCAATGATTGGACGACATGTATGTATGTATATTTCGAGTATGAATAAAGTTTAACCCGATCCCACACCACCACTCTTTTTGACGACCCTCAAGAAAAAAAGCTATGGGAAAAATTGTGGGCAATGAAGAAATCGCTTGTAACAAATAACTTCTTCATTATCCACAATATTTTCTATCCAATTGGACAAAGAATTTTTTTTAATTCCACCAACTAAAAAGTGTCGTCTGCAACTTCTTTCAATTCAGACCAGTGTATGATTTTTTCGTCTTGCAGTGGTGTTAAACCACGGCGGCTGTAGGTTTACGACAGATTCCAGGTCAGATGCACAGGTGTCCATTTTGGTAGTGCCGGCGATAATATTATGGCGACAGATTTAGATTGAAGCATCACGAATTGACCTACGATAACAATAACTCACGGGGGGACCTTTATCGCCACTGTATGACCCCTATTGTGCAGTTTTACCAATTTAAGGTCGCATCTGACAGATGGATATCGATGGCTTTCAAACGATTCAATTAGTGAGCTATGCAGCTCTGAATGACGGATAAAGAAATAAATACCCACCTTTTGATCCCGAACAATCACTAGGAAAGTAAAATGTTCAATAGAGTCCGGTGCATGGATTTTCTGGTATGAAGTTTTTTTTATAACTATTTGTATATGGAAAGGGGGTGTAGGCCTCTACACAATTAGCTTAAAGTAAGGGTACCCTACCGTAGTATTACTCAATCTATAAAATGTATCGTCGTTAGGCTTGCAAAATGTCGTTGCACGCCTATCGACCATAAACTAACTGTTTGCTTCAAAAACGACGCAGTAAAAAAAGGAAAATCTGCAAGAAGAAATTGCCATTGAGGAAATATGCCGTCTATTGAAAGCGACAATGACTTTCGTTCCTTCAAATCAGGAAAAAGTACAGTCGTATTCTATATCCCTTTACATCAAGTCCCTCGTATTCAATGTTGTTCGTTTAATTTTACGAATCAGCGATGCATTTAAACAAATATCGAAAGAAAAAAAATATCGACAATTTGAAAGGATCACTATAATTCCAACATTTTTCATAGCACTCAGATTTGATTTATTAATCTATCTATCTATATATACTGCCCAACTCCGCTTTCGGGTATTATTTGCAGGTATTTGCCCAACAAAAAGATGAACAAAGTGTGTGTGTGTGGGGGGGTTTAAAACGGTAAAGCAAAAAATATGTATATCTATTCACTGCACTTTTATATCGATCAGGATCAAATACAACACCTATGAAAATATGCCCATAAATAAATTTGTCTATCATTTTTATTAGAAGATTTTTTTTCTCTCGTTATATTCGGGTGTAATAGCAAATTAAGAGAAACGAAATTTTAAATATCGTTAGTAAATTTCCTTGAGACAGATGCCGTGGGTTTTTTTCGAAAAAAAAAAACCAAAAAAAACCAAACAAAAAACAAAAACCCACCCAAAACAAACAAACAATTTTATCGAAACGTACAATAGAAATCAAAAATATATTCCAAAGATTGCTGGTAACATTCATATTTCTTTCATTTCTTCAAATAACAATATTTATGTAAAATGCTTCACCAATAAACTTATGTAGTGGATTTAGGTCACCAGGCTTGTTCGTCTACAAAATGAAATAAAAAAGTCATAAAATAAAAAACAAAAATTTTGTTTTGAAAAAATATGGGAAAATAACTAGGAGATATTCAATTGTGTTGTATCCATAGCTGTTACATTTCAGAGAAATTTAGTGTGAAAAAAAAATGAACAGTGATAAACAACTCCAAAAACTGAAGCTACTCTTAGAAGCGGTCGTGTGTGCTTCTACGAGCAAACATATGGCTAAGAAGTGAGATGCGCGCGCGAAGAGGACGACGCAACCCAAAAACAGACCAGCCAGATTTTTGCTACTAATAGACTGGTACCACTGGCTTAGTTAAAGTCGACCGCGGTACCGGTCTATGCTACTACCTGACTGCGACAATTAGAACACCTTGAGATGCTCGTTGAGTGCAAAACTATAAAAAAAAAAAAAAAAAAAAAAACTGAGTAAAGCGTGTAACATGCAGGAAAAGCATGCATTAATCAGAGGTATTTACCAGGAATTTTCGTTTGAGCGGGAATCAGCGCCATTTTTAACACTATTTCAGTCATAACGCAGCGGCTGGAACACACTGACCATTGATTCCCGGTAATTCTCACACCACTACACCCTTACCTAGCTTCTAGCTACTCACCCCACATAGGTTTATGCTTATTTATCCATTGGTGGGAGACAAATGTCTAAAAGGATATTTGCTGCGACCGGAGATCGAACTCGGAACCTCATGAGCGAGAGTCCGAAGCGCTACCAACTGCGCTATGACCACTGCGTATTTTAAGAAGAAAACACGCTAATCACACAAGAGACTTATATTACTTACAGCCTGCTTTCAATGTACGTGTTTACAAAGATGGAAGGGGCGAGCGCACTTCCTCGATATGCATTCTTAATTACTTCCAAAGCGCTTGGCGAGAACTACACTACTCAAAATTTGATTAGGATGACTTTCTTCTAGTTAACTTTTTTCTTCTTTATTTTTTGTATCTTGAAGAAAATACACAAATTACGCGAAGGGCGTAATGATAAAGAATAATCTACATTTTCGTTGCTGCTATGAAAAAAACATCGAGTACATGTTTTTACCAAAAGAAATAAAAATAGAAGTTTTATTCACTTTAATAGCGTATGTAATGCCCACGTTCTTCAATTACTACATGAGACGGGGCGATCAGATTTGGAATTCCAAGTTGGACAGCTCTTCCTCTCGAGACCGTTAGTATTCCAAAGCCGTAGGCCTTCTTGACAACGCCTCCGTATACTGCTGATAAGCTAGACTGGTACCACTGTCGACTTTATCAAAGTCGGTCTACTGATAAGCCTCCTGATCTTTTATTGTGTGCTTTGATCCCATTCTTCAAGAAGTGCCTGTCTGAGCTCCTGTACGGATGCCGGTTGCAGGGGCGTGATGAAACAGCTTTCTGTAACATATCCCAAGCAAGCTCTACTAGATTTATGTCCGGAGATTTAGCTGGCCATACGGACGATTGTGGCTTGTTTGAGATAATAATCGGTGATGCGGGCTTTAATGGTGCACGCGCATTGTCATTCGTCGTTAAACAGGACTGAAGCCCAGTAATTTTGGGTCCAATCGACTTGATCCGGGGTCCATGCTAAACTCATTTGCACGTTATGTCGGGTAAACGGAACCCGGATTGCAGGTCATCTTGATCTAAGGCCAGCATCATGCATCCGATCTCTGGTGGCTTATGGTTATTAAACGCACACCGGTAGCGTTCTGTAAGTCCCTGTGTAACTTTGTTGCGTTGTCAAATGGGTAACACCGTGCCTGAACCACAAGAAATCGGTCTTGAACCTCATTAGTTGAGCTTTCTCGCCCTCATCATGCAAATGCCTAATATTTCCAGTCGTAATAAACCGATTCCGGATTCTGGAAACAACACTCTGAGGCATAGGGACATTAGCAACATGCTTTTGGGATAACCCAGAATGAAGCATCCCAAAGCCCCTATTTATCGGGACCCCTGTTTATCTCGCCTTGACTAAGATGGCGCCTTAAGCGTCTATCTGCAATATTGAAATAGAAATCAATCTAAAATGTTTGATAGCTTTGTTGAAATGTTCTAACACACGTGAAGTTTCATTGCAAAATAAAATACGTTTTAGGGGGTTTGTCGAATCGACAATTTTGCTATAGGGTCATCAAGTCCGAATTAAAAAAGTCCTTTTAGAGTCGATTTGTTTTGAGCATTAAATCATTGGACGAAATTGTTAGCGCTAGCAATTTTTATTAGCGCACTTTTGAATTGCCGAAATGAAAATGTGGAAAACAATAAAGTATCTTAAATCTAACATTATAAGAAAGGAAACGTTAAGAAGAGAAAAAGATGTACAAGAAATACATTCTTTTTGTACAATGTTTAGGGGAGGAAGAGGTCTCCTGGAGCAACCATTTGTGAGTAATCAATGGAATCGATCATTTATTTCCAAGTGAAAACCAAACCATCATAGACAAAAGTGCTTTGTCCATGGCAAAATCTTTTACTTTTTGGGTTTAGTCTCTGCTATCATTAAAAAATCCTTGTTTGTGAATAAAGTACATTATCCCCATTAATTTCCTTCCTTTCATTTTCTTGACTCTTCCGTCTCCATTGTAAACAACAAAATTTTGAATAAGAAATGTGAATTCTCCAGGTTATTTCTTTTTTCTATATGCAAAATTGTTTCAATTTGGGATTTTCTGCATAAGAAGTACACGTGAAAATAAAAAAACAAAATGTCGAGAAGAGGTGAAGAATATATGAGCGCCGAGGAGCTTCGAAATCGGCTCTATCATAGTCTTCGAGACAAGGGGCTTGTCAACTCGATGAAGGTCTGTGAAATCATTAATTTTGCTCTGATATATGTAATCCTTAAACCATAATGTTCTAAGCAACATTTACTTAGATCCATATGTTTGGTCAATGGAAGTTATTCATTGCTGTATTTTGTGATCAAAGACTTTTCAAAGACAAGTCCAGACTTGCTAAGGTTCATGTAAGATTGCCTTGTTTTTCAACCATACTACTTGAGAAATATCAATCAATATCAGAATTTGTACAAGGCATGCAAAGTGTAATCTAATTTTACCAATTAAATTGCACTTTTGCATCAGGCTGACTCAAGGTATTTGTTGTTACATTTAACATTTCTCCCCTAAAATGAATCAGACCATTAATAAATTAGAGGGTCCTGGGTTTGATTCCAGTTTTACTTTAGACTTTACTCTGTTTTCTACATTGATCAATTGCTGGCCATGCCCACTTCCTCTGGTTGACCCCATTGACACTGACAGGATTTCAAACAACATTATTTTCAAAATTTGTTGCCAGTTGCACTTTTACAAAAAAGTAGATTGATTGGTTGGCAACCTTGAATGAGCTGTAGTTACAATATTTAAGTCGCCAAACCAACAAAATGTTTCACAAAAATGGCAGCCAATTTCTATTGTGCATAATTTTTACTATCCCCTCTACAGAGTCAATTGAGGACAAACCTTGTCAGTGAACTAAAGCAGTCTGTGAAAGGAAAGTTGTCCATTGAAGATTTAAAAGTGCCTGAATCAGGATCCTTGATACATAGAGCTTCAAACTCATTAGTGGCAGACCACCTGAAGAGTTGCAGATATGACTACACTTTGTCAGTCTTCCTGCCAGAATGTAGCTTGGATAAAACAAAGGTAATCATAAATAAGATAACTTTAATTTTCATAAATGTATTTAAAGTTTCGACTTGTTCAAATTGAATGCCATTATAGAAAAAATTTGTCAGTTGAATGCTATTATAGTTAACATTGCAGGTGAATGGGCTTCTAATTCAGTCCATTTCCATATATCCTATTTTTTTATCTCAAGAAAAGGGCTGTGTAAACAACATGAAAAATTAAGAAGTTGCTTGGTACAAACAATGGTAATAACCCATTCCCAGATAATCATGCTGTTTGATGCTCCTAAGAAATAAAGGTTGAAAACATGGAAAATGAAGAAATTGTTTGTTACAAGCATTTTTTTCATTGTCCACTATTTTTCTACCACAAACGACCAAATGACAAAGATTCTAAATTCATAGAACTATAAACTGCCATCTGCAACTTCTTTGAAATAATTTTGACCAGTCTAATTTTTTTTTGTCTGGCAATGGATAAGTAATCTCTTCATTATATGACATATCTACATGGTTTTCTACATTGTTAGGCAGATGATTAAAACTCTATTGTCTATTGTTATCTACAACCTGTTCAGATAAGGACAATTCTAAATTTGTCTTATCTCATTATGGATTAACCCTTTATGGCACAATCCCTTAATTTTATGTCCCTATGATTTTATACTGGAGAAAACATTGTGGGAAAAGTAGAAATTGCTTGTAACAAGCAATTTGTGCTTTTCCCACAAACTTTTCTAACCTGTAGTTTGGTTACTTTTCAAATTGGACCCACTTGTAATTGTCATGTGAAGCTTCTTTCAAATTGGACCAGTCTATGATTTTGAAAAACAGGAAAGAGTTAAGCTTGTAAAAGAAGGCTTTGTACAACATGATAACTACCCAATAAAATCCTCATCAGTAACCATATACATTGTACATTTAATGGTCATTATTTGATACTATTTAAATGAAATCCAATTCATATATTATCATCTATTCAAATCAAAATTATTACCAAAGCCAAAAATCAAAGACTAATTTAATCTAGTAACACTAAATGACATTGAGGAGTAGCAAATAATGAAAAATTATTTGTGTTTTGGGAAAAAATTAAGGCATGCTTAACCCATAATGTTCCTGCTTCGGCAGGTGGTTTAGACAAAGATCAGCCTACACAAATGTGCAGTCTGATCTTAGTCAACACCAATTGCTTGTCCCGTCTGTTTGCAAAATTGTTTATAAAACAACAGCAAATATTAACCCACAATTAGTGCCTCCAGTGCTTTCAGTGCTTTGATTTTAATCAAATTGTTTGGATAATAATACTCAGCATGACAAGGGTTAACAACAACAATGGTTATGATATAAGTATGTTGATTTAATGGGTTGTCTTGAATTTTTTATCACTTAAAGTAGAAAATGAGTAATTGTAATGGCTTCTTGTAATGAATGATTAATGAAGTACCATATGTCAAGTTAAATCTCCAGTGGGATGCCAAATGCTAGTGATATCCTGTAAAAATTGCCTTTAACCCTTTCCTGTACGATCCCTGATTTTTACGTATTCATGATTTTATACTTGAGAAAACGTGGGAATACAAGAAATTGCTAGTCACAAGCAATTTCTTCTTTTCCCCACAATATTTTTACCCCTTTTAGCTGGTAACATTTTGAATAAAGCTCAATTCAAATTATGGTCTATGACCTCTTTCAAAGTAGTTGAGTCTAAAATTTCGAAAACCAGGAAAGGGTTAAATCAATATGCTTTTATTGCCCCATATTCTACAAATGGTTCATGTGTATAGTTAAGACTGGATAGCCTGTTTAACCCAATACCATTGGAAAATATTGACTGGTCCAAAGTGAAAGATATTGCAGACAACAATTTTTAGCTGATCTGAGCATGAAGTGCTCTTGGTGAGCTATTGCGATTGGTCTTCGTCCTGTGTCTGTGTTTCCATCTGTCTGTTCACAATTTACAAAAAAATCTCCTCCTCCTAAACTAACCATCGAATTTCAACCAAACTTCGTAGAAATGATCCTTAGGTCATGCTCTTTCAAAATAGTTCAAGGAATTGAAATCCGTGAAGAACTTTGGTTGCCATGGAAACCAAGGGAAAACACTTAAAAAATCTTCTCCTTCCAAACCATAAGGCCTAGAGCTTTGATATTGTGTATATATTATCATCTATTGACACTCTACCAGAATACTTCAAAGAATTACTGCGCTCTGTAAATTAGCCCTTTTCTGTGCAGTCCCAGACTTTACATAGTACCGGTATAAAGAAGGAAATCTTTGAAAACCTTCTTCTCCCTATTCCCACACAATGTTGCTTGTTGACACCCCCAAGAAAATGAGAAACATTGTGTAAAATGAAGAAATTGCTTGTTACATACAGAATAGTAACTCCTGTCATGCTGATCCCGGAATATTCTAGCCTTGACAGAGGCTTTAGCAGGTGTTAAGTCTAAAATTATCAGCACAGACATGGAGTCTGATCTTAGCCTGCACTATCTGGTTGTTCTCATTGTGTTGTTGAATGATTTGAGCACGAGTCAAATATTGTGAAGAAATGGTAAATATTCCGCAGAACCAGAGTTAATATTATTGATTGATTGATTGAATGGGGTTTAATGCCACTTTTAACAGTATTTCAGTCATATGGCGGTGGCTAACAATGGATTCCTGGTATTTCTTACACTAGTACTACCACTACATCCTTTCCTAGCCTCCAGCTGCTATCTCACTTATCCACCTATCAGTGAGAGACAAATGTACGAAAGGATATATGCCGCCGTCACAGGGTTAATATGAACAAAGGGCTAATCAATCTATTGTTAGGCCAATATTACCTGTATAGATTGTTGCAACTCAGGCTGCTTTAAGGTTTATTTGCATTTGATATACAATTTGTTTGGACTGGACATCATTCAATATTGATTAGGGTAGTGTAGTGAGTATTTGTTACACTTAAGACTTTACTTTGACATTACAAAATGTTTTGTTTCAGATGCTCTCAAATGATGATATATTACAGCTGCTTAAGATTAGCCCAGAATCCAGACTTTTCAAGAAAATGGTAATTTCAATACATTGAATTATTAGTGGAATATCCTACTTATCTTATAATAGTCTCCTGTCTTTTTTAGCTCCAATGGTTTACAACCAGCGGGCATTTGTCATGGCACTGTGTCCACTGTGTGTCTGTCCTTCAGTAGATGTTGGCTTTTAAAATATACTCCCCAGAAAGTACTGTACAGATTTCAACTGAATTTCATAGTAATGTTCATTGGTTGACTCTTTATAAAATTCCTTCAAAAAATTTTGATTGGATAAAAATCAAAATGTGTGAAAGGAAACTTAATAACTTGTATCATACTGTAGCAGGAATTCAAGATAAGTTTCTCCACAAAAGCTATTTCAACCCTTTCCTTTTTTTAGTTCACCTGAGCACGAAGTGCTCTGGGGGAGCTATTGTGATCAGTCATCATCCGTCCGACCATCCGTCTGTCCGTCCGTTCACAATTACAAAAAAATCTTCTCCTCCTTAACTAACCATGGAATTTCAACAAAACTTAACAGAAATGATTCTTAGGTCATGCTCTTTCAAAATACTTCAAAGTATTGAAATCCATGGAGAACTCTGGTTGCCATGGCAACAGAGTGAAAAAACTTAAAAAATCTTCTCCTCCCAAGCCATAAGACCTAGAGCTTGGATATTTGGTACAAATCAACATCTTTTGACCCTCTACCAAAAAACTTCAAAGATATACCGTATTCTTAAAATTAGCCCTTTTCTAGGCGATCCCTGATTTTAAATAGAATAAAAGAAGGAAATCTCTAAAAATCTTCTTGTCCGAAATCATAAGGCCTAGAGCTTTGATATTTAGTACAAATCATCATCTATTGACCCTCTACCAAAATACTTCAAAGATTTACCGTATTTTGAAAATTAGCCCTTTTCTATGAGATCCCTGATTTTACCTAAAAATAAAAGATTGAAATCTTTAAAAATCTTCTCCCAAATCATTTGGCCTAGAGATTAGATATTTGGTACACATCATCTATTGACCCTCTACCAAAATACTTCAAAGAATTACGGTATCCTGAAAATTAGCCCTTTCTGTGCGATCCTTGATTTTACATAGAATAAAAGAAGGAAATCTATAAAAATCTTCTTGTCCCAAACCATTAGGCCTAGAGCTTTGATATTTGGTACATATCATCATATATTGACCCTCTACCAACATACTTCAAAGAATTATCATACGCTGAAAATTAGCCCTTTGGCGGGCGATCCCTTATTTTACAAAGGAAAAAGAAGGAAATCTTTGAAAATCTTCTTCTCCCAAACCATAAAGCCGAGAGCTTTGATATTTGGTACATAACATCAGCCATTGACCCTCTACCAAATTACTTTTAAAAAATTAGCCCTTTTCTGTGCAATCCCTAATTTTAGTTTGAAATAAATAATGATATCTTTTAAAACCTTCTTCTCCCAAACCATTAGGCCTAGAGCTTTTATACTTGGTATGTATTGATGTCTATACTTCAAAGCATTGCCATATTAATTTAGAAAATTAGTGCTATATGGTGGGATCATCAATATACCTAGGATTAAAAGAGAAATCCTTAAACATCTTCTCCAAAATAATTAGACAAAGGGCTTTTCTATTTTGTTTATATCATAAAGCCATGAACCATCATATTCAGGGGAGCGATTTAGAACCATCATGGTCCTCTTGTTTGAAATTTAAGACTGGTTCAATTTCAAAGAGGTTGCAGAAAACATTGAAAATTTGATGCAATTTGAAATGAAACCATGTGGTAGAAAATATTGTGGGAAAAGGAGAAATTGCTTGTCACAAACAATTTCTTCTTTTTCCCCAATGTTTTCTCAAGTATAAAATCACCTGCAGGAAAGTGTTAAGTTATTTCAGTATTTAAAAGACTGAGTTAAGATTGATTGCATTGAATTATACTTGTGACAAAAAGATAAAGAAAAGCCATATTTCTCCAACCTGATATAAGCTCCTCTTTGATACAGTATTGAACTTAGAAACCCCCAAAACATTATAAAGCTGTGTATTGCAACTGAATGGAATATTTGAAAATATTATATCCAAACAATCATTTGAATGTCATTGTTCAATTTCAGACTGTAGGTCATCCAGAGAGGTCAAGAAAAGGGTTTCTATGGCAACTGTTAACAGAACTTTGTTCCCTTCATAGTCAGTCCAGTCAGTCAATCTCAACACAAACAGATCTAATTAAAGTTGCCACTGTCTCTTCACTAGGTTTGTTAACCCTTTCCCGTTCAAATACGGGATTTTACGATTCTTTGATTTTATACTAGAGAAAAGATTGTGGAAAAAGAAGAAATTGCTTGTAACAAGCAATTTCTCCTTTTTCCACAATATTTTCTACCACATAGGATGGTTTCATTTTAAATGGCATCCAGTTTTCATTGTCATCTGCATATTTTTTCAATTTTTAAAATTTCCAAAAACGGGAAAGGGTTAAATATTCTGCATTGTTTTGTCAACTTGTAAACCATCACCAGATGACAAAATTTTAGACTTGTCCAAATTCAAAAATGTTGCAGATGGCAGTTTTTAGTTGATGAAATTATTATTTTTTTTTTAGCTTTCGAGGTAGAAAACATTGTGAACAATGAAGATATTGCTTGTAATATTAGTAGACATATTGATGAGGTAACCTTCATCGTGAATGTACAGATAAGTTAACCCTTTCTCCGGAACTTTATGTCACTGTGGTTTTATACTTGAGAAAGCTTTGTGGAAAAAGAAGCAATGAAATTTTAGATTTCTTTTTTAAATTTTAGACTTTTGATACTGTCTTGGTACAAAAAACATTGTGTAAAATGAGGAGATTGCTTCTCACAAGTAATTTCTTCAATTTACACAATGTTTTCACTATTGCTTAATATGAATGTTTTATTGATACAGATGAAAAAATGAATGTGCTGGATGATTTGTTTAGTTCACGAAGAGAAGAACAATATAGAACAGGCGCCACTTCATTGGAGGAACGGCTATTGAAGTTCCAAAAACACCTCGAAGAAAGATTTAAGTCAGAATTTAAATTAGAGGTATGTAGGCTTTACTTTATTCTTAATGAGTTAACCCTTTCTCGCTTTTTGAAATTTTTGACTGGTCCAAATGGAAAGAGGTTGCAGACGACATTGAAAATTGGATGCAATTTGAAATGAAACCATCTTATATGGTAGAAAATATTGCTACAAGCAATTTCTCCTTTTTCCACAATGTTTTGTTATGTATAAATTCACAGCAACTTAAAATCCCGGGTTTGTACAGGAAAGGGTTGATAAGTTCTGAATAGTTGTTTACTAAAAAAATCTTTATTAAATACTTTCATTTTGAACTCAATTGGACAATTCTAATGAGTTTGAAGTCTATGAGACAATTCTAATGATTTTTAACTACTAAGTATCAATAGAGAAGTATGCAATTAATAATATATTCTTTTCAATCCTTTTTATGTGTCTTCAAAAATTTAATGAGTGACCATTTACCTCTGTCAAAAAAGAAATACAACTTTTTCTGTTTTTTCAAAGTGTTGAAGTTACTCAGAGTATTTTCTTTGCCAGGTTTGTTTTTATTTCTCACTTTTTGATTTAATGCAGTGAAAAGAGTTAATTTACATGAAATATGCAAATCTGATAAGAATTGGAGTTTTTTTGGAATTATTCCTTGAAGCCAACTAGATTTCAACATAGTATGATTGGACTGTAAATCAAGTAACCTCTCATAATGTAATTCATATTTCATGGCAAAAAGCCATTGTATTGTCTCCAGCTTGTATGGTCAGTGCAAGCTTATGGTCTTGGCGTCAGTGGTGTTGGCAATGCTGATATGACTCATTCCCACACAATCCTTCCTTTTTAAGTGTTTAAAGAAAAATGAAGACATTCTTGTATCAAATTGATCTGTAACCTTTTATACTTGACAAATTATTTCTATCAATTAGAAAATTAGATATACCAATAAAATCATTAAAATTGGAAGTAAAATATTACCACTAAAATTCATGTCATTCCTTTTGTTCATGAGAACATAAACATCATAACTACATTTTGAATGAAGTGGGATTAGCTATCAACCTGTCAATTTGGTCCAGTCTATTTTATTCTATTATTTTTTTTTCTTTTGGTGAGTGAGGGACTTCTGAAATACTTAATGTTTAACGCATTATCACACAATGGTACTATCTGATGCCCAGAAAAAATATGATCATGTAAAACTTTATGGGAAAAGGAGAAATTGCTTGTTACAAACAATTCCTCGTTTTCTCACAATGTTTTCTACCCTATTTGGCACTTATTTTTCAATTTTAGTGCAATTTGAAATATTGTCTGCAACATTTTACAATTTTGATCAATCCATAAACTTGGTTATGTGTTAACAGTGTAGACTTTTAACATGGTATAAAGGGCACAGGTTGAATGTTTCTTGAATTTCAACTCACTTCTCTTTCATAGGTCTCAAGAGTCAAAGAGGAGGAAATCTCAAAGATCAGGAGAGAAGAAAAGGAAAATTTTAGAAGAGAATTAGATAAAGCCAGAAAAGATGTAAGATTGGATCTGTTGTTTTAAATATTCAACACATTATCATTGAATTCTTTGTTTTGAACCCTCTGAAGAATTATAAAAGGGAAAACACTTATGAGAGAGGAGAAACTGAATTTACACACATTTTTAGCTTTGCTCATTGTGTTATCTTCCCTTTATGGTTATAATTTTTCTGTTCAGTTTCACTTCAAGATCATCTTAGTCCAGTCTGACATTTGTCATTTAATAATAGGCAAATTTTGATAAAGGGTCAAGGTCACAGCTGAAAGCCAAATTTTGACTGGACTATTTCTCCTTAATTTTGTTCCCTGTCATAACCAGTAGAGCTTCTTAAGCTATTCCCATTCAGTGACGCTTTTAGACGCCCACAAGAAAAAGAGCTTTAACAAGCAATTTCTTCATTTTCCACAATGTTTTCTACCCAGAAAGTTGAAAAAATCCAAAGTTTCATAAACTTTACATTGTCATCTGCAACTCCTTTCAATTTGGACCAGTCTAAAATTTTGCCAAGTGGGAATGGGTTAACCCTTTCATGACAAATCTGAGATTTTATGTTACTGTGATTTATACTTGAGGAAACATTGTGGAAAAAAAATAATTTCTTGTAACGGGCAATTTCTCCTTTTCCACAATATTTTCTAAAACATAGGACAGTTTCATTTCAAATTGCATTAGATTTTCATTGTGGTCCATTTCATTTTGGACCAGATTAAAATTAAAAAAAAAAACAACAGGAAAGGGTCAAGATATTTGTTCAGTTAGTTCAAAAGTCAAGGT
This sequence comes from Fragum fragum, assembly GCA_946902895.1. NCBI lineage: Eukaryota > Metazoa > Mollusca > Bivalvia > Cardiida > Cardiidae > Fragum > Fragum fragum. Next base: position 5,911,607 of record OX336369.1, read on the forward strand.
CTTGCTTGAAATTCAAATGTTTGCAGGCTCGACACAGGTTGTCTTTTGACAACCATTCTAGTTTATATTGTCATTAACTCTTGTCATGCTGAAACCAGAATGTTTCTGCAGGAGGTAAGAACCTAAGATTGACCTGTATTTCTAGTTGTGTCATAGTCATGACCACCTGTTTGACAATTTAAGCCAGAGTTTTTGAGAAATCAATTAACAATAGAAATATTGACCCATAATTAGGGCCTAACAGTGCTTTCAGCACTATGATTTTCATGCAATTTAAAGAAGGATTCTATTTAGCATGACAAAGATGTTCTATTGTTACAGCTTGAGAGGAGTTACCAGTCTAAGTTCGAAGCCCTTGTTATCAGAGAAAGGAATGCAACTGAGAGGCTCCAAAGAGAACAACAGGTAATTTGTCATTCATCTTAGTTATTTGAAACGAAATCATGAATCAGAAAACCTGATTAATCCTTTACTTTTTTTAGCTCGGCTGTTTTTGGAGAAAACCCGATGTATTGCGATAGCCTTGGTGTTGTTGTTGCTGTCGTCATGCGAAAACTTTGACATTTTGTGATATCTCTGGTTCTACTAAAGGCATTCAGTTGAAACTTGGCACACTTGTTCACTATCAAAGAGCAACCTAGACAACAATGAAAATTTGATGTATTTGCAATGAAACCATTCTATGTGATAGAAATATATTGTCAGAAAAGGAGAAGTTGCTTGGTACAAGCAATTTCTTCATTTTTCCACAATGCTTTCACAAGTACAAAATCACTGGAATGTAAAATCCCAAGTTTGAACAGTAAAGGGTAAATCTTTTGTTGTAAATATCAGGGTAAAGAAATAATGAATGAATTGTAAAAGCTTATTTTTACTAATAAATCCTTCATTTACCATTACTATTACCATACATCCTGTTTTCAAAGCTGGTTTCTTTTAAAGATATTGTTTTTTACTTGAAAATCTAACCCATATTGGTCAACTGATGGATTTCTGGTCTTATCCTCCTTTCTCCATCAGGAAGTTTGTTATAGATGTAAAAAAAGGAAAAAGCCTGGTTTGCAACCTAAACATAGTAACTACAGCTTGAATAAGCTGTAGTTACTATGTTAAAGTCTCCAAACAAGCAAGAAATATAATTATAATGACAGTCTAAATGTAGGGTTTGATTGATCAATCAATTTTTGATTGACAGCTACCATCCTTCAATTATCTAAGCATTTTTGTATAGAAGATGATGAAGCAAACAAAGTTTTTTGTTTGCATTACGCTATATTCCGATTTAAAACAGGCTCACCCTATAATGCACTTTCCCTTAACATGCAAACAATTTGACAGTCTCAAAATGACTTTAATCAAATGTTCTGAAAATTGCCGGCTGAAGCATTAAGCTAACAATTGGGTTATATGTGTTAAGATCTGATCTATAGGATCTCAGGAGTGTAGAATAGACTAAATGCAAAAAAACTTTGTATTTGTTATCCAGTCTTTTAACTTTGTTCTGTTGATATAGATGCAGGAAAAGGAGATATATAACCAGAGACAGTCTATTTTACAAGAGATAGAGGCAGTCAGACAAAGGGAGGTCACTGTGAAACGAGAATCAGATGTTGTTAACAGGTTTGTACAGAAATCAGCAAGAAGGATAGTCCTATTAGTTAGAGGCAATTAGGATTCTTTTGTAGCATGATTACTTGATTTGGATGTGGTATAACTCGATAAGAAAACATCAAATACTCACTTAAATCAGCATTAAATGGCATTTAAATTTAGTTTGGCTGAAGAATTTATGTCTAGTAGAATACTTTGAATAGTTTGAATCAATGTTTTTCACTTACTTGGATGTTATATGTAAATCTTTTGTCCAGTTTTTATTAGAATTCAAATGATTTACTGGCATAAGTCAATACAGATTATTTTTTTCACCACCCTATGCTCTTAAGTAAAATACCTTTGATATAAAACATGCTAAATGTTTGTAACAGAGAGATTTCATTGGTTCCTTAAATATCAGGGAAAAGAAGCTAGACACAGAAAGAATAAAAGCCAAGGAAGAAGATTTGAGGAGAAGAGAGCATGATATTCAAAGAATGGAGAGAGAATTTTCATCCAGATTAGAAAATGAAATGACTAAGTATGTACTGTGAACTTGCATTGCGCAAAAGTAGTTAAACCATTCCCACTCATTGACGCTTTTAACACCCCCCCCCCAATAAAAAAAGCTTTGGAAAATATTGTCGAAAATGAAGAAATTGCTTGTGTCAAGCAATTTCTTCATTTTCAACAATGTTTTCTACCAAAAATGTTGAAAATCCAAAATTTTACAATCTTAAATGTTGTCTGCAACTTCTTTCAATTTGGACCAGTCTAAGTTTTTGTCAAGTGGGAATGGGTTAAGCATTAATCTAAAACAGTATTTTATGGCAGGATTCTTTAAATGGTTTACTATGATTTCTTCTTGACCCATTCCCACACTATCCTACCTTTTTATGCCCCTCAAGGAAAATGCTTTGGAAAACATTTTGGATATAGAAGAAATTGCTTGAAATAAGCAAATCCTTCATCCTAATATGTTTTCTACCCCAACAGACAAAGAATTGTTTTTGTATTTCATCAATTTAAAATTGTCATCTGCAACATCTTTTGAATTGGACTAGTCTAAAATTTTGTTTCGTGGTAATGAGTAAATGATGCAAATATAAAAAGTCTCAGATTGTGTGTAAATGGTGCACTACTTAAAAAGTACAAGATTTATTTTACACATCAAATTCTGACTATACAATTTACATTTATCTTAATATTCAATTTTAAAATCTGATATTTGACAGATGTAATAATGAAATGAAAAGCATGTTTCCAGCATTTTGTCTCGCCTTTAGATTAAAGAAGGAAGAAAAAGCAAGTCTGACAATAATTCTTACATTTTTACTGAACAACTTTATTTTTTTAAAACAATTTCCTCCTTCCAGGTTTAAAGTAGAATACCAAGCTAAATTTCTTGAAAGAACACAAAATATAGAAGTAAGGGAGGCAACTTTGAGAGGTAAGTTGTGGTTGAAAGTATTTAATTTAAGTATTAGAGTTTGATTGATTCAATTAATACTTCATGATGGCCTGCTTGGTACAAAGTATGGTAAAAAAGGGTATTGATATGTTTTCTTCTTAACTAGATTGGAATAAAAGTTCCATAAAAGGTAAAAAAATCATAAAACCAAAGCATTTAATGACATCAGTTTATGAATATATATATATAAATTAGACTTTGACTGGATAGCAAAGAATGTTCAAAACAAAATAATCAACAATGAAGAGACGGAGAAAGTAATGGTTAACTTAACCCTTGTCCTGCTGAATATTTAAAAAGATTTTCTTAACATGATAAGAGCAAGCAGGTAGTGTAGACTAAGATCAGACTACACATCTGTACAGGCAGATTTTAGTCTATACACTTGCAAAAGCCACTGTCAAAGCAGGACAAGGGTTGAGTCTTCCGCTTATAGTTCTGACATGTCACAGACAAAGGAACCATCTGGATAGTGATAGAGGATATTGAACGAGTGGTCATGATATATGGTATTTATTAACCCTTTCCTGTTTTTTAAAATGTTAGACTGGTCCAAATTGAAAGAGATTGCAGACAACAATGAAAATTGGATGCAAATTGAAATGAAACCATCCTATGTGGTAGAAAATATTGTGGAAAAAAAAGAAATTGCTTGTAACAAGCAATTTTTTCTTTTCCCACAATGTTTTCTCAAGTATGAAATCACAGCAACGTAAAATCCCGTGTTTGTACAGAAAAGGGTTAAGGAGTCATCTATAAACAGATGAATACTAGGCTTGGCCGAGATATCATTGGTTTTTGATGATGAGTTAATTAACCCTTGTCATGCTGTATAAATTACTTTACTGAATTCCTTTCAATCAAAGGGCTTAAAGCGCTGATAGAACTTTTTGTTCAAATATCAATATTCCTTTAAGAAATCAATTTCATAAACGCCTCTGGCAGAAAAAAATACAAGCAGGAGGTGTAGACCAAGATCAGACTGCACTTATGTGCAGGCTGATCTTGGTCTACATCTCCTTCCAAAGCCGGAATATTCCGGGTTCAGCATGACAAGGGTTAAATTCGGCATATTATGAAGACAAATTTGATAATCTATTAATGATTTTACCTGATATTTGCAATAAATCATTAAAGAATTATATATTCATCAATATATGATATTCTGTTCAACATATAAATGTGTTTGTAAGATGACATTATTATGTGGATTATGATGTCATTTTTGTGGTAATGTTTGATGCGTTTCTTTTTTTTTTTTAAATTTTTGTTACGTGGAGTTCCCATATAGTCCCTTTCTGTGATACAAGGTCATATTTAGAGTTGTCCATGATATTGAGATATGCTTTTGTCATCTTGATGTATTTGGATCATTGTACTGTTATCATTGTGTAATATATCTGCCTTGTTGTAATTGTACATCATTGAGTGAACCATCAGCCTTTAAATGCTATTTGATTAGTATTTCTCTTTTCTAAAAAGATCAAATATTAGAATATTTAATTTACAAATGACTCCACACACCTTTCTAAACAAGTACAGTCGAATACCTATACCTCGAAGTTCAGGGGACCTACGAGAAAACTTCGATGTAGAGATAGTTCGACGTGTAGATAGTCAAAGATATTCCATGTACCACCAAAAATGAAGGCGCAAAACTGTTAGTAAATAAGGCCACAAATGATTGTACTTGTATGATTATCTAATCAAACGAAAGATATAACAACGATGTATTTATCGTAATTTCTTTTATGAATATTCTTATAATTATCACTCGAAGCTACAGATTAGTTAAGAGTTTGTTTGTTTTTTCTGTTCTACTATTGATTATTTCTTTGTGTCGTAGTTCGAGAATTTTTCTTTCCTGTCGAAATAACCCAAGTATCTAGCCGGATCGGTTACTGGGTCCTTCCTTTAGCGCGTCACGTAGGTCACTCAAGGTTCGGCATCAAATAGGTCCTGTGCGGTAAGGGCGTTAGATTCCTGTTTTGTCATTGTTAAAATCCATTGTAACATTGTCTTCTCTTCACTCAATCTTTCAAACTATCTCATCGAAGACAAACAATCAAACAAAATCATGTAAGCAATCGATATTCAATACTGTAACACACTTATCTCTTAACTGCGTTGACATGTCGAGATGTGTGAAAAACTTAGTCGATTGCAAATTTTTACCTCTTTGATTAAGGTTCGTCCTATAGAGGTGTGAATATGTGCAAACAATATTGACGGGACTTCGAAATTGATTCCACATAGGGCTAGTTTACGAGATAAAGAGAACAACGTATTGAGGTTCAAATACACTGAAAAAAAGAGTAATAAGATTGGGAATTTAGAATAACTTCGACATAGGGGTAACTTCGGCTAAGGGACGTTCGAGGTAAAGATATTCAACTGTAGTTACTTTTGTAAAAATATGTTTTCTCATTGATTTGTGTTACAAGACAACAAACTTTTGGACAGGTCTATTCAGAATGAGGTCGCTAAATGACAGCTAAAAAAGTGCATTGACATTGGGAAAAAGTGCTCAATAGGGTAGAAAACTGTGGGAAAAGTAGAAATATATCCGTACATTTTCTCTTTTAGGTCACCTGACCGACGGTCATGGTGACCTATTGCAATAGTGTTTCGCCCGTCATCATCTGTTGTTTGCTGTGCATTAACTTTTAACATTTTCAACTTCTTCTAAAGAACCCTTAGACAGATTTAAACCAAACTTGGCGGGAAGCATCCCCATGGGAAGGCGCTTCAGATTTGTACACATCATGGAGTTATCTCCCCTTTGGACCACATTAGGGGCCAAAAAGGGTGCATCTTTATAAAACCTCTTGTCATGAGCTGGCCGTTGAATTGGAATCACATTTAGTATTAAGACTCTTTAGGGCAATGACTATAAAGTTTGTAAAAGAAAAAGAAATCTGGCGAGAAATGGCCGTGCTTTTGGGGGGGGGCATTAGCTTACATAGTGACAACTTTGGATTTTTTTTCTACCAAACCAAAAAACCTAAAGCTCTGATATTTAGTGCGTGGCATCACTTGGTGGACTTCTATCAAATTTGTATGAAATATGGCCCCCATGGTCAGAATTAGTCTGTCATCAGACATCACAAGCTAAGCATAGGCTTATATAGTGCAAACTTTAAAAATCTTCTTCTCCCAAACAGGAGGGCTTAGAGTTTTGATAATTTGTTATGTAGCATTATTTTGATGGACCTCTATCAAGATTGTATAAAATATGGCCCCAAGGTCAGAATTAGGCTGTTACTGGACGTTACAAGTTTAACATAGGCCTTTCTTCCCAAAAAATAGGAGGGTTTAGAGCTTTGATATTTGGTATACAGCATCATCTGGTGGACCTCTATCAAATTGTATAAATACGACCCTAGGGTCATCACAAATTTTAGATTATTTAGGGCCTATGTAGCGAACATTTTACAAATCTTCCTCTTCCAAACAGGAAGGCCTAGAACTTTGATATTTTATTAGTAATATCATCTGGTGGACTTTTATCTGTTTTTGTGCACCTTGGACTTAGGTGACCAATAAGGCCCAATAGGCCTCTTGTTTTATTCATCTTTCAATTTGGGTCAATCTAAAATTCTGTTGTTTGGTAATGGTTTAGTTTACATTAAAACATAATCTTTATAAGCCCTAAGGGCTGTATTATGTGATGGCCCCCTGTCGTCTGTCTGAAAAGAGAGAAATATGTTTGTACTGTTTCAACATTCAGGCGACCAAGGAAGTATGCAACCTACAAGCATTGATAATGAATGGTCAAGGTTTAGGGAATATGATTATTCCAAACAAAATGAGCACCCATTCGTCCAAAACCAGCATTATCGTCCAAATGGAGCAATTTATTCCCAGAATTATGAGCATGATAGCCATGTATCTGAGAACACATATAAAAGGAGCGTGATGCATAAACAAGGTTTAATATGTATTGTAACCACAAAACTTTCACATGTCATTGTTACTAGCACCTAGCATTAGGTTTCAAACATTAACCCTTTCCTGTTTTACAAAATTTGAGACCTGTCCAAATTCAAAGGTTTTGCAGAGTAAAATTTAAAGTGGATTTAAAAAAAAAAAATAGCCAAAATAGGGTGGAAAAATATTGTGGGAAAAGAAGAAATTGATTGTTACAAGTAATTTCTTCTTTTTCCACAATGTTTTCTCAAATATTAAATCGCAGGGACTTAAAAGCTAGGGATTGAACAGGAAAGGGTTAAGATATCTGTATTCTAATCTATGACAAGATTAATGCGCCTAGTAAGAAATTAATCTGTGTCCAAACTATCAACTTTTAGGATTGTCCAAATTGAAAGGAATTGAAGATACCAATCTAACAATTTTGATATGTAAATATTTTTGTTTTTGTGAAGGAAAAATTGAAGACAAAATAGAGAACTTGCGTGTTTTCTTGAGGGTTGTAAAATACCTTTATTGTGTGGGAATGGGTTAAGCTGATTAACTAGTTCCTACACAAAGATGCTTTTTGACATCCCTCAAGAAAATCAAATGGGAATCTCTTTGTTTTCCTCTATTTTCTACCTGAATGATTGTGTTGAAAGAATCTAAAATTTCATAAACTTAAGATTATTATCTGTATCTCCTTTCAATTTGGACTAGTCTAAAATTTTGCCATCTTTAAGGGATGCACTTTTATTTTTATGTCACAACATACTTTGATTATTCTTTAGATTGTTTTTAGGAAGGCTGCATGGTTCATTTTTGTATGATGATTTGTATGTATTTATCATTTTCAAAAAAGGTTAAATTAACTCTCTAAAAAAACAACTTTATTTATTCTAAAAGTTCATTTCTGTTCACCTAGAATCTAGATTTTAGGTGCAATACACAGCAATTGAAAAATACTTGATAGGTAAAATAAAAAAGAGTTATTTTCGAAGACTTTTTTCTGGAATCTGGAGAAAAAAATATTGTCTGATAAATGATTCGTACAGAAGGTGGGAAATTTAAAAACTGACTTGATTAGATTGTTTAGGGTCATAATTCGAGCTCTATTCCCTGTAAATATTTTTGACCATGAAAACTTGTGTAAATTTCTTGACTGTGATCTTAACTCTGTTACCTTTAATAAAAAGGGTTTTGTGTAAACTTACTGTTAGGTACATCTACAAGTTAAATGCACTAGTTTTAATTATATTTCTCCTAATAAATACACCAGGAGCTGTCCCCCTCACAGAGCTCATAATTTTTACCTACCGGTAATTTTCTAATGGTCAGTCTTTCAACTGACTTGCTGTTTTGATTTCGTCTAATTTAAATAACTATTTAGAGGAATTGTTCCACAAATTAGAGAAAAGTCTAGAAAAATATCTGAGGGGGGAGCTTTTGTAAGTGGAAATACAGTTTTTAGTATATATGTACAATATTTATCATAAGCACTTCTATGGGTAAAACAGAAAATGTATAGTCATTTCTTATCTTTCCCGAATATAACATACACTTACAGAAAATGTTTTATCATGCTCAAGTCAGGAAATTATTTTGATTTTCAGAAAATGAGAAAAGAGTGGCAGAAGATCAGGGTTTGATAGACGGACTTAAGTCAGATGTGAGAGATAAAACTGCCAGAGTTAATGAGTTGGAGGTGGGTCAATGATAAACAAGTATTGCAACTTCCAGTTTAAACAGATTAAATTATTATCAGACAACAAACCATAACCCATTACCTCACAACAAAATTTTAGACTGGTCCAAATTCAAAGGAGTTGCAGATAACAAGTTAAAATTTATGAAACTTTAGATTTTTATCTTTTGTGATAGAAAACATTGTGTAAAATGAAGAAATTGCTTGCAACAAGACTGGTCCAAATTGAAAGAAGTTGCAGCCAACAAAAGTCTAGGTCTTTCTTGGAAGAAAATATTGTGTTAAAAGAAAAAATCGTAGTGAGATAAACTGAATTCACTTCTAAACTTGTAATAAAGCTGCTTGTTGTGCATAAGATAAGAATAAAGCATGATGAAACATCTTATTTTCTCTCCTTTCAAGGTTTATTTTCATTTTCTAGAAGGTATTTTGCTGTCTTTGTAGTTCCTTTTATTTACTACATCTGAAGACAGACAAATAAAAGAATAAAATGAAAAAACAGAAAACAAGAAAACTGTCTAAAGGTCAAATATATGAACAAAGGAGAAATTGATTTTTATTTCTCATTAAAATTTACTTTATATAAATATCTTTAGATTTTGAATTATTGCTTGTAATGCATTTAAACCATTACAAGGCATAAAAAAATTTAGACAAGTCTAACTTTAGGGAGGTTGCAGAAGACATCTTAAAGTGCATCAAAATGATTAAAGAAAGTGCCAATTATGAGATAATATTTTGAAAAAAGAACTTGATTGTGATATTTTTCATTTTCCCCCAAATGTCTTACATTGCTGTTTTTCTTCTGTGTATCAAAATTGGTGGTTGTGTGGTTGTGGGCTAAAGAAGAAGGAAAATCCACGTATCTTATGAAATTTTCAGTAGTATGGGAAAGAGGCCAAATGGATTCTTTAGACCATTTAACCCTATCCTGTTTTTCAAAATTTTAGACTTATCCAAATTCAAAGAAGTTGCAGATGACAATGAAGAGTGAATACAATCTGAAAAGTAACCAGCCTACAGAGTACAGAAAATATTAACAAGCCTACAGAGTACAGAAAATATTGTGGGAAAAATGAAATTGCTTGTTACAAGAAAATTCTTTTTTTTCCACAATGTTTACTCAAGTATAAAAACATAAGGACATAAAGAACAGAGATTGCACAGGAAAGGGTTAAATAAGATATCAGAGGCACCAAACAAGGGAATTTGTGTTAGGAAGCTTTTTGTTACTTAGATGTATCAATTTTGCTTTTCTTGCTGTACTATCTTCCTTCTAACGTATCCCCACACAATTCCTCTGGATTCCCTTTGACTAACCAAAAATTTTGTTGTCTAGTTAAGAATGAATTTGTTTGTATTTCATTTCAGACTTTACTGCAAGAAGCTAGACATAAAGAGGTCAATGCCACAAAACACAATGACTTCCTGAATGCCAAATTAAGAGATGTAAGTAATGCATTACCCATTCATACACAGCAAAAATTTTAGACTGGTGGAAACTGAAAGAAGCTGCAGACGACAATTTCAAGTTGATGGATTTTTATTTTTTCCGTCTTTTTGAATAGAAAACATTGTGGATAAAAAAGAAATTGCTTGAAACAAGCACTTTCTTCATTTTCCACAATGTTTTCTAAAGCATTTCTCTTGATGGGCGTAAACAGGAGAGCTTGTCTGGGAATCAGTTAATTTAACCCTTTCCTTTTTTTTTTCTTTTTTTTTTAATTTTGGTCATGTTCAATTTGAAAGAAGATGACAACAACAATATCTGTTTTCTCAAGTGTAATATCACAAGGACATTAAAACCAGGCATTCAATGGGAAAGGATTAAGGGATGTAATGCTGAAACACCTGATATAAAGTCAGGTGAAAAACAAAAATATAATATCTTAATGGCTTTTACAATGCCTGCATTGTTTTACAAGTTGTGCAATTGACCAATCGCTGGCCCTGCCCACTGACTCCCTAGGCCCCACCCACTGACTCCCTAGGCCCTGCCCATTAACTCCAACAGGAACAGGAAGTTCCGTTTCAAATTTTAAATGTGCTATATTGCAAAATTTATGGGCAGTAGCATGAAACAAGAAAGTGTAATAGTTGGTTTGCAAGCTAAACATCGTAACTACTGCTTGAATAAGCTGTGGTAACTTTGTTTAAGTCGCCAAACCAACAAAAATGATTCACCAAAATGGCAGCCAGTGGCAGGGTTCTAACTGAACTTCCACTCTACATGAATGATTTAATTGGTCGACTGATTATACAATTGACAGTCGCAATTGGTCAATTTCAATTGCATTTGGCTAATTTGGAAAATCCTGCATTTTTACTGCATAAAAGAATAATAAAAGAATAATAAGAAAACAATATTGAAAATGAGAAAATTGCTTGTAACAAGCAATTCTTTATAATTTCCAAATTGTTTTCTGCTAAATTTCAGAGCCACAGGGTGATTTGGCTCAAATGGAAATAAAAAAGGCTACTATTTAGCCAATTTTAACCGAAATGGCAGAAATTTACCTTAGTTTTCCCCCTTTTAATAATTACTAAAAGATTTGAAATCTGTTGAAAGCATTGGTTGGCATGGCAACATAAGTTGATTTTAGTTAAATTTTAAAAGGAGGTCTTCTCCTGACCCAGTTAGTATTAGGCCTTGAAGAAAAAGAGCCTTATCTCAGGTGAGCGCCAGGGCCACTGGCCCTCTTGTTTGAAAATAGAGATGTAAACCAGCAGAGGTCAATCAAAACGTAAAGTAAGATATAATGGCTACTGTACAATCATAAAGTCTGCTGATTTTAAAATGTTTCTATACTCGTCAACTTGCACAATCTAATCTGGAATAAAACTCCCCCCCCCCCCCCCCGCCCCAAATATCAAATATGTGGTTGGTCCCTTTTTGTGTAATTGGTCACATTCAATCTGTTCATGCACTTTTAGTTTGTTATTTCCCTCTTGAATCTGGGATTGTGAGATTATATTACTTATCCTATTCAAAGAAGTTGCTAATTTAAACTGATGGGGTCCTAAGAATGCTTTTCATTTCGGAGAGAAAACAATATGGAGAATGAAAAAAATTGCCTGTTTTCAAGAGAGTTTTTTAGGGGTAAAAGAACAGGCTTATGTGTGATCAAGTTAAAACATTTTGTCCTCAGGAGTGTTTTTAATATACTATTTTCTTTTCAGATGGCTGATTATGCAGCAATGAAGGACCAAAATATTTCCTACAGAACAGAACTTGAGAACTTAAAGATGTGAGTTCTTATGTTTTCAAAAAACTTACTACTGATGGTATTGCTTTTGTGAAATTGTATCATGGTTGTGAATAAAATCGATTTATTTAATTTGTGTTAGAAATAGCAGAAAGCAAAATGTAATGATTAAATGTTGAATGAAATAGTGCCTTAAATTGAAACAGTTTAAAGATCCTTTAAAAGAGGTCTCAATAAAAGATGATCTAAATGGCCAGAGTTAAATTGTATAGTCAGATTTTACTGTATGAGATATAGCAAGACTTATTCTTTTTTACAGGAGAATGGCTGAAATCATGCAGCTCAATGAGAGAGAAAGAATAAGTAAGAACCATTTATCTTCATAACTTTCTGTTTTCACCTTGTATTGCTGTCTAGACTTGTACTGAAACAATTCCCACTCTCTATAACCCTAAACCCTTTTCCACACAATCATGCTTTTTGATGTACCCCAAGAAAAACATTCGGGAAAAACATCGTGTAAAATGAAGAAATTACTTGTAACAAGAAATTTCTTCATTTTCCACAAAGTTTAATTCCCAGAAAGTTGAAACAAACTGAAATTTCATAAACTAAGAATTGTCGTATGTAACTTTTTAGCTCACCTGAGCACAAAGTGCGAGGTGAGCTATTGTGATGGGTCATTGTCAGTCGTCCGTCCATCCATCTGTCAGTCTGTCCATCCGTCCACAATTTCTTTAAAAATCTTCTCCTCCTAAACCAGTAGGCCAATCCAGCTGAAACTTTGCAGGGATGTTCCTTGGGTGAAGCTCTTCAAAAGTTGTTAAAAGAATTTAATCCTGTCAAAAACTCTGGTTGCCATGGCATTTGAAAATGGGAATCTTTAGTAATTCTTTAAATATCTTTAAAAATCTTCTCCTCCTAAACCAGTAGGCCAATCAAGCTGAAACTTTGCAGGGATGTTCATTGGGTAAAGCTCTTCAAAAGTTGTGAAAAGAATTTAATTCCGTCAAAAACTCTGGTTGCCATGGCATTTGAAAATAGGAATCTTTAGTAATTCTTCAAATATCTTTAAAAATCTTTATCTCCTAAACCAGTAGGCCAATCAAGCTGAAACTTTGTAGAGATGTTCCTTGGATGAAGCTCTTCAAAAGTTGTGAAAAGAATTTCATTTGGTAAAGAACTCTTGTAACCCTGGCATATGAAAATGGGAAATTTTAGTAAATCTTTGTTGATGTTTTTTTCATAGACTACAAGGCCAAAAGTTTTTATATTTTGTATAGAGCTTAATCATATGGTTCTCTACCAAGTTTTTAAATATTTAATCTCTAGGGTCAAAAATGGCCCCCTGAGGTCCAAAGTTTGGAAAAATGCTTAATTAGATCAATTTCAAAAGATTTCTCCTCTTAAACTATAAGGTCTAAGATATTCATATTTGGTATGTAGCATATCTAGATGGTTTTGTACTATATCACTACAAGTTGTCCTCCTAGGGTTTTAAACGGCCCTGCACTAGGGATCCAAAAAATGGGAAAAACGCAAAATTCTAGTATGTTACAAAAAAATTTCTTCATTTAAAGTCAAAGGGCATTTGTATTTTGAGTGAGTGTAGCATAGCCTGGCTGTTATTTATCAATTTTGATTAAATTATGCCTGTAGGTGAAAAAAAAACAACCCTTCCCTGGGTGTCCAGAGTTCGTAAAAATGCTCAATTAGACCATGTTCAACAGTCTTCTCCTCCAAATCTACAAAGTCTAAGGTATTCATATTTGGTATATAGCATGAACAGATGGTTATTTACCATGTTAGCTAAAATCTTAGCCCTGGGATAAAACATGGCACTGCCCCAGAGGTAAAAAATTTTGGAAAACGCCCAATTAGAGCAACTTCAAAAGTCTTCTCCTTCTGAAATATAAGGTGAAGGGCATTCATATTTGGTATGTAGCATGACTAAATAATTTTTACTATGTTACAGGAAAATATGCTTTAAGAATAAAAAACGTCTCTGCTCCTGGGGTCGAAATTTGCATAAATAGCATTGAAAGAATTCTTCTTCTTAAATAGAAATGGAGAAATTGCTTGTCACTCCCTTTTCTCACAATGCTTTTTTAAACCTATTTTCCCGGAGGGTGACAAATTCTGGGATAGCTTGGTAATGGATTAAACTATAAAGCCAAAGGCATTCATTTTTATGGTAAAGCGTTACTGGATTGTTTTGTACAAAGCCCAAAATCTTGTATTTGTTTTATTTATTTTGCTCAAGTTGTGTGTTTATACAAAAAAGTACTGTAATTTGCAGATGCCTCAGGTGAGCGATTTAGGATCATCATGGTCCTCTTGTTTCAATTTGGATCGGTCTAAAATTTTGTTATCTGGTAATTGGTTGTAGTAAAGTTAAAACTAATTTAGCAAGAGAAGCAAGTATTAAGGGAAAGGTTGTAGCTATGTAGTTGTTCTCCTTATGAATGTTTGACTGCCTGTCTATAAAAAAAACTGAACCAGTCCAAGACAAGGTCATGTTTAGACAGAAAATCTGGGTGTAACAAACAAGAGATGCAGTATAGAAGTTTTCTAGAAAAGGGTTCATTATTTCTTTGGAGTTTCAGATTCCATTGATAAAATGCAGAGATTAAAAAAGTCGAAGTACAACTGATTTAATCCTGTCCTGTTTTTTTTTTAAATTTTTTTAAAGTGGTCCAAAATGAAAGAGGTTGCAGACAACATTGAAAATTGAATTCGATGTGAAATGAAACCATCCAATGTGGTAGAAAATTTTGTGCCATGTAATTTCTTCATTTTCGACAATGTTTTCACAAGTTTAAAATCACAGCAATGTAAAATCCCGCGTTTCTTCATTTTACACAATTTTTTCCACCCAGAAAGTTGAAAAACTAGATGAATTTCATAATCTTGAAATTTTCGTCTGCAGATCCTTTAAATTTGGACCAGTCAAAAATATTGCAGTCTGGTAATGGGTTAAAGCCATGTAGATATTTGGCTGATTCTTAATGTGTGAGTCTGCAATCAGAAGTTATAGATCAAGTATTGTTACACTCCATTGATTTTTGACGAAAATACAGATGTTAGTGTAAGAAAATCTGCTGAAATCCCAGTTTTCCACACTTTTTCTGAATATCTGTAAATATTGAGGAAAACAATTCTAATGTATGACTTGAACAGATCTATAGAAAAGCAATCGTCTGGTAGGGGACTTATCATTTCCATGTCATACTTCACAAGGTTTCTTTCTCATGATACAGGACAAGAAGAAATGATTCGAGAGTTACGCAGACCTGTTGCTATACCAGAGTATATAGATAGGGACAGTGGAAGACAAGACAGGGCTGTGTACGAACATCAGCGAGTCTCAGGGGGCCACAGATATCATGAACAGGTGAGACTTTGTCAGCATTTTATCTGTGGGATGGTGTTGTGTTAATTTTTTTAAAAGAATACACACACACATTAAAAAGAAAGATTATTGTGTCCATTTCAGCATTGAATGGTGAGTATTAATTCAAATTATGAAATTTAAGTACCATATATTCTTGTTAAGTCATAATCAGACTATTGGAAATATTTCAAAATATTTTCAAAATCATAGAAGCATTTCTGAAATAATTGAGATATGTTACCAAAATAAAGAAGGCTTTCTAAAGTAATTTGAGATACATTGTCAAAATCAAGGTTGCTTTCTGATATATATTGAGATTTTAAACTGAAATTAAAGAGGCTATTTGAAATATTCAAGATACTTTATTGAGACTGATTGAACTGATTCACTTATATCTGATGTGAAATCTACAACTATATTTGAAACCCAAACTGGAGATACCATTATAAGATTAATGAAAGCTGAGATATTGCTCACTTTGAGTAGACCTATATGTATTATAAGAGTGTGTGACATTTTCAACAATTTTACTTGTCCTTGGGGTATTAGAATAGAGAAGCTTGGACAGCCACACAGAATATTTAGATTTCGTCGATGGGTGATCGAAATGTCAAAAATACAGCTTAAATAAAACTGTACTTACGACATTTTTGATCACCCACAGACGATTTCCTGAATGTCTAAAGGCCAAATAGCTCTGAGTCAGCAGCTATCTATAGGGTCTGTAGTAAAGACTAAGCAGTCTAATCAAAGTCATTACTATCGGCATGTATGGAGTTTAGAAAATGACACAAACTGACTTATAAGTAATATCCTTTTCCTTACGTGGTATTCTATTACTTGTTTAACCCCTGCCCGAACAATTACCCCTTTTTCGCCCCTCAAGTTAAATGCTTGTGAAAACATTGTGAAAAATGAAGAAATTGCTTGCAACAAGCAATTTCTTCAATTCCCACAATGTGTTCTTGACAGAAAGACAAGAATTTTTGAAATTTCATCAATGCAAAAGTGTTGTTTGCAATATTTTTCAATAAGAACCAGTCTAAGATTTGTCATCTTGTAAAGAGTTAAAGTTCAATTTAGAACTTTGACTAAAAAATCATATCAACATAAATTATTATCGAAGTGATTAGTGATAAATGCAGTGAACCACCTTTCCTTAAAGGTTGACAGAAATGATAGATTATTGCGACAGTTTGAAGCTCAGACATTGCAGATGAAGGAAATGAATCAAGAACTCGTAGACGTGAAGCAGACACTAGCCTATACACAGAAAGGTATAATGTTAGCTCAACTCAGAATGCTGTTGACTTCACCCGTCTCTACCATCTTTGCCATTATTGACGGGCAAATAATCTTTGACATTTCTAGATATCTTTCTTATCACTATAAATATATTTCACTTGAAACTTGAAATACAAGAGCAACCTATACTATACTTTGAAGGGAGGTAATTGTAAAAGCATTTTTTAGCCCATTATCATTAAACCTGAATTATTAGCCTTGCCATTGTAAGAGTCCTTTATTTTTGTTGCCATATGAAAGCTTTCGCATTTTACAATACCTCTGTTATTATTAAAGTAACTAGTCTGAAACTTGGAATATGTGTCCACTATCTATATTATCAAGGGGGCTTACTCTATATGCCCATTTTTTTCAACATAGAATTTTAACTCACTATTGAGCACTCAACACCCAAGTGTCAAACATCAATGTGTGGTGTTCTTGTTAAACCATTACCAAACGGCAAAATTTTAGACTAAAATGAAAGGAGTTGCAGAAGACTATTTAAGGTTTATAAAATTTATATTTTTTCAACTTTCTGTGTAGAAAACATTGTGGAAAATGAAGAAATTGCTTGTAACAAGCAATTTCTTCATTTTACTCAATGTTTTTGAAATTGTTTTTCTTAAGAGGCGTCCAAAAAGTGTCAGTGTGTGGGAACGGGTTAGTGAGAGATATTTTATTTGCTCTCAACTCAATTTTAGGACATCAACCTTGGCTATGCTGTTATGATCATTTTATAAATAAATGATTCATTTAGATGAACCCATTACTAGATGGCTAATTTTTATCCAGATCCAAAGATCTAAAGATGTTGCATGGGAAAATTCAAAGGCATTTAAATAGAACAATAAGTGCCAAGTAGGGCTAAGAATGTTGCAAGAAACAGAGCGAATGCAATTTCTTCTTTTATAACAATGTGCTCATAGTAAACTTTTGTAGTGCTTCAAAATGTTGGATTGTAAGTTAACACTTAAGTTAGTCAGTTGATTTGAGACAGGGCATAATCCTTAAGTGTTCTCTTTTAAAATTGCCATGGCAACATCAGTGTAATTTTGAGATAAATATTTGAAAATCTTGTCTTGAATCAGAAGGCTTTGAACCTTGATATATGCCAAGAAGCATAAGCTCATGAACATTTGTTGAAATTGCTAAAATCATGAACATGGCGTGAAAAATTATTATCATTGAAAATCTTCATTTCCTGACAAGAAGGCTTTGCAATTCTGAAGTAAGATTGTCTCCTATAGAAATGGCAAAAATGATCATCCTCAGGTCCCCAGGGATAGAGCCACAGTCATATGAAACAGTCTTATATTTTTAGACTGACTTTGTAAAATAACCCATTTCGAAACATTTATATGAAAGGAAGAGTTTTTTGTCTCAGGTGAGAACACCAGAGGCAAGAGCCCTCCCCCCTTTTTTAAAGTGATTCCTTCTTTAACCCATTCCCACATAATGAAATTTTAGAATTCAAAGAAGTTGCAGATGACAATATCAAGTTGATGAAATCTTTAAAATCTTTGTCTTTTGGGGTAGAAAATATTGTGGATAACGTAGAAATTGTTTGTAACAAGCAATTTTTCATTTTCCACAATACTATTTTAACACTTTCATATTCTGGGGGGTTTAATCCATTATCAGATGACATAACTTTGGACTGATCCAAATTTTAAGAAGTTGCAGACGCCAATTTAAAGTGTATGAAATTTTAGATTTTTTCAACTTTATGGATAGAAAACATTGTGAAAAATGAAAAAAATTGCCATAACAAGCAATTTCTTCATTTTCCACAATGTTTTCCAAAGCCTTTTTACTTAAGGAGCATCAGAAAGTGTCACTATGTGGGAATGAGTTTAAATGGCCATTTTGTGGGATGGGTTAATAGTATTATTAGATTTCTAGGAATTGCTAGGTAAAGATGTATTCAAGCCTAATTATTCCATTACAAGACAAAAGAATTTCAGACTGGTCCAAGCTCAAGGATGTTGCAGAAGATAGATTTTATTTGATGAAATCTGCAACTTTTTTGCCTTTTTTGGGTAGAAAATAGTGTGGATAATGACGAAAAGAAAGTAGTATAAATAATGAAGAAATTGCATGTATCAAGCAATTTCTTCATTTTCCACAATATTTTCCAAAGATTTCTCTGGGGCATCATAAAGCGTCATTGTGTGGAAGTGGGTTAAAGATAGAACATTACTTTCCATTTTATCAACAGCTCTCAGCAATGAAGTTTACAGAAAACCGCAAGATAAAGACACATCTAGGTATGTTATACCTTTTTACCCATAAAATCTTATTCTAGTCTTTGGATTATTCAAACATGGTTTGAGCTTTTTTTATTTTTCCAAAGCAATCACTCCACAACCCTCATACCATATTGGATGAAACATTATAGATGAATTATCATAAAATTGTGCATAGGTCAATTTCAAAAATTTTATACTTTAACCCATAGCTTTGTCTTGAAACTTCCGGAAGGGAGAGCATATAGCCGCCACTTCGTCTGTCTGTCCGTCAATCTGTCATTCCGTCCGGAGTGGTTTCTCCATAACCATTGGACTAAATCAAATGAAACTTACCATGTGAACTCCCTATGATATAATGCCAATGCATATTTTCCGGTTTTAGGATTTGAGGACTCATCACAGAAAAAGGGGACTTAGGGTAGAATATAGTTTTTCTCAAATCTCTCCTAGTCAAATGGTCAAAATTTAATGAAATTTCATATTTTAGTAGCAAATCAGATGCCCTTGGCCATGAGCTATTTGAAATTTGTGCAAGTAAGATGTGTCATGAAAAAAGGGGGCTTAATGTTTGACAGCTTTATGTTAGCTCTCCATTTCTCTGCAACAAACTAACATTGGCCATAACTTTTGATTGAGAAGAGATATAGCCTTCATATTTCACATGTGCATTGCTTATGACATGACCTATCTATTGGTACTAAGTTCAAGGTCATCTGTCAAGAACAAGGTCATTTCTCAAGATCTAAATTTCAAAAATCTTAACTTTAACACTGTCTATAAGTTTGCAATGGTAAGTAATGTAGCCTTAATATTTCACATGTGCATTGATAATGACATGACCTTTCTGTTGGTATTAAGTTCAAGGTCATCTGTTTAGGTCAAGGTCATTTTTTTAAAACTCTAACATTGTCCATAAGTTTACAATTATAAGTGATACAGCCTCCATAGTGCACATGTGCATTGATAATGACATGACCTTTCTGTTAGTATTAAGTTCAAGGTCATCTGTTCAGGTCAAGGTCATTTCTCAAGCTCATTTTTTTTAACTTTTACATTGTCCATAAGTTAACAATTGTAAGTGATATAGCATTCATATTGCACATGTGCATTGTTTATGGCAAAACCTTTCTGATGGTACTAAGTTCAAGGTCATCTGTTAAGGTCAAGGTTATTTCTCGAGGTCAATTTTTTCTTTTACATTTACATTCTATAAGGTTACAATGGTAAGTGATATAGTCTTCATATTTCACATGTGCATTGCTTATGACATAACCTTTCTGTTGGTACTAAGTTCAAGGTCATCTGTAAAGATCAAGTTCATTTCTCAAGGTTAAAATTTCAAAAATCTTAACTTTAACATTGTCTATAAGTTTCCAATGGTAAGTAATGTAGCCTTAATATTTCACATGTGCATTGCTTATGACATGACCTTTCTGTTGGTATTAAGTTCACGGTCATCTGTTTAGGTCAAGGTCATTTCTCAAGGTCATTTTTTTAAAACTTTAACATTGTCCATAAGTTTACAATTATAAGTGATACAGCCTCCATAGTGCACATGTGCATTGATAATGACATGACCTTTCTGTTAGTATTAAGTTCAAGGTCATCTGTTCAGGTCAAGGTCATTTCTCAAGCTCATTTTTTTTTTAACTTTAACATTGTCTTTAAGTTTACAATGGTAAGTGATATAGGCTTCATATTGCACATGTGCATTGCTTATGACATGACCTTTCTGTTGATATTAAGTTCAAGGTCATCTGTTAAGGTCAAGGTCATTTCTCAAGGTCAAAATTTCAACAATTTTTGACCCAATGAACCTTACCATGCTAAATGGGGGCTTAATGCCTATGTAGGTTTACATTTTGTATATTTCCTAATCTAAAATAAACCAGTCTATTGATTATGTATGACTTTTCTAGTTAAAGTCTTCTTTTTTTGTATGTAGACATTTTTCATTGGTTAAGGTAAAATATTTAACCCTTTACAATATAACGATATTGAATTTTACTAGAATCAGATTCCTTCAATGTTTGTCAAACTTCCAAATTTCTTGTGAACTGAACTCTCAAACTATACTTGCATTCAATAAGACATTTTTTGTCCAATAATGGCATACAGTTCTGTGACAAAAGCCTTATTAGGGAAGCATAATCTGTCTTCGACGGCTCTTTTTTGACCATGACATTCGATGAAAGGATATATCTAATAAAGGGATTTAAAGTTCTTTAGAACTGTAACTGAGGGTCGCTTAATTTCAAGTTATTTCAATGTAAATCTTTTTAAACAATAGGCTTGAAACACATTCATTGAAACAAGAAAATGGGGATCTTTTTAGTGTTTATAAGACAAGTCTTTGAATCTTGTACTTTAAGTTGATTATTTTAGCTCACCTGAGCACAACATGCTCAAGATGAACTTTTGTGATTTTGCTGTGTCCCACTTCTGTCTTGTGATGTCTGTAGTCTATCAACACCTTGTTTGCACTCTAGAGGGTTTATTTTTTGGCTCAAATATCTTATATATGCTCAGGATGTTTGCCTCTATGGAATCTCAATCAAGTTTGATATTGAGTCACATGGGGTAAAAACTAGATCACTAGGTCAAATCCTAGAAAACCTTGTTTGCACTCTAGAGGCCACAGTTTGGGCTCAAATGTCTTGATATTTGGTCGAATGGTTATCTTCACTAAATCCCTGTCAAGTTTAATATTTGGTCTTCAGATGTGCTTTGGAAGAATAATAGTGGCAAGTCAGTTTCACATTTTGAAAGATCTCACCCTTATTTTCTTACAGACTGGTATCATTTAGTGGGTCTCACAGATCCAGGGGTAGAGACACTTATCCAGCTGACCATGATAGTGACCTTGACCTTTCTATTGGAGGTCAGAGGAAAGGTCGGAAGAGTAAGAACACATCAAGAACAAGAGTGGACAGAGATGACATGTACAATGATGTGGATCTGGATGACCTTAGTGCACCAAAAGTATCGACAGACTTTACAACCGACGGTGATGAGTCGTCCAATCAATCAGCTGATATTATTGCTGAGACCAAATACAGACTTAAATCTCTGGAGAAGGAAGCAACTGTAAGTCATCATTCAAGGTTCATCTCTTGATACCATTTTATGTACCCGGACATTCATACAACAAAGAGTCTAGGCTTACCATGTGTTTGGAAAACTTGTTGGTTGTATAAAATTTGAGTCATGACCATTTAACAGAGGGTTTAGCGAACCCTCTAGCGGACTGCCCAGAAGTGTAGGCTGATTGAAGTCTTTAACCCATTCCCACACAACTCTGCTTTGTTAACACCCCCCTCCATAGGCAACAGCTTTGGAAAACATGGTGGATAATGAAGAAATTGCTTGTTTCAAGTAATTTTTTAATTTCCCATAACATTTTCTACCCTTCAACTGGACCCGGTCTAAAATTTTGTAGTGTTGTAATGGGCTGATTGATGGATTTAGGCTGTCAATAAAAAAATCCAAAGACCAGTCAAATCATACAATAAAACTGGAAGTGAACTTTAAACTCATATATTTTTAGACAATTATTTCTGTTGGGTTTGCAACTTAAAAGTAGTAACTACAGTCTATTCAAGCACAAGTAAGGACTTTTTGGTTGCAAATCAATAATTTCACCTATTTCTTACATTTTAAGGACTAGACATTTTGCAGAATAACACTGCTTATTATGTAAGTTGAACTTCCTGTCAGAGTTGAGTGGGCGTGCCCAGTAATCCATCAATTGGTGCACATGTTAGAAATGTAATTCACAAGTCTTATTGTCTTTCATTTAATGTGGTAAAACAAGGTCTTGTTGACCAACAAATGGCCAAACAAACATTCAAAAACAACTATCCTGATTTTATTTAACTTTGAACCTTTTGTTTCAGAGTTTAGAGAGAGCCTATATAGATTTCCACTATCAAATAACAAACCCTTCTTCACTGCCAGATCCAACGAGACATTCTTTTAGAAAATCTCAACAAGATAAAGAACAAGGTAAATAAAACACACGTGTATTGAACACAGCTAGCTATGTTATACCCCCTTATTAACCCATTACCTAACACAATTGAGACTGGTCTCAATTGAAAGAAGTTGCAGATAGCAATTTTAAGTATATAAAATTCTAGATTCTTTCAGCCTTCTAGATAGAAAAAATTGTGGAAAAATCTGGTTAATAGATTGGTGAATGTCCACTGAAGGTAGGCGGATCCTCTGTGTTTTCTACAGTGTTTTCTCCCGATTTTTTTTCTTAAGGAGTCAAAAAGTGAGATTATAATGGTATGGTTTTTGTACAAGAAATTTGATTCTTGAAAAATTTGGCTTTTCTAGGTGGTTTATTTGTAGGAAGGTAATACTGCTGAACAAAGTAATTTTAAGACATGAGTTAACCTCTTATATAAAAGCTGCCTTATTTTGTAAATAACCAATAAATTCAATCCAATTGAGATATACAGGTGCTTGAGCCTACCTACCTTTAACCCTTGTCATGCTGAATAAAATCTTCTCTAGAATTGCATGAAATCAAAGGGTTGACTACTGGATGCAAATATTTTTGGTTAATAATTATCTTGAAAATGTATCTTCTAAACAATTCTGGCTTAAATAAATAAGCAGGTGGTGAAAACTCCAAATTGTCTATACCTCCTGGCAGAACAGAAATATTCTGTGTTCAGCATGATAAGGGTTAATAATGTAATCTTTGTGGCAAGGTCAAGACTAGATATTTAGGTTAGAAAATCTGCTTAACTTTGCCAGATGTATTAACAGAACTGAAGAGTTACCACATTCAGACAGTGACGCTTTCAATTTCAATTTTAACCACTCTAAAAGTTTGTCATCAGTTAATCAGACAAGACAGTCTTTCCTTGCCCTTACAGGTAGTAAGGGACGCAGGGTTGCCTCTCCAAATGCCAGTCCTATAGCAGTCAGACCTATGTCATCAACACCTTATCAGAAAACACAGAAAATACACGGGGGGTCTACAGCAGAGGCTGATCTTAGTACAGGTAAAACCTTCAAACATTTATAGTGTAGATTATCTATTTATTTTGAGAATTCACTAGTAAAGTAGAAATGTAAAGCTATAAAACAGTAAATCTGTGAGAAGGGGCACACAAGAAACAAGCTGATATGACAATTGAACAATCACGTCTGTCAATCAAGGAATAAACCAACCAATCAAATAGTTTATTCAGCCTCAGACCTGAGCTTATCAACCCCGACATTTGTCTTCATTTTGTTTACCTTTATTGTTTGTTTGATGACTTAAATGTCATAACTACAGCTTATTCAAGCTGTAGTTATGACATTTAGGTCACAAACCCACCATTTTATTTTTTTGTTACATGCCATAAATTTTGCAAAATAAGGCTGTTAAAAATCAAAGCTGTACTTCCTGTCTCAGTTAATTGGCGGGGCCTAGGTTGTCAGTGGGCGGGGCCAATTAGTCAATTGTCTGCTTACGTGAGATAATGTCAATGGGCAACTAAATGCAGCTTAATAAAGCTATATTACAATATTTTGAATGCTTACTGACAATATCTTTCACAAACTTTATTAAAGCTGTATATACGATATCTTGAATGCTCACTGAAAATATCTTCATGCAAACATGTTGTCAACAATAATAAGCATATGCCAAGTTAAACATTATGAACATATTTACTTAATTTCTTTTTCCTTTCTCAACCCATTCCTATACAACAACATCTTGGACTTGTCTAAATTGAAAGAAGTAGAAAATTTAAAGTTTATGAAATTCTAGATTTTTTTTCAACTTTCCTGATAGAAAACATTTTGTAAAGAAAAGAGACAAGCAATTTCTTCATTTATACAATGTTTTCCCAATTGATTTTCTAGGGGGTGACAAAAAGCGTCACGGGGAAATAATGAGAAATTAAAGATGAATCAATTATCATGGTCCATGAAGTAATTAAATATTGTAATTTAGCATGGTGTCATCTCATATTTAGAATGATGTCTTTTGATGACTTTCTCAAATCTTGATATGCAAATAATTCACAACCATCAAGCTCTATCATATTAGGAAAATTTATTAGAAACTAATGACCTAAGATTGCGAGGATGAATTTCGAATTTGAGAATACTGCTCTTGATTCTTTTTATCAACCCATTACCACACAATGACACTTTCTTATGCCCTGAGAAATATACATTATGGTAAACCTTGTCTATCAATGATTTCTACCTTATTAGACACTTATTTATATTTGAAATGTCCTCTGCAACTTCTCTAAGTTTGATCTAGTGTTAAAAAAGCTTTGTCTGGTTATTTGAATGACTGTTGTAATACAAGTATGAAATTTTGGTGTTTTCTTTTCTAGCCCATGTCAAGCTAAATAAAATCCTTTTTTGAATTGCATTTAAATCAAAGGACTTGGACAACTTTAGCCTTTATTTAGGGTCCACATTCCTTGGCATAGAAGGGACAACAATAAGTGAAAACTAAGATTAGATTGCATATGTGTGCAGGCTGATCTGTATCTTCACCTTACCCCCAAAAAAGGAAATTGAATTTTTTGACATGATGATGGTAGATTTTTAAGAAATGAAGATTATATTTCTATGTTTTTAATGAGGCATGAACCCTGAAATTTTAATCAAAATGTACTAATACTCAAAGCGGATTCATACATTAGTGTGATTAAGCTTTAAGGTTCATATCTTGATAAGCCGCCGTCATAGCACAGTTGGTAGCGCACCAGACTCCTAATCTTCAATTATGGGATGTTATGGGTTTGATCCCCCGCGGCGGAACATATCCTTTCCAACATTTATCTCTCACCAATGGTTGGCTAATCGTTAACCTATGTGGGATAGCACCTGGAGGCTAGAAAAGGATGTAGTGGTAGTACTAGTGTGAGAAATACCAGGAATTCAAAGTAAGGTGCTCCAGCCGCCGCGATATGACTGAAATACTGTTAAAAGTGGTGTTAAACCCCATTCAATCAATCAATCATATCTCGATAAAAACAAAAAAAATTCCCTTCATTTATTATAATTTGATACAATCAAGCAGAACAAAGTAAATAATTTACTAGTTTTGAGTAAAGTTTTATGGATCTACTTTGAAAGAAAAAATACGTAATAGTTGAGTCCTCAAAATTTTGCTCAGGGATCTATGAGTAAAAAGTCAGCCAGTCAAATTTTTGAATTATGATAGAGGAAACTAAATTAACCCTTTCCTGGATAAGCCCGGGTTTTTACGTCTCTGTGATTTCATACTTGAGAAAACATTGTGGAAAAAGGAGAAATTGCTTATGATAAGCAATTTCTCCTTTTCCCACAATGTTTTCTACCACATAGGATGGTTTTATTTGGAATTGCATCCAATTTTCATTATCCTCTGCATCATCTTTCAATTGGGACCAGTCTAAAATTTCAAAAAACCAGGAAAGGGTTAAATAATTTGAAAGGGGAAAATTATGTGCCAAAGTTTGTATTATCATTGATATTATCTATTTACAGATAGCTTACAAGAGTTGAAAGGCTCTGGATCCTATCATCACAAAAAGCCATCTGGTCAGGATCCTGTACCAAAGTTTAGTCTATCTGACATGTCTGATGACGAAGATAAACTTCTTAAAGAGTGAGTCTGCTTAAACTTTATGATCTTGAATATTCTAACTCTATCTTTGAGGTCAATTTCTATTAAGTAAACCATTAACCCATTCCCAGACAAAAAAGTCAGACTGGCCCAAATTGAAAGGAGTTGCTGAGGACAAATTAAAGTTTATAAAACTTTAGGGTTCTTCAACTGACAGGGTAGAAAACGTTGTGGATAATTAAGAAATTGCTTGTTACAAGTAATTTCTTCATTTCCTACAATGTTTTCCAATGTTGCGTGTAAAAGCATCATTGTTTGGGAATGGGTTATCAGAGAACTAGAAACTTCGCACACACATATAGGGTCAAAATTCAACTCTCTAAGCAAGAATTTGTCTGTAGGACATGCTTTTTATTCAAATTTGACCTCTATTTGGACTTTCTCGAAGTTCTTAGTATACGTTTTTCATGGAAGATGTTATATCTCTGTTACTACACAAAGTAATGGTTTGAAATTTTGCATGTATGTTTAATATTATTTTCGATTCACCAGAATGAAGTAGTATTCAAACTAGTGTTGTACTATCTTCAGTTATGATGCAAATCCTTCATTGCATTAGATTGGGATTATGATACATCGAGCATAAAATTCAAATGTGGTTGCAAAGTTTAGTTTTTAATCAAATAGTATTTCTTATAAGTCAATTATTGTTAATTTCTAAGTTTTTCTTAGAGAACCTCCTTTATTCTAACATTACAAAAAGGGGCCATTACTTAACTTAGATAGCTCAAAAGCTTTTTGTGGCCTAACATAAAGTTCTGTTTTGTGTCGTCTATCATAAATCTTTAATATTTCATCCTAACATTGGCTTAATGGTTAAATATTGATAGCACAATATTAGGTATGTTTTCACATTTCATTAACACATGTTTTAATCCTTTTTAAAAGAAAATGTCATTCCAATTAGAAAGAAGTAATTGACTACAATTAAAAGTGGTGCAGTCTGAAAAATTAACCAACCTTTAGGGTAGAAAACATTGTGGGGAAAGAAAATATTACCTGACACAAGCAATATCTTCTTTCCCCACAGTCATTTCTTTAGTATTAAATCACAGGGATGTAAAAACCAGGGGTTATTCAGGAAAATGTTAATTGTATAAAGCTCATTCAATTTGTATGGATATAATCTTCAATATATTTAACCCTTTCCCGTATAATCACTGGTTTTTACGTCTATGCAATTTTATACTTAAGAAAATATTGTGATAAAGGAGGAAATTGCTTGATACAAGCAATTTCTTCTTTTATCACACTATTTTCTACCACATACAAAGGTTTTGTTTCAAATTGCACTCACTTTTCATTGTCGTCTGCAAAATGTTTCGAATTAGGCCAGTCTAAAATTTTGAGAAACAGGAAAGGGTTAAAATGATAATATTTCAGGGGTGAAAGAGTTGAGCGACCCAGACCTATAACAGTTGATGATCTAGAAGCTAGACCTGGCTCACCCAGTATTATGGTTGTTCAGGCTGATCCCTCTAGTGAGGCAGTGTCTACCTCACCTAAAGAATCTCGTAAGATGGATATCACTTTTTGTATTTGTTATTTTAAACTTTACCCATATATGTGTAATGTTACCAGTATTTTGGGTGTAGGCTTTTCTTTTGAGTGAGGTATTCTAAACTATTCTTAGTTGTACGGTTTCTTGCCAGGATATATGACAATTTATTTCTTGCTGGAGGAAATGATGTCACCCGAGCCGTAGGTTGATGAATAACATGAAAATAAAAGTAAATGATTGGTTTGCTACCTAAACATTGTAACTATAGCTTTTTCAAGGTGTAGTTGTTACATTTAAAGGTTTGTGTCTGGGTCAGCACCATCTTTGTCCAAAACTTTGACATTTTGTAATATCTCTTCTATTACTGAACACATTTACTAGAAAATCAGAGTATATATTCACTATCAAAAGAAAATGTATAGCAACAAGGGGTATAACTCTAATTGTATTTTTAAATGAATTATCCTCCTTTTTTGACTAGGAAGAACTTTGACAAAATTTTGTAATATTCCTGATATTACTGAACACATTCACTTCAGAATTGGAATACATGTTCAGTATCAAAGCAACAATCTGTCGTAAAAAGGGGGTAACTGTAAATGCATTTTTGAAAGAATCATGCTCCTATTTTTACTTAGAAGTTTCGCCGACTATCAAGCACTTGAATAGCTGAGCATTTGTATCTGCATACAGTGTTCTTGTTTTCAAATTGAGAATGCTTATTATGTACAGTAAAAAATGTATTTGGAATATTAGAGAATATTGACTTAGCTCATTCTAAAATTTAAAGAGGGTAGGCAATTCATATTAAATTGAATTTTGACAACTAGGCAAAATAAATTACATTGCATAGTTATATACAGGCTGAACTCTAGAATTTTGGGGGAGAATGGAGGAGGGTAGTCAATCATATATAGAAATACAGATGAGAGATTATAGAATGTTTCTCCTGAAACAAGTTTAGTAATTAACACATCTTTCCCTTTTTGATTTCCTTTTCATCTTTGTTCCAGAAATATCAAAACAACCAGAAGTAATATCCCAGCCACTTCCAGATATTAAAGCCCCTTCTAAATTACCTCCCTTGTCATTGGATTCTGCCTGGCAGACACCAACCTTAGATACAGCATGGAAATCAGGTAAAAAGCTTTAACCCATTCCAACACAATCCTGCCTTTTTACACACCTCAAGGAAAAAACATTGGAATTTGGAAGTGGATTTACCTATTACCAGATGACAAAATTTTAGACTGGCAGGAGTTGCAGATAGCAATGTGAAGTTCATGAAATTTTAGATTTGTTCATTTTTCTGGGTAGAAAACAACTTTGAGTTAAATGAAGAAATTGCTTATTACAAGCAATTTATTAATTTACACAATGTTTTCTGTATTGTTTTTTCTTGAGGAGCGTCAAAAAGCATGGGATATAAGGAATCAATTATATTCTTCATTAAATGATTCCCTTTAAAACTTTATGTTTTTGTTACTTACAAGATTATTAATGGATTGCTGGCCTCACCAACTGACTCCCACATTTTGGATCACCTTTAGTCAGTCGTCCGTGGGAAGTTGTCAACAATTCTTTATACAATTTCTCCTCAGTAACCACCAGACCAATTTGAAACAATATTGGCAGAAATGTTCTTTGGGTGAACCTCCTCAAAACTTCTTCACAAAATTTTGATTGACCCCAAAATATGGGCGTGGTAGGGCAGGGCAGTTTTTTACTTTGAAATCTTTTAACATCTTCTCAGTAACCACTTGGCCAATTTCAAACAAACTTGGCATGAATATTCCTTGGGTGACCCTGCTTAAAAGTTGTTGGTGAAATTTTGATTGACCCCGAAATATTAGGGTGGCAGGGCGGGGCAGTTTATTACTTTTATATCTTAAAGAATATCTTCTCCTCAGTATCCACAGGGCCAATTTCATACAAACTTGGCAGAAATGTTCCTTTAGTGACTCTCCTCAAAACTTGATCACAAAATTTTGATTGACCCCCTAAAAGTTTTTGATGTTGAAATCTTTATACATCTTCTCCTCAGTAACCACTTGGCCAATTTCAAACAAACTTAGTATGACCCTTCTTAGAACTTGTTTGTAAAATTTTGGGTGACCCCCAAATTTTGGTGTGGCAGGGTGGTGCTTAATTTGATTTTGAAATCTTTGAACATCTTCTTCTCCTGAACCAGATGGCCAACTTCAATATAACTTGGCATGAATCTTACTTAGGGACATTTCTCAAAACCTGTTTGGGATCATTTGATTGACCCCAAAATATTGGCGTGTTGGGGCAGGGAATTTTTTGACTTAGAAATCCGATAATACATGCTCCTCAGTAACCGCTGGGTGTAATTCAACCAAACTCGGCATGAATATTCCTTGGATGACCCTCCTCAAAACTTATTCATGAATTTCAATAGACCCCAAAATATGGGTGTGGCAGGGCGAAGCTTAATTCACTTCAAAAATTTGTAAACAACTTCATAACCACATGGCTACTTTGTTTTAAGAAATTATTATAAATTAATGCTATTGAAGCTGGATGCTAGGAAATGTCGTAATGGTAATACTGGTGCGAGAAATACTAGGAATCTATTGTTAAATGCTCCTCAATATGACTGAAAAATTGTTAAAAATGACCGGGTAAACTTTTATTAGACAAGGCACAATCATTGTGACAAGTACCTTTTGTCTCCAACCAATGGGCAAAAGACAAGTGGTATGCGCAAGTGAGATGTGCAACTAGTGAGAAACAACAACTGATCTCCAGTGTTTAGCAAACAGGACAACTTTTAAGATTATAATTGCTTTCTTTTTATCAAGCCTACTTGTAGTGAGCAAGACAAAGTTGTCACTATGACAAGTCGGTGTATGTGCCATAGTCCATATTTGTGAGGACCATTTTTGGTTGCTAAAAATAAAATGTCACAAGAAGACAAGAAATTTTCAGATAATCTCAGTGTCACAGCTCAAGGTCAAACATGCTTATGTTCTTTCAAACTTTCTTTCAATCATCATAAATTAGTCAGTGACCGATTTAGGGCAATTCTGGCCCTCTTGTTTAGTAAAATTCTTTTTAAGCAACCAAGCAAGGCATACTAAGGAAGCACATGAGGATGTGAATTTTGCTTTGTTAATGTTTTACACATAAGAGTCATATTTCTATTCCTTGCTATGCTTTTGCTCTCAAACTTTGCATTTGTGACCATAATATCATTCCCCATAACTCTTAACCTTCATTTAGTAGGGTTAAGACCCTTTTTTGTCTTTGACATCTTGTTAGCTAAATAGAACAAAAGCACTTAATATTTTGTGTTACTCCATTTTAATGTATTTTGGAATACTCATATTTGCTATGCATATAGCTTCCCTTGCTATTTTTTTCTTCATTTGTGTCTCACCAATAGGTGGATAATCATAAACCTAAGTGAGATTAGCAGCATGAGGCTCGGAAAGTATGTAGTGGTAATACTGGTATGAGAGATACTAGCAATCCATGGTACGGTGTTGCAGCCACCGCAATATGACTGAAATACTGTTAAGTTAAAAGTTGAATTAAACCCAATTCAAACAAACAAAACAACATTTCTTACAATGTATTTAATCCTCAGAGGAGCAGAAGAAGAAAGAGGAGGAAGAAGAGACTCGTTTATGGGAGGAGAAACAAAGACAGAAGGAGGAAGAAAGAAGAAGGCAAGCTGAGGAGGCGTTTGAGAGAGAGCAGCGTGAACTGGAGAAACTTCAACAACCTGATTCAAAAACAACACAACAGGTGTGTATAAATCCATTCCTACACAATGCCACTTTTTTACGCCCTTCAAGGAAAATGCTTCAGAAAACATTGTGGAAAATAAAGAAATTGCTTGTTACAAGCAATTTCTTCATTATACACAATGTTTTTTTCTACCCAGGAGGACAAATATTTTTAAAATTCCATCAACTTGAAATCTTTGTCCGCAACACCTTTCAATTTGGACCAGTCTAAAATTTTATTGTGTCGTAATGGGTTAAGCACCTGTCAGTGTTAAAAGCTCACTTCCAGTCTAAAAGAATGATTTGATTGGTCAATTGATTCTTTGACAATGCAATCTGTTAACTAATGTATGTGAGATATGCATACCCTATTTGGTTTTGTAAGTTTGTTTATTCACAGACTTATGACTCTTTTTAGCTCGACTATTCAAAGAATGGGAGGAGCTATTCCGGTCACCTGGGCATTTTTATTAATATTACATTGTTCTGTTATAGTGTTTGTTCTTTATGACAACATTATTAGATTTTCAATAAATCTTATATCTCAGAATTGTTTCAATTTGGATAAATCCAAATGTTGTTTTTAACTCATTCCCACACAATGAAACTTTTGGATGCCCTTCATGAAAAACAACTGGAAAAATATTGTGTAAAATGAAGACATTGCTAACTTTCTAACCTGAAAGTTGAAAAGATCTAAAATTTCATAGACTCTGAATTGTTGTCTGCAACTCCTTTCCATTTAGACCAGTCAAAAATTTTGCCATCTGGTAATGGGTTAAATAAGAAATCCATCTTAAGTTTCTATATACCTAGGATGATGAAGTGAAGCCACTGTCAGTAGATGAGAGTAAAGGAGAGGAAGAAATAGATCCTGTCATGAAACAGTACATGGACTTGGTTCAACAAAAACGAACAGAACCACAAAAGCAAGACGTAAGAATATTTTTGAACCTAATTTTTGCTCAACTCTTGAAATAGAAAATTTCTGACAGCTTAAATTTCTGCCCATTCTTATTGTTGATTATCTCAAGTAACTCAATTCTGTCATATATATTTGCAAAACTAGTTTTCTTTCAGCTGATTGTTTTATGCTTGAAGAACTTTATGTAATCAGAATTGTCCAATCACTTGTAAATGTAAAAAAGTAAAGTGATGTCATCATTGTTTGTTATTTTTCTGGTGTGTCACACCGTCATAAGATTATAGAACTTTAGTCACTAAATGAAGGTTGTTATCCATAGTGGTTAAAGTGTGTGTGTGTGTGTGTGTGTGTGCAAGCATGTGCACATTTTTTTTTATCGTTACAGTGAACTTTGATTATAAAGATAGTCTTCACATATACGAAAGTATATGGTTTATATCTTAATATCTTTGAAACCAATGACTATTTTTACTAAAGAATGAATCGGAATCATAAAATCTATTGATTTAATTTCTTCCTTGTTAGACAAAGAATTGACCTGATAAAAGATTTCAAGCCCTGCCCCTTCTTTTATCAATATTACATTAGGGGTGCATTACTGTTGTACAAACACAAAATATGTTATATAAAAATATAACCATGGTCAAGTGCTGCCATCATAGCACAGTCTGTAGAACTTAAGACCCCCAATCCTCAAGCATAGGATGTCATGGGTTCGATCCCCAGCGGCGGCACTTATCCTTCCTGACATTTGTCTCTCACCAATGGGTGGATAATCGTATACCTAAGCTGAAGACTAGAAAAGGATGTAGTGGTAGTACTGGTATGGGAAATACCAGTCACTGTGATATAATTGAAATACTGTAGCGTTAAACCCCATTCAATCAATCAATAAAATTATCTGATTTTAAGTTTTATGAACAACTATGTTAACCAATGCCGAAACAATGATGCTTTTTGATGACCCTCAAGAAAAACAAACAGGAAAACTTTATGTAAAATGAAGAAACAAGCAATTTTTTTCATTTTCCACAATGTTTTCTACTCAAACAGTTGAACAAATGTAACATTTCATAAACTTTTTATTGTTGCCTGAAAAACTTTTCAA
Source organism: Fragum fragum (assembly GCA_946902895.1). Lineage (NCBI taxonomy): Eukaryota > Metazoa > Mollusca > Bivalvia > Cardiida > Cardiidae > Fragum > Fragum fragum. Next base: position 5,945,352 of record OX336369.1, read on the forward strand.
TTTGGACCAACTTTAGCCATCTACTGAAGGTGTTAAGTATTTTGACATTCTTTACTCTATTTTCAGTCTGAAAAAACAGGTTCACAAGGTGACAATGAATTATCTCTTACTGAAGAAATTAAAAGGTAAGACTTTCTGAGAGAATACACAAATTGAATCACTTCTGTTAGAGAAAAATCAATCAACCAATAATATCCTTTCTTTAGACTGGACGTGACCTCTGTGAGAGGTCACGTCCAGTCTCACCTCTGTCATTTATATCCAGAATTTTTGTTGGTTTAGTGAGTTAAACGTGATAATTACAGCTAACTCAAGCTGTAGTTACAAAGTTTAACTCCCCAACAAACAGTTTGTTTTTTGCCTCTGGTCATATATTTTGACAAATAAAGTCACTTGATATTGTAGTTAAAATGTTATAATGGAAGTCAGCAATTTGTCTTGTGGGTTAATGGGTTGGTTGGTTTTTGGTCGGACTGTAGCTTTTTCTTGTTTGCCCATTTTGTCCTAAACAACTGGTTGGACTATATTCAAATTTCACACAAGCACTCTTAATCAAGCAAAGATGTGCACTGCCATTTTGGTTACCTTTTATTCATTTTTCATGGAATTACGGTCCTTTGTTTAAAAATCTTGTCCGCTCATTTTGTCTTTAACTACTAAATAGAATAGATTCAAATTTCACATGTCCTCAGTATCAACCACAGATGTGCATATCCTCTTTGGGTTATGGTCCATTTATTTATCTTGGAGTTTCAGCTATTTATATAAGTAACAAAATTCTTTTTATGTGGCATGGAGCCATGTGGGCTTAATTAACCTACCAAATCATTTATCCAGTCCAGGGCTGCAATGCTTATCCCTCACTCATATGTAAACCATTTCACAAGTCTATAGTTACAATGTTAATTTGTCATCTTCATGTATTGTTGTATATTTTGTCATCAGCAAAATGTCTTCAACCACAGACTGTTGTTGGTTGATATCTCAATTAAACAGCCTATTGAAGTATATTTGTAGTTATTACCGCCCCCCTCCTCAAACTTGTGAGTTGTTTGGTGGGTCAGTTAATTTTCTGTATCTTTATCTTATCCGTCCATTTTCTTCTAAACTTTTTGTTGGATTTGATTCAAATTTCATACATGCACTCTATATCAAGTAAAGGTGTGCATATGTTATTTTGTTTACATTTAATTACTTTAGAGTTAAAGCCCTTTATTTAAAGACCTTGAGTGCTCATTTTCTCTTCCACAACTGTATGGACTTGAAAATTTCTCATTTCTATTCAGAGCTAACCACATTGTGTATATTCTCTAAGCTTGCCCTAGACAAATGTCTTGAACTTTAACTAAAAAATCAAACCTTTTCTATCTTGGCCATTTTAATCTGAAGAGTACTCATATTTAACATATGCACTCATTACTAAATGGGCTTTCAGATAATGATCTTGACCCTATAACCTGTTATAAACAACTTTAACCAAAAACTTATTTTTTTTTCTGTAGTTATCGTTTTCATCCTAGGGTACTCATATTTCTTTCATGTATTCTCCAGGAGACGGGCTTTCATTTGAGAGACATTGATCTTGCCCATATTACCTAGATCCTTTACTCTTTATAGAAACTTTAACCCAAAACGTTAACTTCTTTATATTTTGGTCTTTTTAGCTCAAAGTGCTCTGGGGGAGCTATTGTGATTGGTCATTGTCCGTCCATCCATTCACAATTACAAAAAAATCTTCTCCTCCTAAACTAACCATGGAATTTCAACAAAACTTCACAGAAATGATCCTAAGGTCATGCTCTTTCAAAATACTTCAAAGAATTGAAATCCATGAAGAACTCTGGTTGCCATGGCAACAGAGTGAAAAAACTTAGAAAATCTTCTCCTCCCAAGCGGAAAGGTCTAGAGCTTTGATATTTGGTACAAATCATCATCTATTGACCCTCTACCAAAATACTTCAAAGAATTACAGTATTCTGAAAATTAGCCCTCTTCTGGTCAATCCCTGATTTTACATAGAATAAAACAAGGAAATCTTAAAAATCTTCTCCCAAATCATTAGGCCTAGAACTTTGATATTTGGTGCAAATCATCATCTATTGACCCTGTACGAAAATACTTCAAAGAATTACAGTATTCTGAAAATTAGCCCTTTTCTGGGCGATCCCTGATTTTACATAGAATATAAGAAGGAAAACTTTAAAAATCTTCTTCTCCCAAACCATAAGGCCTAGAGCTTTGATATTTGGTACTTATTATCATATATTGACCCTCTACCAAAATAATTCAAAGAATTATCATGCTCTGAAAATTAGCCCTTTTCTGTGCGATCCCTGATTTCAATATACCTGGGATTATCAATATACCTAGGATTTAAAGAGAAATCCTTAGACATCTTCTCCAAAATAATTAGACAGAGGGTTTGCTATTTTGTTTATTTCATAAAGCCATGAACCATCATACTCAGGGGAGCGATTTAGGACCATCATGGTCCTCTTGTTAATCACATGGTGTTCATATTTCTCACATGCATTCATAAGGGATAACCTTGAGTCTATGAATATGTACCCTTAACATTTTACCGTGTTTCAAATAGCATCTGAAAGGGCAAGCTATGTTGTCTGCTAACAACTGTTGTTGATAACAAGCTATTTACATTTCTTGGAGTTACAGCTCTTTGTTGCAAAACGGCTTTATTCAAGTGACAAAATGTTTATCTGTGACATGGAGACATTGAAGCTTGGTTGCCAATGTCGATAAAAAAATTCATTGACCAATCAGATCTTTGGATTAGACCAAAGTAAATTGTTGATCTCAGATATTTATTTCAATAGTTTTCATTTGCAAGCAACATAAGTAGTAACTACACATATTGAAACTGTAGTTATGACTTGAATGCCTGAAAAATGATTTCCCTTTTGTTTCCTGTTTCTGGCCATATTATTTACGCAAAATGTCCTTTGATATCCAAGTCCTACTGCTATGTTGGAAGTCATTGGGTGAGGTCAGGGATCCCATCAATGTGACAGCTGTTGAGGTTCAAAATTATCAACTCAGGTCTGATTATTTAGACTGTTTAGGCTATTGTGAAGACTTACTGCTATTGACTGATTTTCTGTACATAAAAAGCTGATGTAATGATATTTGGCATATAGAGTTGCTTCTATCTATCAGTGAGTTGAAACATGGGTCAGACTGCCAGGATTGTGTTAACCGAAAGCAAATAGTGTTTTTGTTTGCCAGATTTTCTCGAAAATTGTCATCCATTGTCAAAAATTTCACTGTAATTGACTTGAGCTGGATCCTTTCATTTTTCAACCATTTGTTTTACTTGATACCTATATGTTCCCAATTTGCAAGTCTGGCCGCTTTTGTTAACCCTTTTACATACAGTTTTGTTTTTTACATACATTGATTTCATATCTTAGAAAATATTATGAAAAAAGAATAAATTGTTTGTAACAAGTAATTTCTTCTTCTGTCACACTATTTGCTACCATATATGATGGTTTCATCTAAAATTGCACTAATTTTCATTATCATCTCCAATGCGTTTCAAATTTGACCAGTTTAACATTTCCAAAAAATGGAAAGGGTTTAACCCTTTCCTGGACAAACCCAGGATTTTACGTCACTGTGATTTTATACTTAAGAAAACATTGTGGAAAAAGAAGAAATTGCTTGAAACAAGCAATGTCTTCTTTTTCCATAATATTTTCTCACCTGTACTTTGATTTATTTTCAAATTGCATCCAATTTTCATTGTCGTCTGCATCCTCGTTCAATTTTGACCAGTCTAAAATTTCAAAAAACGGGAAAGGGATAAGTAAACTAACTTATGTTTTTATTTGTTTCAGTGAAAATGCAGAATCAGATGATGACTTTAACTGGTGAAAGATTTTGTACCAGTATTCATAGAAGATATCACTAGAAAGATAATACACTTATTCCAAATAATTCAGGATGAAATTTGTTCACACAATTATGATTTTCAGTGATCATGGTACAATTTGAATACAATAGATATACTCTTTGTAATTTGTCAAATAGTTTGGCATTTTTAGCACAAACAAGCTTTCTAAGACATTTTTAGAATAAATAATATAGATGAACAGCATTAATGTCAAGGCTTCTTACAGTGAGGGAGACATGGCTGTCACAGAACAGACAGGTGTATGTGCGTTACACCCTGTCAGTTCATCAGTCAGCCAGAATTCTTTCAGAGCATATCTCCAACATTTATGGATGGATAACATAACTTGGCACAATAATTCTGAATTATATGAAGATGTGCCATTTTGAATAAATTTTCTGATAGATCCAAAATCAAGGACAGTGCTCAAGGTTAAACTTTCAAATTGAACTTGTCAAGAGCATGTCTCTTATATCTTTTTAATGGACTGTTTTCAAAATTCCGTGGCACAGTTGTTCTCCATCACTTGTAGATGTGCCATTTGAACTTTTGCATAGCATCAAGGTCACAGCTCAAGATCAAATATTTGGCGGGCTATGATGTTCCTGGTTGACTTTTAATTCTTTTGTTTCACACCATAAGAGACAAATGTATTTTGAAAAATTTATTAACTAGAAATTGTCCTCTGCAAGATCATTGAATTTGGAATTGTCTAAAGTGTTGTTGTCTGAAAATTAGTTGCAGCTCAGTTAAAATTACTACTTAAAGGGTTCAAAACAAAAATGTTGATTGTTTATGTAGTAAATATTTGTTTGTTTGTTATTATGTCAATTGCGTACATGAAAATAGTTTTAAGCTCCTTTTAGTTCTATTTGGTAACCCACTTCTTTAAAGGGCAGTCTGTGATTTTAGTCGAAAATACTATTATTTATTGATTTATATTTTTACTCAAAATAAAACTATATGTATGTAAAGTAGTTAAGTTTATTTATGCTGCATTTACATGCCCCTTCCTTGACAAAAAAATGGGAAATAAAAACATGTCCCAGGTTGTTTGCCCCTACAGTCATATATCCAGGTATGTAGTTTTCAGCTTGACTGTTTTTTCGAATGATCCTGGGTGACCTGTTATCAGATTCCTTCAAAGAATTTTTGCCAGATAAAAAACATCTTGGCTTGTATTCGGGTGGCTTAAATCGATAATTGATTATAGTGATAACTCTTAGAGATTAGACAAACGATTTCAATCAAATTCTCAGAAATGATCATTGTGTGAACCTATATCAGGTTTCTTTAAATAATTTTGATTGGATAGAAAAGGGTTTTTTTATTGGTGTTGCTAATTTCCATATATATATATAGATTTCCTAAGAATCAATTTCATGGAATTCAATCAAATATTGCAGGAATGATCCTTCGCTGACCCTTTATCCAATTCCTTTAAAGAACTTTGATTGAATGAAAACATAGCTTGCATTGCTGTTGCCTACTCCCATTTAGGTATATAGTGAAAACTTTGAAAATCTTCTTCTATAAAACTTGATTGTGGATTTCAACCAAATTTCAACGAAATTATGTTTGGTGACCCGTTATCAGATTTCATGAAAAAAATAGGATTAACCTAATTTCTATTAGAGATCGCCCAGAGATACAAGAGAAATAACTGATAGTGCTTGACTTAAGAATATTTGTTGCATAAAAGAAAGCTGACAACCTTAAAGTGAATTGCAAAAAAGTAATTCTTTTTAAACTAGGTTGCCCTCTGTGTGATAGAAACTAAATTACGTGTATGATAATTCAGACTTTTGGAGCAATTCAGGCGCTCATAGTACCTCTAGTTATTCACTTTTGGATTTAGGGCTTGCAGTGATCTTGTTGATCTGTCCGAAAAAAGTTTTTTGTACCGTTTGAGTTGTAAGTACTAGCCGTTTCATATTTCACATGTATTACATATGACAAGACCTTTCTGTTGGTACCTCTAAGGTCAAGGTCATACATAAAGGTCATAACAACAAAATTGACAGGGGCAAACACATCTTATTTCCTTGGTTCAAGCATCAGAAAAACTAGTCAACCCATTGCCACATAATAAATGCTTTCTGGGAAAATGAGAATTACTTGTAATGATGTCCCGGCGGCGGCAATTATTCTTTCTGACATATGTCTCTCACAAATGGGTGGATAAACGTAAACCCAAGTGGGATGGTAGCTGGAGGCTAGGAAAGGATGTAGTGGTAGTACTGTGAGAAATGCCAGGAATCCATTGTTAGGTGGTCCAGCCGCCGCGATATGACTGAAATACTGTTAGAAGTGGCGTTAACCCCATTCAATCAATCAATCTTGTAATAATGTTTTCTACCCTATTTTGGGTCTGTTTTCATATTTTAGAGCAATCTGAAATATTGTTACAATTTCTTTAATTTGGACCCGTCTAAAACTCTGTAACTTTGTAAAACATTTTGGACAATGAAGAAACTGCTTAAAACAAGCACTTTCTTCAATGTCCACATGGTTTTCAACCACAAAAGCCAAATGATTACCAAATACCACCAATTTTAAATCTCCGTGTTCAACTTATATTTTGACCTGTCTAAAATGTGTCGTGATGTAATGGGTTAAGAGACGTGCCAAGCAAAAAGGACATCTTGAGAATAACGAAAACTATCTACCCAGGTCAGGCTGACCAGTCTCAACACTTTACTGTTTTTGGTCATTTTCTGAATCTGGAATGTCCACTCTATCCTACTTTATAGACCAGTACCGCCGTCGACTTTAACAAGGCTTTATTAAAGTCGAGAGTGGTACCAGTCTGTCTATCCTACTTTATAGTTAATTTCGGAACAAGACACCGTCTGGTTCAAAACCTCTTTTACTGAACTGCAATGGGGTCGCTTTTTGCTCAGTGGATCGTATATATAATATTGAATACTGCGTACAGTTGGTTGTTTGCTTATTTTAGTGGGGGTCAACTTTTTGAGGGGGAATTCAATTGAATTCAGTTTGCTTTAATCTATTACCAGATGACCGAGTTACAGACTGGACCAATTTCAAAGATTATGCAGACGACATTCTATACTTCATGGAATTTCAAAGATCTTTGTCTTTTGTGGTAGAACACATTGTGGATAATGAAGAAGAAAGGGCTTGTAACAAGCAATTTCTTCATTTTCCACAATGTCTTCCATAGCTCTTTTTTTTCTTGGGACCGTCAAAATGCGTCACTGTGTGGGTGAAAACTGATTTCCACAATTATCGTTAGGGCCCTTCCTTAAAAAATCTCTTAGTTTTATATTTTGTAAAGTGGAGAAATTGTCTTACTTTTATATTTCATAGAGTGGAGAAAGGTTTTATCTTATTTGTTTCAAATCTTGTGAGGTAATTTGTACGATTTTCGGGGTTCTCTAACCCATTCCCACACAATCCCTCTGTTTTCGCCCCCAAGAAAAAGGCGTTGAAAAACATTGTATCAAGCAGTTTCTTCATCAACCACAATATTTTCTATCCAAAATGACAAAACAATTAAGAATCCTATCAACTGAAACTTGTTGTCTGCAGCCTCTTTCAGTTTGGACCAGTCTAAAATTTTGCTGTGTGGGAATGGGTTAAGAACTGTTCTTATGAAACGTGAAGGGTCGTCTGCTGCCCATCGATTGCATTGGGATAAGAATGGAGTTTGTTTTCCTGAAAATCTTGAAGATCTAAGTAATTGGGCAGACGATCTGATATCGGAATTTAGTCAGAAAGTCTTCATGAGCGGCTGAGACATCTTGACTAAATGAATAAATCATGTAACTTTATTTCTTGTATCACGTTATCTCTTTATCGCACAAAATAGAAAAACAGTCTCTAGTGAAATTAAACAGGCTTAAAAGAGTCTCTAGTGAGATTGCATTGGCTGAACTGATTCTCGGTAATTCTTGGAAAATAGCCGCCGTCATAGAGTTGTTGGTAGCGCATCAGTCTCCCAATTTTCAATCATGGCATGTCATGGGTTCGATCCCCGGCGACGGCACATATCCTTTCCGTCATTTGTCACAAACCAATGGATAGATAATCGTAAACCTAAATGGGACAGCAACTTGAAGCTAGGAATTGATGTTATGGTAGCACTAGTGCGAGATATACCAGCAATCCATTGTTAGGTGCTACAGTCGCCGCGATATGACTGGAAAATTGTTAAAAGTGGCGTTAAACCGCATTCAAACAAACAAACTCATGTAAACGTCAGGCATCGAGACGATACGGTGTAATTTGTACGTTTGCCGAAACATCGGCTGCCTCTTTCAATTTGGACGTTGCCCTATGGTTATGGATCAAACTATGTAAAAGTTAACCCTTTCCCGTTTTTTTTTTTTTTTATTTTGTTTTGTTTTTCTTTTTTAAATTTTCGACTGGGTCAAATTCAAAGAGGTTGTAGACAATAATAAAGATAGGATTCAACTTGAAATGAAACCATCCTATGTGGTAGAAAATATTGTGGGAAAAGAAGAAATTGCTTGTTCCAAGCAATTTCTTCATTTCCACAATGTTTTCTCAAGTACGAAAATACAGCGTCGTAAAATCCCGTGTTTGATAAGGAAAGGGATAAAGATTTGTGTAGTAATACCTAAAAACTGACAAAGATAAAACTACCAGAAGACAGCATATTGACCCATTTCCACACAATAACGCTTTTCGAAGCCCCTATAGAAATACCATTGGGAATACACAGTGTATAATGAAGAAATTGCTTATAACAAGCAATTTCTTCATTTCCACAATGTTTTCTACCAAAAAGTTAAAAAAATCTAAAATTTCACAAAGTTTAAATTGACGTCTGAAACTCCATTCAATTTGAATTAGTCTAAAAATGTGTCGTCTGGTTATATTAAAAAGGAGAAATTGCGCGTAACGAGCAATTTCTAGTTTTTTCGTTGTTGAATAACAATATTTTCCTCAGTACGATATTTCAAATATGTAAAAATGTGGAATTATGTTGCAATCGGTTAATAAGAATCATCTCAATGGGTACTAGCTCTGAATGAAGTTTCTTGCTTGTTTCGGTTTTTTAACCCGCTGCCGGAGCGTCCTAAAAAAAACAAAACAAAACAAAAAAAAAAAACACAGACGACAAACCAGGAGCGTAATTGAATTACCCAATTCCCGCACAACATAATTTTAGACTATTCGAAATTGAAACAAGCTGTAGAGGACAATATCAAGTTTGTGGATTTTTTTCTATACATCACGGATTTCTTCATTTTCCTCAGTGTTTTACCAAGTTTTTTTTTATTTATGGGAGTAAATAGGGGGGGTCATGTTGGAATGGGTAAAAATGGTTGTCGTTAAGCTTGGGCGACAGAGAGAGATTCCTTACGTCGGAAATTTATCTTTTACAGCTCTTCGAAAGAACTTCTAGAGAAACTATAGCATTAACGGTTTGCGTCTACCAGTCTTCTGTCTGTAAAAAGTAATTTACCCACAACCAATGAGCCAAAGAACTCTTTATATTGTGCAAAAAGTGTGTTTTTTTATTTATTTTTGTTTTATTTATTTAATCTTATTCCACAAACATTAGGCCTTGTAACGGGGGAAATGGCGTTTTATCTAAAATTTGAATTTTAAATAATATATCCAGTATATTTTGCAAATTACATCTTTAAATTTCTATCTAAAGTTGTTCATCAAAGTCCCAAACAATGTGCATTTCATTTTTAAATCATCGCAACAGAATTACAGAAAAACGAGGCTTAAAACGCTACACTCCGAAAATATATTGATTTTTAAAACAGTTTAGATGAAAGCTTTCCTTTCTGTACATCCTTTCTCTAAATGTTTCCCCTATACACGGTGTAAATGAAGAACTTGAGGATCGATTTACGCACATGTACAGTTTACAACCAAGTATAGAACATCTGCTCGTACATATACACGACTATTATCATTATCGTTATTCGAGTTGCGTGTAATTTACAACCTATAATACAGGTCAAACATACAATACATTTTTTTTAAGTCTATGTTCTCCTACCGTCCGTAGTGTCTGTGGAAGATTAAACAATTTAAAGAGTTGAAGAGAATATTTTTGTTTTCATGGAGGTACGCGAAGCATACGTGTGATTAGGATTTTCGGCTCATACCTCCATGAAAACAAAAATGGCATTGGGCTAAAACTTTTCAAATTTTGATACTTTTTATGAAACTGTTTTGTGCGGAGGCATACAAAATGGCTGCGTGCTCAGAATCTTGTACATGAAGGTATGCTTTTTATCGACCAATCAGAACGCCCTTTTTTGATAGACGAAATTAAATTACATTGATAATAAATTGTCTTTACTATGAGTATTTTTGCAACAGTCAGCACGCAATTCGTAGAATATCACATTACGTCATTTAATTATAACGATAGTTTTGGACTCAGAACGTCGAATCGCGCATAACATGGTGATGATAATAGCTTTATTTAGTGAAGGTAACTTAGTAAGACACCATCATATATATCAAAGCAATAGCGTAATAAGTAACTTATTTACAATAAGGTCTTCAAATAACAATCAGTCAATATCTGGACATACGTATTCATTAAAAATTAAAGAAAGAGAATAGAGCAAAAAGTTATTAAAAGTTATTTACAGATATCAGATATTCATTAGCTTTTTTTCTGAAAATGTTTGATATTTGTTATTTGTCAGAACCCATTCCAACACGGCAAAATTTCAGACTGGTCCAAATTGAAAGAAGCTGCAGACGACAATTTCAAGTTGATGAATTTTCACATTTCTTCGTCTTTTTGGATAGAAAACATTGTGGATAATGAAGAAATTGCTTGATACAAGCAATTTCTTCATTTTCCACAATGTTTTCCAAAGCTTTTTCCTTGAGGGGCATAAAAAGGAGGGATTGAGTGGGAATGGGTTAAATGTAGTGGGAGTTAACTCCAATACTCCATAACTCTATAAGAGAAAGTCTTTTTTTATATATTCAGTTTTTGGTATTCAATCGAGAGAAATTCCATTGTGTGTTACGGATCTTAGAACATAGAATTGATTTCTATTTAGATTCAAAAGATAATAATCTTATACACCACCAAGATGGTGAAAAATACTCATCTAGTTTTAAATGTTAACCATTTTAATTCAATTAAAAGATGAAGAGAACATTTTTTGTTTTATGGCGGTATGAACCGAAAAACTAATCACACTGTATGAATACGTAAAGCATCGAGCGAAAAAAGCAAAGCTTTACAAATTTTGATACCTTTTTGTATAATACTATTTTATGCGGAATCATACAAAATCGCCGCGTGCTCAAAATTTTGTTCGTGGAATTAAAAATAAGTTTTCGACCAATCAGAACACTCGTTTTTGATAGACGAAACTAAAGATTAAATTATTCAAAATTACGCATCGCTTTTATTACCTCTTAATAAATGCTTTAAGGCAAGATATTGAGACTTTTATATTGTCGATTTTCTAATTTGAATTTTCGAAACATAATTTAATTACAAAATAAAGGTTTTAGTCCATTATGATAGATATTCAAAGTTGTGTAAATTTCTACCCATTTCCAAATCGCAAACTGCGTCATCGATACTATGCGATTTGTTAAAAAAAATTACACAGTGACAATCTAATTTTTCTTACTATTTCTGACAAACATATATTGAACTAATTAATATGAAAAAAAAGTTATAGAACAATTTACGAAATAGTAATCGTTTTTGAGTTCAATTGGTTCATTTAATTTCAACCTTAAAGCGGTTATCCCCCAAAAGTTACGTTTTCTCCTTTAAAAGCTTATAGAGGGTTTGTAGTGAGACGCATTTCATCTCTGTTTGTGAATAAGAACATTTTACGGAAACAATGATAGATAAATGGTTTTATAATATAAAAAAAAAAATAAAAAAATCGAACATTTTACTTTCTGGATAACGTCATAAAAACGTAAAAAAAAACCGCTCGATCATATGGTAGTCGGCGACGTTTTATAGAAAATCTGACAGTGACCCCCTTTTTCTTTGCATATTTGGATTCGGCATTCTTTAATCTTTGATGTAATAGAAAGTAATGATATCTATGGGAGGGATCTAATTCTAGAAATCTTCTTTAAATGAGCTGTAACTACGACGCTTTAGTCGCCAAGCCTACAAGAAGGCTTCGCATAAACGTCGGTCGATGACGAAGTCCAAAGTCCACTTCCGGTCTATATGAATCATTTGATTGATCGATGGATCCTTTGGTTGACGCGATCGGCCAATTACAAAGTGTAAGCTCATAAAGCAAAAGCATTTCAGTCATACATTTAATTCCTAGATCAAGCTCTTTTAAAATTTTGATCGAATTTTAATTCATCTTGTTACCATCATTGGGACAAGATGAAACACCAACAGTTATTTCCTCTTGAAAAATGGGGCCCACATATTTCAATTTTTGTGTACGTTGCAGTATAACTTATAAACCATTTACCAGACGGCAACCTGTTAGACTGGCCCAAAATGAAGGGGGTTGCAGACGACTTTTTAAAGTTTATGAAAGTTTAGATTTTTTCAACTTTCTGAGAAGAAAGCATTGTGTTAAATGAAGAAAGTGCTTGTGTCAAGCAATATCTTCATTTTACATAATGTTTAACCGATTGTTTTTCTTAAGGCGCGTCTAGAAACGTCAATATGTGGGAATGGTTTAACTCTACCCCAGATTCAGCAAATTAATACTCTGAGATCAGCTTGAATCATACGCTATGGAGTTTTAATTCTTTCCAACTTTTGTGGTTTATACAATTGATTTGAATGCACTATTTCATCGCTGGGCGAGCAGAATGTCGCTGTGTCAGGTGTCTATGCAAAATATAGGCAGTTAAGAGGGTCTCCCCCTCCCCCTTTTTTACTTGCTCATCCTCTCCCATAGACTTACTTGTTTATGCCCCCGGTAAATGATACGTGATATCGATGTCTCTATATTACTCTAGTTTAATATTGAACACTTATAATTCTAAATAAAATCTCCTACAGAAAAACTGCATTGACAGCACTGGGTGCACCAGTTGTGCCCAAATATATATGTATTATTAATTTTATGACAAACTTAGAAAAAGACAAGCAGGAGGTGTAGACTAAGATTAAACTGCACATATGAACAGGCTAATCTTTATCTATGCCTCCTGCCAAATTAGGAATATTCAAGGGTTCAGCATGACAAGGGTTAAAATCATTTTGGTAAAGAATCGAACAACTGTGGAAAGACGCAAAGGATAAAAAAAAGCAGACGCTGTGACTATTGAGTAAAATTTCCGATACAAAAAATGTTTGTAAGATGAATTCCTATCTTTAGAACAAACCATAACGGGACAATTTTCTCTGGTTTCCATGGCAACAGATTATTGATAGTTAGGTAGCTATTATTAGAAAATATTGGAGGAAATTGTGTGTCGTCTGCGAAGAAGTGTCTGGTTTCAAGGAAAATTATCCGAAACAATTTTCTTGCTCGAACTCCCATTTTTAACTACCTTCCGTTAGTCGTTATGAAACTATTTTCTTGGATCCACAATTATCAAAAGTCTAATCGAATTTGTTGTGCATTTGAATAAAGTCTAAACCCTTTGTCATGCTGAACCCGGACTATTTCTGTGAGGTCTAATCCTAGTCTAAATCACCAGTCGGACATTCTATCTCAGTGTCGTTTATAAATTTCAAAAAAAAAAAAAAAGAAAAAAGAAAAAGAAACAAAAAAAATTGAACCCCAAATATTAGGGTGTTCCAGTGCTTTAAAACTTTGGGTTTCAATATAATACTGACGAAGGATTTTTAATCGGAAAGACAAGAATTGGTGAATCCAAAGGAAATAGACCTGTGTTCGAGAGCGACTCTATAAGCTTAAAGCTTTCAACGCAATCGAACAAAAATAAATTAGTATAAACTAAATAGACCTTCACGATTGTAAAATTGCACCCCACATGTTGTGGGTACTTTCTGTCATCACCTAGGCGAAATATTACAGTGCCGTCGACAAAGTCGATCCATCATACTTCCTTATTTTATCATTGACTCAAGCTGTATTTACGACATTTTGTTCACCAACCAAAGATATGTTCTATCTTTGGTTTGGCTAAATTTAAAGCAAAGAACGCAGGACTTTTAATTTTTGTTGTATTCCCCGTAAATACAATAAACGACTTGGACCCGAGTTTTATATATAGCTTTGTTCGTTGAGAATTTAGATCGATTGATTATTGTCTTTCAAAGCGAATTATAATCAATCGATTTGATAAAAAATATATGTACCACAGCAATTAACTTAATCCGAATTGCTTAACCCTTTCGTATTCAATCCTCAATAGTTGAGAAAACATTGTAGAAAAAGAAGAAATTGCTTGTAAAAAGCAATATCTTCCCTTTCCACCATAGTACCTATCCTGCAGAGTGGTTATTTTTCATATTAAAACCACTTTAAATTTTCGTCAGCAAAACCATTTGAATTTGGACTGGTCTAAAATCTTGCAAGACAGGAAAGGGTTAAAAAGGCATCATATTTGTAGACTGACCCATTCCCACACGAGGCAGTTTTTTTTTTCGTCGCTCTTGAAAAAAAAAATGAAAAAACACTGTGGAAATGAAGAAATTGCTTGTTACAAGCAATTTCTTCATTCTCCACAATGTTTTCTACCACAAAGGAAAGCGTTGAAGTCATGTTGAAGAACAAACTGCGGCAATTGGAAACATCAGTTTTGTTTGCGTGAAGCTGTATTGAGTTTCTGTAGAAAGTCGAGAGTCAGCCAGAAATTAAAGCGAACTATAGGAAATCCATGGATTTGTCTTCCCCATTGTGTGTTGTGTAAAACTTCAGTATTATGGAATAGAGGGATGTGAAAAATCCACTTCGGTAAAATGGTAAACAGTACTTTTAATTAACCTTTTTAATCTTATGGGTTATAAGTTATAGTTTGATTATGCAATGCAATGAAGATATGAAATTCTTGTTATTATTATTATTTATCTGGGGTTTTTTTTGTTGTTGTTGTTGTTTTCCCCGTTAGCTATGAAGCAAGACAAGGGTGGATTCAAAAAGAATAAATACGATTGCAAAACAAAAGGAAATGGCCGGTATGAAGCTGTAGTTACGACATTTTGCTCGCCCACCGACGAAATGTATT
Source organism: Fragum fragum (assembly GCA_946902895.1). Lineage (NCBI taxonomy): Eukaryota > Metazoa > Mollusca > Bivalvia > Cardiida > Cardiidae > Fragum > Fragum fragum. The sequence goes on from OX336369.1 coordinate 5,960,389, forward strand.
TAATTCCAAAATTGTTGTATACAGATCGCTTTAAAACGTGTTCTAGAAACTGATATCTATTAAAGCAAATTAATAAATTTAAACAACTAACAGATCGCGATGTAAATTTAGAATTTTGATTAACCAATCAAATTATTCATTTAGACATAAATTGAATGGTGACCTCTGATATTTATGCTAAGCAAATATGTTGGTTTAGCGTCCTCAACGTAGGAACTACTGCTTGTTCAAGCTGTAGTTAGGACGTTTAGGTAGCAAACAAACGAGTTGCCTTTTATATCATACCCCTGACTATATATTTGCACGGTATTATTGTTTGATATATAACTCCGGCTGCTATGAAGGAGGTTACTGGGCTAACAAAAAATTCATTCTTTTGGAAGAAAACTATGTGGATGATGAAGAAATAATAATCAATTTCTTGTTTTTCCACGATGTTTTCCAAAGCTTTTTGTCTTGGTGGTGGTGGGGGGGGGGAGAGACGCGTCAGAGTGTGGGAATTAGATTTCACAGATGTTTTAGAATAGAGATATGTTTGTTTGGGGCCTGGTTCCAATGTTATTTTCGACCGTTCTAAAATAACAAATTAATTTCGGGGCCAAGACTTGGATAGTCTTGGTGTTGAAAGAATCTCAATAATATGTGACAACAAATGTCAACTTGTGTGTGTGTTTTCGTTTATTAATCGTCGCTACCGTAGCACATGCCCATATTGGTGACGCCCCCAGAAGACGGTTAGTTGTTACGGGTGATAGCGCAAGGATACAGGACGAAACTGCTGACAGCGCCGCCTGGCTCTTTAACGTGCTCGATGGATAACCCCATAACACGGGGCCTCGGTTTAACGTCTCATCCGAAAGACAATTAGTTGGTTACTTTGATCAGCTCGGGGATCGAACCCGTGATCTTGAGATTTAAAGTCAAGTGCTATATCAACTGAGCTAATCGGGCTGACTAATGGATTTTTTAATGATCCCGTCCATTTATATGCGACGGTGTTACTCTTTTCTAGTAGGTGCTTCCTTGTATCAACACGTGCCCTAACTCTCCAGAGATTTTACTCTGATAATCTGACGGCGATCATGATTCGCCTGACGTAGAACGACTTGCGTTCTAGCTCTCATTATTAAGATTAATCCATTGCCACACAACAAGATTTCAGCCTGGATAAGCTGCAGGCGACAATTTAAGTTGAAAGAATTTTATTTTTAATTATTATTTTATTTATTTATTTATTTTTTATCATAATTTTATTTTTGGGGGGTCGGGGGGTGTAAAAAAATTTTGGACAATGAAGAAATACAAGCAATTTCTTCAATTTTCACTGTGTTTTTCAATGCCTTTTTCTTGAGGGGCGTAATAAAGGTAGGATTGTGTGGTATTGGGTTAAAAATATTTCTATAGCTTGATAAGTGGCTGAACGGCGCTAATTGGTTAGAACAACTCAGTCGCCAGGTTAAGATTTCATAAGTTTGATTTGTTAACAAGTGAGATTTTTGCGTTGAAGTATACAAAATAACCGACAAACAGTAAATAGACAGTGAATATTTCACTTTGCTTGACAATTGAAATGAAGAATAAATTTTCACAACTTGAATAGAAATAAGGGTCAGATTCCCTCACAATTCCCCCTTTTACGCCCCCCAAGAAGAATAGCTGCGAAAAACATTGTAGGAAATGAAGAAATTGCTTGTTTCAATCAATTCTTTCATTTTCTTAAATGTTTTCTATCAAAAAAAAACAAAAACAAAAAAACACACACTAAAAAAAAAAAACAAATGAATGTTTTTCAATTCCATCGACTTGAAATTGTCATTTGCAGCCTCCTTCAATTTAGACTAGTTTAAAATTGTGTTGTATCGGAATGGGTTAAATTGAAAATGAACATACCATTTGTTATTTGTGTATACTTATAAGCCCTCATTATACTGACTATATTAATTTTCTCGCTTTAGATCTAAATTTTCTGATCTACTTATTCTCTAGTCGGAAGGTATTGTTATTATTATTTCAAATTCTATGTTGTTTTGTTTCTGAAACCTTGCTGTATGTTGTACATATGTTGGTGAATGTAGAAAATGTTGAGTCATTCTGCCACACTACTAAAAATGAAAGAAAACATTTTTTTCATTGTAGTCAGTGTTTCACATTGACAGATCGCGACTTTCAAAAAGAAGAATCAATCCACTAATCAAATCTCTCATTTAGACCGGAAGTGAACTTTGAACTCAAACATTTGTCGATATTTAAGTGAAACATTTTGATTGGTTTTGCGACCTAAACGTCGTAGCTACAGCTTGTTCAAGCTGTAGCTACGACGTTTAGGTCGCCAACCAGCCATATTACGTTTTCGTTACATGTTACTGGCCAAATATTTGCAAAATAACACAGTTTGATATCTTATTTGAAATTCCATGTCGGAGGTCAATCGCCGTGGCCAAAGATCCGTGAGTTTTTGGCAAAAAATATCATAACTTATCATGACTAACAATATTGATATTGTCCAATCCAAGAAATATTCGAATGAATGTGACCCTAAGTGGGAAATTGGGTAATCTTGGAAGAATGTTTGGTAACAGTAGACTGACCTATAGGGCTGTTTGTTCGTCTTTTATCAGATCTTCTTTTGATTTAAACCTATTTGTTTTACATCCATTTGAAGATCGTACAACTTATATTTAACCCTCTCGATTTTGCTTCCTAGAGAAAACACCAGTACTCGCGCCGAATGTTTCGGCCAGTGAAAGAACCAAGATCGATTGTCGTTTTCAGGTTTCGAACTCGGGTTTCTTAACTGTTAACCAGACGCTTTACCCTAAGACCACATAAAGAAAGTCATTCTACCGTACTGTGTTGTTAAAGCTGAGGAAACAACCAGAATAACCACGATATTCTGTCTTAAATATTTCCATGACAAAAATCCTGGAATGTGGTTTTTAGCTTGACAGACCATATTAATGAATAGTGCAGATATGAACATGCAATCTGCAATATATTATTGTTTTTTGTTGATGGATATACATCCCCTTTGTTTGTTTTCTAAATATACCAGGAAATTAAATACTCAACATACATGGGGGTTGATTATACAATAAGAGATATGATCCTTTTAATAATTCTCTCCGTTGACTTTTGGAAAATTTTGTCTGTGGTTTCTTATGTCATATTCATTAAAATATTGGCAAGCGCTTATGGTGGATATAATTTCATATTTTCTTTCTTCGTTCCGATTAAAAGAACAATTGGCATCAAATGATGACTAGAGAGTACAAAGCATTTGGTGATTAATTCCTTAGCAGAGATTGCATAATGTCCTTTTAACACGTTATCACATAACCACCTCCCCTGAAAAAATAGTTATGGAAACTTTGAAGGGGTGGTAAAATTGTTACTAACAAAGAATTGATTGGTTGATTGAATGGGGTTTAACGCCACTTTTAACAGTATTTCAGCCATATCGCGGCGGCTGCAGCACCTAACAATGGATTTCTGGTATTTCTCACACCATTACTACCATTACATCCTTTCCTAGGCTCCAGGTGTTATCGCACTTAGGTTTACGATTATCCACCCAATGGTGACATACAAATGTCGGAAAGGATATACGCCGCCGTCGGGGCTCGAACCCATGACATACCATGATTGGGAATCTGATGCGACATTTGCCGCCATTTTTGTTTAACTTTTTGTTGATTTGGTGACTTAAACTTCGCAACTACAGCTTATTCAAGCAGTAGATATGACGTTTAGGTCGCCAACTAGCTATTCTACTTTTTGTAGCATGCTACTGGCCGCCAAATATTTAACAAAATAACGCCGTATAGAATCGAAGCGGAACTTCCCGTAGAAGTAAATGGGCGCGGCCAACGGAGTATGTGGGCGGGCCAGCGATTAGTAAATTATATTCAATTTTCCACTGAGCTGGCTTCAAATAGATTCCCTTGTTTTGTTCGCAATTACAATAGCTGAATCATTAACATACAGTAGCAGTTAAGTTTTAATCACAACTCACATGTCATTCACATACGAAAAAAAGGGTGTCATAGATATGGACGTCCCTGCTGAATGTCTTTTTAAATTGGCCTTTAATTGTGACCTTTAACTCAAGAGTATCCAACACAACTTTACGCGTGACACCGTTGACTGCGCATGTCATATTCTCAGTATTTTAAAAATGCCACCTATCGGAAGAAAACGCCCGTGACACTAGTACTCTTCAAGGGGATCAACTGTGGCAAGCTATTTAAAATATATCAGTAAATGGAGAAGATTTGCTCCGGATAAGAAATTGACACCCACGCATTCACACACGGACACGTGTAACCGTATATGACCGTCGCCATCACGTGATGGGACATTTGGACACACACGCTAACACAGGCACTATCAAACCCACGCAACGCGCACACACGGATCAAGGGTACTCTATATATCTATACTTAAACAAACAAAAATGCTTCATATAGATGTCGGCCATTGTCGGAATTGAAAGCTCACTTCCGTTCTAGGTAAATTATTTGATCGGTCTATTGATTCTTTGACTGTCGCGATCGGTGATTTACATAGCGGGGTTTAATTGGCCAATCGTGTATATGACCAGAAGTTAATTCCGAACTCCGATGTTGTTCGACATTTATGTAAAGTATTTTTGTCCCGAACTTATCAGTTAAATAACGTTCGATTAATCATACACTGTTTGTCCCCGACACTTATATCCGTCAACGTTTTGTCATTCAGGGATTTCTATACAAACGTCGAATACATACGATATCGATTGAGAATCTTCACAGAATTTTAATTCTGCCTTAGACATGGCTGAAAATTACCGAGGGTAGTGTAATACCCCTCCAAATACACACACGCGTGAAGGTGTGACTATTCACCCATTTCAACACAATTATAGAATGATACGTAAAAAAAATTCTATGTTGGTTGAATTCGAAAACAATCTTTGTCCTTCTGGGTTGAAAACAATATGGGAAATGAATAAAATGATTCAAAGAAGCAATTTCTTCATTTTCCAGAATGTTTTCTAGCCTTTTTATTCTTAAGGGCCGTAAATAGGAGGTTCTGTATGTGAAAGAGTTAAAGTCAGTTATTATTCAACTTCAAGATTATCAGCGATTAGACCTGATAAAGAAACAGTTGACCCTTTCCCGTAGATTTACTTGTTATACCACGTGGGGTGATACTTTGAAGGGTTTATGTGAAATTGTCTGTTAAAAGCAGTCCCTCTATTCCTATCGACGTTATCCCCCCCCACCACCACCACTAACCCATCCCCACCCCTGAGTAATATTGCTTTACGGCTACGCTGACGTCAAAACGTTGTCTGAAAACTTAAGATTTGAAACAGTAAAAGTTATTTAATTGGTCATCAAAGATGGTTATTTAATGATAATATAAAAACTATTTTTAAAATGAAACCGTGAAACAAGACATATACCGGAACAAATACCAATAGTTGAGTGTTATATCACTTGCGACAAATTTGCGAACAAACAATATTTTGTGTGTGTTTGATCGCGTGTTTGTGTGTCGGGGGTGGTGTTTTTTTTTTTTTTTTTTTTTGCTTTAAGAACCTCGTCATAATTTCTGTAATTTGTATGTTCCCGATTTCACTGAAAATTGTTGAAAAAAGTGGAAGGGCGATTGAAACGTCGTAACTTCAGCTTGTTTAAGATGTTATTACTATATTCATTGACCTTCTGAGGACACGCCGTCAATTCGCAATGTCAAACGTCACATATATCGTCGTTGGGCTAGGAAACATATTAACTTCTGCTTGAATACACCTGCAGTTACGGCATATATTTCTCAAAACGACAATATGATAAGGTAGAATGACTGTGCAAGATTATGAAAAATTGTTGAAAAAGTCTAAACAGGGGGAGTCTTATTAGTCAGTCTTAGTAGGCTGTTTAATCTGATTAGGGTCGACGCTTTTCGCACTCATATCTATGTCATTTTTCTCGCCTAGGCTTGACCGATCGCAGCCCCCCCATAGGATCCGCTATCCACGCCAACTAACCCCGACATGGAAGTTCAGCATAGATATTAAACGACATTATTTTGCAATATTTGGCCAGTAACATGTAACATCAAAGTAGATGTATTGGCTGATGACCTAAACGCCGTAACTACGGCGCGAATAACATGTAGATACGACGTTTAGGTCGCTAAAACATTAAGTCTAAACACGGAGAGTCTGACTAGTCAGTCTTAGCAGGTTGTTCAATTTGATTGGGGTCGACACTTTGCGTACTCATTTCAATGTCATTTTTCGTGCCATGGCTTACGGTTGACCGATCGCAGGCCCGCAAATTAGATCCGCTGTCCACGCTACCTATCTCCAACATGGAAATTCAGATTATGTAAGGAATGGCCAGCAATATGTTATAAACAGGTAAATGTGTTTGTTGGCGACATAAACGTCGTAACTACACCTTGAACAAGCTGCAGTTACGATGTTTAAGTCGCCAAACCAACAAAGATGTTTCACATATGTGTCGGCCAAAGTGTGAGCTAAAATTCTGCTTCCGATCTTAATGATTAATTTGATTGGTCAACTCATTATTTGATTGGCAACAGCGATCCGCCAATTGTATTCATATAAATAGTTTCCACTTTGTTTATGATTTGTGAACAACCATCGTTATATAAGGTAAAGTTCACATTTTATCAATTTAACCCTTTCCTATTTTTGCAACATTTTAGACCTGTCTAATTTCAACGATTTTGCAGACGAAAACTCAAAATTGGTGTAATTTGAAAATTAGCCATCTAGAAGAGTAGGAAATAGGTTAGATAAAGAAGAAATTTGTTGTTAAAAGCAAATCCTTCTTTTTCTATAATGTTTTCTAAATTATAAAAAAAGAGGGACGTAAAAACCAGGAGTTGTCAGGAAAAGGGTTACCTTTATCATTAAATACGAGGACAGTCTTGTAAAACCTCTCTTTAAATTGTGTAGTTATTTGAACGGAAGCAAATGTCGGAAACATGACAATAGACAGTGGCGTCTTCTTTTTATAGACAGAGACTTGAAGCAATGGAGTCGTTCTGTGATAGATTGATGAGTTTAGTTAAGGTACGGGAATAGTCCTTTGAAAGCGCGTGAGTTGAAATATTATAGCATTTTTTAAAAAATATATCGGGGTATGAAGTAATGTTAGCTTTCTGTAATAGATCATGTATTGAAGTAAACCAGCGAATGTAAGGTTTTAAAATTGACGCTTGTTAGACCAAATAAATGATGATATCTATTCAATCCGTGACCAGACGACAACAGTTTAGACTGGTCCAAATTGAAACGAGTCCAAAAGACTATTTAAAGTTGACAAAATGTTAGTTTTGTTATCGTTCTGGGTCGAAAACATTGGGGAAAATTAAGAAATTGCTTGTTAAATGCAATTTCTTCATTTTACACTTTGTTTTCCCAATTTTTCAATTTCGGGGCTACAAAAAGCGTCATTGTGTGGGAATTGGTTAATAGAAATTGTCACTTCTCATAGTATAAAATATTGGATGGTACCTCACAAAATTTGAAAGGAATTGAGAAAGTTTGATATTTCATTTTTATTTTCTCCTTCCCCTGAAAACATGTCACTTTCATGAGGATGGGATAATTTGATGTACTTTTTTACTATTTACCGACGGGTTAATTAATGACAGATCCAGGATTTCGGTAAAGAGCGTTCAAATTTAATAATGCTGATCATGTTCCTATGACAGTAAATCTTGAACTAAGAAACAACTGTAAGGATGACTAAAAGTGGTCGCTTAAGAGAATGATCTATCAATACACGCGTTTTTGCCATAGATATGAAGTATGAATTCGATTGTATAAATACATTATTACAGAATTTTCTTTCAAGCCTATGTTGTTTAGAGTCATTAGAAACGTCTCATTGAGGGGATTCAAATGAGTTTCAACAACATAGGATTTAGTTGTAATTTTACTTTCTCGAAAAGTACCTTTCTAGAAGTGCCTGCACTTTTTAAGAGCCTTTGCTTTTAAAAAAGGGTTTTCGATTATGGTAAGTGATGGACTTAGTCGCTAAACCCTTACCTGGTTTTTGAAATTTTAGACTGGTCGAAATTGAAAGAGAATGCAGACGACAATGAAAATTGAACGCAATTCAAAATTAAACCATCCTATGTGGTAGAAAACACTGTGGGAAAAGGAGAAATTGCTTATTATAAGCAATTTCTCCTTTTTCCACAATGTTTTTTTCCAGTATAAAATCACAGCAACGTAAAATCCCGTATTTGAACGGGAAAGGGTTAATAGAAGTTATCATTCGAGTAAGATCGACAGTATTTTAAAATTCATATTGTATTTCCCCATGAATATGAATGACTATAGGCTGTAGAGGGGGATTCAAAGAACCCTCTCTAAATTTACCCCTGTTAACACATTCCAACTCAATCCCTCCTTTTTACGCCCCTCGAGAAAAAAACATGGGAAAACATTGTGGAAAATGAAGAAATTGCTTGTAACAAGCAATTTCTTCATTATCCACAATGTTTTCTATCCAACAAGACGAAAAAATTCAAAATTCCATCAACTTGAAATTGTCGTCTGCAGCTTCTTTCAATTTGGACCAGTCTAAAATTTTGCTGTTTTGGAATGGGTTAAAGATTGTGTGATCCTTTGCAGCGTAGATCCTCATCCTCATTTATTCGTAGAGTAAGTGAGTAAGTAAATTTTTATTATAGTGACATGTGTTACACAAATCAATATACAATATCAAATATCAAAGTATAACACCCGGCCCCATGGGCCTATAAGTCACTTTTAAATAATAAATATAAGAATATACAAAGTTTTAGATGGTGGCACGTCATTGAAAAATTTGAATATGAAAAGCAAAACGCAGAAGAACACTCAGTAACGCATCGCCGGCTCCCAAGGATAGTCACTCCGTTTACACCACATTCCTACTTGAATGGGAGCAGCTGGAGGCTCGGAAAGGATGTAGTGGTAGTACTGGTATGAGAAATATCAGGAAGCCACTGTCAGGTGCTCAAGCCGCCGTGATATGACTGAAGTACTGTTAAAAGTGACGTTAAACTCCATTTGATCAATCAATCAACCTACTTGAATGGAGAGGCGTACAGTCATGAAAGTAGCGTGGGTAACCGACGATTAATGTAACAGTGAATGTTTATCGTTCGATCGAACGATTCTCCAGTTTGACGCTTTGGAATTACATAAACGTCATTACATAAATTATCCCATTACTACAATGGCGCTTTTTGACGCCGTGAAAGAATATTATTATTTAGATATTGTGAGAAAAGGAGAAAATGCTTGTTACAATCAATTTCCCATGTTTGTTACAATCAATTTCTCCTTTCCTCACAATGCTTTCTATCATGTTTTGACGCTTCTTTTCCAATTTCAAACCAATATGAAATGCCGTCTCCAACTTCATTCAAACCGGACTAGTTCTTGCTGTCTGGTTATCGGTTATTTCATTTTAGTTTCGTCTTTCGAAATTCCCCCATCCGATGTATTTTCACACATCCACGAAAAGAGATGTTCAGTACGGAATATTTGTTTTTTCATACAAAGTAGTCTCATATTAAATTCAAAAATGGTAAATGTTGATCTAATAAAATTCAAATTACTTTATTGGTTTAAAAATCCAGTCATAGAATTGTCATGAATAGAAAACGTGAATACAACAACAACAACAAAAACAACAAAATGATGATTCAATAGATATATACCACCCTAGCAAGCATGTGCAAACAGAGATAAAAAAATCAGAGTCATATATTTGGCTTTGACCAATTATGACGGTAACAGAACAGAACAGAACAAAAGTTATTAATGACTTATACACAAGGTACATCATCATAGCATATACAATACTATTCAGAGATGAAGAGTATAATTTTTGTTTTCATGGAGGTATGAACCGAAAAAACTAATCACACTGTATCAATACGCGAAGCGGATTCATACATTGTGTGATTAGGTTTTTCGGTTCATACCTCCATGAAAATAAAAATTATTCTCTTCATTTCTTATAATTTAATAGTATCGAGCGAAAAAAGCAAAAACCCTACATCTTTTGATACCTTTTTGTATGGGACTATTTTGTGAGGAAGCATACAAAATCACTGCGTGCTCAAAATTTTGTTCATGGAGGTATGAATTAATTTTTCGACCAATCAGAACGCTCGTTTTTGATAGACGAAACTATCAATTAAATCATAATAGATAAACACGTAAATCAATCTAGCGTTACAATATATAACTTACCATTCGTGACGGATATATCAGAGAATGATTTAATGTGAATTGTAGATTTATCAGCTTTTTTATGTACAGTTGCTTTGTTGTTCTAACTTACCTCTAAAAAGAAAAGATTCTATTAAAAATTTACATAAATTACACAAATCTTGCTTAAAATTTGACTGAAAAGGTTGACATAAATCAAACATAGATTGACTTACGTATAGACTCCCATTCATTTTTTTATCCTAATCTGTTATAAAGAGGACATGCACAAATAAAATGGTACGTATCTTCTACTTCATTTAATTAAAAAACACGCGGAATCTCTCATTTCTGACCATAACGACCGGATTGAATTCGGAGACAAAGAGCAGATAATCTAATCTTCGTTAAGTAAAATCTTACATCATGAGGGACCAAATCTAAATAGGATTCACACTTAAAATTTGTCTTAAAATACTTATATTCTCCGATAGTTTCATTTTTATCTTACAAACCAAACCCCTCTTTACAAAACAGTCTATAACACGTTGTTTGAAAATATCGATAAATGACTTTGCAAATGATTGATTAATATTAGAAGAAAACACCAGAAAATCCATAGGAATCTAAAGTTTTTTTTAACTTTAGAAACCCAATTAATTTTTCCGCGATTTCAAGCAAGCATTGCTAAATCATTTAACTATTATCTGATTGCGTTACATTACACCAATATTTTATAACCCTGCAATACTGAGAGATACATAATGGATAAGGCACTAATTCACCATAAACTCCTTGAGTTCTCGTATTTATTGGCAACTTTAATATTCGTTTGCAAAACTTCAGATGTATCCGCTCTACTACTTTATCTTTTTTTTTGACACCAAAAATTTCAAACGACTAATTCAAGATTGATCCAACAAAAGCATCAAATAATTGACAAAGTAATTTGGGTTTTACAGGTAACTTTTTACACTATATTAAGAGAAAAAGCATGGCCTTCAATGCTTTACCTGAAAGATACTCGTTATTCAAGTTAAATTTGCCGTTGAAACTAAGAACTGTACCGAGATAATTAAAACTGTTGACTACTTCAAGAGACTTGCCGTTATACGTCCAATTTTCAATCATTTCTAAGTCACCCCTTTTTATGAAAACCATTACCATTGTTTTTGTTTCATTTACTTCAAGGCCCCAGTCTCAACAGTACTCATGTAAAAGATTAAGGTGTTTCTGCAAATCCGCTGGACAGCTACCAAAAAGGGCCATATCATCCGCGAAAAGCAACATAATAACTATAATATCAGCAATAACAAGACCAGAGTCTGAATTACTTTGTAAATAGAGTTCAATATCTTCTAGAAATAGAGACAAAATAATGGAGGGAATTACCTACCCCTGTCTCAACCCAATTGAGTAATTGAAAAAAATCAGAATAAGAGTTACAATGCCTGATAAAAGACTTAACATCTTCATACATATTTTTAACAATTCTAAGGGCTTTACTACGTATGCCATGTTTGTAACGGTAACAGTAACGCACAGTGTTTATGTTAAGAAGTGCATAACTTACATGCATACTATCTGTGTGCTTCATGTTTGTATGCTAATCCAAAATAAGAAAGAGAGAGGAGATACAAAACAAACGATGGAAAATGAGAAATACAGTGTATCCCTTTTTAACCCATTCCACGACCCATTACCAAATCTTAGACTTGTTCAATATAAAATGAAGTGCGGCAATTTGGTTAGTTTTTTTGCAAAAATTAACAACTTCTGTTTATCTCTTATCTCTTACAAAACTTATCTTTTTTTCCTTGGGGATAAAATCACGCTTTCTTTATACATTCATACAACGGGGTTAAGTTATTGGTTTCAGACTTCCATATGATATTTATATCATTGGAGAACATTGTGGAAAATGAAGAAATTCCTTGTCACTGCGTTTTCTATCCTATAATACAAAGCCGTTTGAAGTTCCATCAAATTAAAATTGTCTGCATCGTCTTTGAATTTTGAGCAGTCTAAACTTTTTCGACTGGTAATTGGTTAAAAGAAAATTTCATCATGAAAATCTTTTATGAAGTGGCATCGCATGTAGCTTAGATAGTGGTTTTAAAAATGGTGTGTTCTTGGATAAATAAACGTTTAAGATTTTGACAATATCCTTTTATAAATCGTGGATTAAGGTAAAACGTGTTTTTGGATAGATAGACGTTATATAGATGTTAGATTTGACAATTTCCCTTGATAAATTGCGGATCAAAAAAGGATGTTCTTGGAAAGACCAGCGTTGAAGTTTTGACAATATCCTTTGATCAATCGTATATTTAAGTAATTAGGTGGTTTTGGATTGGCAAACATTGAAAGAAATATGTCTATGGCCAAAATTTACAAAAATACAGAAATGGCACACATATGCAAAATGTTAAACATAGATTTTAGTTCATATAAAAAATCAGATAAAGGCAATATAAACTGCTTTAAGGAACAGCATTACTTTTCATGGCTTCTTCTCGAATAATATAGCTTTCAGAAAGATATTTGCAGATGGCAACCAATGTATTCTTTTTGATGATGACATTAATTTAACAAAGGTGTTAACAAATTCCCTTAATATGTTCAACTTGTTTGTTCATATTTTTACAACAAAGCAAAAAGTGATAATTTGATTCAATAACTTTTCAAGAGCAAACTTTACAGTGTCTATTATCTCTTTGTATATTATTAAAACGGCCAGTTTCGATTTCCAGTCTACGCGAACTCAATCTAAAACAAGCATATGATTGTAACCATTTGATTATTTGTTTTTTTTTATCAAGATAATTTTCATGTGTAAATTCTTTTTTTAAATTTGCAATAGTAAAAAAAATTGCTTGAGTTATCAATTGATGAAATCCAGACTTTCAAAATTGCAGCATTATTGGCATTTGCATCAAAATTTAGTCGAATGTTAGTTAGGCCAAGATGATCGATTATCGAATTAATCCTTTTGGTCCAGCTAACGTTAGAATTAAGGGTACATTGATCAAAATAAGCATTGGCTTAATTTAATGATTTTCTGACATAGTTTTACACCAAAAGTTAAGAGCTCGTTGTTCGATTTTAAGAGAAATTCACATAATATAGCAGAAGCCGGGGTTTGTTTTTTGCTCCTAATCGATCCCTTTAAACCCTTAAATGTGAATTATCGACAGTTTGGGGATTATATACACTCCACACCTCTGCTCCGTATAATAGAATTGGTTGTATCATTGAATCAAATAGTAAAATTTTAGTTTTAATATCAAAACACACTTAAGTTTTGACAATATCTTTTGATAAATCGTGGATTGAAGAAGTGAGGTGTTCTTTGGTCGACTCCGTTTTTTACCATTACTAGACGACAAACTTCTACACTTGCCTAAATTGAAGTTAGTTGCAGACGTCTATTTAAAATAATGAAATTTTAGATTTTTCAGATTTCTGTGTAAGAGTTATTGTGGAAAGTGAAGGATGCTCCTTAGCTATTTTTCATTTTCAACAATGTTTTCCGGAGCTTTTATTCTTGAGGACATAAAATAGCGGGATTTTGTGGGAATAGGTTAAACAGATGTTAATTTTCTCTGCCAGACCGTTTTTGAAGTGGTGATAGTACTCTTTGTAAGACTAGAGTTGTGATGATGTTCTCTGTGAGACCGTTACATAACCCACTACCATACGAAAAAATTTTAGACTGGTCCAAAATGAAAGAAGTTGCGAGCGACATTTGAAATGTTTGCAAATATTTGAAGATTGTGAGATAGAGGGTAGAACATCTTGTGTAAAAGGATGAAAATGCTGGTTATCTTCGTTTCCTTCGTTTTTCCACAATATTTTCCATGGTTATTTTTCTTCGGCGAGTAAACATGTAGAATTTTTTGGTAATGGATTAAATTAATGGAATTTCCTTGGTCGATAAATCATTCCCACACAACACAATTTTAGAAAGAATCTGCAGACGACAATATAAAGTGAATGGATTTTAAATTTTTATATCATTTCTTATAGAAAACAATGTGGATAATGAAGAAATTGCTTGGATGTTTTCCAAAGCTTTTTTCTTGGGAGGGGAGAAGTAAAAAGGAGGAATTGTATTGAAATGGGTTAAAGTCAATGTGACGTTCTTTGAAAATACTGGTCATGATAGATATGTCTAGGCTATTTTATAGATCGTGGTTAAACCCATTACCACACGACAATATTTTACACGGGTCCAAAGTGAAGGAGTTGCAGACGGTACTTTTTACAGTTGATGAAATTTTATTGTATTCATTTATTCAATTATTTTGTGTTTGTTATTTTATGGTAGAGAACATTGAGGGAAATGATTTAGAATGCTGGGTAATAGCAATTTCTTCGAATGCCACGTTGTTTTCTGAAGTATTTTTCTTGAGAGGCGTAAAAAACGAGAATGAGTTAAAGTTATGGTTGCATTTATCTTAAAGATTACAGAACGATATGGTAAAATTTTTCTATAGATCTTAGTATTACGTAACGACGAGGAATTGACTAATCGTGGCTGTCAATCAAATAACCAATAAAATCATTCAATGCGATTAGAAATGGGATTTGAACTCCAACACTGGCCGCAGTTTTTGTTGACATTTTGATGGTTTTGCAACTTAAACGTCGTAACTACAGCTTATTCAAGATATAGTACGACGCTTAGGTCACCAACTAACTATTCTACTCTTTCGTTACATAATAACGCCGTTAAAATCGAAGCGGGACTTTCTGTCGTACTTAATAGGTGGGACTAACAAAGTAAGTCGGTGGGTTCAGCGATTGGATCTCTCTCTCTCTCTCTCTCTCTCTCTCTCTCTCTCTCTCTCTCTCTCTCTCTCTCTCTCTCTCTCTCTCTCTCTCTCTCTCTCTCTCTCTCTTTTTTTTTTCTTTTTTTTTCTCCCCCCCTCTCTCTCTGAGATAAGTGTATAAATTTGTTGCTTGATAGCAGTGTTTTCCATTATCCTTTGAATTCAATTTAGATAAGAATAACAATTTGGTGCAAGGTTAAAAACTTGTCGTTTAGGAATTCAATGAGGTTAAGTGTCCTCGTAGTGGTTGATTGGTAACAGTAAGAACTAGTTAGAAAAATTTAATATGTCCACAGTTCATGCTCTTATCTCGAATATGGAGAATATAGAGACCTTTTTATCGTCATATACATCAGTGATAGTTGTATCCCTATTTTATTGTGTAACATTTGCACAGGAAGAAGGAAATAATTTCTATAGAGGTATTCTTTTATACTAAAACTATCTATCTGTTAATCCTTGTCATGCTGATTAAATCATCTTTAGAATTGCATTAAAATAAAAGGACTGACGGTACTGGGTGTAATATTGTGAGTTAATATTTCTTTTAACATTTATTTTAAAATGAATTCTGGCTTAAAAGGGATAGGCAAGAGGTGTAGACTAAGATAAGGCTGCACATACGTGCAGTCTAATCTTTGTCTATACCTCCTGCCAAAACAGGAGTATTCCGAGTTCAGCATGGCAAGGGTTTAATTTAAAATAGACATTTTTAGATTAAACTATGCAACAAGACTGCATTGGTAGACATAAAGATATACTTGATAAGTGAAATAGATTTTGTATGGTACAGAGATGATGTAGAAAATCCCGTTTTCTTCAATGTTAACGAGCTTTACTTTTCATATATGTGCAGAGTGATCTTTGTCTGCACCATCTGTATGCCTAGTTCAAGCCAAAATTATTGATGATCTCAATTTTTCAAAAACAATAATGGCCCGCAACTAATGTTTACATTGCTTTTAACAACAATACTGAACAAGGATTTAATTCAGTAATGCAACGATCGTGTAATATCATATAATATTGTTGTGTTTGCTGTCCTAAAAGATCGTTGATAAATAATCTAACCCCGGACAAAACACCGGTTCATCTATCTTCAGTTTTCCGTTCAAATTATGAACACGACACACTTGCCATTCTCAAATCTTGAGGCCAATGTCATCTCAACCGAACTGCTCGTACATGGCAATGTGAGATATACTGTTGGATATTACATATGATGACTTTTTAAAGATTTGTTAAGAAATTTTAAACGTGGATGAAAGACGACGAGGGGAAATAGGACAGAAAATTTAATGGGAAAATGAGAAAACGGGTGTCAAACATGCCCTGCAGTCTTCCAGATCATGTTTACCCCTTTCCCCGTGTAGCTTCGATAGTTTTTCATCTTGTTAGATCTAATTCTTAGTTCAAACACTCCATCTAAACATTAATTCAGTTAGAGCGACCACTTTTGCCAGATGCCTGGGATACTCAAAGATTTTTATACGCTGTCGAAGGAGGACGAATTTTTATCATGTTATCTGTCTGTCCGTCCCGCCGTCCATCTGTCCACGTTTTGTTAACACATCTCCCCCTACATTTATGGACAAATTCAAATGTGATTTTTACAGAATGTTCTTATTCACCTGACCTGGCACATATTGTCATGAGCATATCTCTGAAAGTATAAAAGCTATTTAAAGAAGCCTAAATCTAACTGGCTTCAATTTACTATCAAGCTTTTACGGCGGGGGGGGGGCATGTCTGACATGGCTCTTGTTGTTTTTTTGTTTTAAGGGGAAATCTAAACACAGCTATGTATGTAAATCAATTTTAGATAACAAGAAAAACATTAAGCCTACAGAGACCTTCAAACCATCTTCAAACGATGGCGGTTTTTTCACACATACACCCCACACATACGAAAAACAATTGGGAAAAAATTGTGTAAAATGGAGAATTTTCTTGCAATTTCTTCATTTTCCAAAATGTTTCCTACCTAGAAAGTTGAAAAATCTAAAAATTTCATAAACTATAAATCGTCGTCTTCAACTACTCTAAATTCAGACCTGTCTAAAACATTTCCGTCTGGTATTGCATTGAACTTGATTCGATATACGTTAAAGTAACCTCATAATATTCATTACAGGCTTATATGATAAACCTCATGTCCCTTTATCTACTATATAATATTTGCTTGATAAATTAAAACACGACGTCAAAGAGATAATTCCTTTGAAGTGTTGAAGGATAATCCTTCTTTATCAATACCGAGGGTGTTGTCGATGCTCAACGTAGAGAGATCTTCTCCTGGTAAAATTTGTTTTCAAATTCATACTTTTTTCATCAAATGACAAATCATAAGTATACAGTTAAGCTTGTATTAACCCATTACCAGAAGTAAAAATTTCAGACTGGTTCAAATTCAAAAGAGTTGCAGACGATAATTTGAAGTTGATGAAATTTTGTTTGTTACAAGCAATTTCTTCATTTTACACAATCTTTTCACCGTTGTTTTTCTTGAGAGGCGTCCAAAAGCGTCACTGTGTGGGTCAAACAACCACTCATTGGACAGCCACATTGTGGTCGTTAGTCCAAATTGAAAGAAAGTGCAGACGGTAATTTAAAGTTTACAAGATATTAGAGTTTTCGACTTTCTTGGTAGAAAATGTTGAGTACAATGAACGAATTGATTGTTACAAGCAATTAATTCATTTCATACTATGTTTATCTCAACTGTTTATCTTGAGGAGCGTCAAAAAGCGTCTTTTTTTGGGGGGGGGGGGTAGTTTAGAATATTTATGACATATATACTAGTATTAGGGATCGGTTCGACTAGATATGTATTTTGCATGATTCTCACTTATTCCTAGGCTGATGGAACCCTTTAGAATAGTTTCATTGAGACGATTCTATTTAGATCCACCATTATAGGGTTTAGTTTTGATAAAGGCCTGATTATGAAAATCCTTTAAAGAAATTCTGATGCCGATAGGTTGGTAAAGCGGTTGTTTAATTTGAGTTGATCGCTTAAAGGGCAAATCCATAGGGGTAACATAATTCAAATTTTTAAAATTCCATTAATAAACATATGCATTGATACTCATTGATTTTTCTTGAGATTGTTTCAAAAACACTTTATTGGAGTTTTTATTTTTACCTTTTCATTTTGACGGCATCGCTTATGTCCCTTACCTATTGGATACATATGCTTAACTCCCCTGAATTGTGACGTCATAGTAGAAGTTTATTAAAAATGGACGTAGAGTATGACAGCGATTTGAGCAATATTCCCGAAGAAGGAATGGATATTTCTGGTACTTTAAGGCCATATGTGTACGAACCAGTTTGAAGGGCAATTGCTACGGAAACGAAGGATAGTGATGATTATATTCTTCGTCCTCTTTTTGCCCCGATTTTGACGATAATGTTCCTGAGGTGTCAACATGGTGAGTGATCAATATTTGCGGCGAATATTGCCCTTTATAAACATTAGAATCGTAACTAATTTAATTTACTCCCTTTTTGAACGTTTGAATGTGACTTGAACAACGAATTTAAATGAAGATCCCAATGAAGTGACGTTTGCGAGTGAATCCCCTTTTGAATTATCCCTGGACTATTAACACTGTAACAAAAACTCCTCTGAATTTTCTTCTACCAAAAATTTACGATCAAACATCTCGTTTGTAAAATTAAAGACGAGAGTAAGAAATTATGTGCATGACATTCCCAGTCTTATTGTCAAAATAGTGCATTAGATGATTATCTGGCTGTCATAAGAAACTTTCAGTCTGTAGCTATCTACTAGGTGCAAAGTGAAGTCTGATCGGACAGGATTATATGCAAATGTCTAACACTGGCTCAAATGGTTTTGGTTGCTTGAATCAGTACTACATTGTCCAATGTTTGAAAACAGTTCTTGGTATATGGTTTGCAATTGTGCCCCCATCAGAAAAGTTACAGTAACGTTTGTTTACTCTCTGTAAATATGGACAGTAAATCATTCTCAAATATGAAAATTATAATAAATAATTCAATTTCACAGGTGCCAGTGCAAGATTTGTGTGAATATGCCAACTGTGACAGAATCCAAGTGCTGCAAGACAACAAACAGTATAGATGGGAAGGATGAAGCAGGATTGACACGCATAACAGATCACACTGCATTCCGGGTGAATTGTCATAACATTCATGTATTGGGAGTTACCTACTATGACCATTCGTTACAGACAGGCCCACTTGAGGAAAACCAAAGAATTCATGAGTAAGTAAAATATTGTTTTGTTATAGTGCTAAATTTTTTTTCATAAATGACCTACATTGCTTATAACCCTTTCCTGTTTTCTAAAAAATTAGACCCGTCCAATTTCAAAGGACTTGCAGACGAAAATTCAAAGTGGATTCTAGCTGAAAGTAAGCATTCAGTGGGATTTGAAATATTGTGGAAAAAAGAAGAAATTGCTTGATATAATGTTTCTTATTCATAGATTTACAGGGATGTAAAATCAGGGATTGAACAGAAAAGGGTTAAGGCAAGGAAACTTACCCCATTACCAAACAATCCAATGTTCTGACATACTGAAGCAATGTAGTTTGCAAAAAAAAGTGGGAAAAGGAGTAATTGCTTGTAACATGCAATTTGTCCTTATACAAAGTTTACTACCCCATTCAACACTTAAACTCTTAAAATTCAGTGATTTACCAATTGTCAGCTGTCAGAGAATTTTTTTTACGATCAATTCATTCATTTAGACCAAAAGTGAACTTTGGACTGCGTTTTTGGACATCTTTTAGGCATTTTTCTTTGTTTGTGGACCTTGACATTGTAACTGCAGCTAATTCAGTCTGTAGTTACAATTTAGATCACCAACCAACCATCTTGGAAACACTGTAGAAAAAGAAGAAAATGCTTGTTACTTGATTCTGTCGTATGCAAGACAAAGCCTGTAAAGATCATCAACTTTATATTGTCATCTGCTACTTTTTGAATTTGGACCATTCCCAACTCTGTTGTCTATCATTAAGTTTAACATCACCAAAAATTTTTGGTTTAAAAGCTAAGATCTCTTTACATTTTTTATTCTAGGCTACACAGACACCTGGCCTCCAGACGATTGCGAAAGGAGCGAGGAAAGTGATTCCTTCACATGTGGTGACTGCTATCAGAGACATCATTCCCTCTGTGGACTATTGAAAGAAAGAAATTCTGGTTATCAACCTTTCAATTCTTTAAATCCATTATAAACCATTTTATGATACACCTCAAGAAATGGCTTTGATTAAAATTGTTGAAAATTTGGAAATTTCTTATTGCAACCAATTTCTTCATTTCCCACAATGTTTTCTGCCAAGGAGATATTTTCTGTCATGTTAACAAAAAATTAAGATTAACTCATACATGACATAAATAAAAAATGACCTTTTCCAGTATCATCTTAGCTTATTTCCTAAGTCATAGTAAGTTGCAATAGAATAATAAGGACTTTAACAAGGAGTTATACAGTCCTTGGAATAAACATAGATCACGGGTGAAAATCAAGGGTGCCATATACATCACTAGTTTGTCTAACATGAAAGGATGGGATATGCATATATTATGTAATCATTTCCTGTATTGTTTAAAACACTAATTAAGACATGACCATGGCCTAAGTTTACACTTTACCAAGCAATCAGTAGCTTGTCTTTCCGCTAGTGACTATTGTGATCTTTGAAAAAAAATTGAACTTAATGATAGCCACTATTTTCTGTTCAATTATCTGTACCTCCTTTTAACTCATTTCAACTAAATCCTCTATTTTTACTCACAGTAGGAGAAAGTTGTGACAAATATTGGGGGGAAATGAGAAATTGCTTGTGACTAGCAATAGCAAATTTTTGAAGCCTATTTACGATAATTATTCAATTTTGGCACAAATTAAGTTGTCATCTGCAACCTCTTTCAATAAAAAAAAAACACTTTTTTTTTTAATTTGATCTTAAAATTTTTTGCCCAGTAATAACTCATTCATACGCAATCCTGTCCGTCTAAGCCCAACTTTAAAAAAAAATTCAAAAAAAGATTGTGGAAAATGAAGAAATCGCTTGGTACAAGCAATTTCTTCATTATCCACAATGTTTTCTACAAAGGCAAGCAAACGAAAAATCAGGAGCATTAGTTGATACCTTAAGATCTATTGTACTGGAGAAATATTGAAGGATCCTAATGGAATCTCTAGCCTGGAATTGCTGGGGTCCCTTCCAATTTTAAGGGATCCTGGAACACTGTTAGTGTCGACCCCTTAATGTGTCTAAATGGATTTTTTGGTAATAAAAAAAAGGAAATACCTTCTAACAACCATGTAAAAGGAACATTTTGAAAATTTGTTGGAATTCTAGATAAACAGTATGTTTATGAGGGAAATATGTTCATATCAATAATAAACACAGGTCTAAGTAGTTGCTAATACGTCCCTCACACCTTTGCGTACCGACCCGCGTAAGCGTGGCGTATCACGATAAGAAAGGAACGCCGTGACAACGTAGCAGGAACGCGAGTTTACGTAGCGCATACGCCTCGATACGTAGCATGATCTCCTCGTATGCCGAGGGTCGACGTATTTTTAAGTGTGCACATAAAAATACGTAGCACGTACGTGACAGCTCTGATACGCCGCGCTTACGTAGTGTATACGCTGTAGAAACGAAAATAACGTAGCAGTTACGTAGCAGGAACGTAGCTCTTACGCCTTGTACGTGGCACGAACGAAAAGCTAATCATGCCGCGTAACCACGGCGTAAGCCCGCGTATGCGTGGCGTATTTGCGGCGTATGTGCGACGTTAACCGCGTTGTCACAACGTTTTCTCGTGTTCATGCTACGTACGTGTTACGTATGTTTCGTTTCTATTTCGTTGCAGCTGCGTTGGTGTTGCGTTGTCGGAGTTTCTATGGCGTTCAAAGAATTTGTGTCTGAATAGCGCCATAGTACCAGTATCCTTGGTCTGCTCTCATTATTTCCAAAGTCATGGACCAAGAAGATTATGATATTGCTGTTGTCGGACTTGCCTGGACATTTTGCTTACAAAAACAAACTGAAACAGCTATTAGGTGGCATCTTCGGCTGCTTTCTGATGAATGACTACAACGACGTGAAATAAACAGTTTTATACCCCAAAGTAAACAGTAAACGTCGTGATTACGCAGCAGCAACGCCGCGCGAACGAATGGAACGCCGTGCTTACGTAGCGGTTACGCCGCGACAACGCCTTATACGCCACGCTTACGCCTCAGAACGTGGTACTTACGCCGCTGGATCTCCATACAAACACGGGAACGCAGCAGGAACGCCGCGGAAACGCCGCAGGAACGTAGTACATACGCCATACCATTGAGATCGAACAAAATACGCCTTGGTCATCGGCGTTTGATCCACGTAAAACATTTTTGGCCCAAACGCCGCAGATACGCAAAGATGTGAGAGCAGCATAACAGCAATTAAATTCAAAGCACCTCTAAATTTGGACTAGTCTAAAATTATGTCATTTTGGAATGGGATCAATGAAAAATGAGAGTATGACTAGAGGAGAAAATGGTGAGAATAAGGGGAAATGACTTATAATTATAAATTTCTCATTTTGCCACACAGTTTTCGTGAATATGTCAAAATTGACCAATGGCTGGCCCGCCCTTTACTTCATAGTCTCCGCTCATGAACTCCAACAGGAAGTTCCGCTTTGATTTTTAACAGCGTTTTTTTGCAAAATTTATGCCAAGTAGCATGTAACAAAAAAGTAAAATGTTTGGTTGATGACCTAAACGTGGTAACTACAGCTTGAAAAGGCTGTAGTTACAATGTTTAAGCCGCCAAATCAAAAATAATAAAAAATAAAGGTAAACAAAAATGGCAACCAATGTCGGAGTTGATAAGCTCAGATCAGGGCTGAATGAATTATTTGATAGGTCGGTATACTCCTCTATTTAAAGTCTCGTTTGGTCAATATATTGGAAGGATGATCCGAGATGAACAAAATGGGAACCCTTTCAGTTCTGCTGTCTCACGAAAAATCGGTCCATAATGTGATTCGTTTATTGTTTTATATAATCCCAACCCCCACAATATATGGCCGAGATATCAATTTGTTCACCAAATTGATCTAACCGCTGTTGCAGCTTCTTCCTCGAAATTGCCCTAGCTGATGGTCGGCATGTCGGTTCTTCTTCCCGTCGGTTCTCCGAGATCAAGATTGTTGGCACGGCGTCAGGTTTCAATCGGAGTCGAAAGTTCTTAAAAACAACGTCATTTGCTAGTTTCGGGCTGATCAAAAACTTGAAATTAAAGTGTCTCACACAAAGCTTTGCATGACTCGGTGGCTCAAAATTTGTCACTGCTGTCCGCTATGAATTCACAACTTTTTTCTTTTAAAATCAATCGGAAACGTAAAAATGCTGATCCTCTGAGTCCCCGATTCAACATTACAACCGTAAGCGGCACAGATCGTCATTATTCTCCTTTGAAATCGATTTTTACGTATTATCGCCTGTATTTAGTAGAGCAACCATTGGACATGTAAAACAGATAGCTTCTACTATGACGTCACAAATGCAGGGGAGATAAGCGGTTTGGGGAATGTACAGGGGAAGTAAGCGATGCGCTGTTTTGGGGCAGTATCAAATCTTGACATTTCGAATTGGTTTTTGTACATGTGCACGGTCTGCAAACGCGAAAATATTGTTTGTGTGTTAAATTAACACCATATACTTGAAAAATAATGAATGAAAAGACAATATAAAAATTTCTTTGAAATTGACCTTTAAGCAAGATTGTCTGTGCACAATAATCTGTCGAATATAATAATAACAACAACTAATATTTGAATTAATCTAAGTCATAGACTACTGAAGGAAAAGGAACAGTTGATTAATAACCATACCTTAAAACAAAATGTCTACGAAATATGTTTTTATTCTCTGAACTCGTGTTATCGTATCTGAGGTATTGACCATTTCTTAACTTATTGTTTGAAATGTCTTTTCTTTTGACAGGGACCATTTTGTATGGGTATGAACATGCTTTAAGGAGACCTTATGCGCGAAAAGGGACCATTTGGGAAATGTGAAAAGAATCGACCCTGGTTAGACCTAGCAGATTCTCGCAGTTCCCGGATAGCCTCTCTTTGCGTCTATAAATCACTGACTATTATTTGTCCTTATTTGTGCTATACCTCTCTTACTTACACAATATCAGACGACAAAATTTTAGACTGGTCTTTATTCAGAGAAATTTCTACTTGTATGGAAAACTTGGTTGATAATGAAGAAATTTCTTGTAACAAGCAATTTCTTCGTTTTCCAACATATTTTCCCAATAACGTTTCTTAAAGGTCGTAAAAAGCGTTGAGATGGAATTAGTTGAAGAAAGGAAGTGGCAGTTAACCCAAAACGATTTCGTCCAAACTTTTGTAAAACTAAGTTGTTGAGTGATGTAACAGTAAAATTACTAAAGAAAAAAATGACTTTTTATGTTATATATCAACCTACTTTCTTTCACTTCTGGATAATTATAATAATTAATTGGTAATTGTATATGTAAATATATCACTCAAAATTTGCTAAGGTTCACTTTTTCTAGTTAAATAATTTTTTGTCGGGGAAATTACACCAGTATTTTTGTGTTTCCCAGAACTTTCGTGGGTATGGTGCTGAGGTTTTGTTGAAGATCGAATGTTTCGGTGTTATTTTGAGAGTAAGGCTTACACGGAGGTACGTAATAGTAAAACACCAACATTTACGGTGCTAATATGAAAATAAAGAAATCGAGTATTTCCCAAAATTTTGAAGTTTTGTGCACTTTGATAGCGTGTGTGATGTCCCTGTGTTTCAATTACAGCATGACAGCGCCTACACATACAGCTGATAAGTCTCCTGATCTTATATTGGGGATTTTGGTCCCATTCTTCAAGACGAGCCTGTCTGTGCTTGTATACAGATGCTGGTTGTACGGGGCGTGCTGTCTGTAACATATCACCAGCATGTTCTATTGGATTAAGGTTCGCCGATCTAGCTGGCCATTTCATACGGACGATTGTGGCTTGTTCGAGATATTGATATGTGATGCGGGCTGTATGTGAATGCGCATTGTCATCCATCAGAATGAAATTTCCCCAACAGCACCTGCACATGGGCGGGCGTTTACATCCAAGGTCTCGTTTACGTGCCTTAGAGCCGTCAATGTGACGTTTTCCATGACGTGGAGGTACGTTTTTCCCCTTAGATTTTATTTCCGCCCAACCAATGACTGAGCCTAAACCAAACCGACCATGTTCTGCCACACAGACTGGATCAAAACGCTCATTTGGCTTTCTCCATACCCTAGTACGTCTGTCGGTAAAGTCAACAAAACCTGGACTCGTTTATTTACAGGACTGGAGCCCAGTCATTTTTGGTCCAAGTGCCATCACCCCCTGCCCATGCTAAACGCATTTGCACGTGATATCGGGTCAGTGGGATTGCAGATCGTTTTGACATCCGGTCAGCGTAATGCAACCAATTTCTGATAGATTGGGTAGCTACATAACCTTGTTGCGTTGTCAATTTGGTGACGGCGTGCTTTAACCACCAGAAATCGATCTTGAACCCCATTGGTTGAGCTTTCTCGGCCCGAGCATGCAAATGCCTAACATTTCCGGTTGTAATAAACCGATTCCACGTTCTGGAAGCAAAACTTAGCACACACTTAGGACATTAGCAACATCCCTGAATAAAACATCCCAATGCCCCATAGTCATCTCATCTTGACTAAGATTGAGAATTAAACGCCTATCCGCCATATTGAAATGAAAATCAATCCAAAATTTTTTGATAACTTTGTCAATAGTTCGCTAAATGTACTAACGCACGCGAAGATACAAGGTAAAATGAAACGCGTTAAAGAGGGTATGACCTTGTGCGTAGTATACATGCTGAATCGACATCTTCATCTACAGAGTCATCAAATCCGAATATTAATCAATCTTTATAAAATAATCTTTTTGAGGTCGATGTTTTTAGCTTTGAATCAATCAACGAAAATGTGATCCTTAGCAAATTTGAGAAGTATAACACATGTATATGTATAAAGCCGCACTTTCTCTCATGGCCTATGCATAAAAGTAAAGCTATGGTGTATATATACAAATAAAAGTTACGTCGAACATTCACTAGCAGAAGAATTTCAAAACAGCTACTTATGATCTGGTTGTCTTTTTTCAATCAAGGAGAAGTTGCATGAACTTTATCTGACATATGCGGATTATATAATTTTTCTTGGAAAAATGTGGTCTCCAGATTCTAATTGTTGACAGCTTTTCTATTTTTTTTTCTTATTATTATTCTTCATCTTCTTCAACGCACTTGGTATGACATGAAAGCAAAGTGTTGATGTGGACATTTCGTCTAACCACATGAAATGATTTATTGTTAACTTCAAAATTTACACGAAGAATTATACGACCAGTGTTACGGGAGTCGTGCTGAAATGCAAATTAATATATTGCACATGTATCGAATTCCCTCATGCATACAGTGAACAATGCATCATTTTTGTTGTGTGAACATAATATAACACGGAGATTAACGGACAATGATAGATTTTAATTCTTTTGAGCGATATACAGTTTCACCATGGAGTTTATTAAAGACGTTCGGGGATTAAACCCATTACAAAAAGACACATTTTTAGACCGGTCCAAACTAAAAGAAGTTGCAGACGACAATCGCATGTGTTGAAAATTATAAGATATTTAAATATTTAGGGAGAAAAGATTATGGAAAAGAAAAACATAGCTCGAAACAAGCAATTTCTTCATTTTCCACAATGTTTTCCAAACCATTTTTTCTTGGGGAGCGTAAAAAGGCGGGAAGTTCGAGATGGATTGAAGTGTAGTTGATTATTCACTTGTATGCTTTACATGTTGATTGGTTTAATCGACTTTACATTTGCATGAGTTGACCAATCGCAACTCTCAATCAAGAAATCGATTGACCAATCAAATAATTCATTTAGACTGGAAGCGAAGTTTGACCTACATTTAACCCTTTTTTGTTCAATCCCTGGTTTTTACGTTCCTGTGATTTTATAATTGAGAAACATTGTAGAAAAAGAAGAAATTGCTTGTAACAAGCATTTTCTTCTTTTTCTACAATGTTTTCTACCCAACTGAACGGTTATTTTTCAAATTAAATTCACCGTAAATTGAATTCTGCAAAACCTTTGAATTTGAATAGGTTTAAAATTCTTGCAAAACTGGAAAGGGTTAAGTCATGACTTTTTGATGGTTAAGCGACTTAAACGCCGTAACTAAAGCTCTTTTTAGCTGTAGTTACGACGTTTAGGTCGCTGATCACCGATCTGCCTCTTGTTTTACGTTCAGCATGAATCATGCTAAGTAACGCCTTTTTATATCTTAGTCAAACTACCCATTAGGAGGTCAATATACGGGGTCGGCTATCCGTCAATTGCCAGATGTCTCAGAAGGAAACAACAGGGAATAAAACTATTTTGATCTTTTACGAAAGAAAAATCTATCTGACGGATCGATGGCAATGTAAACAAAGCTGCAACAGGAAGTTCCACTTCGATATTAAAAGGTATTATTTTGAAAAATCATAGCCAGTAGCATATATAACAATAGGTAAAATGGTTGGTTAACAACCTAAACCTCCTAACTTCAGCTTGAATGACCTTTAACCCTTTCCTGTTCAAACCCTGATTTTTACGTCCCTATAATTTCATACCTTAGAAAACATTGTAGAAAAAGAAGAAATTGCTTGTAACAAGCAATTTCTTCTTTTACCACAATATTTTCTACTCTACTAGATGGTTATGTTTAAAATTATATCTTCTTTAAATTTTCTATCTGAAAAATCTTTAAATTTTGACAGGTCTAAAATTTTGCAAAACAGGAAAGGGTTAAGTTACGACGTCTGAGTGGCCGAACCAACAAAAACGCTTCACACAAATGCGGCCAATGTCGGGGTTCACAGTTCACTTCCTGTCTCAGTGATTGGTTGATTGCTTCTTTGATTGATAGCTGTGATTGGTCAGTGTGCGTAGCCAACCATCCGTCACGTTCCTGAAGTCTCAGAAGAAAACAAAAATGAATAAAGCTATTTTTGGTCTTCAACCAAAGATAGATCTTAAGTCAGATACATAACATACCTGTCGTATATCATACATGGCGTTCTGGTAATCAAAATCGCTTTCATTTTTGAGGAGGCGACCCGTCACGTAGAAAAGGACATCCTGCGTGATACGTAAAATAACCACCTTGATCAGACTGCACGATCAGCATAGGCTAGCCAGAGGTAGAAACTTTTGGCTTTTTATAGATTTTCTGAATGTTGAATTCGCGTTATAGATCTCGTAGTTGTCGTCCAAAAAGTTCTTATCTACAGCTCGATTCAAGTTGTAGTTACGAGGTTTTAGAACGACAACGACGGTATGTTCATTTTTGAAAATGTTATCTCTGTTTGCGTTCTACTGGGTCAAATGACCAATCATGGCTTCAATTAAATAACCAGTCGACCAATCAAATCGTTCATTTAGACAAGAAATGAGTTTAACTCAACATTGGCCACCATTTTGTTAACCTTTTTTGTTGGTTTGGCGACTTAAAGGTCGTAACT
Source organism: Fragum fragum (assembly GCA_946902895.1). Classification (NCBI taxonomy): domain Eukaryota; kingdom Metazoa; phylum Mollusca; class Bivalvia; order Cardiida; family Cardiidae; genus Fragum; species Fragum fragum. The sequence goes on from OX336369.1 coordinate 5,989,086, forward strand.
ACAGCTTGTTAAAGCTGTAAATACGACGTTAAGGTCGCCAACCAATTATTCTTCCTTTTTGTTACATGCTACTTGACACTGAATTAGCAAAATAGCGCCGTTTAAAATCATAGCGGACCTTCCTGCCGGAGTCAACGGGCGGGGCCACTATAGTAAGTGGGCGGGGCCAGCGATTGTTCTGCATTTAAATTGAAGCCATAGCCTAGGGGGGAGGGGTATCGCTTGCCGACAAAAACTGATAACAATTGTTTCTCATTTTGTCTATATTTATTTTATCCTTTGAATTGAAATCGTTTGCAAGAAGACCGTGTATTGTGTCGGATTTGATGGATCTCTGACCACGCCTACTGACATCCGCAATGGAAATTCAGTTTCGATATTCGACGGCGTTATATTGCATATTATATGGTCAGTGTAATGTTACAAAAAGTAGAATGGTTTGGTTGGCGACCTAAACGTAGTACCTACATCTTGAAAAAGCTGTGATTACGACATTTAAGTCGCCAAAACAGCAAAATGATTCACATAAATGTCAGCTTATGTTCGATTCCATAGTTCACTTCCGGTACAAAAGAAAGATTTGATCGGTCGATTGATTTCTTGATTGGCATCACGACACGCCATTTGATTTAACCGTGGGAATATGTACAGTTTATTCACAATAGAGTGGCACTATTCTATACTAACCCTTTTCCAGTTTTTCAAAATTTTAGACTGGTCCAAATTCAAAAAGGTTGCAGACAAAAAATAGAAATTGGATGCAATTTGAAGTGAAACCATCCTATGTCGTAGAAAATATTGTGGGGAAAGGAGAAATTGCTTGTGACAAGCAATTTCTCCTTTTTCCACAAGATTTTTCAAATATAAAATCACAGTGGCGTAAAATCACGGGTTTGAACAGGAAAGGGTTAATATGGTCTTTAGCTAATCGTTTGATCTTTATATTTCTGGCCAGGTTATTATATGAAACAGAAATAAAGGGGCATTTGAGTACCATGTCAGAGATTTCAATCCTTTTCATGCTGAAATCTGGATATTCCTGTATTGGCAGGAAATATGGACAATGATCAGACTGCACATATGTACAGCCGATCTTAATAACAACACAACCTGTTTGTCCCTTTCAAGTAAGAGTTGGTTAAAAATTAGTTTATAGAAGAAATATTGACCCATACCCAGTGCTCTCAGGCCTTTAATCCTTTCACGACCAATTCCTGCTTTTTCCCGCCCACAATATTTTATACTTGAGAATACATAGTAGGGGAAAGGGAAATTGTTTGTTACTAATAATTTCTCCTTTCTCGCAACATTTTCTACTCTTAGTAAAATATTGAATACTTTAAATTGTCATCTGCAATCTCTTTCTAATTGGACAAGTCTAGAATTTAGTTAAATAAGAAAGGGTTATCGGTGTTCGGTGCTCCAACCGCCGCGATATGATTGAAATACTGTTAAAGGTGTCGTTAAACCCCGTTCATTCAATCAATTTATCGTCGTTGTCGTTCTAAAACGTCGTAACTGCAGCTTGAATCAAGCTGCAGTTACGGCGTTTTAGAACGACATCGACGATATACTGTAACGATCAATTGCGTTACAATATGGATTCACGTATTGTATTGCGCTGGTATATTGTTTATTTTGTTCAACCTTATTCTCAATTTACATTGTTACATCATGTGTTCTTCAGATAGAACTACTTGTTATTTTGATATTTTGATATTTTGCTGTAAAAAGAAATGTTAAATACTTATTGATACGATAACAGTGACACACTCAAGGCAGAGGTTTCATACACCTGTGTACGCAATATCTGAGTTTCTGAGTAAACCCGTTCCCACACAATGACGCTTTTTCATGCCACTAAAAAAATAAAAGAAAAAAAAATGTGAAGACATTGTGTAAAATGAAGAAACTGCTTGCACTAATCAATTCCTTCGTTTCCACCTATTTTTTTTTCTCAAAAAAAGTTTATAAAAATCAAACATTCATAAATTATAAATTGTCCGCTACGACTCCTTTCAATTTGGACCAGTTTAAAAATTTGCCGGCTGGTAAAGGATTAATTCAGTCGTGGTAGATAAGGCTTTTCCTTTTGCAGATTAAACTGTTCGCTTGCATGAATAAAATATGGCGGAGAAGTTAACATTAATTATTCACGTGAACTAAGTTAGTTTTGGTTGTAAACTATTATTATATATCGGTAACTGGAAATAATGTTTATAAATGTGGGCAAGGAAACAACGTCAGTAACGAAAGGATAGAGAAACGAGAGAAGAGAGAGACAGATAGACAGACAGATAGATAAAGAGAAAGAGGGGGGAGAAAAGGGAAGGAGAGAGATGAGAAAGAAAATGAAATAGGGAGGGAGGGAGGGGGAGCGAGAAAGAGGTAGAAAAAGAAAGGGAGAGAGAGTAAAAGATAGAGATAGAGAGAGAGAGAGAGAGAGAGAGAGAGAGAGAGAAGAAGAAGAAGAAGAAGATGGGAGAGATAATGAGGGAGCGAATGAGAAAGAGAGACAGACACTCAGACAGAGAAAGAAGGAAAGGGGTGGAGGAGAAAATGGGGGAGCGAATGAGAAAGAAAGAGAGAGAGAGAGAGAGCAGGAGAGAAAGGAAAGAGAGAGAGAGGGTGTACATCTGCGGATTTACTGTCTCACAATCTTAAGCCAGCGTGATTAGAAAGAGAGAAGGGAAAATTAAAATAAGTGATCTATGAAGTTACTCGTACAACAGAATCGATCTAAGACGTTTCAAGTAACATCTTTATCCTTGTCGTGTTGAACATGGAATATTCCGGTTTGGGCAGGAGATATAGACAAAGATCAGACTGCACATAAGTGCAGCCTGGTTTTAGTCTACACCTCCTTTCTATCCATTTCAAACAAGAACTGTATGGAATTAGTTTTCAAATGAAGTAATGGTGATCGAACAACATATAACATCAGTGCTTTCAGCTATTTGATTTTAAAATGTAATTCTTAAAAAACAAACAAACAAAAAACAGCATGACGACGGTTAATTAGTAATAAAGATTGACCAATCCTTATCAGACGACAAAATTTAAGACTGGCGCAAATTGAAAGAAGTTGTAGAGGTTATTTTCAAATTGCATAAAACTTGGAAGAAAGTGCTGTTAAGGACAGAAAACATTGTGAGAAAGGGAGAAATTGCTTGTCTGAATGTCAAGTCTGAAATCCGAGCCGAATGAATAATTTGATAAATCGATTGATTCCTTGATTGACAACCACGATTGGTCAATCAAACATGCCGATATGTCATCAGCTTGATATGGTACTGTAAATGATAAGTACCTCAAGCACCATTGTGGCTACAGTTGGGTGCCGGGACTGTTCTGCAGCACGAAATGATTAGAAGACTGTGGTTCGCTGAATTTACGATTAAGCCCACTGACTCCGCTGGCCACGCCCACTGGCTCTGGTCTTCGATATTTAATGTCGTTTTTTGAAATATTTATGGCCAGTAACATATAACAAATAAGTAAATGGTTTTTTGAATAAGCTGTAGTTACGACGATTAAGTCGCCAAACCGACAAAAACGCTTCACATAAATGTCTGCCAAGGTTGGAGTTCAAAGTTCATTTCCGTTGAAAAATAATGGTTTGATTGGTCAATTGATTCTTTCATTAACGACCGCGACTGGTCAATTACTAACGGTGTCATACAAAAGTGCACCACCTTCACAATCTTGAGTTGGTAGAAGGTGCTAAAACCTAGTCGAAGTCAGTTCTACAGATATTTAAAGCGCTTGTCGAAATAAGAAAAAATAATGATTCAATGCAGGCGTTTCTTTTGATGCTCTGTATACTTTATAATTGATACCCAAAACCCATATTATTACCACTAGATCTATATCTCCATTTTGTCTATTTTCAGTGGAAATTGAAGGTCACGGGCGTGAATCCCGCAAATTATTGAGAAAGCAATACATTATTTATTGTATACGAAAAAAATAGAACTTATGCAACTCCTATAAGATAGTAAAAGGATACAATATTTGCGGAAAGTGACGTTAAAATATGGGAATGACAATCTACAGGGATAATTCTGTGATAAAGTGAAAGAAGCAAGGTCTGGAATGTAATTATAACTCGGACCTGATATTACCTCTTGAACCATGTCCTCTAATCTAAAGCGGACAAAGGTTTATTTCCTGGTGATAGCGTGTTTCGTTACGTGTATAGTGGTTCTCTGCTCTTATAAAGTCGGGCTAACTGAGAGAGTCTACAAGTTCCAGGATACCAGCCTACACTTCCGGATACCCATCCTCACCAGTCACGTGTCATTCAGGAATAAATCACTGTCCAACATCAGATCAATATTAACAGCCGGTAGTCAGAAATACGTCAACGTTACGTTGGACATTATTAAACATATCGACGCAATCAACGGTAGCTCACCTGTTACCAAACCAAGGAATTCGGTCACATTGAATGTTTCATTGGCTCCTCCCACACTAACATACCAAGGTATAAGACACTCCACCATAAAGAAGTTAAATGAATCTTTAAACAATTTTAAAACAGAAAAGTACAGCTTTACTGCCAGTAACGAGTCTTCTACAGATAAAACAAAGATCGACGTTATTAGAAGCACCGCTATTGCTCCAATCAATGTTAACAAGACAACTAACATAACATATGTCGCTCGTAGTGATGTACAAAATAATACAAGTGAAAAATTGAAAACTGACGTTAGACAGTCTAATACCAATGACGTCCAATCATTAAAATACGGCAAATTATCTCATGAGTTTCGCTCACACGATCATTTCAAGTCATACCTGCTGAAATTAGGTCTTCCACACCAAGATATTAGTGAATTCGGGGGAACAGTTCGACCGGATTCGTGTAAAAACTGTTTCAAAAATGATTTTAAATTGATATTAAACTCACCAGATCTGTGTCAAGGTGAAGTGTCCCTTCTTATTATGATTTCATCTACCATCTCAAACCGCGGATCACGTGAAGCCATTAGAACGACGTGGGGAAGGGTTTGTAATAAAAAGAATAGTGGAATCAAGTGCTTATTTCTATTTGGCGTTGTTAAAGACGGAACAAAGAACGATTTATTAGTACAAGAGAGTAAACAGTACCACGATATTATACAACATGACTTTATTGATACATATGCAAATCTCACTTACAAAACCCTAACTGCAATGAAGTGGGTGGAAGAATTCTGTCCTAATGCAGACTTTGTCATGAAAACCGACGACGATATGTTTGTCAACACTGAACTGTTACCCATACTTCTTAAGGCGGCACCAACAGAAGGGTTTGTGGGCGGCGTTTGTTGGGGACCAAGTCCGCCCCATCGACAGAGACAATCCAAGTGGTACGTGTCTTTCCAACAATACTCGCGCTCAACCTTCCCGTCCATGTGTAGCGGGACTGGTTATGTTATGTCCAGCGACATGGTTACTGGCGTCCTTGAACAATCTAAAAACATGCCATTCTTTTATCTAGAGGACGTTTACGTTGCTTTGTGTCTTAAAAAGTTGGGCATAAGACCGGTCTTACTTCAGGGATTTTATCATACGTTTGTAAAGATTGAACCTTGTAACTACAAAAATCGAGTGATAACTTCACATGGGCCGTCTCAGTATGATCTATATTCCATTTGGGAAGGGATTCAAAAATGTGAAAAGGAAGATCAGACACCAGAAAGCCTTTATCTACCACGACCGTATTAACCTATTACTAGACTGCACTAATTTAGACTGGTCCAGATTGAAATAGGTTGCAGACGACAAATTAAATTTTGTGGAATTTTAGATTCTTTAAAACGTTTTGGAAGAAATCATTTTGTAACATGAAGGAATTGATACAATTTCTTCATTTACACAATGTTTTCCAAATGGTTTTTCCTGGTGGACGTCTAAAAGCGTCATTGTGTGGGAATGGGTTAATGTATTAAAAACGTATCAAAGAAATCCACATTAAATACCTAGTATACCAAATCAAATTATTTCAAAACGGAATTCTATATTCAGAAAATCATACAACTCTGTTGAATTGAAGCGCGTTTACTGCAGTGCAATCGGAGAAAGCACAATAACATTTATTAATTTTTAAGTTTATAAACTTTCACTCTTTTTAGCTCATCCGAGCTTACGTAATCACCTTTTGTCCGACATCAGTTCGTCGTGCGCCGTCCGTCAATATTTCTTTAAACGATGTCTCCTCCAAACAACTGAGTCAATTTCAACCAAATTTGACAGCAATGTTTCTCATGTGCCCCCCTTCGAAAATAGCTAAAAGAATTTTAATACAATTTCTCCTCTAAAACAACAGGGCCATTTAAAAAAAAAATCTGAAAGTATTAAGGAAAGGAGAATGTGTTCCCCTCCAGACACTTAAGTCTGGAACCTTGAAATTTGTAATTAAGAAGAATCTGTTTCTGTAATTCTATGAACATCGCTAACATCCTTTTTTTTTGGGGGGGGGGGGGGGGTCCTCATGTATAGAGCCAACATATGAATGAAGTATCGTTAGGTCCATTTATATCATAATCCTAGCCTTAACATTAAATTCAACCGTTAAAAGAAAAAGAGCCTTTATCTCATGTGGGCGCACCAAGCCAACGGCGTTATTAGTTTATTTTTTTCTATAAGGTCGGACCATTGTGGAAAATAAAGAAATTGCTTGTTACAAGCAATTTCTTTATTTTTTTCCACAAAGTTTCGGAAGCTCGTTTGTTGAGGGTGGTGAAAGTGGGAAATCGTGTGGGAATGGACTAACTGTATTCAATGAGTCTAAATATCACCGTCAAGTAAACTGATATATCTTTGACCATATTTCTATGTAAATTATTAGTTAAAATATCAACAAATTATCAAGTTGTACAGTGTACACAAGATCATTTCTATAGACTGGTGTATTGACGACAGTGAGGCGAATGGCGACCATCTGAGCCTTGACCCCGATTAGATTGCACAGACTAACTAGGATCTGGACTTTTTGCAATCAGTGGTTCTTCTGATTACTTTCTTGTTTTGCAAAATTTTGGACCCGTCGAATCTCAAAAATTTTTACAGACAAAATTCAAAGCGGATTTAATTGAAAAATAACCATTCAGTCGGGTAGAAAATGTTGTGGAAAATGAAGAAATTGCTTATTACAAGCAATTTCTTCTTTTTCTACGACGTTTTCTCAATTATAGAAATACAGGAACGTAAAAATCAAGGATTGAATAGGAAATGGCAAATCTAGAATGGTCAGTCTCCCTTACTACAGGTCTCTCTTCGTAACACTAGCTCTTCCATTGACTTTTGCTGAATCCAACCTCTTTTTTTACCCGTAGCCAGACGTAATAAATGTTGACTGGTCAAAATTCAAAGATATTATAGTAAATGAATTTAAGATCAATTTGTGGTAGAAATCACTGTGAATATGAAGAGATTGCATGTGACAAGCACTATTTTTAAAAAAAATATTCAATAATTTCGAAAGCTTATTTCTTGAGGTGCGTGAAAAAATGTGATTGTTTGGGGACGGGTTAGATATTTGTTGCGTGATAGCTGGTATTTCTTTATTTTGCGCTTTCAGTAAAATGGGTTGTGGGGGCAGGGGGGGGGGGGAGGGGCGGACTTGCCATGCTACAAATTAAGTTCTTCAAAGTACGATACCTCATTACAGCACCGAACACTCCACGAACTTATGTTCGACCTAGACAATATTAACTCATACCTACACAATCCCTCCGTTTATATGTCCCTTAAGAAAGGAGCTCTGGAAAACATTGTGGATAATGGAGAAATTGCTTGAATAAAGCAATTTCTTCATTATCCACAATGTTTTTATGCCAAATTGCAAAGATATACAAAATTCCATCAACTTTATATTGTTGTCTGCAACTCCTTTAAATTTCGACCAGTCTAAAATTGTGTTGTGTGGTACTTGTTTAAACAGATTACATTGATTCGTTCATTCATTGTTTTTGTTAATATTATAGAATAAAGAATAGATTAGAGATCTTGTCGTTATTCTGTATTCAAAATGCAAATAGCCACATATAGACAACCTTTCGGGATTACATAGCTCTATCTAAACGAATTCACTGAATTTGGCCCATACACCTATATATCTTTTAAACCATACCACACTTCCCGCTTTTTGACGCCCCTCAAGAAAAAAAAACTTTGGAAAATATTATAGGAAAAGAAGAAATCGCTTGAAACAGTAAATTTCTTAATAATCTGAAATGTTTATCCCCTAAAAGACAATGAAAAAATTCATCAACTAAAATAGTCGTCTGCTTCTTCCTTTAATCTGGACAAGTCTGAAATGTTGTTGTCTAGTAATGGGTTTAAAATTCAAAGGACTGGTATCTCCGGTAGTCGTTTGATAAGCCTCAAGCTGAGTATGACATATCATCAGTAGGCGACTAAAATATCGCAAATACAGCTTTAATCAAGGATGCATGATAAATATACGAAAGAGGAGATATTAGAGACATGCAATGTTTAACAGTATTCCGACAGAAAATTCGAACTCGATATTAAACGGTGTTATATTGCAACATTGATAGCCAGGAACATGTGACAAAAAGCAGAGTGTTGTTTTGCTACCTAAATGTCGTAACTGCAGTTTTAACAAGCTGTGGGTACGATATTTAAGTCGCCAAACCAACAAAAATACTTCACATACATATCGGCCATGATCGAAGTTCAAAGTTCACTTCCGGTCTGAATAGATTGACAAATCGATTGGTTCCTTGACTGATAGCCACGATCCCTTAATTATCTCAGAGACACGAGGGCTTAAAATACTTTGTCAAAATCATTTTGACATTGAACCATAACACAGAGCTAATCATTAGCTTACATAATGATGCCGTAGTGACGCTTTGGAAGCCAATCCGTATTCACAGGCTAGTGTCACATTTAGTTTTTTAGTTTGCGATAGTCTGTTTCTATAGCGATTTATCACGCTATTATCTACGATGTATATTAATCGATTTGAAAAAAGATCTGTACCAATACGACGCTGCTTGCAATAATAGAGAGGAAACTATTAGCTTAATATGAACGCGTTTACACATCTAGAAGGGAGAAACGCAGAGCAAGGAAAATGCGAAGATGCAAGATGTGAAACGGGATCTTCCGATTCTGAGATCCGAACAGTACACCGGAGTCTGTGTGCGATCACTGTAGTGCGATCACTGTAGTGCGATCACTGTAGTGCGATCACTGTAGTGCGATCACTGTGCGGTCACTTGAACATCAGAGCAAAGAAGGTGAAAGAATGTCTTCTTGTAATCTATGTTACGCTTACACCTCTTAGTTTTCTATGTGACGCTTACACCTCTTAGTTTTCTTGGCCTACTAGTGTTCAATGGATAAAAAAGGTTGTTCCCACACAATCCCCCTTTCTACGCCCCTTAAGAAAATAGTTGATGAAAACAATGTGGAAAATGAAGAAATTGCTCGAAACAAGCAATTTCTTCATTTTCCACATTGTTTTCCACCCAGAGATACATATTTAGAATTTTCAACAATTTGAATTGTCGTCTGCAACTTCTTCGAAGACTGAGGAGAGTCAGCTCAAGTGAGCGAAAAATACCATGGAGATGAAGGCAGAGTTTGTAATATATCTAAATACACAAGAACTACTTTTTATGGCGTAGGCATTTAACGGATTTAGTCGTTAAACCTCCAGTGACAGTTTGCACTCATTGAACTTTGAGACGACCCAAAATTTTGTCTGTTAACTTAAGCTATCAAAGCTGACGCTTTGCTAGCTAAAAACAATACAAGTTTATTTAATCTATTCATCATCTCCGCTTATTGATGTCCTTCAAGAAAATAGAATTGGAAAACATTGTGGAGAATGAAGTTGCCTGTCTGGCCTATTTCAAGCAATTTCTTCATTTCCCATATTTTCTTCCCCATGAAAAGGACAAAATATTTTAAAATTTTATCTATTGTCTGTCGTGTCGACTCCTTTTGAATTTCGAACAGTCTTCACCCACTCCAGGTTATAGGAAAACAAGGCTTTTTACAAGCAATTTCTTCATTTTCAACCTTGTTTTCTATCCAAAAGGACCGAGTGACTCAAAATTTTCTCAACTTTAAACTGTCGTCTGCAACTTCTTTGAATTTGGACCAGTCTAAAATTTTGCCGTTTGGGAATGGGTTAATGATCTGGTAGTCCACCGACGTTTTGCTCATTTTCTAGTTGAAGAAAATAAACGAAACTTCGTGAGGGTAGTCATTGAACCAGATATTGGCTGAACGTCCATTGTTTTATTGCAGACGATCTATAATCCAAGGATATTCCCAAAGGCGTTGTCGTGACAACTCAGTAGCCAAGAACAATTTCCTGGGAGACAAAACCTTCATTAGACCTAATTACAACATGATATTCGGTCCTGTTCCAACCCTTAGCTTCATACTGTTTTAACCCATTTCCACACTGTGACGCATTTTGACGTCCCAAAGGAAAAACAGCATTGGAAAAAACAATTGCAACAAGCAATTTCTTCATTTCCACTATGTTTCATACCTCGAAAGTGGAAAAAATCTAGAACTTTAAATTTTCGACCGCAACGCCCTTGAATTTGGACCAGTCTGAAATTTCGCTTTGTGGTAATGGATTAATCAATATCCGACCTTCCTTCAGATACCATCTCTATCTAGCGACCGTTGGTATCTAGCGACCACCAAATATTTTACGAGAACGTGTTGACTAACCCTCAACTCTATCCATTGTTTTCACGTCTCTGTAATTTTTTTACTTAAGAAAATATTGTGAAAAAAAAAAAAAAAAAAAAAAAGAAAACAAATTGATTGTAACAAACACTTTTTCACATATTTTCTGGCCTGTAGTTCCTTCTTTATTCCTTTGTAAAATCATAGATCGCCCTGAAAGGGGATAATTTTCAGAATACGGTAATTCATTGAAGTATTTTGGTAGATGGTCAAAAGCTGATGATATGGACGAAAAATCAAAGCTCTAGTAATTATGGTTTTCGAGAAAAAGACTTTAAAAGATTTCCTTCTTTATTCGTCTGTAAAATCAGGGATGGCACAAAAAAGGGCTAATTTTAGAATACGGTAATTCTTTGAAGCGTTTTGTAGGGAGTCAAAAGCTGATGATACATATAAAAGCTCTAGGCCTAATCGTTTGGGAGAAGAAGACTTTAAAAGATTTCCTTCTTTATTCCTTTGTAAAATTAGGGATCGCACAGAAAAGGGCTTATTTTCAGAATACGGTAAGTCTTTGAAGAATTTTGGTAGATGATCGTGAGTTGATATTATGTACCAAATACAAAAGCTCTGGGACTTATGGTTTTGGAGAAGATTTTCAAATATTTCTTTCCTTATTCCTTTGAAAAATCAGGGATCCCACAGAAAAGGGCTAATTTTCCAGATACGATAGTTCTTTGAAGTATTTTGGTAGAGGGTCAATAGGTGATATTATGTACCGAATATAAAAGCTCTAGGCCTAATGGTTTAGGAGAAGTTTTTCAAAAATTTCTTTCTTTATTCCTTTCTAAAATAATGGATTACACAGAAAAGGTTTAATTTTCAGAATATGGTAATGCTTTGAAGTTTTTTAGTAGAGGGTCAATGGATGATCATACATACCAAATATCAAAGCTTTAGGCCTTATTTTTTGTGAGAAGAAGACTTTATAAGATTTCCTTCTATATTCTTTTGTAAAATCACAGATCGCACAGAACAGGGCTAATTTTCAGAAAACAATAATTCTTTGAAGTTTTTCAGTAGAGGGTCAATGGAGGATGATACATACCAAATATAAAAGCTCAAGGCCTGAACGTTAAGGAGCGGAAGATTTTCAAAAATCTCCTTTTTTATTCCTTTGTAAAATCAGAGATGCCACGGAAAAGGGCTAATTTTCAAATACGGTAATTCTTTGAAGTACTTTGGTAGAGGGTCAATAGGTGACGATAAGTACTAAATATCAAAGCTCTAGGCCTTATGGTTTGTGAGAAGAAGTTTTTCAAAGATTTCCTACTTAATTCCTTTGTTAAATCAGGGATCGCACTGAAAGGGGCTAATGTTCAGAATACGGTAATTCATTGAAGTATTTTGGTAGATGGTCAATAGCTGGTGATATGTACAAAACATCTAAGTTCTTGTAATTTTGGTTTTCGAGAAAAAGACTTTAAAAGATTTCCTTCTTTATTTGTTTGTAAAATCAGGGACGGCACAGAAAAGGGCTATTTTTCAGAATACGATAATTCTTTGAAGTTTTTTAGTAGAGGGTCAATTGATGATCATAATCACAGATCGCACAGAAAAGGGCTTATTTTCAGAATACAGTAATTCTTTGAAGTTTTTCAGTAGAGGGTCAATGAGGAATGATACATAACAAATATAAAAGCTCTTGGCCTAATCCTTTGGGAGAGGAAGATTTTCAAAGATTTCCTTCTTTATTCCTTCGTAAAATCAGGGATACCACAGAAAAGGGCTAATTTTCAGAATACGGTAATTCTTTGAAGTACTTTGGTAGAGGGTCAATAGGTAATAATTATTACCAAATATAAAAGCTCTAGGCCTAATCGTTTGGGAGAAGAAATTTTCAAATTTTCATTCTTTATTCCTTTGTAAAATCAGGGATCGCACAGAAAAAGGCTAATGTTCAGAGTATGGTAATTCTTTGAAGTATTTTGGTAGAGGGTCAATAGGTGATCTTACATACCAAATATAAAAGCTCCAGGCCTTATGGTTTTGAAGAAAAAACTTTAAAAGATTTTTTAGGTGAGCTAAAAAGTGGTCTTACAAGATATATTCAAGAATCACTAAGTATTTGGTGTCCATATTTTAGATACATGCACTTAAGCATCTGTATTGCGCCAATGGCCTGAATGTACTGATTAACCCATTACCCCAAGACAAAATTCTAAACTGGTCCAAAGCTAAAGGATTTGCAGACGAAAATTTTAAGTTTATCTAATTTTTTTTTCAACTTTCTGGGTAGGAAAGATTGTGGAAAATGAAGGATTGCTTGTTACAAGCAATTTCTTCATTTTACACAATGTTTTTCTGATTGTTTATTTTGAGGGGCATCAAAGAGCGCCATTGTGTGGGAATGGGTTGAGCAAAAGTAATCCTGTTTTCAGGAATTCATTATACACCGAAATAATTTTGCAAAATCTGGAAAATAAATCTGGTCACTGAAATCTTTGAAATAGTTCTAGAGAATCATTTCAACGAAACTTTTGTTTTATAAAAATTCAAGCCAAATTATGTAAAATTAATGTCCTAAGTCAGATGAAAGGAATTAACAAAATTTTCGCTTTACACAGATACATGTATTTGCCTCAACCCCCTAAAAAGCATGCTTTTCACCTGATTAAATCTTTTGAAGGAATCTTCAAAGGGCAATTCCTGTTAATTTTGGTTGAAATCAATCACCTGTTTATGATTTTTTTAAAAGTTTCCACTAGCCCCTTCTGAATTTTTTTTTTTTTTTTCTTTTAGTTTTCACTACATACAAAACATGAAATTAGCCCCGCCCATTAAACCATGTTTTTCATTGGATCAAAATTCTTTTCAGGAATTTGATAAAAGCTTACCGAAAGATCATTTCTGTGAAATTTGGTTGAAATCCATCTACTTGTTTCTGAGAAGATTTTCGATGCTTTCATCATATATGGAATTAGCACCGCCCATTAAAGCCATGTTTTTCATCGGATCAAAATTCTTTGAAGGAATCTAATAAAAGGTCACCTAAGGATCATTTCTCTGAACTTTGGTTGAATTCTGTTCAATATCTTTTATGAGAAGATTTTTATATCAAAAGTTTACAGATGGAGGGATGGACACACAATGAAAAGCTAGCAATGACAATAGTCGCTGGCTTTAAGCCAGTGGAGATAAAAACTGACAATAGTAAGTTTTACTTATTCTTAGATATAGACTCTAACCAGAAAGGTCAAGCTGTCAAAGGTGTATAGTTTTCCAATACATTTATATGATGAATTTTCTCAACATAGATGATCATCAAAATGATTCTACTTTAACCTTTCCTGTTTTTCAACATTTTAGACTTGTCCAACTTGAAAGAAGTTGTAGGTGACAATACAGGTGCATGCAATTTGAATAGAAACCAATTTACATGGTAGAAAATATTGTTGGAAAAGAAGAAATTGCTTGTCACAAGTGGTTTCTTCTTTCCCCCAGTTTTCTAAAATATAAAATCACAGGAACATAAAAACCAGGGATTGAACAGGAAAGGGTTAATAAACCCATTTCAGACAAAAAAAAAATCAAGACTGATCCAAATTGACAGAGGTTGCAGACAAGATTTCAAAGTGCGCTAAAATTGGAAATTAAGTAGTAAACAATTTAGAAAGCATTGTAGAGAAAGCATTAATTGCTTGATACAAGCTTTTCTAAGCTAACAATACTTTGAGAATAGTTTGAAAATTCTGAATCTAGGACAATAGCCCCTCCGGATAATATCCCCTTCTATGCTTTTTGACAAGGCGGACAGTATCCCCTTCCTAAATTTGACAGGGCGGACATTAGCCCCTTCGTCATTATGACAGGGCGGACAAAATCCCCTTCCTAATATAAACAGGGCGGACATTATCCCCTCGAAAGGCGGACGTTATCCCCTTCGTAAAATTGTACTAAGTTTCTTCGGACTTGAGTAACGAAACAAACCACAATCCATAATTCAAAAGATTAATATTAATTTTACACCTTTTTTTCTTTCTTTGTTTGGTTAAATAATAAACTAATGCCCAATTTTTAATCAAATACTTTGCATATTTCCCTGCGAGTGACTCCTAAAAATTTGTACTCTAGTAAACGTCATAGTAAAGGCAAAGAGCTGCTTTTTCCTCTTTACCATCATATTTCTTTAAAACAAATCTCCTGCCAACTTTAACCTTTTACTATTTGAAGTCATCTGGTAATATGTTGTCCTTCCTGACCCTCGACGACTTAACAAGATAGAATATGCTGAATGTTAGCTATATTATTACCCCCTTCCATATGAGCTTATTATTATTTTTTGTGTGTGTGTTAGTATGAGATGCAGCATGCCCTATACATTTACATTCGTGATATATGTTAGAAAAGGGCTTTTGTCCGCAGTAGTAAACCGATGAAGGGGATAATGTCCGCCCTTCTAATATTAGGAAGGGGATTTTGTCCGCCCTATCAGAATGACGAAGGGGCTAATGTCCGCCCTGTTAAATTTAGGAAGGGGACAATGTCCGCCTACTCAAAAAACATAGAAGGGGATATTGTCCGGAGGGGCTATTGTCCGGTTACCGAAAATTCTAGCATTGTTTTCCACCCTAAATTTTCTCACTGGTATATGTAGTTTAGTTACACTTTTTAATGTTGTAAGTAACAAATCTTAAACCAGACAAAATGTTTGTTAATTGGTGAGCATAGGGGTCAGTTTAAAATTTTGTTGCGGATACAAAGTGATGGAAAACAAAATAAGCATATATGACTCCTAGATGAAAGCTTTAATAGTACATTATGATAGGGATGAGCTTTAACAAAGTCAGTTGTTTGGAATACATATAGAATGAACATATAATGAAATAGATCTAGAACTCTCAAGATGAATGTTATTTATACTGTATTGACCCGCTTGCACTCAATCTAGCTTTTTTTATGTACTTTAAGAAAACAACTTGTATCAAGCAATTTCTTCATTTCCCATGATTTTTTCCACCAAAAGAAACATTTTTTTTTTTAAAATTTCATGAAGTTAAAATAGTTGTCTACAATTTCCTCAAATTTGGATCAGTCTAAAATTTTGTTGTGTTGGAATGGGTTATTGCCATTGTTTGATCAAATTGAATTAGTACACAAACCAGTATTTCACAAATCTAATAATCAAAATGCACACAATTTTGATTGAGGAAAAAATCTGTTGAGAACAAAGTGTCAAAGGCAAAATGATATTTTTATCTTCTATGTCAAATATTTAATTCCTTAACACAAGAATGATAATTTTCACACCTTACTATCAAAATAAGCATTCAACCTCTATTTGAATTTCTGTGCACAATGAATGGCACTAACCTGTCACCACACAATCCCTCCATTTTTCCATGTCAAAGAAAAATAGCTTTTGAAAACAATGTAAGGAAAGGAGAAACTCCTTGTAACAATCTATTTCTCATTTTCTCACAATGCTTTCCACCTTATACATCCTTTATTTTTCAATATTAACCCACTTTGTCACTTTTAAGTTCAACTAGTCCAAAATTTAATTATTATGAAATAGATTAAGTATTCTATGATAGATTATTCACATCTTTTATCAAAGCACTTTACCTTCTTTTATTTGATTCTTTTGTCATGAAATCTACAAAACATTTCTAACTCAGGTTTCCCAAGAAGATATGGATTGATAGAGGTACAAATCAAAGGGCAACAATACAGTTGGCCAAAAGCTCAATGAGTTTACAATAGTTGTTTCCCTTTATGAATAATTACAATATATTTAACTGTTTCTCTATCTGTAGGTGTGGCTGCATGATTGTTTCTCTCTCTTCTGGAACTGAAAATAGAAATAATTGTACAACACAGTCACGGGAGAAACTTGTTGATAATAGAGAAAACTTATCAAACATACACAACCACACCCAATATGTGGAAGACACAGGGTCCAACAAAGCTATTATTGAATCTATTACCAGAAAACATTTTTGACTGGTTTAACCCATTACCAGAAACAGAATTTTAGACTGGTCAAAATTGGAAGGAGTTGCAGACGACAATTTGAACTTTCTGAGCCTTTTGTTTTCTTTTAACTGTCTGGGTAGAAAACATTGTGTGGAAAATGAAGAAATTGCATGTTACAAGCAATTTCTTCATTTTCCAGGATGGTTTCTCAAGTGTTTTTCTTGAGGGGCATCATTGTGGGGGACATGGATTGAATAACGGCAAAATGTTGAGTTTTTGTGTCAAGTTTACTGCTGCCAGACAGCCAGCCAGACAGACATCAGTAAAACAATATACCACCAGTCATATTGATATGGGGCATAAACAATTTTGTCTTGGGATAAGGCCTTGTGCATTGTAGACCTCTCTATAACAAATAGTTAACCTTACTTATGTTTTCTGTAACCCAATATCAGATGAAAAAAAAAAAATTTAGGTCCAAATTCAAAGAAGTTGAAGACCACAGTTTTTTGTCCATAAATCTAAAAAGTCTTTGTCTTCTAGAGTAGAAAACATTCTGGATAATGAAGAAATTGCTTGTAACAATGATTTTGGAAAACAAAGTGGAAAATAAAGAAATTGCTTGTTACTTTTCCAAAGTTTTTTTTCTTGTTGGCCTCAAAAAGCATTATAGTGTGGGAATGGGTTAAACTAGGCCTAATGTTTAAATTCTGTGACAAGTGGTGTGATAATTCTGTTTGAAGAAATTTCTAGTTAAAAGTATTTTTTTCTATCTTTCCTCACTAATTTCTATAGTCATTTTTCCTTCAATTTTTTTTTTACTTTTGGGCGTCAAAAAGCGTCATTGTGTGGGAATGGATTAAAACAGAGAAAAGTGTTTTCCTTGATCAGGAGCACAAAGCCACTTAACTGACTCTCCTTAAGGGAACACTTGAAAAAATGCCATACAATTAGGAAATGGTGAACCGGAAACCAAATCTCCTTTTATTGCATGTTACAAATATTGAATTACAATTGGTTTCTCAACCTATCGTCTTCTTTTGTATCTTATCTACGTTCAATTTAGAAATTACAATATGCGATATTAGAAAAAACTCTACCTTTGAATAACACACCTAAGCCATTTCTTGTATATCCCATTACTTTTCAATCCTGTTTTTTAAACCCCTCTTGAAAAGAAAGCAATCTGCTTCATTTTACACAATGTTTTCTTTTCCAAATTTCAAACACTTAACCAATTCCCTAAGAATGGCACTCTTTGACGCCCCACAAGAAAAGCAAATAGGAAAACATTTTGTAAAATGAAGAAATTGCTTGTAATAAGTAAAAAAGTATTCTACCAAGAAAGTTGAAGAAATCTAAATTTCATGGACCTTTCAATTTGGACCAGCCCCCAATTTTGTTGCTTTGAAATAGTTTAAACTTGAATGTCTGCATATTCCTTAACAAATTACCACACAAGGAGTTGCAGACAACAATTTTAAGTTGATGAAATTAATTTTTTTAGCTTTCTGGATTGAAAACACTGTGGAAAATGAAGAAATTGCTTATTGCCAGCATTTTCTGCATTGTTTTCTCAAATGTTTTTCTTGCATGCCATAAAAAAGCATCATTGTGTGGGAATGGATTAACCCATTCCAACACAGTGGAATTTTAGACTAGTCCAAATTGAAAGAAGCTGCAGACGACAATTTCAAGTTGATAGATTTTTGAATTTTTTGTCATTTTGGGTAGAAAACATTGTGAATGATGAAGAAATTGCTTGATACAAGCAATTTCTTCATTTTCCACAATGTTTTCAAAAGCTTTTTTCTTGAGGGGCGTAAAAAGTAGGGATTGAGTTGTAATGGGTTACATGAGGAAAAGTGTAATCTGGTAATAAGAGAATCACCTATTCTCATGCAATTGATATAATGTAAAGAAATGTTTTAGCCAGAAACTAGAGGTACATATTTCTTACATCAATCCTAAATCATTAGTTAACCCTTTCCCGTTTTTTGGAAATTTTAGACTAGTCCAAACTGAAAGAGGATGTAGACGACAATGAAAACTGGATGTCATTTGAAATAAAATCATCCTATGTGGTAGAAAAAATTGTGTAAAAAGGAGAAATTGCTTGTCACAAGCAATTTCTTCTTTTTTCCACAATGTTTTCTCAGGTATAAAATCACAGCCACGTAAAATCCCGTATTTGTACGGGAAAGGGTTAAACCAATTACATCTAAAGTGTCAAACTAGTCAAAAATATTTTGTTGAATAAAACATTGGTGAAAATGAATAGTTGTCACGCTTACTTTTACTCATTACCAGATGGCAAAATTTTAGACTGATCCAAGTTGAAAGAAGTTGCAGACCACAATTCAAAGATTATGAAATTTTAGGTTTTTTAATTTTCTGGCTAGGAAACATTAAGGAAACATTAAGGAAAATGAAGCAAATGATTGTTACAAGCAATTTCTTCATTTTACGCAATGTTTTCCTGATTGTTTTTCTTAGGAGGTGTCAAAGAGCATCATTGTGTGGGAATAATAGAAATCCTGATGAGAAAACCTAGAAGTATTAATTTAAGTTCATATACTTAACAACAAAATTTTTTAACTATCAAGAAAATTTAAGCTAGTTCAAAAGGATTGTACAGGAAAAGCTTATCAAGCAATTTAAACAAAATCTTAAAAGCTTAATTCAAGGTTTTTCCTAAGAAGTATTGTTGGACAATGGTGTAGCTGTACAGGACAAAGGGGAAAAAAGAAACAGGAAATATTTGAGAGGTTTAATACTTAATGAATGTACACCATCCACATTGGGTCACCATTTTAGAACATAACTCATTCATCCACTTATATCCCTTCATTAATCAACCCATTACCAGATAACAAAGTTTTAGAAAAGTCCAAATTGAAATTAGCGGCAGACAACATTTTCAAGTACCCTAAATTTTGAATAGAGGTGCCAAATATGGCAGAAAACATTGTGGAAAAGAAGAAATTCCTTTTATCATACATTTTCACATTTTCTCACAAAGTTTTCCGTAACAATATTTCTTCAGGGCATCAAAAAGCCGGATTACCGGTATGTGGTTATGGGTTAAACACAAACTTGTATAAAGCCAGATACGAAATGGACAGACAGATCAGATTCATATGACTCTTGATTTGACATACTGCTTGCTATGTCCACTGAGATCCGACAGGAAGTTTCACTTGGATATTAACCCATTACCAGATGACATAATTATAGACTGGCCCAAATTGAAAGAAGTTGCAGACGACAATTTAAAGTTTATGAAATTTTGGATTTTTTCAACTTTCTTGGTAGAAAACATTGTGTAAAAAGAAGAAATTGCTTGTAACAAGCAATTTCTTCATTTTCTACAATTTTTTCCAAAGCTTTTTTTCCTTGGGGGCGTCTAAAAGCATCACTGAGTGGGAATGGGTTAAACCTTGTCATGCTGAGCTAGAACTTGTCACAGTATGTGACTTAATACCCCCGCAAGTGCTTTCAGTGTAATGAGAGCTTTAACAATACAAGAACATAGCTACTGGCTTTGATTTTCTAGATAGGAAGAGTTCGCAACACAAAATTGGTAGTATAATTAGCTGTAAATGTCTACAAAGCATAAATAATGTCCAAATTCAAGGGGAGATAATTCTTGAACCAGGAGGAAAAAGGCTTCAAAATTGCATCTTGCAAAACATCAACAAGTGGTTAATCTTTGTATAAAGTTTCAATGGTATTGAAGCAAAGTGAAGGAGGAGTTTGCGACACAAAATGGTAGTATTCTATTAACAGACAGACGGACACACGGACAGACAGGTCGATTCCAGTATACCCCCGAAAACATTCGTTGTGCGGGGTTATAATAAAATTAAAGTCCTCTACAGAACTACATTAAAATCAAAGGCCTGACAGCACTAGATGCACTAATTCTTGGGTAATAATTGTTTTGAAAATTATTTCATAAACAACTTTGGCTTAAAAGAGACAAGCATGTTGTGTAGACTAATATCAGACTGCACATATGTGCAGGCTGATCTTTGATGGCAACCTAGATGTAATAACTTAAATTTGAATAAGCTGTAGTTCTTACATTTAGGTCAATAGATCAACAAAAAATGCTTCACATAAATTTCCACCTAATTTGGAGATCAAAGTTCACTTCCAGTCTAAATGAAAGATTTCCTTTGTCGACTGAATCTTTGATTGACGGTCACAATCTGTCCATTTAACCCTTTCCCGTTTTTTGAAATTTTAGACTAGTCCAAATTGAAAGAGGTTGCAGACGGCAATGAAAACTCGATGCCATTTGGAAAGAAACCATCCTATGTGGTAGAAAACATTGTGAAAAAAGAAGAAATTGCTTTAACAAGCAATTTCTTCTTTTTTCACAATGTTTTCTTGAGTATAGAATCAAAGGAACGTAAAATCCTGTATTTGAAGAGGAAAGGGTTAAACACAATCCTACACTTTAAAACTCTGAAGAAAAATAATTACAGAAAACATTGTGGAAGAAGAAGGAAATGCTTAAAATCAGCTTTTTCTCCCTTTCCAACAGAACTGTTTCCCTACTTGATATAGAATCTAAACATTTAGCATAATATCAAATCTTATTTGTAACTCCTTTTGGTTTGGACCAATCTAAAATTTCATTGTCATATTTTAAATGTAAAGTGTGAAAATCTAAGATTGCCCTGTGTCTTCCTTCAACCCATTTTCTAGCAACAAAAGTTTATACCAGTCCAATCTGAAAGAATTTGCAGATGCTTATTCCAATTTGAAGAAATTTGAGAAGTTATTGTCTTTCTGGCTTGAAAATGCGGGAAATGACGAAATTGCTGATAACAAGCTATTTCTTAATTTTCAACAGTTATTTCCAATTATTTTTTTCTTTACAGGCGTCAAGAAGCATGATTATTAGGTTTATGCTCCAACAAGCTCCTGGAAATATTTGATTGACATGAAATGTAATCCCCGTCAAAAAGGTGCTACATTTAAACTTAAACTCAATTGACCCCTTTTTACATGACAAAGAAATTAATTCAATGATAACAAAGATTTTTTTTCTGTTTTCCTATTTATATATTCTTCAAGAATAAGGAGTGACATGAAATTTCTCAATTTTTTACCAAGAAATCAATAAAATATCCATGTTTTCATGAAGCTCTTTTTTCAAATCATGGTATGATACATGAAGTGATGAATTCTTACTACAAAGATACACTTTGTATAAGGACAGGCCCAGAGAACTCACATCTAAAGTTTGATTAAGTTTCAGAAATACTGATATGGACATACAATATCAGAACTATCTCCAGGGGTGCGAATTCTTACACCCTACTTGTCTAAAAGGGACTTTCTTCTTGCACACAATTACATTTTTCAAGGTCATTTGTCCAGGGGCAAGAAAATATGAGGGCAAATCTGTGGAAAAAGAAGATGTCACATGTAACAAGCAATTTCTTCTTTTCCCAATATATTTTTTATCATATGAAATAGCTACTTTATGAGATACACTTACTTTATAAAGTAGTCTGCTAGCCCTTTGAATTTGGAAAAGTCCAAAATTTTGAAAAACAGTTAAGGGTTAATGAAGAAAATGCAAGTTTTCAGTAATTTTTTCAATTAACAACAATGTTTTCTGAAACTTATCTTTTCCCTTTTTGTGTGGAAGTTCATTTCAATTTTGGACCAGCAGAAAATAATGCAATACTAGTCCAGGGCCACGTGGGAAAATCTGTTTTTCCACTTCCAACAGTTGAGTCATCAAAGCATTAATGAAATTTGATCAGTCTTAAATCTGGTAAAGTGTTAAGTGATTGATTAAGTCAATATTAGGGAAGGATGGATAAAGAGATAATCTGAAGTGTGTAACCACATCTTTGTTAACAATATCAACCATCACTCTCAACAATATAACTATTCAAGAGCTTTAAGTTTACAACAAGGATAACTCAAAAAGAATCTATTCCCACACAATCCCTCCTTTTAATGCACCTCAAGATAAAAAGTTTGGAAACATTGTGGAAAAAGAAGCAATTGCTTTGATTAAGCAATTTCTTCATTATCTACAATGTTTTCTATCCAAAATTGCAAAAAAAAAAAAAAATAAAATTCCATCAACTTTAAATTGCCTTCTGCAGCTTCTTTCAATTTGGACAAGTCTAAAATTTTGTTGTGTTGGAATGGGTTAAAGGGACATCATTTTATCTTTTCTCAACTTGCTTTTTATCTACTTAAAATCCTTAGGGCAACATTTAATTTCATCTTCCTCAAAGTACTTCCAAGTTAGACAATATAATGTCCCTATTATCAGGTCAAAAGTAAAGGTCAAAATTCCTTTGCTACAGAGAATAATTTTGATATTCCCTTCTAGAACTATGGATCTTCTAGCTTATATACAGAAGGGTTAAAAATTCTGAATTAGACACGACTGAACAAGATGTGCTTATGAAAAACCATACTTCATTACAAATTTTGTTTTGGGAAATGTGGTCTCGATCAGTGACCTTGACCTTCACAGTTGACCTTGCCTATATAACCGACGGATTTCCATCAATGCCAGGAATAAAATATAAGCCAATCGGAATGATAAGTTTCTGTGTTATGTTGACCTTGATAAGTGACATTGACTTCATATTCAACTATGCCTATTAATGCAAGGAACCTATGTTCTAAATATGGGCCATGTACCTTGAATGGTATTTGAATAACAGCAAAATGTTGAGTTTTCAAGTTAAGTTGAGAACCTGTATGTCCCAAGTTTACTGCTCGCAGACAGACTGATAGACAAGCAGATAAAACAATACACCTCAATCATTGCGAAGGGAGGAGGGGCATAAAAAGCTGCAATATATAATTCAAAATTAAGGAATTTTGGAAAAAAAGTTGTTTTTTTTTTAAATCTTCCTTATCTAGGATGATAAAGGAATGATTAGATCCAAATAGCTAGCCCAGTCCCTCCCTCCAGATGGTTTAAGCTCTGGAATGTGAGTCTACTCACCATTTAAGATGTCGTCAAAATCAATGAGTTCATCTCTTCCTGTCAAACTGTCTTCTAAAATGTTTGAACTTGGTAACCCTGGCAGCCTACGCATCTGTGTAAAAATATATCCAAGTCATGAGATACTACTTAATCCATCACCAGACAGTACACTGGAATCCTGTTAATTGCAACACAAGTTTGTCAAAGCTTTTGTTGCAATTAACTCAAAGTTGCTATTAAAAGGAGCTGTTTGTTCTATAAATCTAATGTTTGCGCAAATTGTGAGTTGCAATTAAGAGAATTCCATTGTATAGTACAGTTTAGACTCTTCCAAATTGAAATGATTTACAGACAACAATTTGAAGTTTATGAAATTTAGATCCTTTTCAACTTTCTGGGATGAAAGCATTGTGTAAAATTAAAAAATTGCCTGTTACAAGCATTTTCTGCATTTTACACAATGTTTTCCCAATTGTTTTCCTTGAGGGGAGTCAAAAAGTGTCAATGTGCCAGAGAATTAACCCAATACTTTACAGATTATTTCTAGACTCAACCAAATTAAAAAAAATTACAAACATCAATTATAAGTTTGTGAAATTTAAGAATACTTGTCTTTTCGAGTAAAAAACAGTGTGAAAAGTGAAGAAATCACCTGTTACAAGCAATTTTTTTCACTTTCCACAATATTTCTACAAACATTTTACTGAAAAGTCTTTTGGATTGTAGATTTTTTTAACATTCTGGGTTCAAAACATTGTGGAAAATGAAGCTACTTCTTCATTTCATACCTTGTTTTCTCGATTTTTTCTTTTATATGAGGGTCATCAAAAAGCATCATAGTATGGGATTGGGTTAACATTGAACCACATTACACTATTACAGACGAGTCCCAATTTGAGAGACTGTTACTGTCAATAAAACTAGAGGCACTTGAGTGCCTGTATCATTCCACAGGCCTGATTGTACTGATTAAGGAAATGATGTTTTTAGGAATTCAATATAAACCGAATCATGTTCACTATGTTTGGCAAATAAATCTTGTCAATGAAATCTTAATATTTCAAATTTTTCATTGTTTTACAAAAGTCAATTCATTTACTGAGTCAGATGGAAAAAAATATTAACATTCAACATTAAAAAATCACTGGATACCATATATGGACATAAGCCACAGCAATAAAAGCTAAGTTTTCAACCAATAAAAATCAATTGATGGTAATTAGCACCAACCATTTAAGCCATGTTTTTCATCCAATCAAAATCCTTTGAAGGAATCCGCAAAAGGGTCAGCCAATGATCATTTCTGTAAAATTTGGTTAAATTCCATCAATTGTTTTCAGAGAAGAAGATATTTAAAGGTTTCATCTTATATCGAATTTAGCCCTGCCTATTTAAGCCGTGTTTTTCATCCAATCAAAATTCTTTGAAGGAATCTGATAAAGGTTCACCCAAGGATCATTTCTGTGAAATTTGGTTGAAATCCATCAATTGTTTCCAGAGAAGAAGATTTTTAAAGGTTTCATCTTATATCGAATTTAGCCCCGCCTATTTAAGCCGTGTTTTTCATCCAATAAAAATTCTTTGAAGGAATCTGATAAAGGTTCACCCAAGGATCATTTCTGTGAAATTTGGTTGAAATGTGTTCAGTACTTTCTTAGGAGATTTTCACAGTTGATGGACGGACGGCTGGACGACAGACACAATACCATGCCAGTGGAGCTAAAAACAATTGGGAAACATTGTGAAAAATGCTTCCATTGTGACAACAATTTCTTGATTCCCTGCAATGTTTTCTGCCAAAAAAGACTTGGGTTTTTAAAATCTTATAAATCAAAAATTGTTGTATGACAACTTTTTTCAATTTGGACTAGTAAAAAATTTATTGTGTGGTAATGGGTTAATTTCCCTAACCATTGGATATGCAAATTAGCAGCATTTCATATCTCAGACAAACTACCTTGTCAGTGGGTGTGAGAGCAATCTCTCAATAAGTTGAGTCACACAATAGACTAGACAACACATTTAAAGAATATATCAAGGATAAAAGATCTTAAAATAGTTGGAAAGAGAATAACATGGTAATTTCTATACAAATTTTGCCAAAGGGCTCTTAGAATTAGTGTTCTCTTTTACAATGGCTCATGAGGCAAAAAAATATATACATGTTAAAGATATAGTACATAAGATTTCATAGATATTGTGCAAAATCATTTCCTAACCCATTACCAGGCAACAAAATTTTAACCTGGTCTAAATGGTCAAGTCAAAGTCTATGATATTTCCAATTTTACCAACTTACTATGTAGTGAAAATTGTTGATATAAATAAAGAAATTGATTGTTGCAAGCATTTTCTTCATTTAATACATTATTTTCCACAATGCTTTACTTCTGTGGGGTGTCAAAAAGTGCCCTTGTGTGGCAATGGGTAGAGAATCTAGCCATTGACTAAGTGTATATTGAACACCCCGCATTCAATCAGAGAACCCCACTTGGAGCTTTCCCACCGCTCTTCTTATCATTCAATGTGATTGAACATGTTAAAATGATTTGTTTCTACACAATCCCGATTTTTTGGCACTCCTTAGTAAAAAAGCTTGGGAAAATATAGTGGAAAACAAAGATATTGCTTGTATCAAAATTTCTTCATTGCATGTAAGAAGGAATTTCTTCATTATCTATGATATTTACCCTAAAAGACAAAGATTATTAAAATCTAATCAACTAAGAAATGTCATCTGCAACTTCTTGCAGTTTGGACCTGTCTAAAATTTTGTCATCTGGTCAACAATATTGTCTATTTGTTTGTTTGTTTAAATGGGGTTTTAAGCCGCTTTCAACAATCTTTCAGTTATATGGCGGCGGCTGGAGCACCTAACAATGGAATCCTGGTATTTCTCACACCATTACATCCTTTCCTAGCCTCCAGCTGCTATCCCACATAGGTCTACGATTATTGACCCATTGGTGAGAGACAAATAGTCGGAAAGGGTGAGTGCCGCCATCACCAATATTGTCGAAGCTGGCATTCAAACTGACATAAACAATGATTTACAGAATTGCTACTCAACCTATACCTACCTTTCCAGTGATATTGTGTTCCATTTTGAGTTTCAATGGGGCATGCAGTCCTTGTAAATTTCTCAACATACTCATGTCCATTTGCATCTTATTGTTGTACCACTGAAATAAAACAAAACTTCTGTAAAAGTTTAAAGATAATCAATGAAAACAGTGGACTGAATTGTGTCAAGAATTTTTGTAATAAAATTTTTCATAAGGTCCCTTTTCCTGTGAAACTTAACAAATCAGATGCAATTTACAAAAGAACAAACCAAATGATGGCTCAATCATTTTAGAAGTTTGAAGAAAATGATAAAGACTGAGGACTTTGTGGTAACAACATTTTTGTAAAAAAAATTCATAAGGCCCCTTTTCTTGTAAAACTTAACAGTTTAGACCCAATTTACAAAGGAACAATCCAAATGATGGTACAATCATTCTATTAAAGTTTGAAGGGAATCGGATAAAGACTGGGGACATACTTTTGTGTTAATGAGGATTTTCATGCAGCCCCTTTTCCTGTGATACTAGACAGATCAGACCCAATTTGTAAACAAATAATCCTAATGATGGTAGAAACATTCTGTGAAAGTTTGAACAGAATCCGATGAAAACTGTGGACTTCATTGTAGTAAAAGGATATTAAAATGAAATTTTCATCAGGCCTCTTTTCCAGTGTTTGACAGTTCAGACCTGATTTCAAAAAGAATGATCATTATGACCTTACAATCATTGTGTGAAAGTTTCAACAAAATAAGATCAAACCTGTAGGCTTTATTCCATTAATGAGGATCTTTTGATTAAATTTTCATACAGCCCTTTTTCCTGTGATACTTGAGGGATCCGACCAAGTTTTGAAAGGATTGATAGATTGAATGGGTTTGAACGTCACTTTTAACAGTATTTCAGTCATATCGCGGCGGCTGGATCACCTAACAATGGATTCCTGGTAATTCTCACACCAGTACTACCACTACATCTTTTCCTAGCCTCAAGCTGCTAAACTTAGGTTTACGATTATCCACCCATTGGTAAGAGAAAAATGTCGGAAAGTGTGTGGCCGCAGGGGATTGAAAAATTTGGAAAGGAACAATCCTTATGATAGTACAATCATTCTGTGAAAGTTTGAATAGAATTTGCTTAAACTCTGGATTCTAGAGTGTTAACAAGGATCTTTTAATCAAATTTTCATAAGGCTCCTTTTCCCGTGTTTCTTGATGGATCTGACCAAATTTCGAAAGGAATGATCCTTATGATGGTACAATCATTCTGAAAAAGTTTGAAGAGAATCTGATCAAAACTGTGGACTCTAGAGTGTTAGCAAAGAAAAGTTAACCGACTGATGTACTGACAGACGAATGGGAAAAAGCCATCACTGTAACTATAATTTATTCCAAAAAGTCTAGAAAACAATACGTCTTCATGATTGTCTTGCCCAAAGTAGTTATTTTTCATTTTATTTTTTTTCATTTCTAGAAACACTTTTCTGTTGCTAATTAACTTACATTTTTCTCTGAATGTTCCAAAGCATGCACTTTAGTGTTGCCATCACGAGCACTTGAGAACCTGAAAACAAATACATGTGTAGTTCAATATACACAACCCATTATATCATCCAAATTGCCCAGTCACACAATGAAAACTCATGAATTACCCCGAATTACGCACAGATTTTCCTTAACTGGGCAGAGCATACGTTGTATGTGTAATTTGTTGGTGGAATGAAAGTTGTTAGTCAGTAATTGTCAGTGGATGAGTTACCAAGGTGATTTTGTGAGTGATCTTGAGTTTTGAACTGTTCAAATTTTTCTGGTGTGCATAAATCATGATTCTGCATGGGTAGTTAATGCATTGAGTATGCTTGAATTAGCGCGGAACATGGGTCAGCCTTCAGTGCTTATACCTTGAAACTGGTTTGAAACAGTCCACGTCCATCCACTGACATCCCACGTTAATATCACGCATGAACCATGCATGTATCACATTCATTCCACTGACATCAATTGACGATCGCGTACAAAACTTATGAATAACTGACAAAGAACTGACGGAAAACCCATTACGACGCACATCCACTGATGTATGATGTATTTCTAACACATTACGTCACACATCAGACAGATGACTAACAAACAGAAATCTGAAAATATTGTATGAATTTGACACATAAAAGCAAACTTTTTCTTTTTCCATTCAAGGCCAAGGGATCTATATCATATCACTATGATCGCTAAAGGAAGAGATGTTACAGTGTTCCTGCTGCAGCACCAGAATGCTATTCATATGAGCAAAATGGCAGCAATAGTGATGATTAGGGTGCATGATCTGTGTGTGAACTGTCAGTGATTCATGAGTCAGGCATGCATTGACATGCCTGGAACAAAAGTGATTGTACATGGAATGTATGCGAAGAGTTTGTGTTTGAACATGCTCCATCAGTGATTCTTGCATCAGCATGGATGAAATGTTTGGTGGAATACTGCACCATATTTGCTAGTATGCATTGACATGCGAGATAAGTCAGAGATTTGTTAGTGTTTGTATGTGATATGTGCGCGGTTCATGAGTAATTCATGTGTGACTTCTACCCCTAACACCCCCCAAAAATTGGTCAGTTTCTTGTTACACAAGCACACACAAACCCAATCTGTGCATGATTTGTGAGTGATCAGCTGTGTGACTGGGCCTTAACCCATTCCAACTCAAGCCCTCCTTTTTACATCCTTCAATAAAAGAGCTTTTGAAAACAATGTGGAAAATGAAGAAATTGCTTGTATCAAGCAATTTCTTCATTATCCACAATGTTTTCTATCCAAAAAGACGAAAAATTTCAAAAAACCATCAACTTGAAATTGTTGTCTGCAGCTTCTTTCAATTTGGACCAGTCTAAAATTTTCCTGTGTTGGAATGTGTTAAACAATAACATCTAATTTCAATGTGATTGACACATGCCAATATATTTCACCACAAAATTTGTAAAAATCTAAAATTTAATCAACTTTTGATTGTTGTCTGCAAATCCTTTCAATTTGGACCAGTCTAATATTTCATTTCTGAAAAAAAATTCATTCAGAATTACAAGTGTTAAAGTACATCATGTTGATTAGATCAATACAAGAAATAACAAAACAAACACCTAAGGTTCTATAGGAGAAACTTTCAGTTTCTAGTATTAACAGGATATCAAAGGACTTATTGGCATGCCAACCACTTTTAATTGAACTTCATTGTTGTTCATAGAATTTAGGTTCCTTTTTTAACATTCATAAAGAAATGATTTTATATTTACCCATGCAACATCCTATCAGGGACTCCAAATGATCCCTTAGGGAGCTGAATTTCCTGCATGCCTTCTAAGTCTGGTCTCATAGCTGTGTTAAATGCCTGAAATGACATACAAACCAAAATATAAAGAAGCATCCAAAACATAGACTCACTAGTACATGTAGTTCACATCCAAATAAACATGTCAAACGCCCATGCAAGACTATGGGAAACATTGACATTGTTTTTTCTAAAGGCTCCAATGAATGAAAATAAAGGCCTTTTAGTGTAAAATATGAAAAAATAAAGAGGAAATGAAGGATATTTTTGTCAAAGTTCTCATTTCTTTCTTTAAACCCACAGTCATATCAAAGTCATACTTTGATGTTATATACTGTTTGAATAATGCAATATAATATATACCTTATTTAATTTGTAAAACTATTTTCTGTTTAACTACACATAAAAGAAGGTGAAATGCAGAACAGAATCCATTACACATGTACTTGCTGTAAGCTTTTCATTTTCGTCTGCAATATATGTCAAATTGGACCAGTCTAAAATTCGAGAAACAGGAAAGGGTTAACCCATTCCAACTCAATCCCTCCTTTTTACACCCCTCAAGAAAAAAACTTTGGAAAACATTGTGGAAAATGAAGAAATTGCTTTAATCAAGCAATTTCTTCATTATCCACAATGTTTTCTATACAAAAAGACAAAAAAATTCAAATTCGATCAACTTGAAATTATAGTCTACAGCTTCTTTCAATTTGGACTAGTCTAAAATTTTGCTGTTAAGCTAGCAAGGCAACCAGTCAGAGCAAATAATAAAGGTTTTGAGTGGGAATGGCTAATTAAAGGTTTTCTGGGGGAAATGTAAAGGTTTGAAAGGTTTGCTCAGAAATTAAAGGTTTTTAAAGGTTTTAAAGGCCTGCATTGATTTAACCCATTTACCATAAAGGTATTATTTTGGACTGGTCCAAATTGAAAGGTGTTGCAGATAACAATTTGAAGCTGATGAAATTTAGATTTTTCCATCTTTTTGGGTAGAAAAAATCGATTAAAGTAAAGAATTTGATTGTAACAATGTTTTCCCAATTGTTTTTCTTGAGGAGCGTCCAAAAGTGTCACTGTGCGGGAATGGGTTAATCAAGATATAGCTAGATATAGCTAGAACTGGGACCTCTAAACTATCACATTGTCACAAGGGCCCTTTTCCCATGCTTCCAGTTTTCTGTAGGGGGTATCATTATGACTTTACCCGACAAACATTCTTGTCAGGTTTCACAACTAGGCCAGAAATATTGTTCTCTTGAGTGTAACAGTCAAATTGTCATTAAGACTCCCCTTTTCTGTATTTTCAGACAGAACAGTCGAAATTTCAATAGGATTTCTGAACATGTTTCATCACATTTGAGACAAGATTGTGACCTTTAGAGTGAAAACAGTGCCATTGTCATTAAAGTCCCTTTTAACATGTTTTCTAACATAATGGTCAAAAGTTCTGATTATGGTTCATTCTAAAGACCTGAAAAATATTCTGAAAAGTTTAACAAGATGACCAGTGGCCCTAAGGTAAGGCTATTTTCTTCAAGGCCTAACACTAACTAAGTCTGGAGAAGACCTCCTTTAAAATTCAACCAAAATCAACTTATGCTGCCATGGCAACAAATGCTTTCACCAGATTTCAAATCTTTTAGTAATTATTACTGTTTTGGAAGAGTTGCCTTCTTTATTTCTATATCGGCCCAATCAGCACTATAGCTGTGTTAAATGCCTGAAATGAATTACAAGCAAAAATATAAACAAGGGCACTGCCTACAGGTGGAGATGTCGTTTTAAGAATTGTTGACACACGACAGACAGAGGCTGATCAAAATACCTCACCATGAGCGCTTTGTGCTCAAGTTAGCTGATAAGGAAAGAGCTAAGATTTTGGTCTTTACAGTGTAAACACTTTAATGGTTGAGGGACGGCAGACAGGTAGTCTAGAACTCTTAGGAAAAAGCCATTATAATACTTAATTTTTTGAAAATATAAATAACAGCTCTGGATAAACAGGAGTATAGATATTCTGATACCAGATGACAAAATTTTAGGTAAGTCCTAATCCAAAGAAGTTGCAGGTAACAATTTGGAGTTTTTTGGGACAGAAAGCATTGTGGATTAACCCTTTCCTGTTCAAACCCAGGATTTTACATTGCTGTGGTTTTAACCCTTTCCTGTACAAACACGGGATTTAACGACCCTGTGATTTTATACTTGAGAAAACATTGTGGAAAAAGAAGAAATTGCTTGTAACAAGCAATTTCTCCTTTTTCCACTATATTTTCTACCACATAGGATGGTTTCATTTCAAACTACATCAATTTTTTATTGTCGTCTGCAACTTCTTTGAATTTTGGACCAGTCTAAAGTTTCAAGAAACAGGAAAGGGTTAAACTTCAGAAAACATTGTGGAAAAAGGGGAGAAATTGCTGGTGAAAATATTTCTACCATAATATGATGGTTTATTTTCAAATTGCATCCAATTTCTGTTATCTGCAACCTCTTTTGATTTGGGCCAGTATAAAATTTCCAAAAAATGAGAAAGGGTTAAAAGAAGAAATTGCTAGTACCAAGCAATTTCTTCATTTTCCACAATGTTTTCTTGAGTTAATGTCTCAAGGGGTGTCAAAAAGAAGGACTGTGTGGGAATGGGTAAATTTATGAAAAAAAGTTCTGTTTTGATGTCACATCCTGTCAACCAATTACCAGACAACAAAATTTCAGACTGGTTTAAATTCAAACAAGAGGACCATGATGGTCCTAAATCGCTCCCCTGAGTATGATGGTTCATGGCTTCCTGATATAAACAAAATAGCAAAGCCCTCTGTCTAATTATTTTGGAGAAGATGTTTAAGGATTTCTCTTTTAATCCTAGGTATATTGATGACCAAACCATATAGCACTAATTTCCTGAATACGGTAATGCTTTGAAGTATTGACATCAATAAATACCAAGTATAAAAGCTCTAGGCCTACTGGTTTAGGAGAAGAAGGTTTTCAAAGATATCGTAATTAATTCATAACTAAAATTAGGGATTGCACAGAAAAGGGCTAGTTTTTGTAAGTAATTTGGTAGTATGTCAATGGCTGATATGTACCAAATATCAAAGCTCTAGGCTTTATGGTTCGGAAGAAGAAGATTTTCAAAGATTTCCTTCTTTATTCCTTTGTAAAATCAGGGATCACACAGAAAAGGGCTAATTTTCAGAGTATGATAATTCTTTGAAGTATTTTGGTAGAGGGTCGATATGTTGATGAAATGTACAAAATATCAAAGCTCTAGGCCTTATGGTTTTGGAGAAGAAGATTTTTTAAAGTTTTCCTTCTTTTATTTCTATGTAAAATCAGGGATTGCCCAGAAAAGGGCTAATTTTCAGAATAGGGTAATTCTGATAAGTATTTTGGTAGAAGGTCAATAGATGATGATTTGTACCATAAATCAAAGCTCTAGGCCTTATGGTTTGGGAGAAGAAGATTTTTAAAGATTTCCTTCTTATTTCTATGTAAAATCAGGGATCACAAAGAAAAGGGATAATTTTCAGAATACGGTAATTCTTTGAAGTATTTTGGTAGAGGGTCAATAGATGATGATGTATACCAAATATCAAAGCTCTAGGCTGTATGGTTTGGAAAAAGAAGATTTTAAAAGATTTCCTTCTTTATTTCTATGTAAAATCTGGGATCACAAAGAAAAAGACTAATTTTCAGAGTATGATAATTCTTTGAAGTATTTTGGTAGAGGGCCAATAGATGATGATGTATACCAAATATCAAAGATCCAGGCCTTATGGTTTGGGAGAAGAAGATTTTTAAAGATTTCCTTCTTTATTTCTATGTATAATCAGGGATCACAAAGAAATGGGCTAATTTTCAGAATACTGTAATTCTTAGAAGTATTTTGGTAGAGGGTCAATAGATGATGATGTATACCAAATAATAAAGCTCTAGGCCTTATGATTTGGGAGAAGAAGATTTTTAAAGATTTCCTTCTTTATTTCTTTGTAAAATCAGAAATTGCCCACCAGAGGTCTAATTTTCAGAATACTGTAATTCTTTGAAGTATTTTGGTAGAGGGCCAATAGATGATGATTTGTACCAAATATCAAAGCTCTAGGCCTTATGATTTGGGAGAAGAAGATTTTTAAAGATTTCCTTCTTTATTTCTATGTAAAATCAGGGATCGGACAGAAAAGGGTTAATTTTCAGAATACGGTAATTCTTTGAATTATTTTGGTAGGGGGTCAATAGATGATGATGTATACCAAATATCAAAGCTCTAGGCCTTATGGTTTGGGAGAAGAAGATTTTAAAAGATTTCCTTCTTTATTTCTATGTAAAATCAGGGATCACCCAAAAAAGGGCTAATTTTCATAATACGGTAAATCTTTGAAGTAGTTTGGTAGAGGGCCAATAGATGATGATTTGTACCACATATCTAAGCTCTAGGCCTTACTGCTTGGGAGGAGAAGATTTTTTAAGTTTTTTCACTCTGTTGCCATTGCAACCAGAGTTCTTCATGGATTTCAATTCTTTGAAATATTTTTAAAGAGCATGACCTAAGGATGATTTCTGTAAAGTTTTTGTTGAAATTCCATGGTTAGTTTAGGAGGAGAAGATTTTTTTGTAATTGTGAACGGACGGATGGACGGACAGACGGACGATGACCGATCACAATAGCTCCCCCAGAGCACTTTGTGCTCAGGTGAGCTAAAAAGTTGCTGACAACAACTTTTGGTTGATAAAATTTTAAAAATCTTTGGCTTACTGGTTAAAAAACATTGTGGATAATGAAGAAATTGTCAATAATAAGCAATTTCTTCTTTTCCACAATGTTTTCTCAAGCTAATTTCTTCAGGGGCATCAAAGAGCAGGATTCTGAGGGAAGGGGTTAATCTATGAAACCTGATAAATAATTCCCCATGACCTAAAAATTATGGCACAAGAAGAATTAATTCTGTATGACATCAAGTAAAATCACTCTCCCTAGCCAAGAAGTATTTCAGTTCAAATCACTCCCTCTAGATAAGGAGTATTTCTGTATGACATCATGTATAATCACTCCCCCTAGACAAGGGATTTTCTGTACAACATCATATAAAATCACTCCCCCTAGACAAGGAGTTTTTCTGTACAACATCATGTAAAATCACTACCCCTAGACAAAGAATTTTTATGCAAGACATCATATAAAATCACTCCCCTGGATAAAGAGATTTTCTGTACGACATCATGTAAAATCACTTACCCTAGAAAAGCAGTTTTTCTGTATGATATCATAATAAAATCACTTCCCCTAGACAAGGAGTATTTCTGTACGACATCATATAAAATCACTCCCCTTAAACAAGGAGTTTTTCTGTACAACATCATATAAAATCACTCCCCCTAGACAAGGAGTTTTTCTGTACAACATCGGATAAAATCACTACCCCTTGACAAAAAGTATTTCTGTACCACTTCCTTGTTTTTTTTACAGAGACTTCATGCAGAATCTGTACATAAAATGCCCTTTGGTAGCTACTGTAACAAGTATCGTACAAGTGAATTCTATCGTTGTAACATGGCAGAGGCTGTAACATAGTTCTTTTGGAGAGGAAATAGTCAAAACATATCTAAGAGAGTTCACTTAGTATAAAGCATCCAAAACAGATTTTTTTTTTGTTTTGCTTTTTCATATTTTGTAATCAGGTACTATAGAGTGCTATGCCTGGAGAATGAGGTACGTGCTACAATTCATCGAATTCTTCAAGCCTTCCCAATCAAATTATTTACACAACTGTTTGTTCATTTATCCCAAGGCCTGATATCTGTATCAAGTCTGTATCATTCATTTAATTAATGAACTCAAAAAGGCACTTCAACTATTAATAATGATTGATGAGGCAGGCCAACACTCTCCAGTATCATAGTTGGCTACAGCCTGAATAAAGAGGAATTAACCCATTGCCACACGATAAAAATTTAGACCAGTCCAAATTCAAAGATGATGCAGACGACAATTTCAGGTTGATGAAATCTTAATAATATTTGTCTTTAACCCATTCCCACACAGCAAAATTTTAGACTGGTCCAAATTGAAAGAAGCTGCAGACGACAATTTCAAGTTGATGGAATTTAATTTTTTTTCGTCTTTTAAGGTAGAAAACATTGTGGATAATGAAGAAATTGCTTGATACAAGCAATTTCTTCATTTTCCACAATGTTTTAAAAAGCTCTATAATTGAGGCACGTAAAAAGGAGGGCTTGAGTTGGAATGGGTTAAAGGTAGAAAACATTGGGGAGAATGAAGAAATTGCTTGTAACAAGCAATTTCTTCATTCTCCACAATGTTTTCCAAAGCTTTCATAATAATGGGCGTTTAAAAGCGTCATTGTGTGGGAATTGGTTAAGAGGTTTTGTTTCCCCACTGACAATCTTATTTAACTCTTCAACTCATTCCCACACTTTGCTGCCATTTTAATACCCTCAAGAAAAACGCTTTGGAAAATATTGTAGAAAGTGAATAAATTGCTCGTTTCTAGCAATTTACTCATACTCATTATCAACAATGTTTTCTAACCTAAAAGACAAGCTTTTTAGCTAGAAAACTGTCAACTTTGATAGCTTAAGTTAACAGAAAAATTTTGAGATCTTCTCAGAGTTCAACGAGTGCAAACTGCCACTGGAGCCTTAACCACTAAATCCATTGAATGCCTACACCATAAATTGTCGTTCTTAGTTCAGGAATATTGCAAACTCTGCAACTGCTTTTTATGGCCACATGAATTAACTTTATACAAAATGTAGACAACTCCTTCAAAAGCATGTTTTCAAACTCGCTTTTGAAGCATCTCAAGAAAATAGCTTTTGAAATCATTGTGGACATTGAAGAAATTGCTTGTAACATTCCACTATACATAAAAACCTTTGACAAAGACCTTTACTTAATAAAATCATGCTTTGCTAGCTTACAGTACTTTCAGTACTTTGATTTCAAATTTCACCAGCTTAAAATTGGTGTCTGCTTCTATGAATTTGGACGTCTGAGATTTTGTCATCTGGTAATGAGTTAATTAATGACCAGACAACAAAATTATAGACTGGTCCAAATTGAAAGTAGTCTTAAAGATAATTAAGTGAGAAGGATTTGAAAGACAACAAATTGAAGTGCCAAAAAAAAGAGAAAATATTTTAACAAAATAAGGCCATGCTATGTTAGACATGGGCCAGAAAATATGTGAAATACCCTGGTTTGTTCCAAAACATATTGCCTTTTAAAATTTATCAAAGTTAGGAAGATCTCTTAAACATTCAAAGTTTCTATTTTCATTTTTCCCCTGTATGATACTTAACCCATTCCCAAACAATCCCAGTTTTTTATGCCACTCAAGCAAAAAGCTTTGTTGCCTAAGGGCTGACAAATATGCCCAACAGCTGCCTATTTTGAAAGGCAACCAAATTGTTTCAAGATATAGTAAAATTAAAATATTATTGGCTGTCTTCATCAAGTAGACAATGTTTTTTGTTCATAAATTTTAAGTAAAATCTTAAGTGGACATGATTGAAACATATTCTATAGATATATATGCAATTTCTACATTTTCATAATGTTTTCTTTTAATGAGGCTAAACAGTTGAGATTGTGTGGCAATGGGTTAAGGTGGATTTTCTGAAGGGAAAGTGGTCATCCCACATTACTTTAGACTGGCTTTGGAGTTTAACCTATTCCTACACATCAATATTTTAGACTGGTCCAAATTGAAAGAACCTGCAGACAACAATTTCAAGGTGATGAATTTTTTTCTTCGTAATTTTGGGCAGAAAACATTGTGGAAATTGAAGAAGTTGCTTGTAACAAGCAATTTCTTCATTTTCTACTGTTTTCTAAAACTTTTTTTCCTTGGGGGCGTTAAAAAGCATAACTGAGTGGAAATCGTTTAACCCATTTCTACATAATGAACTCATAGACTGGTCCTAATTTGGACAACAGACATGTTTGTTGCAGACAATAGGATCAAACATGTCTTACATAAGAATTAACTGATTCCCCCACAATGACGCTTTTGGACGCCCCTCAAGAAAATCACTGAACGTTGAAAAAATCTAAAATTTCATCAACTTTAAACTGTCATCTACAACTCCTTTGAATTTCGACCAGTCTAAAATTTTATCATCTGGGTAAATGCAAAACTGCTGTAATTGCCAGATAACTCAACATGCCCCTAATTGACCACTGACATGGCTGACAGACAGTTCAAGTGAGGGAATAAACGACAATAATTTGTCAAATATGGGGTCAAGGACAACAACACAAATTTATCAAATATGGGGTCAAGGACACAAAATAAAAGGCAAATAATTGGTTGGTGACATAAATGTCTTCACTACAACTATTCAATCTGTTTAGTTAAAGTTAAGTTTAAGTTTCAAAATCAACAAAATATGCTAGATAAATGTCAATGTTTGAAGTTCACTTCCACTCTAAATGATTTGAATGTTTTTTTTCTGACAGTCGCAATCTGTCATTTGGGTCATAGAAGTTGGAGAAATTCATCTACTTAGCAACAGGATTAACAGAGATAAAAACAAGATGTGTTTGTGAAACAATATGCCCCTGAAACAGGAATTCTTTAGAAACGGGTGATTTTTATAAAATTTTGACCTTGACCTTGATGAAGTTGTGCCATGTTGAGACCTATCTACATAACAAATATTAGCATTATAACTTAATCAGGGTTGAAGTTATAGGAAAATGTTTAGTTGGCAGGTAAAGTTTTGCAGACAGACGAAGACAGACAGACAGACAGACAGACAAACAATATGCCCCCGATCTTATCGATGCTGGGCATAAAAATCGTGGACATTGAAGAAATTGCTTATTACAAGCATTTTTTTTCTGGGACCACAATGTTTTCAAAAGCTATTTTTCTTTGCGCATCCAACAGGGTCATTGTGTGAATGGGTTAATAGAAGGCAGATGGCTCCCAAGTTTCATCTTATCAGAAGATAGTATTGGCAAAATAGACAATCTGCTTGTATATAAACAGTGAGGGAAAAATCTCAAAACAAACCATATGCTTATAATAATAAATATCTACACAAATTTGATAAAATGAGAAGAAAAATGGCCACATCAAAATGCCATGAGGTTCAATTTGATGTTGCAAATATCAGTCATAAATCTGTCTTTCCTTTACCTTTACATGGATTACTTTGCACATGGAAATCTTCATTGATTTTAACAATATTTCAGTCATATTGCAGCCGCTGGAGCACCTAACTATGGATTCCAGGTATTTCTCAAACTAGTGTTACCAATATATCCTGTCAGAGCCTCCAACTGCTCATCTCACTTAAGATTTACGATTATCCATCTATAGTTGAAGACAAATGTCGGAGGGGATATGTGCCATGACTGGGAATCGAACCCAGGACCTCATGATTGAGTGTTCAACGTGCTACCACTGTGCCATGGTGGCGGCCTGAAACCTTCATTTTTCTTATCCAAACATAATCCCGATTAGCCCATTTGCAGATGAAAAAATTTTAGACCGGTCCAAATTGAAAGAAATTGCAGACGACAATTTTTATCTGATGAAATTTGAAAAACCGTCTTGTCCTTTTAATGAAATTTATTTTCATCATGAAGAGGGTTCTTTATTTATTATCAAAAGCTCACTTTACAGCATCATGCATTGAGAGCATTTCTGAAAGAAATCCATCACTAAAAGTTAAAACTATGGTCAAGAGTGACATGAAAATGGACAAAGATGTATTAAAGTGAAGCTCATCCCTTCAGAACCCTAGCCACTGTCAGCTGAACAAACATTTATCATCTAACCCATTACCACACAATCTTGCATTGCTATACTTCATAGAAATATAGCTTTGGAAAACATTATGAGAAAATATGTTGCTTGTTACAAGCAATTTCTTCTTTTCTCACAATGTATTCAATCTTATTAGGACCCACTTATTTTTCGATGTTAACCAATTTCATCTCATCATATTATCATCTGCAACCTCTTTCAATTAACACAGGTCTAAATTTTGATGTTTTGGAATGGGTTTCATAACGGGTGATATTTAAACAATTTCTTCTTTTGACACAATTCTGCTCATGTACCTTACCGTAGCCCATAATGAACTGAAGAAATGTAGCAAATGGAAAATATTGTTGGAAAAGGAGAAATTGCAGGTGAACCCCTGTTAGGTCCTTTCTGTATGATGGGTCACAACATTTAGTGATATAGTTACATAATTGCAACTTGTTTGAATTTGTACCAGTCTACATTTAGTCATTTGGTAATGGGTTAACCCATTCCCACACAATAACCTTTTTTAATGCCCCTAGAAAAAAAGCTATCGAAAGCATTATTGACAACAAAGAAATGGCTTCTTTCAAGTAATTTCTGCATTATCCACAATCTTTTCAACCTCAAAAGAAATGTAAATTAAGATTTCATCATCTTTCAACTTTATCATCTGTAATTTCTTTGAATTTGGACCAATCTAAAAAATTTTTATTTGTAAATGGGTTAATTATATATCAACAGCAGAAGAGTATTTACTAGAAAGAGTTTTCTAAAAACATCCGGCAAAGTCTGCCAAAACAATTAAATCTCTCCCAAGATTGTTTCCGACAGCCACTACACTGAAAGAGAGCGTTTGTTTGAGCAGATTTCACCTGGTATTGGTGTGCACATTTAACTGGAAATTTCAAAGATTTTTTTCTTTCCATGAATGTTTAGTCTGTTCCAACTAGAAGTGAAAATTGATTAACCCATTCCCACACAATCTCACTTTTTCACTTGTTTCAAAATATATTGTGGAAAAACAACAAATTACTTGTTCATGGCAATTTCATCATTATCCACAATGTTTTCTACCAAAATAGAAAAAAGTTTTTTAAGAGCTTATATACTTGAAATTGTTGTCTGAAAGTTCTAGGTTAAAAAATTGTAAAGAGAACCAAAATGTAAGCTGTTTTAATAGGCTTCAAAAATTATTGTTGTAAATGGGGAAACTGTTTGATCTTTCAATATTTATTTATTAATCTACCATCACTTACAAGTTCAACAAGAACAGGCTAACTCTTTTCATCTAATTTGATTGTATGGTGATTGATGTCACTGCTTGTAACATTATTTTCAAGATTTTTTTTCTTGAGGGGTGTATAAAAGCAGAATCATTTTGGAAAGGGTTAATCCATTTCCATGAAATGATGCTTTTGGTGAGAAAAACAGTGTGAAAATTGAAGAAATTGCTTGTTACAAATAATTTCTTCATTTTCCCCAATGTTTTCTACCCAGAAAGTTGAAAAAATCCAAAATTTCATAAACTTTCATTTGTAGTCTGCAGCTTCTTTCAATTTGGACCAGTCTTGAATTTTGTCTAGAATTTTTTTGTGTGGGAAATGGTTACCTGCAATACATCCTGACAAGGTTCGAATCTTCAATGATAAGCAATCATCTTCAGACATAAAGAAACATTAATCCATTACCACAATAAGAGATTTTTGATGCCCTTTAGCAATATGATCATATAAAACTTAAGGGGAAAGGAGAAATGTTTCCTACCCTATATGGCACTTGTTTTCAATATTAGCGTACGATGGTTAGCCACTTCTTTCAATTTGGACTAGTCTAAAATTTTGTCGTCTGGTAAATGGTTTTAAATACTGAAACCTTTTGCATGAATTCTTGCCAATGAAAGTCTAAATTTCAGTGTTGAAAGAAACAGTTAACAGAAATTCAAATCCACATTTTTTTAACAGATTGGAATTCTTGGCAAGAAAACTTGTTCTGGCAATCCCTGCCAATAAAAAATTAAAATGCATTTTTTCTGTTAAGTCAATTGTCTGTAAAATTTCTCTGATTTCAGGTAAAATCTTACGATTACCTACTGACGCCCTTTATAAAAATAAAGTCGAACTACGGGATACCATATTTCTACTAATAAGAGTCCAATCATAAGTAGTGCTTGGTTTGACCTTCAAAATAAAAACAATAATCAATTTTGAGCTCCGATTTATGTGAAGCATTTTTAGTGGTTTCTTAGGAAAAACCCGGTATTTCATATCAATCAACCGGAAACAAGTTTTCTCGCATTTCCGCTCATTTCAATGCATGCTCATAAACTTGAAGTGAAAATCTATGTGATCGCCTCCATCTTGTTTTAATGCTGATGAAGAAAGTAACTTACTTGCTGAATGCCAACAGCCTCCTTTTAGTCATGAATATCCAGGAAATTGGTTTAGAACTTTGTCTTAATATATCCATAGTAAATTGTCTGATGAGAGGAATAATTTCCACGCGTTTCAAGATAGAATCTAGGTCAAAGGTTAGTGGAGATAGCGAATACATTAGTGTTTTGACCTGGCAGGGCCGAGCAAATTTACACCCGGTATGCACAGTTTATGTAACAAGTTACAACCCTGTTATAGTCGCGATTCGAGTGCCTATTTAACCCCATCAAATAAAACACCTTTTACCTCAAATTCGACTAAATCTTTGAAACGGACATGTAGTACTTCAATTATATTAATAATTTGCTCAACTACAACAGAATTGTATGTAAGCTTTGATTTCTTTACCTTTTATCATTTAACCTTTTACCAAATAACCACAAATTTGCATGCACTTGAAAATAATATTAAAGAAAATGTTGTGATTAAAAAGAAATTGCAGTTTCGGGAAACAGTAAGCGGTCATGATTGATTGAATAGAGTTTAACGCAACTTTTAATAGTATTTCAGTTATAACGTGGCGACTGGAGCTCTTACCATGGATTCCTGGTAGTTCACACACCATTACTACCACTACATCCTTATCGAGCCTCCAGCTGCCCCTCCTACTTAGGTGTACGATTCACTTACTCATATTGATGATACATGCTGGCATTATTGAGCGGGGTTACTGATAAGCCAGCAAAACCGCTCTCAGGACTTTCAGTCCTTTGATTGTTGGTTTGGCAACATTATTATCGTAACTACACCTACAGCAATATTTAGGCTGCCAACCAACCATTTTACTTTTAGGTCACATATTTGGCCCTAATGATTATTCTGGCCTAGTTTCATGAAGATTGAGCCTGTATTGTGGCCTCTTGAGTGTTATTAAAAAAATTGTCATTGAGGCTCTTTTTCCTGTGTTTTCGGAAAGATCCTTCCAATAATCAAGGGGTTCATCCTTATGACCTAACAATTATTCTGGCACAGTTTCATGAAGATTGAGCTAAAATTGTGGTCTCAAGAAAGTAAACAAAGAAATTGTCA
The DNA here is from genome assembly GCA_946902895.1 of Fragum fragum. Taxonomy (NCBI): domain Eukaryota; kingdom Metazoa; phylum Mollusca; class Bivalvia; order Cardiida; family Cardiidae; genus Fragum; species Fragum fragum. The sequence goes on from OX336369.1 coordinate 6,032,341, forward strand.
TTGAGCCCCTTTTCCTGTTTTTTTTCCGATAGAATCCTCCCATAATCAATAGGCTTCATCCTCATGACCAAACAATAATTCTGGCCTCGTTAAATATTACTGTAAATGTTTTATTGAATTGTTCAAAATAACATCCTTTGATATCCATGTTAAAACTTCTGTCAGAGCTCTGTGGGGTGTGGCCAGCAATCTGTCAATTGACCAATCATTGGCCCTGCCTACCAACTCCTTAGGCCCGCTCATTAACTCTGACAGGAAGTTTCGCTTTGATTTTTGAACATTATCAGTAGCATGTAACAAACAAGAGGACCATGATGGTCCTAAATAGCTCCCCTGAGTATGATGGTTCATGGCATTAAGATATAACCAAAATAAAATGCCCTCTGTCTAACAATTTTGGAGAAGATGTTTAACGATTTCTCTTTTAATCCTAGGTATATTGATGATCCCACCATATAGCACTAATTTCCTGAATATGGTAATGCTTTGAAGTATAGACATCAATACGTACCAAATATAAAAGCTCTAGGCCTAATAGTTTAGGAGAAGAAGGTTTTCAAAGATATCATTATTTATTTTTAACTAAAATTAGGATCGCATAGAAAAGGGTTAATTTTTCAGAATACAGTAATTTTTTTAAGTATTTTGGTAGAGGGTCAATAGTTGATGATAAGTACCAAATATCAAAGCTCTAGGCCTAATCTTTGGGAGAAGAAGATTTTCAAAGATTTCCTACTTAATTCCTTTGTAAAATCAGGGATCGCACAGAAAAGGGTTAATTTTCAGAATACTGTAATTCTTTGAAGTATTTTGGTACAGACTTCCTTCTTTATTCCTTTGTAAAATCTGAGATTGCACAGAAAAGTGCTAATTCTCAGAATACGGTAATTCTTTGAAGTATTTTGGTAGAGGGTCAATAGTTGATGATACATACCAAATATCAAAGCTTTAGGCCTAATGGTTTGGGAGAAGAAGATTTTTAAAGATTTCCTTCTTTATTTCTCTGTGAAATCAGGGATCGCACAGAAAAGGGCTAATTTTTAGAATACGATGATTCTTTGAAGTATTTTTGTAGAGGGTCAAAAGGTGATGATATGTACCAAATATTAAAGCTCTAGGCCTTATGGTTTGGGAGGAGAAGATTTTTTGATAATTGTTTACAGACAGACGGACAGACAGAAGCCAGACAATTACCGATCACAATACCTCACCTTGAGCAAGCTATGCTCAGGTGAGCTAAAAAGTAAAATGGTTGACTTTTGACCTAAACATTGTAAGTACAGCTTGAAAACTTTTTCAATCTGTAGTTACAATATTTAAGTCGCCAAAACAACAATAAAGGTTAAAAATGGTGCTAATTTCAGAGTTGAAGAGCCCAGGTCCAGGCTGAGTAAATTATTTGATTGGATGGTTTATTCCTTGATTGGCAGTCTCAATTTGTTATTGACCAACTATCAAGAAATCAGGTTTGACTAATATTTAGCCTGATTCTGAATGAGCAAATAATATATTGTGTCTAGATATTGTTCTAAAATTTCAATAATTTCTTCCTTTCCAAGACCAAATTTAGAACTTGTTCAAGATATCTTCCAGACGGTGAGACAATTGTTCTGACTAATGTCAATGGTGCTTAATTGAACTCTCAAGCACGCACATGGTTTTTCATACATTTGACCTTTAACCCATTTCCACACAGTGACGCCTCTTAAGACCCCTCAAATAAAGCAATTGGGAAAACATTGTGTAAATTGAAGAAAATGCTTTTGACAAGCAATTTCTTCATTTTACTCAATTTCTTCAACCCAGAAAGTTAAAGAATCTGAAATTTGATAATCTTTAAATTGTCGTCTGCAACTTCATTCAATTTGGACCTGTTTAAAATTTTGTTTTGTGGGAATGGGTCATTACCAAAGGTGACCCAATCACAAAATCACAAATTGTGAAAGATTTTTTCAAGGCAAACATTCTAATTTGCAGGTTGATTAGTGTGTCAAGTTTTTTTTTCTAAGGATTGACTTGATGTTCTAATTACTGAGCTCAATTGACCAATTTACAATTTTTCCCAAGATTTTATAAAGACTAACATTTTGATGAGTGCAAAGTGTAGTTGTTTAACCCATTACCAGACATTAAAACTTTAGACTGGTCCGAATTGAAAGGTGTTGCAAACGACAATATAAAGTTTATGAATTAGTAACTTTTTTCTACTTTCTGGGTAGAAAACATTGTGGACATTCATTTCCCACAATATTTTCCCAAATGTCTTTCTTGAGAGACATCCAAAAGTGTCATCGTGTGGTAATGGGCTATGTGTGTTTCTAAGAATACACCTTGTGACCTTTGGGGATTAAAATCTGCCCAATCAATGATCTCGTTACAAGCTTCTCAGGCCAATGCATGGGCACCTTCTATGGGCACTCTAGGCTGGTCAATTTTCTTTTCTTCCTATAATGAGCTCAATATAAAATAATGCGGATTGTCTAACTTTTAATAAATTGTCAACCGTTAGCCATTGCTAACAGATCTTATACATCCATAGTTCTTTTTACAAATATTGCTTCTCTGGCCCCGAGCCTGGGGGTTGTCAGGATTTGATTTTTGAGCCTGGGGGACCTAGTGACCAAGTTTTTTCTACACAAATTGACCAACATCTGAAGTTCTCCAAGATTTAGGTGTGGACTATAAATTATGCTCTATCCTACACCATTCAATAGTTATGGTAAATATGAAATATTTTTAGAAATATGACGGCTCTATTGCTAAGTATACATGTATACAGATTTATGGCCAATTTTAACCCTTGTCATGCTGAACCCAGAATATTCCGGTTTTGGCAAGAGGTGTAGACTAAGATCAGACTGCACGTATGTGCAGACTGATCTTAGTCTACACCTCTTGCTTGTACTTTTCCTGCCCAAGTTGTTTATGAACTTGATTTCTAAAGTAAATATTGATTTTTGAATAACAAGTTCTATCAGTGCTTTCAGCCCTTTGATTTGCCAGCAATTCAGCAAGGGGATTTATACAGCATGACAAGGGTTAAAGTATTTTTTACTTAAATTTACTATACCTTAAAAAGTGAACTCTGCTTCTTTCAAAAATTTAAAAACAATGTGTTTTTTTTATTTTTCATCTTACCTGATAAAAAAATAATAAGAGAAACATAATTATAAATGAGCTATTACAATAGACTCAAATCAATAGTGTTATACCTGAATGCTCTATTACAAAGCATTCAAAGGTTTTAGCTTTCATTAGAATGACCTTGAAAATGACAAGCCTGTTAACCCAGACAGCAAAATTTTAGACCGGTTCAATTTGAAAGGAGATGCAGACATCAATTAAAAGTTTATCAAATTTAAGATTTTTCCGACTTTCTGGGCAGAAAATGTGTAAATAGAAAAAATTGCTTGTAACAAGCAATTTCTTCATTTTTCACAATTTTTCCAATGCATTTTTCTTGAGGGGTGTCAAAAAGCATGGCTGTATGGAAATGGGTTAAAACATATAGAACCTAGTACCTCCGGAAAGGTCTTAAAACAAGTAATGCATCAGCGAAATATGAATTTTCATTCAGGTTACATTAAAAAGATATTGTCTATGTCAATAAAACTGAAAGTTTTATTTGACAACAACAGAGTTAGGCTGACAAAAAGGACAAGACAAAAACTACATTATCTATGGATGCCTAGACATACCTCTTAAAATAAAATCTAATATGGACTTGACTAAGTATAATTTATTTTATCTGTAAATTGAGAGGTCATGCATCTATGATTAGGAACAGGAAAAGGTTATCAGTAATCACCCAACAATGGGCCAAAGTCTGCCAATTAAAGTAAATGAAAGGAAGTGCAAGTCTGAGACTATAACATTCTAATGACCTTATTCAGATTACACATGCTAGTAACCTTGTATATAGGCTATTCTTTCACCATAAACCATGTACTGACATAAATAAGTGGGCAATAATGGCCTTATATCGCTCACCAGAGTTAACCCATTCCCACACAGTGACGCTTTTAAACGCCCCTCAATATGAAAGCTTTGGAAAACGTTGTGGATAATGAAGAAATTGCTTGTTACAAGCAATTTCTTCATTTTCCACAATGTTTTCTACCCTAACAGACAAAGATTCTGCAGATTCTGTCAACTTAAAATAGTCGTCTGCAATTTCTTTGAATTTGGACTGGTCCAAAATTTTATTGTGTGGGAATGGGTTAAGTGGTAAGTCAAGTAACCTGGCCTATTTTTCAGGTCAATTGAGAAGAAGATTTCTGCTTCTTTTGTCGCCAAGGATTTTTCTGATAATAATCTTTAAAAAAGATTGTCTCCTGAGGTGATCAAATTTCAAACTCCATCATGGTTTTATCATGAAATTTATTTTGTGTAATATTCTGGTTGGTTGAACAAACAAGAGGCCAGGAGGGCCTGAAGTACTCTACTAGCTCTCAGAAAAAAAACCACAAAACAAGACAACATGAGAAAATATCAAATAGAATACCAATAATAAATTAAATCAATTTAATGAATAAAAAGATGTAGCAGACAACTGTGTATAATTTTAACTTAATAAGGTTAAAAAAATCTTTGCCTTTTAGCCTAGAAAACAATGTGAAAGTTACAAGTAATTTCTTCATTATCCACAACATTTTCCAAAGCTTTTTCCTTGAAGGGCATTAAAAAGTGGGAATGTTTTAATGGGTTGAATCATTATGAAAGGTAAATGTCAGCTACTGTAAGTCAGACCTGAGTTCTACATTCAATTCACACAGGAATAAAGGACTTAAAACAATTTATTAAAGCAAGTCAAAATTCAAGGACAAAGTGACAATAAAAGAAAATAATGAATAAGTTATATTGCCTCAGCTATGCCTTTTCTTTTCGAAACCTACTGAAATAGACACATAGTCATCGACTTGCATATAAAATGTTTTGCACAAACAGTCCAAACAGGTCAACGGATATCTGGAAAAATTGTACACAACAGTTTGCTATCTAAAGCTCTATATCATTACTTTCTCTGTAATAAATACCCAAAACACAAAAAATTCAGAAAACTAACACTTCTAATTTTGAACCCTGAATATTCCTGTTTTAGAATAATTGTACAATCTGATATTTGTCTTCATCACCTGTAAGTCCCTTCCAGCCAAGTTTTTAAAAAGTTAATTTTCAGAAGAAATATTGAACCCAAAATCTATAGTTCTTCCAGTGCTTTCAGCCCTTTAAATCTAATGTAATTCTTATCAAGTTTTTCTTATTCAGCATAACAAAGGTTAACAAATTACCAGACAACAAAATTTTGAAATTGAAGGGAGAACAACAGTTTAAATTTTATGCAATTTTATGCAATTTTAGATTTCTTCAACTTTCTGGGTAGAAAACACTGTGGAAAATGAATAAAGTGCTTGTAACAAGCGATTTCTTCATGTCCCACAATGTTTTCCAATATGTTTTCCTTTAAGATCATCCAAAAGCATCCTTGTGTGGGAAAGGGTTACCTAATACTTTTATCTTAATTCCAAAATCATTTACTTTGCCTGGAGCTCTGGTCACAAATTACTATGTTAGACTGGTTCAAATTCAAAGAAACTGCATACCACATTAAGTGGTAAAGTATTATTAAGAGAAATTAGTGTAACATAGGGAAGAAAACCAAGTATAAAACATTGTGAGAAAAGAAGAAATTGCTTGTTATTAATGATTTTTTACAGCTTTTTAAAATTAATAAGTGCGTCAAAAAAACGGGATTTTGAGTTTATGGGTTAAAACTTGAAAAGCTTGCCACTGATCTGGTGAGCTTACATCACAAGAAATTTCTTGGTTGATCTTTTGGAGAAGGTCCAAGTTTGTTGCAAAAACCTCAAGATAAAAATCATAAATTGAGTAGAACCCAGTATGTTCAGAGATAAGTAAATAAAACAGACAGATTCTTCAATCTCCAAAAAAGCTTGTGCTGAGATAAAATTTCATTTCACAAAGACAACATGACAAAAAGTCTACACCAAAACCTTAATTGTTGCGTCTCTTCAGTATGTTAGAAAAGCTAAAAATTGATAAGTTTCAAAACAAGTAAAATTAATTAGAAATTGATAATTAATAGCAGAAAACCTGCGATGAACTGGAGCACAAATCTCAAAGAAAATTTTGAAGTTTTTCATCAATTTCAAAATGTTTAATGTTCCTAGATGATTTATACAGGGATTCTGGATTTCCTAGAACCAAAACAGTCATCTTACTATCTTCTTTATAATACCAAGCTAAATGAAACATTAATTAATTTCTACATAATAATGCTTTTTGACAACCCTAAAGAAACAAGAGGGCAAAAATGGTTCTAAATTGCTCACCTGAGAATTAGTTTCATGATTTCTTCAAGTGTGATAGGCCTGGCTCTGCCATGCTCATATTATTTTTTGAGAATCGAAATTTCATGAACAGGTTTAATAGAGGATCACCAAAGGAAAAATCATGCCAATTTTTATCATAATTGGCCCAATAGTTTAGCAGGAAAAGATTTTTAAAGTATTATTCCATTATTTTGCTATGTGTGATAAGCCTGGCCCTGTCATGCCAATATTTTTCATGCGAACCAAAATTTCGGTGTCTTCCCGATTCTCCCACATTTGAAATCCCATGATACCATTATGCATTTGGGAAGAAGTCAGTAAGGGAAAATGTGACTACAGTTAGGCTCAAATTATATTCTGCTTTTTATGTATTAAAAACTGTTTTGTAAATGAAATTAATTAATTAGTGTTTAATTCACCGAAAGAAAACTACCAAAGTTGGAGATCTTATTGCTTAACCCTTTCCTGTATAATCACTGGTTTTTACGTCCCTGTGTTTTTATACTTGGAGAAACATTGTGGAAAAAGAAGAAATTGCTTGTAACAAGCAATTTCTCCTTTTTCCACAATATTTTCTACCCTATTGAATGGTTATTTTCAAAATAAAATCAACTTTGAATTGTCGTCTGCAAAACCTTTGATTTTGGACCAGTCTAAAATTTCAAAAAACAGGAAAGGGTTAACCAATTCCCACACAGTGACATCTTTGGACACCCCTCAAGAAAAACAAATGGGAAAGTATTGTGTAAAATGAAGAAATTGCTTGTAATAAGCAATTTCTTCATTTTACACTATGTTTTCTACCCTGAAAGTTGAAAAATCTGAAATATCATAGACTTTATATTGTCGTCTGCATCGCCTTTCTCTTTCGACCAGTCTAAAATTTTGACGTCTAGTAATGGGTTAAGTTTGTATAAACATAAATTCTACTCCATGGTCTAAGTCTGAATACGAATTGATTAATTTAAATTTCGCTAATAATATTGATCAAAGGGACCAGGAAAAGTTCAACCCAACTCAACAAAATTTTAAACTGATTCAAATTTTAAAGGTTTTGCAGACTGCAATTTGAAATTTATGAAATTTTAGATTTTTTTTCATCTTTCTTGGTAGAAAACATTATGGAAAATGCAGAAACTGCTTGTTACAATCAAGTTATTGATTTTATACAATGTTTTTAATATGAAAGACTGACTCCCTGACAGAGTATGACCCTGGTACAATAAGCTGATGCAGCTTCGTATCTGTTGCGTTTATAGATATAGTGACAAACTTTGTATATCCATGCGTTGAAAGACTCTGATAATAATAGGGTCTTCTTCTAAAACTAATGTACTTGAACTTAAAAAATCTAGATGATGAAATCATCAGAAATAAAGGAATTGTGAATAAACAGAATCTATATAATTTTGGGGAGGTTTTAACCCATTTCCACACAGTGACGCTTTTAAACGCCTCTCAATATAAAGGTTTTTGAAAACATAGTGGATAATGAAGAAATTGCTCACCACAAACAATTTCTTCATTATCCACAATGTTTTCTACCACAATAGACAAAGAGTTTAAAGATTTCATCAACTTAAAATTGTCGTCTGCAACTTTGTTTTACTTTGTTATTTATAACACGCATCTGTAGAATGAGGTATTTCGTAAGTCTTTCCATTCGTAAAGCTATTCTTGCGTAATTAAGAAGTCTTATTTGCAACAAAGTAATGTAGAATGACCCAGTAAGAACAATTTTATATACGCTATGTTTCTCTGTGATACACAATTCTATATCAATCCTTTTCCATTATTTTATTTATCAGAGAATTACAAGGGTCCAAACATTTTGTTGTACATGAAATGTTCCTTCTACATCACATTATGTTTGCTCCTTAATCAATTCCTTTGGTCTATGCTAGAACTGTTATATTTTTCTGAATATTTATTTTTGATGAAAAAAGTTCTTCATCAATACAACATATAGCTGGATGACCACCCAAATCTCTTAACTATAATTTGAATAATTAAAGCTGTAGTTAACCCTTTCCCGTTTCTTGAAATTTTAGACTGGTCAAAATTGAAAGAAGTTGCAGACAACAATAAAAATTGGATGTGTTTGAAATGATACCATCATATGTGGTAAAAATATTGTGAAAAAAGGAGAAATTGCTTGTAACAAGCAATTTCTCCCTTTTCCACAATGTTTTCTCAAGTAGAAAATAACAGCAACGTAAAATCCCGTGTTTGTACAGGAAAGGGTTAAGAGGCTGTGGTCACCCCTCAATAAAACTATTGTTGATTCATTTATGAGAAATAGATAAAATAATTGTCTGAAAAAAGTAACTACCAAATAGCATGTGAAATGTTGTGAGGATAAAGGTATTTGCTTGTAATAGGGCAATTTTTCCTTTTATCAAAACGATTTAACTTCTCTTCAGCGATCGATAGAGGGACCTCATACAACCTAGGTTTAAATGGTTCGTCATTTGAAACGTACATGGAATGGTGTTACAGTAATTTAGCCCCAAGCAGGGATTATCTCATACCATGTATGTAGCTACTTTTAATCGATATGTTCAAATAAAACAAAATTAGAAAACAAAATATGATCCATGTATCTTGATTATTATAGAAGAAATGGCACATGTTAAGTATTCCTTTCAGTTTTGACACACAGACAGACAGACGGACAATGGTAATATGATATGCCCTAATCAAAATGGTACCTTGGCTCTTCAATTCCTAGCATGTTACAATGGCCATAGCAAATAAAGTCCTCTATTACTCAGTTGTGTATTTTGATATATTTCCATCCTATAAGCCTAAAAAAAAGGTCCAAGTTACACTACAGCTACCTGAATGTCCTAGCAACACCAACCATAGCTGCCTGAATGTCCAAGTAACAGCAACCATAGCTGTCTGAATGTCTGAATGTCCAAATTACACCAACCACAGCCACCTAAATTTCCTAGTAACACTGACCATAGCTGCCTGAATGTCCAAATTACACCAACAACAGTCACCCGAATGTCCAAGTTACACCAACCATAGCCACCTGAATGTCCAAGTTACACCAACCATTGATATCTGAATGTCAAAATTATAAAAACCATGGTCACCTGAATATCCTAGTAACACCAACCATAGCTACTAGAATGTCCAAGTTACACCAACCATAGCTATCTGTATTTGTCTAAGTTATGCAAATCATAGCTATCTGAATATCCAAATTACAAAAACCATAGCCTCATGAATGTCCAAGTCACACAAAACATAGCTATCTGTATATCAAGATACACCCTTCAAAGCTACCTGAATGTCCAAGTTGCACCAACAATAGATACCAGAATGGCCAAGATACAACAACAATAGCTACGAAAGGTCCAAGTTACACCAAGAATAGATGCTTCAATGTCCAGATTACATTCACCTGTGACCATAGCTAAATGAAAGTCCAAGCTACACCCATCAAAGCTACCTGAATGTCCAAGCTACATCTACCATACCTACCTGAATGGACCAGATTATCAGCCTGAAGGTCCAGGTTACACAAACCATAGCTGCCTGAATGCCTAAGTTATACTAACTATAGTTATCGGGATTTTTAAGTTCCACATAACACATCTGCATAAATGTCCATCTTACATGAACAATAGCTGCCCGAATGTCCTAGTTACAACTAAGTTACTAGCTGCCTGAATGTTATATTCATCCTGGTGCATGACATTGGGAAATTTCCCCTTGCTTACTGACATTTTATTAATTGATTTGTTTTCCCTAAGAGTTTTTAAATGTGTCAAACTTGAGTAAAGATCTTCTTGTGAGTTTCACACAGATTATTTGCCAAATTAAATTTAACAGATAAGACAGGAATAAAGGAATTTCATTGAATAAAGCATTGTATTTTTATCACAGTGATGTTTACTATCTCACATTCCATATCTTGGAAACAAATGTTTTATTTTCCAGGAAAACAGTATGTGATATCAACAATTACCATTGAGATATTTATCCCTAAAGGCATTGTATGCAGTTTGAAGGACTTCTACTCTTCACTGTACCAACCTTGTTCAGATAATCTAAATTATAATTAACCCATTATCAAACAATCCAATATTTTTACACATCAAAAATATTTTGCTATAAAAAAACTTTGTGTGAAAAAGAAAAACTGTTTTATACCTTTTCTACTTTACTCATTTTGTACATTATGAACATGTATTGACTTTTAGATATCTGTGGAGGCCCACAGTGAAGACTTGGTTATCCCAACTGTGTTGCCTCATTAAATAAAGACATTACTACTATTGTAATTTTTATTATTATGATGTTTCTTCACTATTTCTATCTTATTTTTCACATATAATGCACCTTGGATTGCTGTTTGCAACTTCTTTTACATTTGCCAAGACTAAGATTTGTTGTCTGAAAATGAGTCGGAGGAGATACCAATAATTGATATCTATTCCAAACTAAATTGTATAGGGATTTAACTTGTTCCCACACAACAAAATTTTAGACAAGTCCAAATTGAAAGAAGCTGCAGACGACATTTTGATGGAAATGAATTTCAGATTTTTTGTGTTTGTGGATTAAAATAGATTTTGTACAAAACATCCCCCCCCCTCAAAAAAAACTTTGATACTTAATGTGTGATCCATCTTGATGGTACAATAAATCTGTGTAATCTGTGGAATTTATTGTGTAAATGAGGATTTTAAAGTGGAAATTTTCATAGGGCCCCTTTTCCCAATACTTTACAGAACAAACCAAATTTCATTAGGAACATTTCCAATGAAGGTACAATCATTCTGTATAAGTTTAAAGAGAATCAATGAAAACAGTGGACTGAATTGTGTCAAGAATTTTTTGTATCAAAATTTTCATAAAGTCCCTTTACCTGTGAAACTTAACAAATCAGAACCAATTTACAAACCAACAATCCCAATGATAGATAGTTAGAAGAAAATGATAAAGACTGATAACTTCATTGTGATAATGATGTTTTTTGCAATAAAATTTTCTTAAGGCCCCTTTTCTTGTGTCACTTAACAGATCAGACCCAATTTACAAAGGAACAATCCAAATGACTATATAATCATTATATTAAAGTTTGAAGAGAATTTGATAAAGACTGAGGACGTTCTTGTGTTAATGAGGATTTGGTAATAATTTTTCATACAGCCCCTTTTCTGTGATACTAGACAAATCAGGCCTAATTTGGAAAAACAGAATCCTAATGATGGTACAAACATTCTGTGAAAGTTTGAACAGAATCCGATGAAAACTGTGGACTTTATTGTGGTACAAGGCTTTTTAGATTAAATTTCATAAGGCTCATTTTCCTGTGATACTTGATAGATCAGGTCTTATGTCACCATAAACAATCGTAATAATTGTACAATCATTCTGTGAAAGTTTGAATAAAAAACCAATGAAAGCTCTGGACTTGGTAAAAAGGATTATAGCTGAAAGCAAGGATTTTCAAATTAAATTTCATAATGCTCTTTATAACAGACAGATCAGGTCTATAATGTCAAAATCAACAATCATTATTATTGTACAAGCATTCTGTGAATGTTTGAAGAAAGCTCTGGACTTGATAACAAGGATTTCTAAATGAAATTTTCATATGGCCCCTTTTACCGTGTTTCTTGACAGTTCAAACCCCGTTTTGAAAAAAATGATTGTTGTGACCTTACAATCATTCTGTGAAAGTTTTGACAAAATTGATCAAAGCTGTGAGCTTCATTGCGTTAATAGGATTTTTATGCCCGAACCACTTAATGGGGGGGGGTATAGATTTGCCTTTGTCCATCCGTCCGTACTTCCCGAAATTGTCTGGGGCATATCTCTGAAAGTATAATAGCTATCAACTTGAAACTTCACAGGTGGATAGACCTCATTGAGGAGAAGTGCAGTGCACAAGAACCACAACTCTTGCTTGCATAACTGTGGAGTTATTGCCCTTTGTTATTTCAAAGACTTATATTTTATCTGGGGCATATCTCTGAAAGTATAATATCTATAAACTTGAAACTTCACAGGTGGATAGATCTCATTAAGGAGAAGTGCAGTGCACAAGAACCACAACTCTTGCTTGCATAATTGTGGAGTTATTGCCCTTTGTTATTTTAAAGACTAACATTTGTCTGGGGCATATCTCTGGAAGTATAATAGCTATCAACTTGAAACTTCATAGGTGGATAGACCTCATTGAAGAGAAGTGTAGTGCACAAGAACCCCAACTCTTGCTTGCATATTTTTGGAGTTATTGCCTTTTGTTATTTTCAAAGCTACCGGTGGGGGCATCTGTGTCCTGTGGACAAAGCTCTTGTTTAATTTAATTTTCATACAGTCCCTTTTCCCATGATACTTGATGGATCTGAACCAATTCCAAAGGGAATTATACTTGCAAAAGTATAATTATTCTGTTTGGGTATGAAGAAAACGCAATGTAAATTCAAATCTGTAGACTTTAAAGAATTAATTAAGTTTTTCCTAATTAAATTTTCATGAGGCTCCTTTTCCTATGTTTCTCAATGGATCAGACCCAATTTTAAAGGAACAATCCTTATGATGGTACAATCATTCTGTGAAAGTTTGAAGTCAATCAGGAGAAATCTTGGGTCAGATTGAGTTTACTAAGATTTTTTTTATTAAATTTTGATAAGGCCCCCCTTCCCATGATACTTGATGGATCAAACCCACTTTCGAAAGGAACAATCAATTTTAATGATATAATCATTCTGTGAATGTTTGAAGAGAAAGCTGTGGGCTTTAGTGTGTTATCAGTTAACAAGGATCTTTAAATAAAATTTTCATAAGGCTCCTTTTCCCGTGTTTCTTGACAGATCATACCAAATTTCCAAAGGAACGATCCTTATGATAGTACAATCATTCTGTGAAAGTTTGAAGAGAATCCAATGAAAACTGAGGACTCTAGAGTGTTAACGGGGATTTTTAATAGATTATTTAATGTAATTTCTATAAGGCCCCTTTTCCTGTATTTCTTGACGGATCATACCCAATTCCAAAAGGAACAATCCTTCAGTAAAAGTTTGAAGAGAATCCGATGAAGATTGTGGATTCTAGAGTGTTAACATGGATTTTCTCATTAAATTCTAATTCGGCCCCTTTTCCCATGTTTCTTGATGGCTCTGACCAAATTTCAAAAGGAAAAATCCTTATGATAGTAAAATCATTCTGAGAAAGTTTGAAGAGAAAGCGATGAAAACTGTGGACTGTAGAGTGTTAACCAGGATTTTTAATGGATTCTTAATTAAATTTTCATAAGGCTCATTTTCCCGTGTTTTTTGACGGATCTGACCCTTTGGCCAGAAGAGCTAAAAATTAACCCAGGGGAGGCCTGAGTTGGTGAAATCAGGCTGGATTGTTACTTTTGATTTGCGAGGCATTGCAGTCCTTGTGTTTATTTAAATAGATAGGGGTGTTATATAGTATTTTTACTCCCAAGAAAAAACATTCAATAGAATTTTAAACTCCTGTGGTAATCAATCACCTGTTCACAGTAAATGTTTACTTTCTCATTCATCAATTAATTCCAAACAACACATTTAGAGTTATATACCTTATTGGTATGGATTGCTCTTTTTTGATATAATAGCAACCATTTCTTTGGAATCCCATGTGAGTATGTTTAGTAATATTGTCAAAAGTCAATTATTGTACATACCTATGTAATCGTGTGTGGCCCCATAAGGAACCTCAGTGACTTTGAGTGACCTTATTTTTTACAGGATGTTTATCATCAAAGGCCCCCATCCTTTGCTGTGAGAATCACCTATACCTTATAGCATACTTTTACAGTGTTTATGCTAGGCATGCTGATTGGGGGATTCCCCCACTTTTTGCAAAGATCCTCATATCTTCAACATTTGTGGGGGATTTTTTTTCTTTAAATACAGAACATGAAGGACTAAACATTTATCAATTATGTGATTAATGTGCCGAAATCCCACACATTTTTGAATTCTTAGAGTAAATACTTAAAGTTAAACACACAAGATGCAAAACATTTAACAAAACCGGGGGATAGAATCATTAGATTCAGCTTGAATTTATATTACTTTAAACTTGACTTAATCAAATAAACCTACAAGGTTGATTGCTTTAACCCATTCCAACTCAACAAAATTTTAGACTGGTCCAAATTGACAGAAGCTGCAGACGACAATTTCAAGTTGATCAAATTTTGAATTTTTTCGTCTTTTTGGATAAAAAACATAGTGGATAATGAAGAAATTGCTTGATACAAGCAATTTCTTCATTATCCACAATGTTTTCCAAAGTTTTTTTCTTGAGGGGCGTAAAAAGGAGGGATTGAGTTGGAATGGGTTAAGCAAAGGATGTTTGACAAAATTGAAATGACAAATTTGCTTCTTTTCCAATGTTATGGAAGGTATCGGGTCCATTCGCCCTAAATATACTTTCGCCCCGGGTCTGTTTGCCCTGGGTCCATTCGCCCTAAAAGTGGGTCCGTTCGCCCTATTTTTTTTATGTTTGCCCCCCCTTTTTTTTAATGAGCATGATTTTGAGTGTAGATGTAGTTTTTGTTCACCGGGGTCATAAAAAAGCGGGACTCGTGAATTATAGCCTATTCAAACCTATGGGTAGCAATTTCTCTTTTACTCACAGTGCTTTCTACTGTTATTGGTATTTAGTTATATAAAACTTTCTTATTCAACTGTGACTGTGTTGTAAAAAAGTCTGATTATGTTTCAATGATCTAAATTTCGTGATTTTTTTTGGGGGGGGACTTAATAAATTCCAACTTGTGGCAAGCAATTTTGTCCTTCATTCACAATGCTTTAAAGCGTATTTGGGATTTATTACTTTCAATTGTCATCTCCAAAAGCTTTTGATTTAGACCCATGCAGAATTTTGTAGTCTGGTAAATTAACTAAACATTCATACTTCACTTTCCACACTTTTACCCATAATCTTTCTTTGAACGTCTAAAAGATCTAGGACGGTGTTGTGTTTTGTATATTTATTCATTGTTTTGATTAAAGGTAACTTGTAAATGATTCTTGTGATGCAATAAATTTTGATTACAAATAGATCGTCTCAAATAGTTATCTATCTTTAGCAAAAACGGCCTTGTAATATTATCCAAAATATCATTAAACCAATAATTGTGGCAATTACCGTATTTTCCCTTAATGTCTGGACAGGGAAAAAAATTAATATTTTTTGTGTCCGAAAAAGGAAATTATTTTCCTTAATGTCCGAACTTTTAGGGTTACAACTGTACTGCAGCGAAAGTCTGTCATATAAAAGGGTAAATGCTCACTGCAGGAGATTTACGGACGAGTCTAAGGATTTTTTATAACGCTGACAAATGCGTGATTAATCCAAAAATTATCTCATTTAAAGTTTCCAGTAGTAGAATCCTCATAAATATCCGCGGCTAAACACTACACTAATATGAAACATTCACAAAAATTGCATTACAGTTAAAAAACAATTATGGCCGGGTACGCATTTGAGATGATGCAATAATTGACCTTTATTCCTACTCGGTCTGTTAATATTTGATGGAATTTGTTTGTATGTAATCTGATTAAATAATGTTTTTTTTCATTTATTTTCAGGTGACTGTGTAGTTTTCGAGAATGAATCTAATGGGAGGTGAAGATAAAAAAAATATTTCATAAAAATAAAATTCCAAACAAATTGCATATGAGTTTGTTTGTTTCGTATGCAGATCAATCTACATTATGTTGTTCAACCTTTACTAGCTGTAGTCACAAAATTTTTGTCGCCCATCAAATAAACTGACAGATGAGTCTGCAACATCCAAACAAAGCATTGTATTTATACAATTCTCCGTGGTGACAATGTTTTGGCAGACGACGGACGATGCGTGATTTAGTTTGGGGTGTTTTTTTCTGAAGTTTTATGTCATGTCCCTAAACAAATAACAAGGACTAGCTTCACTTTCAAATATTTTATTTGATAAATACAACAAAATAGACAATAGATCGGCTGATACATTTCTGTGATTTTCGGCCATCACTTCTGCCTGAAAAGGAAAAAAACAAACAATGAAAAGAAAGGCAACAGGATACAGAATCAGAAAGCGTTCAATTCAAACACAAATAGTCGGTGGGCAACTAGATGCAGTAACTTCTCTAGGAATAAGCTGAAGTTACAACATTTTTGGCGAAGGAAAGACAGCCACCTATACGACTGTTTTTCATTTGCTATTTTTTATTATCATCCTAAACATCAGATTTATGCAAAATAAATTTATGTTAAGATGATAAAAAAAATCTTTCTCTGTGTTAGAGTAAGGTTAGGGTAAATCTTGGCTATCGTCCAAAATTCAGCGACGCTCAATTGGGACGTCTCCATGGTGACGTGTCGAACGACCAACTCTGTCAAGTTATGTAAAGCATATAACCGCATCTTTGTACGTGTATAGCTAGACATACAGCTCTATTGCTTTACTTGTTATAAGTCTAGGCATATCTAAGTGTATTACTGGCATGTCTACACCAAGGGCTACTTAACCGTCTTTTACTAAATTAATCGGTCCAATTTGTTAACCACCGTCAATTTTGCGCTAGACTACGATGCATGATTAAACCTCGCAATATCAGATCGTCTGCTAGCCCAATTTTAAATTGATTTAAACTATGATAAATAAAAACAAGGCGTCTTTCATATGAACAAGCTTTGGGTCACAACGATTTAATTCAATAATGAAGTTACCTTTCCGTTAAAATTACTCTCGAGTCTCTTTGACTGTTCGTCGTAGTTCTTTCTACACCTTACACGAATCTTAAGTTTTGCATAAAAAGTTTGTCCGTAGGTGTTAATTTATAATGTCATGTATTGTAAAACTTGACTGGAATATTCACCTGTCAAACTAATTAACAGGAGATTAACTGATGGCAAACAAAGGAATACGTCTTACAGGAATATAGACGATATTGTGAATGGTTAAACAGGTACGGTACATCTTTCGTCGTTGACAAAATTTGTACTTCGTAGTTATGTGTCGTAAGTACGTGTCCAAAAATTAAGGGATGTCAAATCCATTCTGTGTCCAAAATTAGGGACAAAAAATAAATTATTTTTGAAAATAATTAATGGTGTCCGAAAATTTCGGGTGTCCAAACATATCGGGAAAATACGGTAAACATGATTGTTAACTTATAATAACTTAATTAACGAAAATTCAATTCGGAATATTGAATTTTATACAACAACCCCCTTTTCAAATGAATTTCTCTTTACCTTTTTATGTACTTGGAATCAATACACTTTCATTACAACTTTAGATCAGTCTGAAATTTTGACTGAATATGAGTTGAAAGAACTATCTTACATATCTTAAACATCTCATAAAGGAAAAATAAATGTTTACGGCAGAATTTTTTGTTGTGGAAAGCTATAATGTAATTAAAATATAGGGCAAACTGGCCTGGGCCAAACGGGAATTAGGGCAAACGGACCCAAGGTGAACGGTAATAAGGGCTAAAAGTAATTAGGATGTATGTGTTTTAGGGCGAATGGACCCGGATTTGTTATGGACACTCCTTTTTTGTAAGATGTACAATAACTGCAGTAGCAATCCAAAATTTCCATGGGTAAACAAGGCAACTTTCAATATAAATTTCATGCACAAGTTCAGTTATATTACTCAAAGATAAATCAAATTAATTTGCACTGATATCCTGCTTCCTTACATGCATGAAAACTGAGGTGAAGAGTATACCAGAGATAATACAAAATCTCAAGATTTTTGCGACAACAAAACTGACACTCACAACAATCTGGCTAAAGCAATACATCAGATTTTCTCTGCTAATAACCGAGCCAATAAGATTATTAAATGTATGCTTTAAGATTCATGTGGTCTGGATCATTAAGCCTAACTATGTGGGTGGGGTTCTAATGAACATGCAAAATTTTCAATTTTGACAATTAACCGAGCTTACAACATTACTGTCTGATCTAAATTGACAACTAGTCAATGGAAAATTGTTTCTTTTAACTCATTGTTCAGTATTTAAGATTAAGTACATCAATAAGTCGATCAAATACAAACATATTCAGTAAAAGTTTGGAGAAAATGAAAAGTATTCACCATGTTGAAATCCGAATATCCGTTCACGCATGCGCTAATCAAGGGGTTTTCCCATATTTACGTCACACGTGTCTTCAGCACATTAGACTAATGGAATGTTTATTTAAATACTCTCTTTTTTTTTAATTGATAAAAATAGATAGCTATCTTATGTCGCGTAAAATCATTTTCATTCTTTAAGATATTGAGACATATGATTTATCTATGCATACTAGGCAATCGGATAATATTTGAGTATCGTAGTTTCCGACAGTGTAAAACTCACTAAGTTAGGCCACCATCAGGGATGTAACTGCTATGAGTGAGTAAGGGTGCATTTCTAATTTTACGGCTTATAAATGTGTGTCAGTTTGTTATTTGTGGTTGAAAATGTAAGTTGTTAGATATCTCGGCTTATTCTCTTTGCTGGAAATAATACTAAATGCTGAAATGAGTGTATGATATTTCACTGAATTATAGTTCCTTTAACAACTCGCTGAAAGAAGTTAGATTTTCAAAATGTTTTTGACTAGGATTCTAACATAGTTTGTTGGATTTTAAACCCACCATGGAGGTTAATTTGCAGCTATCTGGATTCTTTCTTGGATTAACCTTGGCGGCATCATTTGGGATGATTCCCCCAGGTAAGTTAATGGGATTAATTTTACCTATTTCTACCCAATTTGATAGTCTTAGTTAACACATTCCCACTCAATTTTTTTAGACTGGTCCAAATCTAAAGGGTTGTAGACGACAACTTAATGTTTATGGAATTTTAGATATTTTCAACTCTATGGGTAGAAAACATTTTATAAAATGAGGAAATTGCTTGTAACAAGTAATTTCCTCATTTAACACAATGTTTCCCCCTTTTTTTCCTTAAGGGGCGTCCAAAAGCGTCATTGTGTGGAAAAGGGTTGAAGGTAACTTATAGCACAATAAATTCAATCTAGTGTTAATTGTATGTCAATTGTTATTCAATTTTTCAGAAAAAAGAAAGTTCGCAGGAAGTCATAATGAGACCCCTTTTGCCCAATGATTTAAAAAACTATTTTCTCACCCAATTTCAATGTTTTCTCCAATTGTTTTACAGTAAAATATAAAAACTTAAAAAAAGAACCCCCCCCCCAAAAAAAAAAAAAAAAATGGGACATGGAATGTGTTCAGTGGTGGATCAACAATTTTGTGTAGTAAAGGTGGTTCAAACTAGGAGGTGGGGCTGGGCACTTTCTTATTACCCAATTTTAATTGAATTTAACAAAAATGAAATAATTAGGAGAGCATGGGGGGAGGGGGTCAAACAAATCCCCAAAACTCCCTCTTAATCTACAACTGTTGTTGTCTGGTTAATTTTCAGTATAATTAGTTTATCAATCCTGAATAATGACAGATCTTTATTGTAAAAACAACCTTGAGGAAACAGACACGAGAAAGACAAAGAAAGAAAGAAAGAATCAAGTATTTTATAAAACAGTGTGGCAAAAGCAAGCAATTTCTCCTTTTGCCACAATGTGTTCTCATTTATTTTTCTTTAGTTTGTATAAATGAAGGAATGTTTTGGGTTTAACCATATTTATTTTACATTGAATGGGAAACAAGTTCTTCCAACTTATATTAATCTCTCTTGATCCTGCTTTCAGTGCTTGTGCTGAGTATGTGGGTCTGAACAAAGATAATATGGTATTGTGTGATGGTGGGTTATAGAAATACAAAATAGTGTGGTAATTCATAAGCCGTTAACATGTATAATGCTATTATATGAAGTTTAGGATTCATTGACTCCCTGGCTATCCCTTTCCTGGTTTTTGAAATTTTAGACTGGTCCAAATTGAAAGAGTATGCAGACAACAATGAAAATTGGATGCAATCCCAAACAAAACCATCCTATGCGGTAGAAAATACTGGGAAAAGGAGAAATTGCTTATTATAAGCAATTTCTCCATTTTCCACAATGTTTTCTCAAGTATAAAATCACAGTGACGTAAAATATCATACTGGTCAAAATTGAAAGGAGTTTCAGATGACAAATAGAAATTTATTTCTATATGAAGAAATTGCTTGTTACAAGCTGCTTAGCAATTTCTTCTTTTTCCACAATTTTTTCCCCAATTGTTTTTTTTGAGGGGCATTGAAAAGCATCACTGTGTGGGAATGGGTTAAAGGTTTACAGCCAACAGACCTAAGATATTTAGTAAACAAAATTATCTGTATGTTTTCAATTGGTTATAAGATGTGACATGTTAAACTCAGGGATAAAACCCTCTTTTGACACACACACTTTTAAATATTTCTCCCATGGGAGTCATAGTGACCCTTTTGGAGGAACTTTTAAGGGTCAAAGTAGAATATTTGCAGAATATTGAGTGTCGAAACCCTGTTTTAAGCTTCAAACACAAGCCCTGATTGTTGGTATTAGATATTAAGAGTAAATGAAGGCAGAAGAGGAGCAGATGTAGAAGATCGGGTGCTGGCATCCTTCTTTTTTCCCTGGCCTCCCAGCCAGAATAAAGACAAGATTGTAATTCTAGAATTTGTGAAATCCAGAAATCTGCGTTTTTATAGGGACCCCTACCCCTGAGGAAAATATCAATCAGTGCTTACACAAACAGTTAAATATTAACCCATTCCAACACAATGATGCTTTTTAACACCAGTACGGAAAAATATATAATGTAAAATGAAAAAATTGGTTGCTGCAAGTAATTTCTTCTTTTTACAAAATGATTTCCACCCAGAATGTTGAAAAATTCTAAAATTTCATAACTTTAACCTTTTCCTGATTCTTGAAGTTTTAGACTGTCCCAATTGAGAGAGGTTTCAGATGACAATAAAAATTGGATGCAGTTTTAAATGAAACCATCCTATATGGTAGACAATAGTTTTGCGAAAAGAGATTTTGCTTGCTTTAAGCAATTTCTCTTTTTTCACAATATTTTCGCAAGTATAAAAATCACAGCGACGTAAAATCACAGGTTTGTACAGGAAAGGGTTAAAATTTTGTCTGCAACTCCTTTCAATTCAGACCAATCTAAAATGTAGTCATCTTGATCTAGTAATGGCTTGATCATTATGGACAGATTGAAATGTTCTTCTTTCTACTTATCATACTAAGATTGGTATTTGAAAGTTCAAATTTGCAGCTTGAGGAGGAAATTGGTACAAGAAAGATTTGCAAAATAAAATTTGTGCATCTGAAGATGTTGTTATTAAGAAACTTTTTTCCAAGATACATCCCTTTTACAAAATTAAAAAAATGCCAGAAAATATCATGGTAAAAGGAGAAAATACTTGTAAAATGGTTTCTCCTTTCACCATGTTTTTTTACTTGAAAAGGGTCTATTTTTCATGAGACCTTCAGCATTAACTAGTGCTGCTAATTGGATAAGTAGATAATGAACGGAAAAAAATGCTACAGGGTTTTTATCAACCCATTGCTATGCAGTCCTGCCTCTTTTTGTGCAGAAGATACATTAACATAGAAAGATCCTGGAAAAGAAGTATTTTCTTCTTTTCCCACAACATTATCTACCAAGTCCCATACATTTGTATATGACCATAAACTTAAACACAAAGTTTTGGCTACATTTAAAATTATGTCTGCAAGTTCTCTGAGATCTTGTTATCTGTTAACCCTTTGCGGCATGGTAAAATTTCAGACTGGTCCAAATTTAAAGATTTGGCAGACGACAAATATTTAAAGAAATTTTTAAAATCTTTGAATTCAGTGGTAAGAAAGATTTTGGATAATGAAGAAATTTCTTGTGACAAGCAATTTCTTCATTTTCCACAATGTCTTAAGGAGCTTTTTCTCAAGAGTTTTGAAATTGAGTTTTTTTGTAGAAATGGCTTAATTGGTCAATTCAAAATTGTTTCACTAAAGTTACATCAAAAGACAACAAATAATGCATTGCTTAAAAAATTCAAGCTACCGTATCTCTAAGGGGGTCTCATAAACGCACACATGATAATCTGATACTCTACAATAAATTGTTGTTATTAAAAAAAATCATCAGAGAAAGTGCTAACAAAATTAAGACATTTTGTGACTGCCAGAACTCTATCTGCTACAACACTCATAAACATATGAAAATGTCTGATAGAATAACCGATAAGCCAGATTCTTATTCATTGAGCTCTAGTAAGGGGGAATAATTCTGGTTTTTTAAGTCAAGAATATCAAAAATTCTGCAACAAATCCTATGTTGTTGGTACTCATGTGAATTTTCTGACGCTAGACAACTATGATGGGAATCATTAACATAGGCTGTAAATGGACTAACAGTTCAAGTATGTTTTCATTTCATGTTACCTAGAGCTGTGGATTCACATATAAAATACATTTTGTGTATTTTGTTAGAAGTATATTAAATATAAGGTAAGCTGGTGCTGTATACTAAATCCATTAGATTCCACCCTAAGATAAAACATTCAGGATTTTCTCAGATTTAGAAATCAAATTATCCTCCTTCTATTATGCAAAAGAATTGATGGACTGAAACCGTCTTTTAAAAAATTTCAATTGACCATTAAGCTTAATTGGAAGTGTTGTCATGCTGATCCTGGAATATTCCTGCATTTACAGTGGCTTTAGCGGGTGTATAGACTAAGATCAGCCTGAACAGATGTGCAGCCTGATCTTAGCCTATATTACCTGCTTATTATTGCTGTTTTGAGAAAAATCTTTGAAAGCGTGATCAATCTATTTATGTTAAGTTTTCCAATTTAGTGAAAAGAGGAAAATGATTCAGCAGGACAAGGGTTATGTTTGAACTCTCCCATCTAAGTTAAGCATTTTTTGTTGGTTTGATAATTGAAATAATTATTCTAACTACAGCTGCATTAATGACGTTTAAGTCCCCGAGCAAATCATTTGCTATTTATTGACCACATATTTTACTGAATAACCCATTCCTGTTTTGCAAACTTTTAGACCTGTCCAAATTCAAAGGTTTTGCAGTCGAAAATTCAAGTGGATTTAATTTAGAAAAGAAACATTCAGTAGGGTAGAAAAAATTGTCAAAAAAGAAGAAATTTCTTCGTTTTTAACAATATTTCCTCAATTATAAATTCACATGGTCGTAAAAACCAGGGATTGAACAGGATGTTTATTACCTCAGGGGGTATGGCCAGTGATCAGACTCGAGATATACCAGTGGTCTGCGGGACATATCCGGTAAAACTGATCTCAGTCCAACAAATAAGTAGCCGCCGCCATAGCGCAGTCGGTAGCGTGCCAGACTCCTAATCTTCAATCATGGGTGTCATGGGTTCGATCCCCGGCGGCGGCAAATATTCTTTCCGACAATTGTCTCTCACCAATAGGTGGATAATCGTAAACCTAAGTGAGATAGCAGCTGGAGGCTAGGAAAGGATGTAGTGGTAGTACTGGTGTGAGAAATACCAGGAATCTATTGTTAGGTGCTCCAGCCGCCACGATATGACTGAAATTCTGTTAAAAGCGGCGTTAAACCCCATTCAATCAATCAACCGACAAATAAGTGCCTGAATACAGGACTCACTGACCAGCAAAATTCAGCTGTATACTCAAAGTTAATTTATAGACTGTAAAAAATAATGTAGACACTGTAAAAAATAATGTAGACAACTTGACAGTTTTTCATGGATGTTTCTAAGTTTATTCTATGTGAAATATTTCGTGGGTGCTTGAAAAAAAAAAGAAACTCAGGCCAATCAACGGGACCAAAAAGTAAAAAGAAAGTCGTGAAAATACAAATTGTTATTTTTTTTGATCACTCAAACTTCGTGTGTCTCAGTACTTTTGAAAATCATACAAATGAACAAGAAAAGGTCTTTTGGTATCTTAACCATAAAACTTGTACCCATGACAAATTGATAAGCCCTTATTGTCATTGTCAAAATCAGTTTTAGCCCCTGAAATTTAATGGTTAACATATTCGATACAGTGACGCTTTTTGAAACCTTTCAAGAAGCCCAATTGGAAAATCAATGGGTGGATAATCGTAAACCTAGGTGGGATGAGCAGCTGGAGGCACGGAAGGATAAAGTGGTATTACTGGTATGAGTTTTACCAGGAATCCATGGTTAGGTGCTCCAGCTGCCTTCAATTGACTGACTTATTGTTATATTGTTAAAAGTGGCGATAAACCCAATTAAACCAATCAATCAATTCAAAAGCATGGCACCTCTTGCTGTAGTATGATAAATTTCAGGGAGTGAGCACAAAGTTAGTTTTAATTTGTGTAGATGGTCAGTTTTGATAAGTAATGTAGAAGTCTCATGGCACCTGTCAGTTTTCATTAAGGAACAGTAGCACCTGTTTAAGGATGCTTCATGATTATTTAATATCTGCTCTATGATACTGTCTGTTTTGGTCTTTAGACCTTAAGATTATTACCTGATTACCAGTAATTCTATGGTCACATCTCACACCAGACTACAAAATTTTAGACTGATCCAAATTGAAAGGAATTGCAGATGACAATTCAAAGCTCATGAAATATGAGTTTTTTCAACTTTCAGGTTGAAATGTGGTGTATAATGAAGGAATTGCTTGCTTCTTGGTTGAAGCAATTACTTTAGCTTACACAATGTTTGTTATTTTTTGAGGTGCTTCAAAAAGCGTCATTTTGTGGCAATAGATAATCCCTTGTCATATTGAACCCTGAATATTCCTGTTTTGGCAGGAGGTAAAGACAAAGATCAGCCAGCAAATAAGTGCAGTCTGATATTGATCTGCTCCTCCTGCTTGTCCCTTTTCCGCCAGAGTTGCTTAAATGATCAATTTTCAAAAGAAATATTGACGGTCATAGTGCTGCAAGCCCCTCGATTTTAAAGCAATAATGACTTGTATTTTAATTCAGTATGACAAGGGTTAATCCTCAATCAGACATCACCATTACTCACAAAATTCACTTGAATTCTTTAGTTAACCCATTCACACACAGTGACTCTTTTAGACGTCCCCAAAGAAAAACAATTTGGAAAACAATTTTGGAAAATGAAGAAATTGCTTGCAACAAGCAATTTCTTCATTTTCCACAATGTTTTCTACCAAAGAATAGAAAATATCATACATTTCATGAACTTTTAATGGCCTTTGTAATTCCTTTCAATTTGGACTAATGCTACTTTGCCGTCTGGTAATGTGTTAAATCATATATGACTTGTCTATCTTGGTTGATGCCCGTAACTACAGCTTATTGTTTAACCCATTCCCTCACAGTCATGCTATTTAATGCCCTCCATGAAAAGAGTTTCTTCATTATTCACAATTGTTTTCTATCTTAAAAGACAAAGACTTTTGAAATTCCATCATTGAAATCGTCATCTGCCACTTCTATCAATTTGGACTAGTCTAGAACTTTGTCATCTAGTAACGAGTGAATTGAGAAAAAACGTGCTTATACTGCATTGCCATACAAGCTAACTGTAATAGAGAGGTGGTAGAGTGCTTACTTCGAGCTTTCTGGTTCGAATCTTGACAGAGTCGAATATTTTTTGTTGGATATATTTTATACCCAACGTTGGGCTTTGTCCCCACCGTGTTTTGGTAGCCCTCTTACTATGACTAATTACTGTATATTTACCCCAAATATTGGTCCCCATTTCATGGATTGCACTGGCAGAACCAGCATTTCTGTAAAGAGGGTTCAAACTTGTGAATGGGAGTGGAATTTCCTTTAACAGGGCTTGTGTTTGACACACAAACCTTGGTTTTTGACCCTCAAAAGTCTGAAAGTTTCCTATATTGACCCTTATAAATTTCTCTTAAGGGGGTCAAAAATTAACTTTTAAAGGTCAAAAGACTGTGGGATTTATCCCTAAGTTTTTCTATGATGTATCTTACATACTTTTGAGAATTGTACAAATTAATTGCTAATATCATATTTATACAGGAAAAGGTCTGTTGGTACTTAAACATGATTCACTCTTTTCTGCCCCCCCCCCAAATGAAAAGACTTAGGCAGAAGAGGGGATATAACCTCTTTTTGATAAGCTAGTGATCACCCTCTGATGTCATATCTAAGTTTTTTTTTATTTCTCTTTCAAACCCTATGTTGATGGTACTCATCTAATCAAGACACTTTCACTTTGAACTAGTGGTTTGATTAACCCTTTATCAAACAATTCCTACTTTAATGCCCAAAAGGGATTGTTATGGGGAAAACATTGTTAAAACAGGAGAAATCAATTATTTCAATATAACACCTTCTTTTCAAATCAAACATTGAATTGTAGTTTGCAGTTTCCTTTAGCTCATTCCCACAAATCCCTCCTTTGTTCGCATCCCAAGTATAAAGCCTTGGAAAAGATTGTGGAAAATGAAGAAATTGCTTGTATCGAGCAATTTCTTCATTATCCACAATGTTTTCTAACCAAAAAGATGAAAAAAATTCAGATTTCATCAACTTGAAATTGTTGTCTGCAGCTTCTTTCAATTTGGACCAGTCTAAAATTTTGCTGTGTGGGAACGGGTTAGTTTGAACCTGTCTGAAATTTTGTCTGGTAAAAGGTCAACAAGTAATAAAATCCAATATACTGCCTCTGTCAAGAGGATCTTTAACCCATTCCCACAAATCCCTCCTTTTTAAGCTCCTAAAGAAAAAAAAGCTTTGGAAAACATTGTGGAAAATAAAGAAATTGCTTGTATCAAGCAATTTCTTCAATATCCACAATGTTTTCTATCCAGAAATATGAAAAAGATTAAAATTCCATCAACTTGAAATTGTCGTCTGCAGCTTCTTTCAATTTGGACCTGTCTAAAATTTTGTTGTATGGGAATGTATTAAGTCTAAAATGCTTGTAAGTGATACTAGGTAAAAGGTTGGCATGATAAGGCAGCCCGGGGCAGGTAGCTAAATAGGTCAACCAGGTAATTTACTTGTAATTGACAAGGTGTACTGGGGCTCTGTTTACAGCATTTTACAATAGCTTCAAATTGACTTTTAATATACCCGCTTAAATTGTTCAACCCATTCCAACACAATCCTAGAAAAGAGATTCAGACAACAATGTGAAAAATTAATCAACATACTTTTCTTGAATTTGGATCTGAATTTTGTTGTGTGGTAATGGGTTAAATTTTCGTCAGAAACAATCTCTTGCCGTTATATACTGTGTTATATATGGTGTCTCTGCTTATGAACCTATCAGTTATCTTTGAAAAGACTTGAGAATTTTACAAACTGAGGTGATAAGAGCATAAATGAGAGTTCCAGTCCTGGTCTTAGAGAGCGTTTAACCCATTCCCAAACAAGAAAATTGTAGACTAGTCAATATTTAAAGGAGTTGCAGACAACAATTTAAAGGCAAATCTTCCCCCAAAACACATAACAAAATTAATAGGAAAACTATCCTCGAGACCCAAAAGCATGAATTAATATGACTATTGAAACTATAAGATCAACATAACTCTACGTGATAAGCTCAAATTCACAAAAGAAGTTTTGATATTTTAAATTGTGACCCACCATAATTTAAGATTTGTTTGCATAAAACTATGACGTCAATGATGACATTTTAATTTTCGCTAGTCATTCAAAGAGCTAGCTAGGTCACGGAGATTAAAGAAGTCGTCCGTAAAGTTAAGTCATCAGCACATGTGCTTATACAAGTCAATGCCGAAGATTAGCAAATATTTCTGGTAAAAAATCGGGTGAATTTGGCTCGATTTCATAATGTAAACAAACACGAGGTAAATCGTTAAGAAAAAACACAAAATACCCTTTCCAGAGAACTTCACTCATGCTCTCCTTTTGCATATTGATATTATGAAGGTTCTTGTTTCCGTAAGTGTCCAAATAAATGATAGATTGTTTTTCCTTCCTCGGAGGGAAGATGTGACTTTAAAATTTATGATATTTTAGATTTTTTTAACTTTTGGAGCGGACATCATAGCGCAGTTGGTAGCGCATCAGACTCCCAATCTTCAATCATGGGATGTCATGGGTTTGATCCACTGCGGCGGCGGCATCCTTTTGGGGTTGAAAAGATTGTGGAAAAAGAAGAAATTACTTGCTTTAAGCAATTTCTTTATTTTACCCTATGTTTTCCCAATGGTTTGTCTGGAGGGTTGTTAAAAAGTGTCATTCTGTGGAAATAGATTAACCCATTCCCACATGACAAAATTTTAGACCGGTCCAAATTGAAAGAACCTGCAGACGACAATTTCAAGTAGGTGGAATTTTGAATTTTTTCATCTTTTGGAATAGAAAACATTGTGGATAATGAAGAAATTGCTTGATACAAGCAATTTCTTCATTTTCAGCAATGTTTTCCAAAGTCCTTTTTCTAGAGGGGTGTAAAAAGGAGGGATTGTGTAGAAATAGATTAATACCCTTTCATTCTGATGTAACACAGATGTTTGTTATTTCTGGGTCAAGCCTGGTCAACTGCAGTAGATTAAGGATGAGTTCATGTTGTTTAGACTGGGATAGGGCCAATGACCTCAATACCACCATGTGGAATATTTCTGGATACAGATGTCATTGGGTAACCTTTTTGGAATTGCAGATGTAGTCTGTCTGTACCAATTTATGTTGCTGCTTATCTGACCTGGGAGAAGGTTAAATCGCTAATCTTATCCAAGTAGTTCTGGTGTCATATGCTCACAGGAACTCCTGCACCCTGGTCCTTGTTCACCGATTCCAACGCAATTCTGCTTTTTGACATCCCTTAAGAAAAGAGAGTAAGGAAACTGTTGTAAATAAAGAAATTTCCGAAAAGACAAAAAATTTTTCAAATGTCGTCAACTTTGAATCGTTGACTGCAACTTCATTAAATTTCGACCAGTCAAAAATGTTGTTGTCTGATATTGGGTTTAACTGTTATCAGATGACAAAATTTAAACTTGAGGAGTCTGACAATAAAAGGAAAAACATTGTGTGAAAAGCAGAAATTGTTTTTAATTGTTTGTCATGCTGAATACATATCCTTCTATGGATTTATTTAAGATCAAGGACTGAAAGCACAAATTGCCTTCATTCTGGGTCAATATTTCTTTTTAAATTGATTTTCATTAACAACTTTGGCTTTAACGTAACAAACAGGTGGTGAAGACTAAGACCACACTGCACGTATGTGCAAGCTTACCTTTGTTTATACCTCCTGCTAAACCAGAAATAGTCCCTGTTCAGCATGACAAGTGTTAACAAGCAATTTTTTTCATATATAAAAAATCCATAAAATCTTTGTCTGGAACCTCTTTTAATTTGGATCTGTCTAAAGTTTTGTCATCTAGTAATGGGTTACAAAACAACCAAAACTAAAGACGATTCTAAAAAGTCCAGCTAAACCCATTACCAAACAACACAATTTAAGACTAGTCCATATTGAAGAAATGTGTATGAAAATTTCCTGCTAGAATTTTCGAAGTCAGCATGGGATAGAAAACATCTAAAAAGCCATTTCTTCATTTTCTCAATCTCCCACCAATGGATTTATAATCATAAACCTAAGTGGAAGGAAGGATGTAGTGGTAGTACTGATGTGAGAAATACCAGGAATCCATAGTTAAGTGCTCCAGCTGATGCGATGTGACTGAAATACTGTTAAAATTGGTGTAAAACCCATTTAAACAAATAAATTAATTTTCCATTATGTTTAAAGGCACATAAACAAGTTTGTTATAAATGGGTTGAAGTAAAAACCAATGCAGTTGAAGCAGAGGATGAGAAATTGTAAACAGAGTTGCTTCTGTTAGGATAGGACCAAGATTTGACGGAAAAAGGGGATATAGCTGCTGGGATGTCTTTAATTGAATTGGGTTTAACCCTTTCCTGTTCAATCCCTGGTTTTTAACTTCCCTGTGATTTAATACTTTAGAAAATATTGTGGGAAAAGAAGAAATTGCTTGTAACAAGCAATTTCTTCTTTCCCACAATATTTTCTACCATGTGGGTAGGTTATTTTTCGAATTGCATTCACTTTTAGTTGTTGTCAGCAACTTCTTTCAAACTGGGCAAGTCTAAAATTTTGGTAAACAGGAAAGTGTTAAGGCCACTTTTAACAGTTATTTCAGTCATATTTTGACAGTAAAGCACCTTACCAAGGATTCTTGGTATTTCTTACACCAGCATGTAACCACAGTATCCTTTTGGAGCCTCCAGCTACTCATCCAACTTCAGTTTTGGTTCTCCACCCCTTGATTAGAATGGATATTTGCTGCTACAGAGATTAAACCTGAGACCGAATACTTAGGAGACCTATGTGCTACCAACTTGTCTATGGTGTCTGGCCAAGCCTTTGAAAGTCCCTGATGCAGTCTATAAAAATTGATTGGTGCAAAAATCTGTTGAAAGCTTAATCATGTTGTCATTGTTCAAATACAAATAAAAGCACAAACAATGCTTTCCAAAGTTTGTTTTTCTTGGAGAGGTGAAAAAGTGTCATTGGATGGGAATGGGTTACCAAGATTAAACCTGATTTCACAGAACCCAGACTTTTTGATGAGAAAAGTTCAAGAAAACAATGAGGAAAATCAAGAAAATGCTTGTTACAAGTATTCCTGCAATTTACACATTGTTTTCTATCCAAATTGCGAATAACAAAGATGCTTGAAAATTTGTCTACCCAAAATTGACTTCTGAATCTTCTTTGAATTGAACCAGTCTTAAATGTTTTTGTCTGTTAACCCATTCCCGCACAATGACGCTTTTCAACGCCCCTCAAGAAAAACAATAGGTAGACACATTATGGAAAATTTAAGCAATTTCTTCATTTTCAAAATGTTTTCAATCCAGAAAGTTGAAAAAAATCTAAGATTTCTTAAACTTAAAATTTTTGTCAGCAACTCCTTTGAATTTGGACCAGTCTGGAATTTTCCTGTGTGGTAATGGGTTTAGGGGTTTGCTAAAATGTAGGATGAAAGAACTATAAGAACAATACTATGGTTTATATTCCTTCTATGAAGAAGATATTCCATGACATTGATAGATTGAGCAATGTTTCAACACTTACCCTCTCTGGTATTGTACAAAATGTTAAACTCCCTACAAACTGTGTATTAACACATTACCAGATGGCAACATTTTAGACTGTTTAAAGGAGCTGCAGACGACAATTAAAGCTTATGAAATTTCAGATTTTTTTTACTTTTGGGGTAGAAAACATTCACAGTGGAAAATGATGAAATTGCTTGTGACAAGCAATTTCTTCATTTTCCACAATGTTTTACAAACCTTTTTCCTTTGGGGGCGTCTAAAAGTGTCATTAAGTGGGAATGGGTTAACACATTACCAAATGACAACTTTTTAGCCTGGTCCAAATTCGAAGAATTTGCAGATGAGATTTCTTAGTGCACTAAGATAAGTCCCAAATAAGGTAGAAAACATTGTGAGGAAAGGAGAAATTGCTTGTAACAAGCAATTTTTCCTATCCCCACAAAAGTGTCACATCTATGTTTCAAGGCTCAATAAGCAGGATTGTGAAGTAATGGCCTCTGTCAGGTTAGAGGGGTTATAGCTCATCTGCCTGATACCAAGTTATGGGGATAGAATGTTTCTGCCTGAGGGTATTCAGTTAAATGTTATGGATGAACACTCAAAAAGAGAAGAACAATGGGTTAAATAACTCCATTGTATCCTGTTTTGATCCTTAGAAAATTCTCTCTTGGGGGGTTTAGGCTTACAAGCCTAACTCTAGCTCTGGCTTATTCCATCATCAATGATTTAGGTATTGTGTGATTGGTTTAATAAGAAATAGATATAATTAAGTAAGTTTCCCCTACAAAGAAATTTAAGCTGATTTTGTCCTGAAAATCTCAGAAGAGTTTTTAAGTATATTTCAATTTTAGCTCTCCTGACCTCAACATGATCATGATGATCTTCCATTAGACTTCTATGTCCATTGTCAACAATTCAGTGTTACCACTCTAGAGGACACAATTTTGGTTCAGTCTTTCTTAACCCAGCTGAAAATATTGGTATAGTTATGAGGAAGAACCCCATTAACCCATTCCCACACAAGCCCTCCTTTTTACGCCCCTCAAGAAAAAGGCTTTAGAAAACATGGTGGAAAATGATGAAATTGCTTGTATCAAGCAACTTCTTCATTTTTCACCATGTTTTCTATCCCAAAGGGCGAAAAAATTTAAAATTCTATCAACTTTAAATTGTCGTCTGCAGCTTTGTTAAATTTGGACCGGTCTATTTGTTGAATTTTTAGTATAGAAGATTGAAGCCCTCAAATTGCCATTGTAGAAAGATTATATTATAGGGGCCTTATTGTCAATTTTCTTGTTACCACTCTAGAGGTCACAGTTTTGGCTCAAAATTTTTAAATTTGCTGAAAATGTTTGTGTCATCATGAGGAAGAATGGTTTTGAAAATAGACTCTCTGACCAATATCTGGGAAAAAAGAGGCCTTAAAAATTTTCTTGTTACCGCAATTTTTTTTACAATTTTGGCCCAATCGTTCTTAAATTAACTCTAAATGCTTGTACATGTATTGGCATGAAAGAAATTTAATAACCTCTATTGAATATTACAGAAGGTGACATTAATGGCAATATCGATTTTCTTCTCATCCAATCACAAGTACCATATGCATTTATTTCCATTTGATTTTGTAAAATATCTCATTCATTTCAAATTTGAGTTGATTTGTTAGCTTGGCCACCTTGTATTTAGTACCTTAACATTTTGTTTAACCTGAAATTTGTTCAATATCATTTCATTCCTGAAGAAGAACACAAAGCCAAATCCAAATTAGCCCATCCCCAAACAATCCCACTATTTTAACCCATTACTAGACAGCAAAATTTTAGACTGGTCCAAATCAAAAGGAGTTGCAGACGACAATTTCAAATTGATGGAATTTTTATTTTTTCAACTTACTGTGTAGAAAACATTGTGTAAAATTTTCTTATGACAATCATTTTAACCAATGTTTTACAATATTTTTAGGGGCGTTAATAAGCGTCACTTTGTGGGAATGGGTTAAGCCCCTCAAGAAAAGATCTTTTAAACATTGTGGACAAAGAAGAAATTGCTTGTAACAAGCAATTATTTGTTTCTACCCTAAACATAAAATAATTTTAACCCTTGTCATACTGAACCAGGAATATTTCTGTTTTTTCAGGAGGTATAGTCAAAGATCAGCCTGCACATAAGTGCAGTCTGATCTTGGTCTACACCTCCTGTTTGTCCCATTAAAAAAAAAGCCAAAGATGCTTAAATATTAAATTTTTCAATAGAAATGTTGACCCTCATTCAGACTTTCCAGTGCTGTCAGTCTTTGAAGCAAATCTGTATAGGATTTTAATTCAGCATGAAAAGGGTTAAAATTCCACAAACATGATGGACCTGTCCAAAATTCTGCCATCTTGTTTCGGATTAGAAAACTGTATTAGTAGTCTTTGAAATTGCTTTCAAATTTTAAGTGGTATCATTGAAAACCCAGAGCTAACACCTACAATGTTTTGTTTTTGCGTCTGGTAGATGATAGTGTCAAAACTGAATTGTGATAATCAAAAAAAGCATATGAGCCTTTCCCAAACAGTCCACCTTTTGATGCCTCTCAAGAGATCATTGTGGTAAAAAAGTCTATAAAGTTTTGTCATCTGCAACTTATTTCAATATGGACCAGTCTGAAATTTTGGAAACTTGAAATGGGTTTATGCTTTCTTTTGTAAAGATTTAATCACTAAGTTATGTTGAGGTTCCCTTTTATTGTAGTTTTGCTATAATAATTTAGCAACCCTAGAAATGACAACCATTATTGTAAGAGATTTCATGTGGATAAAACTGAATATAAGTAAATGTTCACAGCATATTTTAATATTTGCACTGAAATAACTTGACTGTTTACAGGTAATTTGAAATTCAGGTGTTACTGGAAAATGAAGAGTGCAATACAGCATCCTGTGTTGAATGAAACCATTAAAACAAAACAGTCTTTGTAAACAGGAT
The DNA here is from genome assembly GCA_946902895.1 of Fragum fragum. Taxonomy (NCBI): domain Eukaryota; kingdom Metazoa; phylum Mollusca; class Bivalvia; order Cardiida; family Cardiidae; genus Fragum; species Fragum fragum. The sequence continues at coordinate 6,066,669 of OX336369.1, forward strand.
ATTTGTGGAAGAACTAGATTTCAGCCCCTCCCAGAATGCCAAAAGATTTAGTTTCTAATTGTTCCAGGAGATAAATGACTTTTTCTGTCTTTTTGTAGCAGTTAGGTATTTGAGTAATACTGGATATACCTCCCCAAAAGTCCATGGGGGGGGGTAGATAGGAGTAAGATTGTGGTTTGGTCAGTCTGTCTGTAGCTTTTTCCTTGTCCCCTCAATTTCTTAGCAACTGCTGCTCAGCAACTGCTGCATGGATTTGATTCAGACTTTACAGATAGTTTCAGTATTGTGCAGAAATGTGCATATTGTAACTTGATTGCTGTCCATCTACTTTTTACAGAGTAATGGTGATGAAAAATCTTGTCCACTCATTTTCTCTTAAACTACTGAATGGATTTGACTCGTTAGTTTCACATGTGCACTCGGTATGAATCAAAGATGTGCATGTTCCTTTTTGGTAAGGGTCCAAGGACTTTTCATAATAAATGGCCCTAAGGCTTTATTCCAGTGACAAAATGTTTTTTCTGTGACTTTGAGTTGTTGGAGTGTATTAACCCTTTACTTTCTATGCCCCCACATTGAAAGATCAGGGGCATATTATTTTACTGTCGTCTGTCTGTCTGTCATTCAGTCTTACCATCTGTCTTTCTTTCTGCAAAACTTGACCAAAAAACTTAACATTTCCAATTACTACAAGCCTATTCAAGATACAATGCTCATATTTATACATCTTCATAATACGCATCTCCTCATGTCATGTGATAAGGTCAAGGTCACATACCAAGATCAAACTTTTAGTCCTGTTTTCGGGGGCACTATATTTGATAAACATGTCTTGTTTTCAAAATTTTAGACCTGTTTAAATTCAAAGGGGTATCAGATTATGTTACAAAGCAAGTACAACTCAAAAAGTAACCATCCTATATGATAGAAAATATTATGGAGAAAGAGAAAATTGCTTGTCACAAGCAATTTCTTTTTTTTTCCCCAAATGTTTTAATTCTCAAGTATTATGTCACAGGGGACGTAAAAATTAGGGATTGTACTGGAAAGTGGTAATCAGATTCCGTGATGGTTTATAGATCAAAGATAAAAATTTACAATGAAAAGGATAGGAGATAACAGTTTCTCAGGACTCGCACATTCTTGTGGATCTCAAAAAGGTTAGATACTAAATTAAATTCCCTTTCTTATATGCTTGCCTAAAAGAAGGAATGTATTACTGTATCACTGTAACAAAAAAATAGAAATGATGGTTGGCAACCTAAACATCATTACTACAGATGAATCAGCTATAGTTAAGATGTTTAAGTCACCAAAACAACAAAACTCATTATGTCGGCAAATGTTAGAGTTAAAAGTTGATCACGGTCTAAATTAATGATTTGATTGGTTGATTAACCATTTGATTGACAGCTGCATTCCATCTTGAACTATGATCACTGAACTTCAATTTAAAGATTTAACCCTTATCATGCTGAACCTGGAATATTCCTGCTTTGGCAGGAGGTGTAGACAAAGATCAGCCTGCGCTTATGTGCAGCATGATCTTAGTCTATACCACCTGCTTTTCCTTTTAAGCCAGATTTGGTTACAAGATAAATTTTCAATATAAATATTTACCCATAATTTAGTGCTTCCAGTTCTTTCAATCCTTTGATTTTAATAGAATTCGCTTGTGGATTTATAATTCAGCATGACAAGGGTTGATAAACAAACAAGTTCCATTTATCAAGCAATTTCTTCATTATCCACAATGTTTTCTATCAAACAAGATGAAAAAGTTTAAATTCCATCAACTTGAAATTGTCCCTTGCAGCTTCTTTGAATTTGGACCAGTCTAATTTTTTGCTTTGTGGGAATGGGTTAAGGAGCCTGTGTCCTAGCTGATTGAAAGCATCATCAACAGCAGTTGTCATTGTTACCATGAAATAACATCTATATGCTATTTGTAAACTCTATAAAGTGATGATGTTACAAGTGGTTTTGAGGGTCATTCAAGATAAGTACAGTTAATCTTTTCACATTCCTAAATTTACTAGAAGTGACTAGTGGTGACATGATACTGACTCTAGTGTCAGTGATTTCAAGTTTGATCCCCTGTTCCAAGTTTCAAGTTCCTCCACTGTAAATTTTTTGTATGAGTCTTTAACCCATTCCAACTCAATCCCTCCTTTTTACGCCTCTCAAGAAAAAAACCTTTGGAAAACATTGAGGATAATGAAGAAATTGCTTGTATCAAGCAATTTCTTCATTATCCACAATGTTTTCTATCCAAAAAGACGGAAAAAAATCAAAATTCCATCAACTTGAAATTGTCATCTGCAGCTTCTTTCAATTTGGACTGGTCTAAAATTTTGCTGTGTTGGAATTAGTTAAACCAAGGCCAAGTCTAGTAAGACCTCAGCTGTTAACCCATTACCACACTGACACTTTTTGATGGGCTGAAAGAACATTGTTGTGAAAAATTTTGAGGGAAAATGAGAATTTGTTTATAACAAGCAATTCCTCCTTTTCTTTCAATATTTTCTACCACATTTGACTCTTATTTTGCAATTTGGTACAATTTAAAATGGCTATAGACTTTAAAGTTTTACCATTGAATTATAAGGATTAAACATAATCAAGATGGTTCATCTAAATAACTTTTTTTTTTAAATTCATTGAATTTGGCTGTAGACTTTCAAGTTTAAACCCATTTAAAAAAAATCCCACATTTCCCATTAGAAAACATTGTGGAAAATGATGAGATTACATATGATAAGCAAGCTCTTCATTTCCCACAATTATTTCTTCCAGATTATGTATGACAAGCTAGCTCTTCATTTCCCCCAATTATTTCTTCAAAGATAGACAAATTTTTAAAAAAAAATCATAAAGTTGTAATTGCTGTCTGCAACTTCTTTGAGTTAAGACAAATCTAAATATTGATGTCTGGCAAGGATTTTATCTAAAATATGAGATCTATACACCAGCTCTTTCTTATGACACGGTGAAAAAATATTTCAGGCTAATTAGACAAATCTTCAATGTTTTATGAGGGCAACACTCTTGGAACTTACCAGGGAAAGTCTATTAATATTTCTTCTGTTTTTGATGTCAGGTTAAATGAGAAAGTTGCTTCACTAACAGTGAAATAATAAATCATTTTGCCTGGAAAAAAGAAATAATCTACCTGGTTAATTGACAGAATGGATCATGGAGTAACTGATATTTTTCCTCTGTTATATCTCAGTAAGTGACAGAGTAAGCCATAGACTGTGCTAAATATCTATACAGTGTACAGACTCTGTCTTAACCCTTGTCACGCTGAACCCGGAATATTCCGGTTTTGGCAGGAGGTATAGACTAAGATCAGACTGCAAATATGATTTTGGAACAGTCTGAAATATGGTCATCTGGTTATCCTGAGTCATGCTGACATATAATGAGAGACACACCCAGCAGTTTTCAAAAGTTTTGAGTGTCATGATTGCATTTCTTCTGGCCCTGTACAGAATAAATCTGGTTTTTTGTTACCATGGCTATGATATCATTTGTACAAAATGGCAAGAACACCAGCTAGTGTACATAGAATAAAGTTAGTGGGCAACAGATTGAAGAATTTGTCCAGTCAATAAATTATATGAAGTATATCATACCATATCTAATTTTCAGTGTCTTACTTTTGTTATATTCAAAGTTTTGTTCATAAAAATCCCAAAACATTACAGACTTCTTATTATTGTTAGTGCTTTAACCCTTTCCCGTTTTTGGAAATTTTAGACTGGTCCAAATTGAAAGAAGTTGCAGACGACAATGAAAACTGGATCCTATTTGAAATGAAATCATCTTATGTGGTAGAAAATATTGTGGAAAAAGAAGAAATTGCTTCTTGCAAGCAAATTCTTCTTTTTCCACAATGTTTTCTCGAGTATAAAATCACAGGAACATAAAATCCTGTATTTGAACGGGAAAGGGTTAACCCATTCCTAACCCATTCCCATACAATACTCCTTTTTAAACCCCTGAAAAAGAGTTAAGGAAAATATCGTCAACAGTTTCTTCATTTTTCACCATGTTTTCTACCCAAAAAGAAAAAATTTGAACTTGTCCTCTCTACAATGTTGTCAACTGGCTATGGGTTAAATATTGATCTTGAGTACTCTTCATGGAGAGCCACGTTTCTGAAACCTAGATAAGAAAAAATTCCCAATTGCTCAAAAATACGCTCAAACAAACATTCAACAGTGTTTCCGCCAGAGCCTGTTTTTTTGAGTTTTTGAAGCAAATAAATCATCGGCAATTCACCAAATGTGTATTTTGTGATGCAACCAAATTGACATTCAAATACAAATTTTGTATAATGTATTTGATGGCATTGAAAGATATTTGAGCTCAACTGTACAAAACAAGTTTATTCTACTTACAGGGGACGGCTTAAATTGAGTTTTTGCGGAAATCTGTCAACCTCGTTGTTGTAGTTCTTTTAATACGGGTGGTTAAATTTCCTGCTTCCCGAGCCCAGAATAGCTAAATTTAGAAATGCGCGGAAAAAGTAACTATTATTTTTTTTTTTAAATCAATTTAATGGGAGCAATTATTTTGAATTAGAATCCAAGTAAAATTAAATTCAATGTTAAAACTGCGCCATCAATACTTTTCCTGCTACATGTAATCCTTAGACTACACAATTTCATCGGCACAACCTTGACTTTTTTCTTATTTAACAAATGTTTAAATGACACTTCTATTTTTGATTGAAAACAATTGTGCAAATTCATATCAAATCAGTGGATAAAAGAATGTAGGATCATCAACTTTGACCTGCCAGAACAAATTTTCAAATGCACATATATGGAAAACAACCTAACAAAAATAATTTTAATCTATGCTCAAATGTGAAAAAATATACAGCACTTATAAACCCTTATACACCAAACTTTGACTTTGAAATGCTAGTGCTAATTTCTGTCCTTTGGTTTGGCATGAGTGTGTGGTGCGTGTAACATCTAGAATTGAGACACAGCCTGTCTATCATGCAAGAGGGTCCCAAAAGATGGTTAAAAATCTTCTGCTATTAGAAAGAGTAAGTGGCCACAAAAAGAGTTTAACCTGGTGGATTAGGTAACATGCTTGTCTCCATGGCTGGAAACTTGCCCAACTGCCCTAATGCATGATGGTGAATAATGTTTAATATCTTACAGTTTCCCTTTTCCCACATAATGTAAGATAAGCATGCACTTCATTTGTAATACTTGTACTTATGTGCACCTGGTTTTATGTTTCCCTGTTTTATTTCCCTCAAAATGATTCTTTAACCAATTCCTACATAATGACCTTTTAGATGCCCCTTAACCCATTCCCACCCAAGATGATTTTAGACTAGTCCAAATTCAAAGAGGTTGCAGATGACGATGAAAACTTGATGCCATTTCAAATGAACCCATCCTATGTGTTACAAGTAATTTCTTCTTTTTCCACAATGTTTTCTGGAGTATAAAATCACAGGAATGTAAAATCCCGTATTTGAACGGGAAAGGGTTAAGAAAAACAATTTGGAAGAAGTGTAAAATGAGGAAATTGCTTGTTACTCTTGTTTTTTGTTTTTAACTGGCTTGTTACAAGCAATTTCTTCATTTTACACAATTTTTTCTATCCAGAAAGTTTGAATAATCTAAAATTTCATGAACTTTAAATTGTCATCTGCAACTCCTTTCAATTTGTACCTGTCTAAAATTTGGCTGACTGGAAATGGGTTAATTATTTATTGCTTTATCTAATTTTTTTCAATTACAGTATTCTCACAATTGTTTGTGCAGATAACAGTCATTGTACCACAAAAGTTGTTAACTCATTACCACTAGGGGTGTAACGATAGATCGATAGGTCGATGTATTGTGAAAGTGACAGTCACGATATCAATGTATCGATTGCAATTCCCTGACATCGATAACTATCGCGATTGTTTGTTCAAATATCGATAGTTTCGATAGTAAATATTCAAAGCTTACTTACACCGAAATTCAATGTTTTCTTGGTCTCTTGGGTTAAAAAAGAGAGAGAGAGAAAGAGAGATTGAGTTTTCTGTGTAACTTATCCTACTTTCACTTTCTAAAACCACGTTATAGGCACGTATGATTTGTGTTTCTTCCGTACTCCGTTTTAGTTTAGGAATTGATTTCAACTTTCAATTTACAAAGTGAAAAGGTCCTCAAAACTTCAAAAGCACATTTAGTTAAAGCTTGTTATCAATGTTTTATTAATTCACAATGCTAAAATTGCCGAAAATTGAAAATAAGTCATTCATAAATGATATTCGATTAATTACGATAATTACACTGCAGCTCCACTATAACACTGTTGGTGGGGTCCAAGAAATGAAACAGCGGAAGAAGTGGAGTTATTATGCTATAACCCCCCCCCCCCGTCGTAACTGAAATTTTCAACCGTCGGAATGGGACCTAACACCCTATAATTCGTGATAACATTCCTGTAACAAGATTAATTCTATACAAGTTATTAGTCGGGAAATGAAAAACAACAACTGTAGTTACGAGATTTTAGCAGAAACCGACGAAATTCAGCATGCGGAGAATTAAATTCTAACCTTACCTTCCCGGTCTATAAGGATTGAATAATCCGTAAATTTCTACAGGTCTACAAATTGTGGTTCTCTTTCTCCCAATATTAAGAAGCTAGACCTTTTACCCGAAACATGATTTTTTATTATGATAGTCATCGGCATTAATCTAATTGAATTTATTTTTACTCGGACGTAAATATTTCCATCCGTAGACAAAAGGGATAAAATCTAAGTATCTCGCATAGCGACGTCTCCTTGGAGACCGACGAGTTGTTGAGCACCTGGGGTTACTGAAGCGTTCAGAAAATGTCGCGTGGATCGACCTTCGAACCTCTTTCGCGGTAATGGACTTGGTCTAATTTCTTTACCATTGTTAATAATACGGTAACAATGAATAGACAAAGAACTCTATCTGAACCTAGTAATTTACGAATCGGGAATTAAAACCGACCAGTTGCACGTATACATGTAGCGGCTAACTTTTAATCGTAAAAATGAAGGTCATAATAATCGAAAAATATCCGAGACCATGGAATGTCTGGTTTCATAACGACAAGAGTAAAAAATTCGGTCAGCAAGAATTACACGGGGTATGCGTCTGGCACGTGTCAACTCCGGAAACTATCCCATAAGTAGCTGAACATCTGGCAGCGGCGCCTTTGATCACCTTTCCTCCCTCAGAATAAGATAAACTGTACCCGAAAATCCTTTACTTCAAATTTGTTGACGAGCTTTTTGCCGTGTGTTTGATCATACAGAATGGCATTAAATTTTCGGATTATTGAAAGAAATTCGGAAAAATAACGGTATTTTATTTTAATCTACTTATATTATCTATCCTGTTTCGGATGGAAATCTTCCGATATTGTGACATTTACAGTTCACGTATTTTCTGTATTTAGCGAAAACGTCGCAACTACAACTGATTGTTTTCTTAGAGCACATTGTTGCTTTTTTATCTTGAAGCCACTATCCTGTACGAGCTCCGGATACCAGCAAACTATGAAGTGAAATAAAAATTAGGCTCAAGTCAATTTGTTTAATTTCACGGTCGCGCATTACTTTAAGAACACGTCCTACCGGGGTCTGAAGAAAATTAAGAACGCCGAGAGTGAAACAGTGTGATATTTCAATTGCACCACCTTCAAGGTTTGTAACTGAAGGACACCGAGGAGCGTGCTACTATTGTTTAAAAAATATCAACGACCTTAGGCATTGATCATCTCAATGTCAAACAGCAAGTCCAAACAATCAAACCGATTTTGTAAATTCAAACACTACGCGTGTCATCAATCAAACAAAGCAATTACCTCTGAACTAATGCATTAATGACCAGGACCGTCCACATAAGGTGTTAAAAACTTATCTGGCTTCGTGTAATTATCGATTTTTATGTGCAACCCTTTTTCTTCAGACGGGCCGAAGACGGGATGAAAAAATCGCGGCCAAATCAGGATTAACGTCGTATCTCAGCATCTGCAACCCAAAATGCCCCCCCCCCTCCAAAATTTTGGGAGCCAAGCGGACCCCACGTTATAATGGAGTCAGCGCTGTGCCGGGTAGCGTTGTAGAGGAGTTGCAGTGTAATTACTTATTTCGAGCACACTAATCGAGTTATTGTTTTACGTATTTTTGGCGTCTGACATGGCTGCAAATTTCGAGATTGTGAAAAAAACAAAGTCGCTAAGGCCGGTGTTGGGACCATTTTGGCTTCGTAATGAAAGGTGAAAACATAGATAAAAAGAGAGTCGCCTGTAGACTATGCTTTCTATAGAGATTAAAATAGAAAATAAACTAAGTAACATTTACCAATTGTATCCTGATATATCGCGATTAATTTCTGACGATAGTGATACTATCACGATATCAAAACTGCGATTGTAAAACTATCGTGATGGTGATTTTCTAAGCCGATAGTCAGCCCTAATTTCCACACAATCTTGCTTATTTAAGCCCCTCAAAAAATAAGCTTTTCAAAACATCCGGAAAATAAAGAATTTACTTGTTAGAAGCAATTTCTTCATTATCCACCAAATTTTTTATCCAACAAGACAAAGATTTTTAAAATTTCTTCACTTCAATTGCCATCTGCAACTTCTTTGAATTTTAACCAGCGAAAATTGACTCATATGGGAATGGGTTAACCCATTACCATATAATGATGCTTTCTGATGCCCTTCAAGAAAAAAGAGCTAGGAATACAACACATTTTCTAACAAAACAGACAAAATAATTCAAAATTGTTCAACTCTCCAACTTCTTTGAATTTTGCCCAGTTTAAGTACAGTATGTGCAGTATTGATAAAAAATGAAATACATGTATATTGAGTTTGACCCTTGTCATGCTGAATAAATTCCTTTCCGTAACTGTATTAGAATCAAAGGGTATTGGCTTTTGGTTAATACATGTATTTCTTTTGAAAATTAATGATAATACAATGCTTAACTGATTGAGAAAAACAGCTGGTGTAGTCATATGTGCAATCTGATATCTGTCAATACCTCCAGCCAAATCAGGATATTCCTGGATCAGCATGACAGAGCTTAACAACACTTTGAACAATCATATCATGAAATAAATTAACCTACTGAACCGCTTATTTCTTGGTGTCACCATTTATTTTTGGATTTGTTAGACTGGTTGTTTAGTGGTTTGAAATGGGCTAATCAATTCCCAAACAATCATGCTTTCTTATGTTCCTCAAGAATTAACCCGTTCCAACACAATAATGCGTTTGGACGCCCCTGAAGAAAAAACAAATGGGAAAACCTTGTGTAAACTAAAGAAATTGCTTAATTGTAAGAAGCAATTTCTTCATTTTACACAGTGTTTTCTACCCAGAAAGTTTAAAAATCTACAATTCGACGAACTTTTAATTGTGGTCTGCAGCTCCTCTCAATTTAGACCAGTCTAAAATTTTGCTGTTTGGGAATGGGTTAGGACTTTGGAAAAGATTGCGGAAAAAGAAAAAATTACTTGTTACAAGCCATATCTTCATTTCCCACAGTGCTTTCTACAGCAAGAGGCAAAGAATTTGAAAATTCCATCAACTTCAAGCTGTTGTCTACAACTTCTTTTAGTTGATGAATTGTGACTGTCAATCAAAGAAGCTATCGGCCAATCAAATCAATCATTTAGACAGGAAATGAACTTTGAACCCTGAAATTTGTGAAGCAATTTAGTTGGTTTGGTGACTGAAACGTCATAAGTACAGCATTAATAAGCATTAGTTACAATGTCACCAACCAACCATTTAACCTTTTTGTTGTATGTAACTTGCCATAAATTAACCAATTCCTACACATTGATGCTTTTTGACACCCCAGACGGAAAATGATTTGGAATTTGAAATATTGTGTAAAATAAAGAAATTGCTTGTGACAAGCAATTTCTTCATTGTACACAATGTTTTCTACCCAGAAAGTTGAAAAAATCCAATAAAAATTGTTGTCTGCAACTCTTTTAAATTTGGACAGGCCTAAAATTTACCTAGTGGTAATTGGTTAACCCATTCCCACACAAAGACACTTTTGGACGCCCCCCAAGAAAAACAATTTGGAAAACATTGTGTCACAAGCAATTTCTTCATTTAACACAATGTTTTCTACACAGAAAGTTTGAAAAAAATCTAAAGTTCCATAAACTTAAAATTGTCGTCTGCAACTCTTTTCAATTTGGACCAGTCTAAAATGTTGTGTGGGAATGGGTTAAGCAAAATAACACCTTTCATTATCAAAGCGGAGCTTTCTTCAGGAGTCTGTCGGAGTGGAAAGCAGAGTCAGTGGGTAGGGACAGCAATACACCAATTATGACTTGTCTAAAATTTTGTCATCTAGGAGTTGGTTAACCCTTTACCAGACGGCAGCATTTTAGACTGGTCCAAATTGAAAGGAGTTGCAGACGACAGAAATCTTAGATTTCTTCAAATTTCTGGGTAGAAAATATTGTGCAAAATGAAGAAATTGCTTGTTACAAGCAATTTCTTCATTTTACACAATGTTTTCTTAGTTGCTTTACTTAAAGGGCATCAAAAAACATCATTTTGTTGGAATGAGTTAAGCCAGCACATTGTTACTAGTCTGTTACTCATGCTAACCCCACCCATATGTAGAAAGGTCAGACTGTGGTTTGTACTTCAGACAGCTTCTTGTTTGTTTCCAATCCTGTCATCAATATTGACTGATTATACCATTTCAACCCAGTACCAACCCAGTACCAGATGACAGAATTTGGTAACTGACCAAATTGCAAGAAGTTGCAGATTACACTTCAAAATGTGTTTAGCTCACTACCAGACGAATTTTTTTTTAATCTGGTCCAAATTCAAAGGATTTGCAGACGACAATTTAAAGTTTATGAAATCATAGATTTTTGCAAACTTTCCGGGTAGAAAACAATTTTTTTTGGTGTGAAATGATAATTGCTTGTTACAAGCAATTTCTTCATTTCACACAATATTTTCCTAATAATTTTACTGAGGGGCATCAAAAAGTGTCACCATGTAGGAATGGGTTAAAATATTCCCACAGAATCCTACTTTTTTATGCGCCTTCAGAAAAAAGTTTCAAAAAAATTTTAGAAAATGAAGAAATAGCTTGCAACAAGTACAGGTATTGAAAGTCCATTACAATTACATTATTTTTGAATTGCCAATAGAAGATAATGATAATTGTTTGAATGGAGTTAAGGCACTCTTTGATGAACAATCTTTCAGTCATATCATCATTGGGCATGCAAAATGTCGTAAATACAGCTTAAATAAAAGTGTATTTATGCATGCTCAATGATGATGTCACATAATAGACCTCACATATTCATTTGCTTCCTCAGAAATGTCTTGCAGTCGGTAGCGCATGAGACAATGGGATGTCATACGTTCAATCCCTGGTTGCAGCACATATCCTTTCCCACATTTGTCTCTCACCAATGGGTGGATAATCGTAAACCTATGTGGAATAGCAGCTGGAGCCTAGGAAAGAATGTAGTGGTTGTATCAGTGTGAGAAATACCAGGAATCAATTGTTATGTGCCCCAGCCGCCGTAATATGACTGAAATACTGTTAAAGTGGTGTTAAACCCCATTCAATCAATCTGAAATACCTTTCAAAAGGATATATGCATGTCTCCTAGGATTCAAACCCTAAACCCTGGAGGTTTTTAACCCTTGTCCTGCTGAATATTTATTCTTTCTCCACAAAGTTCTAACTTTTTGTCAAACTTAGGTCTGCTTTGTATTCAAATATTTCCTCAACCCTAAAAGAATAAACAGGTAGTGTAGACTAAGATCAGACTGCACGTCTGTGCAGGCTGATATTAGTCTATACACAGACATGTAGTCTAATCTTAGTCTACACACCTGCCACAGTTATTGTCAAATCAATATTTCGGGATCAGCATGAGAAGGGTTAATACATACTTCAAGGCTGATGCCTTAACCACTAAGACAACATGGGACATCACAGAAGATAACTAATATCATTTCTATTTTGTCATTAAGACATCAGATATTACATCGTTTGAAACAAAAATGGTAACACTGGTCTATTTACAGAACAATCAATCTAAGTGTTCTATTTTAATTACAAGATCCTGGTTTGCACAAGTTTAGACCTGTGCCATTTTAAAGATTAACAGACAAAAATGTAAAGCCTAAAGGGGATTTGAAGGCAATTACTTCTTTTCCTATAATGTTTTCTCAATTATAGAAACACAGGGATTCTTGTAAATACTAGGGATTGAACAGGAAAGGGTCAAGCCATTTCAAAGATTACTTACCAGTATCGTGTTTGTTATGGGGTCTAGATCTTTGTCTTACCATTTATATCCATGCCCACACAATGACGCTTTTTGGCGGCCCCAAGAAAATAAACTTTTGAAAATATTGTGGTAAATGAAGAAATTGCTTGTCACAAGCAATTTCTTCATCATCCACAATGTTTTGTAGCCCAACAGACAGAGATTTGTGAAATTTTTGTCTTCTGCAATTTCTTTGAAAGTAGACCAGTCTGAAATTTTGTTGTCTGGTAATGGGTGAATGAGTCAGCTAAAGCTTTAAATTTGGACCAGTCTGAAATTTAAAAGAATGGGAAAAGGGGTAATTGGTGGTCTAAAACATTGTAAAGCAACTTGTTGGGCCATCTGATTGAGCAGTATTTTGCAGTGAGTTGACATTTTCTGTCACATGCAGTATTTGTCAGAGATGAGAACAACAAGGCTGTGTGTAACACACTGAAACGACATGGTGTTTCATTCATCATTTTCACAGCCTACACTACTATTGTCCCTGCATATAAACTATAATATATTAACCCATTCCCACACAATGACGCTTTTTTACGCCCCTAAAGAAAAACACTGTGAAAAATGTTGTGGAAAATGGAGCAGTTTCTTCATTTTCTATGATGTTTTCTATCCATAAAGTTAAAAAAATCTAAAATATCATACACTTTCAATTGTGTTTTACAACACCTTTGAATTTGACCAGTTTAAAACTTTCTATACCCCCCAAAACTATGTCTGGGGGGTTTATAGGAGTCAGCTTGTCAGTCGGTCAGTTGGTCTGTCTGTCTGACTGTAGCTTTTTCGTGTCCGCTCAGTTTCTCGGCAACCATTGGACAGATCTGATTCCATTTTGGTTACAGTCCATTGATTTTTGACAGAGTTATGGCGCTTTGGTAAAAAATCATATCTGCTCAATTTCTCAGCAACCATGGGACGGATTTGATTCAAATTTCATAGAAAGACTCGGTATAAGTCAGACATGTGCATGCCCTATTTTGGTTATGGCCCATTGATTTTTGACTGAGTTATGACCCTTTAATTCAAAAGTCAATTTTTTGTTATGGCCCTTTGGCAGATAGCACTTGTATATGGACAAGTGCTGTTGGGGGGTATTAGTCCACTTTGCTACAATGTCTAGTTTGTGTAGTAATGGGTTAGCTGTGTATCATACTACACTACTATTTGATGGTTTAGCACAAAATAGCTGTAACTGCCTTTAGACATACATGCAGTTACAACTGTTTGGAGCTGAACCATCGTTAATTGTCCCTGCATTTAAACTGTATATAAGCTGTATATCATTCTACACTACTATTCAATGGTTCAAAACAAAACAGTTGTAACTGCCTTTGGACATTAAATTTTAGGCAGTTACAACTGTTTGTGCTGAACCATCGTATTGTCCCTACACATAAACTGTATATCAACTGTGTATATTGCAGTGGTTGCAAGTGGGAGGGGATATATATTTTGCAGTTACATAATAACCCTTGTCATGCTGAATATTTATCATTTTTCCAATATCTTTAAAAAAATTGACATTATTAGATCAATGCGATCTTCAAAGATCTTCTCAATACAATAAAAACAAGCAGGTAGTGTAGGCTAAGATCAGACTGCACTTCTGTGCAGGCTTATATTAGTCTATACACCTGCTAAAGCCACTGTCAAAGCAGAAATATTCTGAGATCAGCATGACAAGGGCTAAACTGATGACCATTGTCTTATTTCTTGGTCAGCGTAAAAGAAACACTTGTATGATCAAGAAGTTGATGTGAAATCATATCATACTGTTGTTTTGCCGGCAAGGTGTTGATGACTAGCTGCTGTTATGTAAAGGGAGTGCGAAGAGTAGAAAAGATAAAGAAAAAGTGATACGCATAAAATTATGCAGAGCCCGTGAGATGATTGGTCATAGCAGAACAGATTGCTGGCTATTAGTTGCTGATGCTATACGATTTCAACAAAATCACAAGACGTTGACCAGCTAGGCTGTAAATTTCAACTTTCAGCTAAAGCTCACCAACTGGTTGCCCATTTTACAAAAACCTGCTGTTAAATTTGCCGTTGCACTGATTAGTTGCTAAAGACTCAATGATTAGTCACTGAATTTTCAGTGATTCTACAAAAAGTTGTCAGTAACTCAGCGGCTTAAATAGCTTGTACTATTTACTTATTACTCTTTGTTCTGATTTAGTACCACAATTTATTTGTAAAATATTTACGGCATTTGTTGAACTTCAAAATTTGAGTGAAAAAAAAAAAAGAAAACAACTAGAATTTTAGAGCAATAAAAAAAATGAATTTTAATTTATTTCTTAATGTTTCACATTTCTGATTTTTTCTAGAAAATATAGTACTATTCTAGACTTTTTTGTAACACTTATATGAGAAATGTTCTTGAACTGACCTGACATTTTTAAAACACTTTGATTTCTAGAACATTTTTAGCTAGCAAAGCTTTGATTGCTTATGTTAACAGACCAAATTTTGAGGTCTTCTCAGAGTTCAAACGAGTGCAAACTGCCACTGGAGACTTAACCACTGTATCCATTGAATGCTTACTCCATAAAAAGTAGTTCTTATGGGTCTGATCAGAGTCTTCACTATGTGCGCTGTTTTGTACAGCCACATGAGTTAACTTTATTTAAGTTGTAGAGGACTCCTTCAAAAGCATGCTATTTAACCCATTCCCACCCAATCCTGCTTTTTAAGCATCTCAAGAAAAAAGCTTTGGAAAACATTGTGGACAATTTAGAAATTGCTTGTATCAAGCAATTTCTTCCATGTCCACAATGTTTTCTACCCTACAAGGCAAGGATTTTCTATATTTATATATCATGATAAAATTTGAAAAAGAAGATAACCTAACAAAATTATGCTCTGCCAACTTACAGTACTTTCAGTACTTTGATTTTACTGTGGAGTCATTTTTTTACCTGACTGCAGAACTGTAGACTTTTCCATTTTTAACCCATTCCCACACAAAGACGCCTTTGGACGCCCCTCAAGAAATAGAACTGGGAAAACATTGTGTTAAATGAAGAAATTGCTTGTAACAAGCAATTTCTTCTTTTAACACAATGTTTTCTACCAAGAAAGTTGAAAAAATCTATAATTTCATAAACCTTAATTTGTCATCTGTAACTTCTTTCAATTTGGACCAGTTTAAAATTCTGTCGTGTGGTAATGGGTTAAGTAAGTTGCTGACAACAATTTCTAAGTGATGAAAGTTTACAAATCTTTGATGGAATTTAAAAAATCATTGTCTTTTTTTGGGTAGAAAACATTGTGGATAATGCAGGAATTGTAATAAGCAATTTCTTCATACACAATGTTTTCCAAAGCATTTTTCTTGAAGGGCATCAAAAAGCATCACTATGTTGACATGGGTTGTCTAATGGTGGTATAAGAATGGCCCAGAGTTGTTTAACCCATTATCAGATGGAAAAATTTTAGACTGGTCCAAATTGAAAGGATTTGCAGACAACAATTGAAAGTTTATAAAAGTTTCGATTTTTTAAAATTTTTGGCTTGAAAACATTGTGTAAAATGAAGAAATTGCTTGTTACAAGCAATTTCTTCATTTTACACAATGTTGTCCCAACTATTTTTCTTAAGGGGCAGCCAAAAGCATCATTGTGTGGGAATGGGTTAATGTTTGATGTAAACCCATTACCAGATCACTAAATTATAGACTGGTCCAAATTCAAAGAAATTGCAGACGACGATGAAAAGTTTCATAAAAGTTTTGATTTTTTCAATTTTCTTGGTAGAAAACATTGTGAATAATGAAGAAATTTCTTGTAAAAAGCAATCTCTTCATTTTCAACAATGTTTTCCAGACCTTCTTTCCTTGGAGGCGTCCCAAAGCGTCACTGAGTTGGAATGGGTTTAACCTACTCACCTTGAATGAAATCTAAAGATTGAAAGCACTAGGAGCACCAGTTATGGGTCAATAAAACAAGTCTAGCTTGAAAGGGTGAAACAGGTGAGTTACAGGTCACATTGCACATATAATGTGCAAACTAATCTTTGTCTATACCTCCTCCTCAAACAAACTTTGTAGGTTCAACATTACAAGGGTAAGAGTTGATGTGCAGCTGCAGGCAGATATAATTCATTCTGCTCCTATTTGACATGCATTTTGTCCTGTCGAGATGAGAAATAGAGAGATAATATTTCAAAGCAGGGCATCTGGGCATGGTTTCATTCATCATGGGAGCTCTTAGTGTACAAGTCAATTCATTCATATTCTTTGTACATCATAAAGTACAAGTCAATTCATACACATTCTTCGTACAAATTCATTTTTTGATATTTTTTGTATATTATGATGTATCACAAACCTGCATCATGCTTTCTCAACGTTGTTGATGTTAACCCCTGTCATGATGAGTCTGGAATATTCCTATTTTGGATGGAGGTATAGACAAAGATCAGCCTGCACATATGTGCAATCTGATCTTAGTCTATGCCACCTGTTTGTCCACTTTCAAGTGGGAGCTTTCAGTCTGAATGCTTTGGAAAACATTGTGGAAAATGAAGTAATTGCTTTTTGGAATCAATTTCTTCATTATCCACAATATTTTCTGACCTAAAATACAATATTTTGTAAATTTTATCAACTTGTTTATTCTTTTCTATAATCTTCTCCTTTTTTTCATCTGGGAGGGTTTTTGAATAGTGGGAATGGGTAAAAATGGTTTGACCAACTGCTATGTTGGTATTGTGTAAGGGTTAATCTTTTTTTGCATATCGTGACATGGTAGAGTTTATCAGAGCATTATCGTGTAGAAATGAATAAGACAGATTTCAACTCATGCAATGCATACAGTTTTACAATGAGAAAAAGCCATTTGTGGCATAATCAAACTTGAAGGTTTTTCAGCTTGATTTAATTTCAAGTTTTGTGGTCTTTCTGACCTAAGATTTTAGTCGATAATAATGCATCTATTATACACATTTTTGACAGGAAGTATTGTGTGAATTTGGAAAGAAAGAGGTCAATTCAGTTCACGATTTTATGATCATCTTCGGTGTTTGATTTCTATTTGTAAGAGGGAGAACTTTGAATGGGGTATCAAATTGCTTCAAAATGGTAGACCTGAAGGCATGATCACAAGGTTTGTGTGTGATTTAGATACAGTATAAAAGTCCTACATGTTTGAAGATACAGAAAAATAATTTTGTTATTCTCATAAGATATCAGTGTCAATATAAGCAAGTCAGGTTTCCCTTTTGCTTACCTGTTTGGGATGAGCTTATATGTGTTTCGCTCATTGCCTGTGGTCCATTGGTATGTCTGTCTGTCCATGAATAATTACAAAAGGTGCTCCTTCTAGACTAGTGGATAGAATTTGATGAAATTTCAGATAAGATTCTTTTGTCATGGTCTTATCGAAATTCTTAAAATAATAAAATGAAATCCATGAAGAATTGAGGTCACAAGCTCAAATCGTGGAAAATCTTACGTGTGCTCAGTAGAGCTCAAAGATTTTGCATCATTGTCAATTTTTTTTCAGAATGTTAATCTTGATAATCTTCATATGCTCCAGAGGTCACAAGTTTTGTCAATCATTGTCAAAGGTGCTCAGAATGGATTATTTAGGTCACTAGGTCAAACCTAAGGAAAACCCTTGAATCTCTCTAAACACCCCAATTTTGCCACAGCTACAATCAGGGGTTGAAAAATCCACTCGTCCGCTCGCATTGGCGGGTAGAAAATGTCGTAGGGCGAGTAGTTTTGGGGACGAACAAGTCCTACGGGGCGAGTACAAATTTTGGACTTGAATCACGCTGATTGAGGGGAAAAAAGAAAGGATCGAAAAAGAAAGTATTTATTTCAAACAACATCATATCGGAAACAATAATATTCGCTGTAAAATTAGACCGTTCCCTGTTTATGTTGATCAATCTTCATAGATGCTTGATTTGTAGAAAGGAGACCATGTCGAAATACACGATAATGTATAGACAGGTTCTCCAGTTTAGTACAGAGTCAAAGAGTTATGTTATTTGCATAACAATGCATCCGTAAGAGCCAACAGTCTAAATTTTTTTTCATCTTTAAGGGCGAGTTGGGTTGCCCTAAGGGCGAGTAGAAATTCAGAGCTACTAGTCCTACAGGACTAGTAGGTTTGAAGAAATTTTTTAACCCCTGTATTGACATTATAGGCAGTAAAAAT
Source organism: Fragum fragum (assembly GCA_946902895.1). Classification (NCBI taxonomy): domain Eukaryota; kingdom Metazoa; phylum Mollusca; class Bivalvia; order Cardiida; family Cardiidae; genus Fragum; species Fragum fragum. The sequence continues at coordinate 6,085,201 of OX336369.1, forward strand.
AACTTTTAACCCATTACCAGATGGCAGAATTTTAGACTGGTCTAAATTCAAAGATGTTGCATACGAATTTAGTTGTTGAAATTTTGGGGTTTTTTCTCTTAGGGTAGAAAATAATGTGAATAACAAAGTGATTGCTTTTAACTTGCAATTTTTTCATTTTGCACAATGTTTTCCAAAGCTTTTTTATTGAAGGGTGTAAACAAGGTGAATATTTAGGAATGGGGGTAACTCAGAACCTTTATTTTCTGTGCCAATTTTTTTTTTGTTCAGCTTGAACAATGTAACTCGCAATACAACCTTTAGATTATATTTTGAACATGTACACAAAGGATATAAAATACCACCAGGTAATATTGACAGGCATGTCAGCCCGATTAGCTCAGTTGGTAGAGCACTTGACTTCAAACCTCAAGATCACGGGTTTGAGCCCTGGGCTGACCATATCATCTAACAAACTAATTGTCTTTCGGATGAGACGTTAAACCGAGGCCCCGTGTGACGATGCTATTCATCGAGCACGTTAAAGAACCAGGCGGAGCTCTCAGCAGTTTCGTCCTGTATCCTTGCACTATCCCCCGTAACAACTAACCGTCTTCTGGGGGCGTCGCTCATATGGGCATGTGCTACGGTAGCGACGATAAATAAACGGAAATATTCACATTGACAGGCATAAAGAGTTATACCTCTGTCCTTATGTGAGTGTGTGCAAGCTTATCAGTAACATATCTTCTACATTAATTGGTGGATTTCAAAATAACTTACCACAGAGCACTATTGTCATGATTGAATGGGTCTTACGCCACTTTTAACAGTATTTCAGTCATATTGTGGCAGCTGGAGTACCTATCAATGGATTCCTGGTATTTCTCACACCAGTACTACCACTACATGCTTTCCTAGCCTCCAGCTGCTATAGGTTAAAAATAACGATGAGATCTAATTAGAAAAAGAAAATGCCTTTTTTTTCAAAAATGTTTCCTCATTATATTCAACAGAATACATATGAATGAACTTTTATACCTTCCAGGAAAACCTTACGACCTTCAATTATTTCAATTAAAGATCTATATTTCACTGTATATAGATTTTGAAGAAGAGTAAATATGAGGGTAAAAAGGATCATTTTGTGGCCATCATTTGTGGTATTTTGAGACCTAGGTCCAATTTATGATATAAAGAAACATGTATAGAGTGAATACCTAACATGATACAAGTACACAAAACATGATTGTCGTGTAAATTAATGAGTCATGACCACATTTTCTTATTGTATTTCATTATAAAACTCTTGAAAGTCAAGGCTGATTTTCGAGATTTGCTGGTAATGTTGGTGAAATTATAAGGCTTTCTACCTTACAAGTAATCAATTTTTGTCTCCATTGACCCTAGGCCAGAGGGCTCTTAACTTTCATGCATTGTGTCAGTATGAGTAAGTCCATTGGTGCATCAGTCGCTCTCACAGTAATCTTTACTCCAAAAATCTAGCTGCAATTAACCCATTCCCACACAACAAAATTTTCAACTGGTCAAAATTTAAAGAAGCTGCAGTCTACAATTTAAAGTTGATGAAATTTTGAATTTATTCGTCTTTTTATGCCCCCGCATTGATAAGATCGAGGGCAATTGTTTTTTTGGTTTTACTTGTGTCTGTCTGTCCGTCTGTCTGTCTGTCTGCAAAACTTAACCTGCCAACTAAACATTTTCCTATAACTTCAACCCTGTTTAAGTTAATTACAATGCTAATATTTGGTATGTAGATAGGTCTCAACAAGGCGCAACTGGGGAAGGTCATTTCATCAAGGTCAAGGTCAAAATTTTAAATCCTTTTCCCTAAAGTAAAGAAAAAAACAATAAAAATCACCCGTTTCTAAAGAATTCTTGTTTTGGGGGCATAGTGTTTCACAAACACATCTTGTTGGATAGAAAACATATTGGATAATGAAGAAATTGTTTGATACAAGCAATTTCTTCATTTTCTACAATGTTTTCCAAAGCTTTTTTCTTGAGTGGCAAAAGAAGGAGGGATTGTGTTGGAATGGGTTAAACTAAATTCAAAGGAATGGTCCTTAGGGTGACCCTTAAACTGGATGAAATGTAGCTGCTTTACAGGTGGGGCTTAAATTCAGATATAGTAAGTATGTAAAGAAAAAGACTGTAGAATCTTTTCCTCAGTAACTGCTGTATGGAATTTCAATCTAATTTAACAGGAATTATTCTTTGGTGACCCTTAAATCAGATTGGTATAAGAAATTTTGTTGGTCGGAAAACTTGGCCTTTTTTTTTGAAGGGGGGAGGGGGAGGTGTCTTATTTTGCTGATTGGTGTAATTATATGTTTGAAAGTTTGGAAATCTTTTCCTAAACAAATATGAAGTGTTATGTCAGCCAAGTGACAGCACTTACTTAAGGGAGGTAATTAACCCATTACCACATGCATTTTTTTTCAGACTGGTCTAAATTGAAAAGAGTTTCACATAACAAAAGTATTATTGAAATCTTAGATTTTTCTAACCTTCTGGGGAGAAAAAATTGTGTAAAATGAAGAAATTGCTTGTAGCAAGTAATTTCTTCATTTTACACAATGTTTCTCCCGTTTTTATTCTTGAAGGGCATCAAAAGGCAGCATTGTGTGGAAATGAATTAATTGCTGCTTGTCTGAGTATCTTTGTTGCCTATTTTTTCTTGCTTGTACATGTATAAGGGAAGTAGCTTTTTCTAGACTGAAGGTTATTTTCTTGGGAGCTACTTTCTGCCCTTGTTTATAAAAATTGACAGGTCAAAATTGAAAGAGGATGTAGATTACATTCTAAAGTCCTTGAAATTTGAATAAAATGACTTTCATGAAACAAAAGATCTTTGCGTCTGAAGAAATTCTTTTTTGCAGGCAATTTAGTCATTTTACGCAATACTTTTTAATTTTTTCTCAGAAGTCTTAAGAATGGCATGGTCATGTGGGAAGGGATTTATAAGTTGTGCTGGGTCTGTGGGTTTCTACAGGCACTTGCGTGTCTCTTATTTATAATCCCTTTTCATGCTGAACCCAGAATATTCCTATTTTGGCAGAAGGTAGTGACAAAGATCAGCCTGCACATATGTGCAGTCTGATTTTAGTCTACACCTCCTGCTTGTCCCTTTCAAGACAGAGTTGTTAATAAGATAAATTTTCAAAAGAATCATTACCCTTCAATGTTGGCATCCTGGTCCTTTTAGCACTTTAATTTTAGCACAATTCTTTAGAGAATTTTATTCAGCATGACAAGGGTTAATAAAAACATATCAGCCTTATTCACCAGTACTACACCCACTCTCTAATTCAAGTCTTAACCTATTCCAACACAATAAGATTTAAGACTGGTCCAAATTGAAAGAAGCTGCAGACGACAATTTCAAGTTGATGAAATTTCAATTTTGTTTTTCTTTTTACGCAGAAAACATTGTGGATAATGAAGAAATTGCTTGATACAAGCAATTTCTTCATTTTCCACAATGTTTTCCAAAGCCTTCTTATTGAGGGGTGTAAAAAGGAGGGATTATGTGGGAATGGGTTAAGCATTGTCATGCTGAACCCAGAATAGTCCTGTTTTTTGCAGGAGGTGTAGACAAAGGTTAGTCTACACCACTTGCTTCTCTCTTTTAAGAATTTAATTTGTATAACCCATTCAGTGACACGTTTAGACACCCATAGACACCCCTATGTGAAAAAGCTTTGTAAAACATTGTGGAAAAAGTAGAAATTAATTGTTACAAGCAATTTCTTCATTATCCACAATGCTTTCTATCCTAAAGACAAAAAAAAATTCTGCTTTCAATTTTGACTAGTCTTAACTTTTATTTTCTGGAATTGGTTAAAAGATTCTTTTTCCAAATTATATTAACCAACATTTATTGGTTCCAGTGTTTTCAGCCCTGTGACATTCTGTATAGGATTTTATTTAGCATGTCTGGGGTTAAGCTGGTGTGATTGTGCACTACTGGTCCAGAATTAAAGGAGATCAATGACAAATTGAATAGGACCAAAGTCAGGCAAAATTAACAGATGTTACAAAAAATTCCTATCTTTACTTCTGACAACCTAGGTAAGGGCCTGTTACAGCTGTAAGGGAGTGTGTCTGCATGATACCTTGATATGAATATAGAATTAGTGATAGACTGTTTCTGCTGTAAATTAGGTAATTAGCCAAAGAACACACATTCCCAGGTAATGCCATGCCATGCTGAATATATAGAATTAGAAAACTTGGAAAAAGGAGAACATTCTGACAACCAATAGTGCGTCTTCATTCACCCATTCCCACAAAATGACGCTTTTGGATGCCTGCCCTCAATTAATTTCAAATTCAATTCCCGTAAATCAACAGTTGACCTTACAGGGATGACGTAATATAATACCAAATTTAATATCATAGCAATATCTCTTAAATATAATTAATCTTTTCCTGTACAGTCATTGGTTTTTACGTCCCTGTGATTTTGTACTTATAATAAGATTATATAAATTATGTCCCTAAGGTCAGAATTAGCCCATTCCAAGATGTCACAAGTTTAAAAAAGGCTTGTATAGTGAAAACTTTTTAGAGTAAAAGGCCTAGAGCTTTGATATTTGGTATGTGACATAATCCGGTGGACTGTTATCTGTTTTTGTGCTCTTTGGACTCTGGTGACCAATAAGGCCCTATGGACCTCTTGTTTGCAGACAAGCTCATTAGGAAGAAAATCATGTCTTACTTATATAAGGGAGGAGTGGAGAAAGTTTGTATTTTGACACCACTGAGATAATTGTATATAGTCATTAAGCCCCTGATGTAATTCCCCTGATTCAGCTGAAAGCCAGGGAACTATTGTTATGGCGTTGTGTCCATCCTGCAGCCATCCCTCTTTCAGTTAACTTTTCATTTGAATATCTTCTCCTCAGAATGTACTGAAGAGTTTTCAACCAAATTTCACAGAAATAACCCTTGGATGACCTGCTATCAGATTCCTTCAAAGCATTATGATCGGATGAAACATGGCTTGAATAGGCGGGGCTTCTTTCATATATATGGTGAAAGCTTTGAAAATCTTCTTCTCAGAAAGCGATGGGCAGGGCTAATTTCCATATATGGTGAAAGCTTTGAAAATCTTTTTCTCAGAAACTAATGGATGGATTTTAACCGAATTTCACATAAATAATCCTATGGTGAACCTCTACCAGAATCCTTCAAAGAATTTTGATCGGATAAAAAACATGGCTTTAATGGGCGGGGGCTAATTTCCATGTATGGTGAAAGCTTTGAAAATCTTTTTCCCAGAAACAAATTGATGGATTTCAACCAAATTTCACAGAAATGATCCTTTGATGAACATTTATTGAATTGGTTCAAATTATATTGATAGGATGTAAAATGTGTCTTTAATGGGTGGGGTTAATTTCCATATATGGTAAAAGCTTTGAAAATCTTCTCAGAAACTGGTTGATGGATTTCAACCAAATTTGACCAGATCGATCTTTGGTGTCCTTTTATCAGATTATTAAAAAGAACTTAATTGGAAGAAAAATATGGCTTTAATGGGCAGGGCTAATTTCCATATGTGGAATATACTGAAAACTTTTAATAATCTCAGAAACCTGTTTATGGATTTCAACCAAATTTCGCAGGAATGATTCTCAGATGACTGTTTGTCAGATTCCTTTATATAATTTTGATCGGTTGATTATCATGCCCATTACAGTGGGAGGTTATGTCAATATATGTTGCAAACTTTGTGGGAAAAGGATAAATCGATAGAAACAAGCTTTCTCCTTTTCCCACATATTTTCTACCACATAGGTTAGTTACTTTCAGTTTGCTCTTTTGTTTATTTAATTGTTGTCTGCAACTTCTTTTATATTGGTCAAGACTAAAATTAAAAAAAAGAAAAGAACTTGAAAAGGGTTAAGTACTGTCTTGTGTTCACCCATTGACTTCTGGAATTGTTAGAAAACTCCTATCATACAACATGGAGAATTACACTGACATTCTCTAGCCTATATAATTGGATCATTATTGCAGTTCACATAAAGTAAAGCAGCTACTCCATGGTAATAATAAATGCGCCAAGTTCATTTATAAATCAAGTAAATCTAACCTCTTGATGTATGAGTAGCACATTTATTATTATTTTTCTTCTCAATTTACAAGTTTTCTGTCTTGGATCTTAATAATTCCTTACCTACTAAATGGAATGTTTATAATCCATGAATGCATTACATTCATAAACAGCAACATTTAGGACTTAAAAAGGGCATAAATGAGGGAAAAAGTTTTATGGCAGATACAGTTAAACCATTCACTCTCAGAGACTCTTTTAGATGCCCCTTAAAAAATGCTTTAGAAAACTTTGAGGAAAATGAAGAAATTGCTTGTAACAAGCAATTTCTTCATTATCCACATTTTTTTCTGACCAAAGAGTAAAATAATCCAAAATTTCATAAGCTTTTAATTGTTGACTGCAACTCCTTTCAATTCGGACCAGTCTAAATTTTGCCTTCTGACCACCTGGGACATACAGACACACTACTGTTATGAACAATTTTTGGCCGAACAGATTTTTTTGTTCTTTGTTTCATTAGCTGCAAAACCCTGTAAAACAGGTAGCTCACCAAACTACAACCACTTGATCCAGGTCAAACTTGTGATTATACACTGTTTTTGACCCACCTTAAAACAAACCTGTGAACAGTCATTCTAATTTTCAAGCTTGAAAAGTATGACATTGTTTTGATTCAAATGCTTCATCAAATTGAAAAATCATCTAGAGAAATGACACAAAGGCACAAAATTAGTCTCTATCTCTCTAGTTTACCAGAGGACATAGTGCTCATGATGAGCTTTTGTGACCACATTCTGTTGGGCATCAGTCTTAAGTAACAAATAAATCAAATAACATCTCCTAAACCACTGGACAAATCTAAACCGAATTTGGCAGCAATATTGCTTGGGTGGCTACCTTTTAAAGTTGTTAAAAGAATTGATATCTACTTAAAAGTATGGTTACCATGGCAATATAAAGTAAATTTGAATAAAACCTTTTAAGATTATCTCCCCTGAACCAAAAGGGATATAGCCTTGATATTTTGCATTAAGCATCATTATCTCTTTCAAAATCCTATCCTGGGGTCCCCAGGGGTGAGGGGTGGGGCTTATATAAAATAAAGAAGGATATTTAAAACAACAACTTCTAACCAACAGATGAGCCAATTTCAACCAAATTTGGCAGGAATGTTCCTTAGGTTGCCCCCTTAAAAATAGCTTCAAGAATTGAAATCAATTGAAAATAAATAATTGATTGACATGACAAAAAAACTTAAATAAGAAAAAAAATCGATAAAAACTGTTTATTCTAGGCTGGGGGATCAGGGGATTGCCCCACTTTTTTCAAAGATCCCCCATATTTCTAAGATTGGTGGGAGATTTTCTTCTATAAACAAAGAGCATTGAATATCAACCAGTTCTCAATTGTATAGATTATGTGCCGAAATCCCCCACGTTTTTGAAATCCTAGAATAAACACCGAAAAATTAACTCTTCCTGTATAAATCATCAGTATATGGATCTTTCTAAAAACATTATTATCAGGTCCCTGGGGGTGGAGCCACAAAGGGGGGGGGTATTAAAGATTTTTGGATTTTTAAAAAATGACAACTTCTCCCAAATTACTTGACCAATTTCAACAGATTTGGCAGGAATGTTCCCTTAGGTGCCCCCCTCTCATTAAAAGTTGCTTAAAGATTAAAAATTCTGGATGCTCTCTGCAACAGAATTCAAATTTATAAAGTTACATCCTCATGAACCCGGAAGATATAGAGCCTTGATATTTTGAATGAAACATCAGTTACACAATGACCTCTCTCAGAATTGCTCAAATCACTACCCAGGTGTCCCCAGAGTCCACCCCAGGGGTACGGAGTCTTTATAGAAATAGACAAGACTTCTTAAAACAACAACTCCTCTGAAACTACAGGGCTAATTGAAAAAAATGCAGGAATTATTCCTCAGGTGCCCCTGTGAAAATTGCTGAAATAATTGAAATCTGTTGAAAACTCTGGTTGCAATGGCAAAAAAAGTAAAAGTTAAAAAAAATCTTTGAGAATCTTCTCCTGACCAAGAAGGCAACAGGCCCTTATCTCAGGTGAGCACCCCAGGGCCTATGGCCCTCTTATTTCCCTATAAAACACAGTTCATAGCCACTTGTGGATGTTAAGATCAGAGTTTAATAAAGATGTATTTTTTTCTAAAAGAATAAAAGAAGTTAGTATATTTTCCTATGACTTTACCTGTTTTGAATAAAAAGAAGGCATCCATTACATAAATCTGTCAAGGAATCTAACTGAAATTCCAAAGTAGAGGAGCAATCGATAAGAAACTTTGGCTATCAGTTATAGTCCAGTCACCCTATGGTTTGACCTTCAAATAATTGCAACAGAAAATGTTTTTCGTTTTTCATAGAGCCCTAGCTAATTTAAGCATCATATCAAAAGTCTAAAAAAATCCAAGCGTGCTAAATGGCTGAAAAAAGAGCATCTTGTTGCAAGAATTTCTATTGAATGGAACGGCATCGATAGGCCTCCGTACTCGTGAAAAATGATCAAATTATCAAGCGTCTACAGACAATCGCCTGAATGCCATGACTTCCGTCGCCTGCATTTTCGACAAATCAATGCTAAAACACAATAATTCGAGAAACTTTAAGGTAAGTAAACATGTTTACGAAAAGTTTATCATAAAATAGATGGCTTTTGGGAAGATGAGTTTGTTTACAGTTTATTTATTCAACGAAAAGTTTTGTAGAATGGCTTTTCGCGAAAAATGAAAGTAACCAAGTTTTTGTTTTATAAGTCATGAAAACATCGAGATGAACGTTAATTCTTCGCTTAAATCATCTTTTATAAACTTAGATCCTCATAATAGTAAAAAATGATAAAAGAATATTGCTGTCGGACCCGCGGTTTTTAAATGTTTTTTAAAACTACGGAAGCCCATTATTGCCATAATTACTTACCTATAAAATTCACGTAGCGGATACTTATATTTCCTTGCTTTCATTTAAAGGAAGAAATAACCAGTTGTTTTGATCCTTTTGGTAAGACAATTTTCCATATGCAGAAATATATTTAACTAAAGAAAACAAATATATATTTTCTAATTTTACATAAAGTACTATTTTCTATTTCTTACAGAAAACACAGAAACCTTACTTGGTGTAAAAAATTGATTGAAAAGATAGCATTGTCATTGGATAAACTCTCTAGAATAATGCTTGGTAACTTCAGACAGTGAAATGTAATGTAAAATGAATCAATTCAGGAGCTTTTATGAAGAATATAGAGTAATGACAGTGCTAATATAATGATGAGAAACATTAAAACGCACATTTATAGAATATTTATACATTTTTACAGAACGATCTTCAATATCTATAATACTGTAATAATGTAAATTTTAGAAATAACTAGATCTATTACATCATACATTGATGTGATAGATCTAGTTATTTCTAAAATTACTTTTTTCAATAAAATGAAAGTGTTAAACAGCAGTAATTTCAATAAAAAATAAGAATTCTAAAGTTTTGATAAAATGAATGAATAGATAAATAAGTAAAGGAAGGAAAAGGAAAAGGGATTATGAGCAATGTAAATTTTGTCAAAACCCTCAATCAACTCATGTTTATTTATTCATTTTTTTGCAGGGTCTTATTCCATTTAAAGGAGTCGTGAGTAAATGAAACTGGTTTTGAGAGCCCAAAGGTCAATATGGAATCTGAACTGAAATCAGAAGATAAAAATATAAGGTAGGTAGTAATTGAATGATTTATAAAGAAGTTTAAATGTGATTATAGAATATGTGGATTATCTTATACCTGTCATAAACCATTTATCAAAAGGTAGAAAATACTAAAATATAATAAATACATAAAAGTAATGGTTAAAATGTACTCACTCAATAAAAGCTAAGAACTAGTGCAATGTACAGTAAAATTTAGATTGAAATGTACTCACACAATAAAAGCTGTACGTTGCATTTATTTAAAAGTATGAATTCAAATCAGATATACACTGCTTTAGAATAAGAAAATGTAACCAAGCCTATCGTTTTTGAATGGCGTAAATAGCTCCAGAAACAATGTCTCAAAATTATATCTTGAAAAAAATCATTTATCAAACAACCCTACTGCAAATTAAAGTCAAAATGAATTAAACCAGTACCAGACAGCAAAGTTTTAGACTGATTCACATTGAAAGAAGTTGCAGACGACAATTCAAGTTTATAATACTTAGATTGTTTCTACTTTTTGGGTAGAAAATGAAGAAATTGCTTTTTGCTCGCAAGTTCTTCATTTAACACAATGTTTTCCTAATTGATTTTCTAAAGGGGCGTCAAGAAGCGTCACTGTGTGTAAATGGGTTAATCAATCATTGTATACAACTCAAATTGTGTCATATATTGTTTTTGATTAAATTTCGATTAATCTAAACCATTTTTTTTTTCTCTTTTTTCAGTGCGGAGTGTCCTATTTGTAATGTAAACCTCCAGTATGGGAAAGGTGTTGTCCAGTTACGTTCTAAGGGAAGTGACAGTGTAAACAAGGCTAGCAAACTTAGAAAAGACACAGTGTTGACCCATCCTGGGAGTGCATGTTGAATACAGAAAATCATACTGCAATCCATCAAATATTCAAAAGCATTAATTGTGATAAAACCAGAACAATTACAATCTCCATCCTTAAGATCATACACAGGTTCTTTTAACTTTGACACACATTGTCTTTTTTGTTGAAAAAATGCTAAGTGCCTTGGAAGGAGAAGGGGTAATGAGGTCTTTCAAGTAAGAACACTATCATTTCAAGAAAATATTAAAACTATCTGTAGAAGTAGGAATGGTGAATGGGCAAGTGAAGTTGAAGGAAGGCTGCAAAATATTAATGATCTTCCTGCTGTAGACGCAATATATCATCAATCATGTAGCGTTAACTTTAGAACTGGAAAACAAATACCTAATAGTATAGAGTCTTACTCTGAAAGGAAAAGAAGAAAATGCGATTCAGGTAGACCAATCAATATTTTTCAAGAAAGCGCGTTCAAAGATATTATCCAATATTTGGAAGATAACTTATATGAACAGGTGACCATCAAAGACCTAGTAATGAAAATGACAAATCTGTGTGGAGAATTAGCATATACAACTACACATCTGAAAAATAGATTGTGACAACATTTTGGCTCATCCATTGTTATTACTGATATCAATGGAAAGCAAAATGTTGTAACATTCAAAAGTACCGCATCGGAAATTTTACAAGCCTTTCATCAGTGAACAAAAAGTTTGGATGCCAATGACGAAAAACTTGAAATAGCAAAAACGGCGGCCAGACTTATATTAAATGACATGAAGAATTTGCCATCTAGGTACTACTATTTGCAACTCCCTTCCCCTCATTCATGCTTTATCGGATTGTGACACGACTTCAAGAGTTTATGGGCTCGGCAAGGCAGTCGTATTGAAAAGGTTCTGCAATTCGCCGTCTTTGCAAAATCTGGCATCTGTTTTTCATAAAAATGATTCAGAAAAACTTGAAATTATCCTAGCCGGGGAAGAGATATTAATCGATCTATACAAAGGTGATGCGAATGAAAGCCTTAACCAATTACGTTATAGAAAATTTGTGAGCAAGGTGATGACGAGTCTCAATTATGTTCAAGTTCACACATTACCGCCTACAAGTGCTTCAGCTTATTATCACACACTACATGTTTACCTTCAAGTCCAACGATGGCTTGGCCCAGATATCACTTTAGACCCTCTTAATTGGGGCTGGAAGTCAGAAAATGGCTCATATAGAGCGATACAGACAAATTTACCACCTGCACATGAAGACTTGCTCAAGGTAATACGTTGTGCATGTAAAATGAACTGTGATACAAAACGATGCACTTGCAGAAGGTATGAGTTAGACTGTTCTTCTGGCTGTGGAGAGTGTAGGAGCACTAGCTGTTCAAATGCAATAGTTCTTACTGATCATGACATTGACGAATATCTAGAGTAAGTTGTACTTCTTTTCAATCTTAAACTAGCAAAAATAATATATTTCTACTGTCATGAAAAAGAAGCTTAAATCGCCAGTGAGCAAGCAGAAAGTCACGACTACAATTTTCGAGCTGTAGTTGCGACATTTTGCACGGACATTGACGAAAAATGTGATCCGCACAGAATAGTTAGACAATTGTAAAAGTGTTTGTCTATATGAATAATACCGTTGTTAATACTAATTCGTTGCTAAATACCCGGCTTGACAATTCCTAACATCAATTGTTTGTTTTTTTTCTAAATTACTTCCAAATTTTCAGTTTATCATATTTTTATCATACAATTCGGTGGGTGGGGTAATGAATTACAATCAATAAAACTATTTGGTCCGAAATGAAATATTATAAATGTTTTAACTTGTTTTAACTAAAGTCTATTTTACATCATCAAAGAACTGAAAGTACTGTAAGCTAGCAAAGCATTGTTTTGTTATGTAATCATCTACGTCATTTGTAGGGTAGAAAACATTGCGGACACTGAAGAAATTGCTTGTTACAAGCAATTTCTTAATTGTCCTCAATGTTTTCCAAGGCCCCTTTTTTAGAATTCTTAAAAAGCGGGATTGAATTGGAGTGGGTTGAATAGCATGCTTTTGTAGGAGTTTTCTACAATTTGAATAATGTTAATTCATGTGGCCATAAAAAGCAGTTGCAGAGTTTCAATATTTCTCAAATGTATTAAATACTGCTGTATAGCTTTTTCTATAAAATATGATTGAGCTTGTCTAGACTGTGCATATTGTAAACTAGACCTCAGAATACATATTGGTATGCTGAGAATCTTCCTCGAGATAAACAATTAAAACTGATATTTTTTCTTGTATTAGAATTACATATAACAAAGTTTCAATGGTCAACTAAGTGGGTGGGGTAATTTCTCACGTCAAAAAATGTTTTTCTTAGCTGTAAAATCAACATTTTGCATATTTTGATGTTCATATTGTTAATTCTGTTGTTCATTTATATGCAAGATGATATTTTTAATTGATATATTGATCAAACTGTAAATAAAATCCATATTATCGAAACACATCATTATTTTTTCATTCTTAACGTAAGAAAAGGGTACCAACATAGACATCAAGTTTTGATATGTTTTGCACACAACTAGATTCCTAGACTTTTGATATCTTACGGACAACATATTTGGGATAACAAAAATGAAAAAAATCTTTCTGTTGCAATTAGTTGAAGGTAAGGTCCTATTTTCTCACAGGGTGACTGGACTATTAAGATACATCCTATCTCTAGAAATTATTACCACTGAACGAACAATACAATCTTCTTTGGCATCTTCCTAACCCTTTACCAGGCAGCAAATCTAAAAAAGGATTAAAACAGAAAGGACTTGTAGACAACAAATAAAACACTATATTTGTAGATAACTTATTTGAAGCACACATAATGCCATTCTCATAGCACCAGCCCCCTTTGCAGCCAACATGATACCATGACCTTGGTCCCCTAAAGCAATGACATGTTTCTGTGCAACATATTTTATCTCTGTGAAATTTTCATAGTTCCTAGTTTTTTGAATATAGAATGAAAGGCAAAATTATAGAGCTGGCAGGGTAGATAACATTTTGATGTTTGGTCCTTGGGACCTTGGCCATAGAGCTGAGGTCAGAAGTGGATTTGTCTTTAACATCAAGCTTCAGTTTTTGATTAACAATTCTCGTAATATTTGTGCCAGAAGTATTTGCTTTGCTGAAACTGCTCAAAATTCTAATTCAATACATTTCATCATTGCAGGTAAAGTTTTGTAATATACAGATGTGGGTTATTTTGCAGGAGAAAACATTTTGAAAATTTGCAGCTATATTCTGTACAGGGTTTAGATGTGGTTTGTTTGCTGCAATTGCAGTATAATGGTCTGATATAATCTTAGGTACTTAAGCTACACTAAAAGACAGGCCTTCTAAATTGCTGCACTTTATTTTCCAGGGCAAACTTCCAAAATATCACAGGCAGATGACAAGGGTCACTCACTTTTCTTTTATAGAACCTGAGAAAATGGGTTAAATACTTAAATATATAATTGGAATTTTACCCTTTCCTGTTTTCAAAATTTTAGGTCTATCCAATTTCAAAGAAGTTGCAGAGGACAATTAAAAATGAGCGCAATTTTAAGAGTAACCAACCTATAGGGTAGAAAATATTGTGCGATAAGAAGAAATTGCTTTTTTCAAGCAATTTCTTCTTATCCCACAATATTTTCTTGAGTATAAAAACTCAGGGACGTAAAATCCAGGGATTAACCAGGAAAGGCTTAAATAAAATTACCATAAAAGCCTGGGATTTCCTTTCCCTGCAACTTTTCAATGTTTAGCTGTGATCTTTTAAGATACTTTAACGTCTGTTGTCTGTGGTTAGATATCTACAATTCCTTTGTTTATACGCTTAAAAGGGCCACAATTTTGGCTTCAGATCAGAATATGGTCATTAATGGACCTATTGGAAATGGGAAGGCTCCATTAGAAAACACAGAAAAGGGTCATTTAGAGAAATTTCTCTGTTAACACCATAGGGGCCACAATATTGGCTTAATCTTTTGAATCTTTGTATGATTAGTTTTGGGAGCATCAGGATTACTTCTATGAAAAATTTAATTTTTCTGTTGTAAAAAAGGCCCTTATTCATAGTGAAAAAGTTTACACTCTAGTGGCCATGACTTATGCCCAATCTTGATAAAACTTGATCAGAATGAGTGTTAGGTCACAAGGATGAACCCTCGTGAAAATGGAATGGTTCTACGAAACAACATGGAAAAAGATGGCTTAATGACAATCCTTTTGTTTACACTCTAAGGTTCACAATTTTAGATCAATCAAAAAGAAACTTAGCCAGAGTGATTGTTAGGTTATGGACCTAATTGGAAATTGGTAGGTTCCTTTGGAAAACACAGAAAAAGAGCCTTAGCAACATTTTCTCTGTTCAAAGTGGGCTGCCGTCATAGCACAGTCGGTAGAGCGTCAGACTCCTAATCTTTAATCATGGGATGTCATGGGTTCGATCTCCAGCGGCAGCAAATATTCTTTCCGACATATGTCTCTCACCAATGCCGCGGCATTTGAAAAAGGGAATCTTTAGTAATTCTTTAAATATCTTTTAAAATCTTCTCCTCCTAAACCAGTAGGCCAATCAAGCTGAAACTTGCAGGAATGTTCCTTGGGTGAAGTTCTACAAAATTTGTTAAAAGAATTTAATTCTGTCAAAAACTCTTGTTGCCACAGTATTTGAAAATGGGAATCTTTAGTAATTCTTTCAATATCTTTAAAAATCCTGAACCAGTACGCCAATCAAGCTGAAACTTTGCAGGGATGTTCCTCGGATGAAGCTCTTCAAAAGTTGTTAAAAGAATTTCATTCCGTGAAAAACTGTTGTAACCGCGGCATATGAAAGTGGGAAATTTTAGTAGATCTTTGTTGATGTTTTTTTCATAGACTACAAGGCCAAAGACCTTTATATTTTGTAAAGAGCTTAATCATATGGTTCTCTACCAAGTTTTTGAATATTTAATCTCTGGGGTCAAAAAATGGCCCCACCCCTGATGTCAGAAGTTTGGAAAAATGCTTAATTAGAGTAATTTCAAGACTTCTCTTAAACTATAAAGTCTAGGATATTCATATTGGGTATGTAGCATAACTAGATGGTTTTGTACTATACCACCTAAAGTTGTCCTCCTAGGGTCAAAAACGGCCCTGCACTAGAGGCCAAAATTTGAGAAAAACGCAAAATTTGAGTGTATTTGAAAAAAAAAATTCTTCATTTTAAGGCGAAGGGCTTTTATATTTTGAGTGTAGCATAGCCTGCATGGCTGTTATCTATCAATTTTGATTGAATTATGCCTCTAGGTTAAAAAACAACCTTACCTAGGTGTCCAAAGTTCGTAAAAATGCTCAATTAGACCATGTTCAACAGTCTTCTCCTTCCAATCTACAAAGTCTAAGGCATTCATATTTGGTATGTAGCATGAACAGATGGTTCTTTAATACCATATTAGCTAAAATATTAGCCATGGAATAAAACATGGCACTGCCCTATACATCCAAACCTTTGGAAAACATCCAATTATAGCAACTTAGAAAGTCTTCTTCTGAAATATAAGGTGAAGGGCATTTATATTTGGTATGTAGCATGACTAAATAATTTTGTACTATGTTACAGGAAAGTATGCTCTTAGGATAAAAAACGTCTCTGCTCCTGGGGTCAAAAATTGCATAAATCGCATTGAAAAAATTCTTAAATAGAAATGGAGAAATGGCTTGTCACTCCATTTTTCACAATGCTTTTTTAAACCTATTTTTCCTGAGGATGACAAATTCTGGGATAGTTTGGTAATGGATTAAACAATAAAGCCAAAGGCATTCATTTTTATTGTAAAGCATTACTGGATTGTTTTGTACAAAGCCCAAAATCTTATACATGTATTTGTTTTATTTATTTTGCTCAAGTTGTGTCTTTTTTATACAAAAAAGCACTGTCATTTGCAGATGCCTCAGGTGAGCGATTTAGGACCATCATGGTCCTCTTTATTTCTTCTATACTTTTCAATATTCAAGGTTTGTTTTTATTATTTAGGTATCTGTTAATGATATGCACTTAGTAACAGTCATGTGTCATTTAAATTCTTTTTAGAATTTCATGAACTTAAGATATTGTCTACAATTTCTTTAAATTTGCACTTGTCTAAAATTATGTTGTCTGGTAATGGGTTGTGCAAGGCTCTTCAGGGTCTCTTTTCCATTCTTTTTTTCTTTAGACTTATCAAAATCGAAGAAAACACCTTATTTAGTAATGTTTTTTGATCAGGTAGGCTTGTGCACATTCAGTGCTTTCAGTGCTTTGATAAGCATTCATATGGGTGGGTAAATCATGGCGTTTATTAGAAACCGTTAGTTCACAGTGGTTGTGTCTGATTAATAAAAAGACTCATTATGTCCCTGTGGTTTTATGAGAGTTGTTTGTCACCTTTGATCAGCCAGTTATGTTTGACAATATATTACCACTTCAGAGCAGAATCTCAAACTTTTGTGGGTAATTTGGGGTAGAGGTTTCACTATCAGGGGAGTACAGGTGAGAAATTTCTTCTTGATAGTTACCTCTATCATTTAACCCTTTTCTGTTTTTTTAAATTCTAGACTGGTCCAAAATGAAAGAGGTTGCAGACAACAATGAAAATTGGATGCAGTTTGAAAGGAAACCAACTCCTGTGGCAGAAAATATTGTGTGAATGGAGAAATTGCTTGATTCAAGCAATTTCTCCTTTTTCCGCATTATTTTTCTTAAGTATAAAATCACAGGTTTCTACAGGAAAGTGTTAACCCTTGTCATGCTAAACCCAGATTTATGTTTTGGTAGGCAGCATAGACAAATATTGAGCCTGGGTATACATGTAGTCTGATCTTAGTCTACACTACTAGTTTCATGTCAGGGATGCTTTTGAAATAATTTTCAAAAGATGTCTTGACCTAAACACAAAGGCCTACCAGTGCATTCAGCCCTTTGATTTTAATGCAAGGTAAAATATTTTATTTGACATGACAAGGGATTATGACCTTTTCCAAAGAAAACCCATCACATTTTCTTGTTGTCCAAATGGAAGAGATTGCAGGTGACATATTTAGGAGAAAACTCCAAAAATAGGAAATGATTTCATTCAAGGTGTTAAACTTCATTACTCACCCCCACCACCCCCACCCCCTCCCTGTCTGTCTGTCTGTCCAAATAATTGGCCAATCCCAGCTGCCTATCAAATAATATTGAAACAATTCACCAATCAAATGATTCATATAAACCAGAAGTGAACTTTGGACTCCTATATTGGCCAACATTTATGTAAAGCACTTTTACTGTTTTGGACGACTTCTATGTGGTAACTACAGCTTCTTCAACAATTTTACCTTTTTGTTATGTGTAACTGGCCATAAATTTAGCAGAATAACGTAGTTTGATATCAAAGTGGAACTTAAATCCTGTCCGAGTCAGTGGGCGTAGCCAGTTGAGTCAGGGGCGTTGCCAGCAATTGTCTGTCTGACTGTCAAGATTACTAGCTTGTCAGGAGCCGTATTTCTTTCTAAAAGGATGGACTCCTGATCAACTGTAAATTTATCATGTGTTATTCTCCATATTGAGTACATGTGCCACTTTGATGATTGACTGATTGGGGTTAAACACCAGTTGTATCCAGGCAGCTGGAGCATCTAACCATGGATTCCTGGAATTTCTCACACCAGTACTACAACTAGAGCCTTTCTTAGCCTCAAGCTGCTCATCACACATAGGTTACGATTATCCACCCATTGATGGGAGACAAATGTCGGAAAGGATAATTGCCACAACCGGGGATTGAACCCTGGACCCCATGACTAGGTTTCCTACGTGCTACCAACTACACTGTGGCTGTGGCATGTGCCACTTTAAAACAGGTTTCAGGAAATACTGGCGAACAAACTTCTTGGATAATGCTCCTTTTGGTGGTGATGGTGGGGGGCGGGGAATCAGGGATCATGATGTTACTTGTTCTATTGAATATTAACCCATGTCATGCTGAACCCTGTTTTGGCAGTAGGCGTAGACTAATATCAGGCTGCGCATGTCTTTGTCTATACAATTCGTTTAACCCATTCCCACACAACAAAATTTTAGACTGGTCCAAATTCAAAGAAGCTGCAAACAACACTCCCGAGTTGACAGAATTTTAATTTTTTCGTCTTTTTGCATAGAAAATTAACATTGTGGATAATGAAGAAATTGCTTGTTTCAAGCAATTTCTTCATTTTCCACATTGTTTTAAAAAGCTTTTCTTCAGGGGCGTAAAAAGGAGGGATCATATGGGAATGGGTAAATGTTTTAGGTTAGAGCTATTTATAGAATTAATTAACAATGGAACTATAGACCCATAATTAATCTTTCGTGACTTTCAGCCTTTTGATTTTACTGCAATTCTAAAAATTGAACAAGGATTTTATTCAACATGATAAGAGTTAATTAAGCAATTACCACAAAATGACACTTTTTATGTCCTAAAGAATTACAGCTATGGAAAGCTTTGTTGGAAAAGGAGAAATTAACAAGCAAATTTATTCTATTCTCACAATGCTTTCTACCTTGTTTGGTACTCATTTTCCTATTTTATCTCATATTAGGAACTGGTTAGCTGAGGTGACTTATATCATTCCATGGCTATAATAAATAGCCTTTTGGGACAGCAAATAGTTTTACAGAAATGGGTTGATCAGCGTAATCAAAAGGGCCTTTAATCTGGTGTTTTTGTTTGATGTTGTTTCTATGAATCACAACCTGGTGTTGCCTCATGATACTGCTTACTTAAATCACAGTTCTAGTATCGACAGGTTGAGTCTAATTATATTTAGCTCAGTCTAGAAGTAAACTACTACTACTGGATCATTGATGGTTACTTGGGGAGGATGAAATCATAAAATGCAGATATTGCACCTGTGTTACCTACTGGTAAATGTTATGACTGGTTAACTGTCCGACATCAAAACATGAATTCACCTGTTAATATTGTTTGTAAACTCAAAACCTCTTAGCCCATTCCCACATGATCCCGCTTTTGTACATTTTCCATAAAAAAAAACCCTGAAAAACATTGTGAAAATTAACGAAATTGCTTGTTACAAGCAATTTCTTAATTTTTAGCTCACCTGAGCACAACGTGCTGCAGGTAAGCTATTGTGATCATTAATTTTCTGGCATCCGTCAGTCCATCTGTCCGTCTGTAAAAAATTATTAAAAAAACTTCTCCTCCTAAAATATAACCCCTAGAGCTTTGATATTTGGTACATGTCATCACCTATTGACCCTCTACCAAAATGCTTCAAAGAATTATCATACTCTGAAAATTTGCCCTTTTCTGTGCTGATTTTACAAAGGGATAAAGAAGGAAAATTAGGCTTAGAGCTTTGATATTTAGTATTTATCATCACCTATTGACCCTCTACCAAAATACTTCAAACAATTACAGTATTCTGAAAACTAGCCCTTCTCTGTGCGATCCCTGATTTTACAAAGGAAAAAAGAAGGATATCTTTGAGAATCTTCTTGTCCCAAACGATTAGGCCCTACAGCTTTGATAGTTGGTACATATCATCAGCTATTGACCCTCTACCAAAATACTTCAAAGAATTACCACATTCTGAAAATTAGCCCTTTTCTGCATGATCCCTAATTTTAGATAGGAATAAAGACGGATATTTGTGAAAATCTTCTACTCCTAAACCATTGGGTCATTAGGCCTAGAGCTTTGATATTTGGTATGTATTGATGTCTATTGACCCTCTAACAAAATACTTCAAAGAATTACCATATTCTGGAAATTAGCACTTTACAGTGGGATCATCAATATACCTAGAATTAAAAGAGAAATACTTTGACCATCTTCTCCAAAATAATTAGACATAGGGCTTTGCTATTTTGTATATATCATAAAGCCATGAACCATCATACTCAGGGAAGTTATTTAGGACCATCATGGTCCTCATGTTCACAAACATGAAATTTTAGTCTACAATTTGGACCTATCTAAAGTTTTTAGTGTGAGAATACTTGAAAGCGTTACCAGACAACAAAGTTGTAGATCAGTCCAAATTTAAAGAATGTTGACTTTTTGATTGACATTAAAAATTTGTAACTTAAGTTAACAGTTTGGTAATGATAAACACCCCCCCCCTTCAACCCCCCCCCCCCCCCAAAAAAAACACAAAAAAATACTACTAGGATAACTATATGTGGATAAGGAAGTTTCGTGTAGCGCTAAAAGTCTGTGAGTTTAGTGATTTTTGTGTTCAACTTATTGGTTATAGTACAGTACTTGAATATTGCTACATTTTGTTTAAAGCAAGTTAAAACCTCACATGAATGGATTTTCAATCTGTGTCATAACTTGGCTGAAATAACTTCAGACAGATGCAGAATTCTAATCAGTTCTGTTATTTATCTACCTTCAGTAATGAAGATTACTTTATTTTTATTTCCGGGTTGCCATGGAGACTAAAATTCAAGTTTTCAAAAGTAAAGCCTTTGATGTGTTTCTACCTGTTTCTCTGCAGGGTTTTCAAATAATATTAAATTGATTCCACCCTTCCCTCTAGAGATAAACTTGCTTACTTTTGGTACTCTATCTGGGTTTTGCTCCCTCTTGTTATTTCTTGACTGACCGAGACCAGTAAAAAACAACAACTTTGGAACCAAAAATTCTAGATAGGCGGTAGATAGACTGACTGTGTGATGGGTCTCTTCATATAAAGTAAATTTCTCTTGCAAAACTCACTGTCCTAAATAATGAACTCAAAAATTATATATATTTTTGGCATAACAGTTGGTATTGTACCTCTGCAAAATAGTCTAGAACAGTTCTAGAATAATTCTAGTATTGTTCTGGAACAAGTCTTCCAGAACAGCACTAGAACAACCCTGGATCAGTTCTAGAGTATTTCTAGAATTCTTCTGAAATCTTAAAAGAGACAATTATCAGATCAATAGTACTAGAACAGTTTAATTATGAAAATTCCAGAACTTATCTAGAACATTTAGTAAAAAATAGTTCTGAAACAGTTCTGGACAGTAAGATGCAATAAATGACATTCAAATTTTGACATAGTTATACCATTACATAATACATGTAATCAAAACAAGCTTACAACAATACCAAGGGCAAGTATCAAACCACAGCTTCCTCACTACCAAAATGATCCAAACACTCAAACATAGACATGCATGCCTAAACTTTTAACAAAAATATTGTTGTTGGGCATGCTAAATGTCGTAACAACAACTTGAATGTTGTTACAAGCAATTTCTACTTTTTCCACTATGTTTTCTCAAATATAGAAAAACAGGGATGTAAAAAATGGATTGAACAGGAAAGGGCTAAAAGGAAGGTCTTCCTGTCATAGGGTGCTGATATACACTTCTGATTTCACCATTCACTCAAAATGATGGTTTTTAACATACCTATCAAAAAAGTCTCTGAAAAACATTGTTGAAAATGAAGAAATTGCTTGTTACAAGCAATTTTTTTATTATCCAAGATTTCAACTTTATAAGACAAAACAAATAAAATTTCTTCAACTGAATAGTGTTGTCTTCAACTTCCTTGAATTTGGACTATTTTAAAATTTTGTCTGGTATCTATATAGTATGTCAATCAGAGATCTCAAACTTCGCGCTTTGGAGTCTTTTGATTAGGGACCTAATTCACATTTCTTCCTTTAGAGTCTTTCAACAAGGGACCTAATTCACATTTCTTCCTTTAGAGTCTTTCAATTAGGGACCTAATTCACATCTCTTCCTTTAGAGTCTTTCAATTACAGACCTAATTCACATTTCTTCTTTTAGAGTCTTTCAATAAAGGACCTAATTCACATTGTCTCCCTTTAGAGTCTTTCACTAAGGGACCTAATTAACATTTCTTCCTTTAGAGTCTCTCAATCAGGGACCTAATTCACATTTCTTCCTTTAGAGTCTTTCAATAAAGGACCTAATTCACATTTCTTCCTTTAGAGTCTTTCAATAAAGGACCTAATTCAAATTGTCTCCCTTTAGAGTCTTTCAATAAAGGACCTTATTCACATTGTCTCCCTTTAGAGTCTTTCACTAAGGGACCTAATTCACCATTCTTCCTTTAGAGTCTTTCAATAAGGGACCTTATTCACATTTCATTCTCCAGACAGAGCTACAGATAGAGAGCTTAAATTGTAATTTAGATTAAATATTTTACCAATACTGCCATAAACCCTATGTTGTAGGTACTCATTCGAATCTTATCAGTGAATCAAATGAGTTTCCACAATAGGATTCCGTTGAGAAATAAGCATTTTGGAATGCTGCTACCTCCTCTTATGAAGACCTCTAATTAGAATGTTTCAATCAGGGGCCTTACATTTATTCTGTTAGAGCAGGGATGTGGAGATACGGATTTTCTCTACTTGTCCATGGACAAGTAAAATGTGATTTTCTACTTGTCCTGGATCAAATGGACTTGCCCGTGAAAAGATGAAAAACATAAATTTTGAGAAAAACATTATTTTTAGAGAAGAAAATGATGGAACTCAACATTTCCTTCATTAAAAACTATATTTTCTAGCCTTTTATACAAACATTACGCTCATAAATCTCTTCTATCTGTTTAGTACCATTCCAAGATTTGCCCTATTTACCTGTCCACGGACAAGGAGCCCCGAAAAATGTACTTGCCTGCAGGTAGAAAAGCCCGTGTCAGACAAGTTGGGCATGGGAATCCACACCCCTGGTTAGAGTGTTTCAATTAGGGACCTTACATTTATTCGTGGCGAGTGTTTCAAACAGGGGCCTTTAGAGTAATTCAATCAGGGAAGTCACATTTCTTCCTTTATAGTGTATCTTTCAGGGACCTCACATTTCATCATTTGTCTGGAAAAGAATCTATCTGTGCCAGTTCTAACATTTGTTTACAAACATTCAACAGTCTGGTAATATGATATAATTATCTCATATTTTGGAGAATTATAAAATTCCTGGACTGGTTTCGTAGTCATAAATCTGTAAACAAGTCTGAGAATTAGGGATTATTCAGGGGAGACAATTTTAGCAAAAGTTAATGTAAATATGATTATCTGCTGATAGAATTTTTATCCAAATAAAAAAAAACAAAAAAACTAAAAAGAAATACTTTGTTAAAACAAATGAAAACATTATTCTGTAATGTTTTACTGTGAATTACCGAGATTCCTGGGTGGATTATCACTGGATGATTTCATAGGTAGACCATTGAAATTATTGAACTGATAAACTCACTGTTTTGACCTTGTAATACTGATTGTCATCCCAGATGCCATGACATCATCATGTTACTGTTCATGTTCAAAATGATTACATTAGCCCTTGTAATACTGACTGTCATCCCAGGTGCCATGACATCATCATGTTACCGTTCATGTTCAAAATGATTACATTAGCCCTTGTAATACTGATTGTCATCCCAGGTGCCATGACATCATCATGTTACCGTTCATGTTCAAAATGATTGCATTAGCCCTTGTAATACTGATTGTCATCCCAGGTGCCATGACATCATCATGTTATAGTTCATGTTCAAAATGATTACATTAGCCCTTGTAATACTGACTGTCATCCCAGGTGCCATGACATCATCATGTTACCGTTCATGTTCAAAATGATTACATTAGCCTTTGTAATACTGATTGTCATCCCAGGTGCCATGACATCATCATGTTACCGTTCATGTTCAAAATGATTACATTAGCCCTTGTAATACTGACTGTCATCCCAGGTGCCATGACATCATCATGTTACCGTTCATGTTCAAAATGATGCACTCTTAGAGATTTTGTCCATAGAAGTTCACACTTGTCTCTATTGTGTAATAAAGAAATATACTGGTACTAATGGTTTGATTTTGACATGGGAAGGATAAATATTTCATTTGGTGAACAGCTTGAACTTTATGTTGTCGTTGTTGTACCGAAAATTCCACTATTGAATGTATGGAGAATCTTGAGGGTATGTGGCCTTCAAAAGTGTGCTGAGCAGCTTGGAAAGGATGTTGTGGTATAGTAAACTGGTGTGAGAAATAACAGGAAACCATGAATAGGTGCTCCACCCACTGTGATATGACTGTTAAAATACTGTCAAAAGTGACGTTAAACCCCATTCAACCAACCATATATGCTAAATTCTAGAAATTTTAAAACTCATGGATGGACCATTTGGAACAACCAAATTTCACAAGAAGGTTACCCTTTATGAAATGTGTCTTCTACAAATTTTAAATTTCACATATAACTTATATCATGTACATGTATGGTGAATACTTTGGAAATCTTCTCAATGGATGTTTTCTGTTTGTCTATCTTAAGGTTTGTACTTTGTTAATAGATTTGATAGAATTTATGGTTGGCTTTGTTTGGCAATTTTGTTGTTATACCCCAATGATGGACTAAAAGTTCCATATTGAGGAAAATTAAACTGTTAAAAGGAGAACTTGCTTGCTGAAGTATCCATCCTATTCCAAACAACAAAATTTTAGGCTTCTTCATTTATAAAAGAAGCTACAGATGACAATTCAAAATAAGTGTAATTCAAACATTATCATTATATATAGGGTAGAAAGGCAATTTCTTCTTTTCCCATTCTTTCATCTGAGGTCGCAAAAAGTTTGGATTGAGTGAGAATGTGTTGATTAATCCATTCCCACATAATCACACTTTTTGATAAACACATCGGAAAACATTGTGGAAAATGAAGAAATTGCTTGTTTCCTACCTCAGAAATCAAAGATTTTTCAAATTTCATCTAACAAAAATTGTGGTCTGCAACTTCTTTCAATTTAACCAGTCTAAAATTTTGATATCTGGGAATGGGTTAATCTTCATGGATGTCTGAATAATGCTAAAATTATAAATTGTCTCAATGCATTGTTTACAAGTTATATCCCTATCAGTTTAGAAATAGATGCAGGTTGTAGATATCTATCTCTGTTATCATTTGGGTGATGATAAAAAAGTGCAGTTGATTCTGGTGCAGACCCATTTGTTAATGTTAAAGGTAGATAATTCTGTCAGTTTTCTGGGAAATGCTTGGCAGGAATTTATCATAAATGATGGGGATGACGGGATTTCATGTGAGCGCAACAGTTCAGACTGGTAGCTTACTTTGTAAATTTTGTCGCTCTAAATCTACAGTACATCTTCTGTGCTCTTTTATGCTGTCATCTTTACCATTCCTTTGTTTGTCCATAATTTGTACATGACACAAGTTAAATCCAGTTAGCTCCACTGGCTGAAAACCACCAGGCTGTAGTCATGGCGTTGTGTCCTTCATGAGTTTGTGTGTGTGTCAGTGAACTTTTACTTTAAATATCTTCTCCTAAGAAAGAACTGAACAGAATTTAACCAAATTTCACAGGAATTATCCTCAGGTGACCTTTATAAGATTCCTTCAAGATCAAATAAAAACAAGGCTATTTCCATACACATGTATGGAGAAAATTTTGAAAATCTTCTTACAAAAACTAGTGGATGGATTTCACCCAAATTTAACAGGAAGGATCCTTGGATGACCCTTATTATATTTTTTGAAAAAATATTGATTGGATGAAAAACATGGCTTTTATGGTCAGGCTTATTTCCATATATAGTACATATCGAAAACTTGGGAGAATTACCTTTTTCCCCTCAGAACACAGCAAATTGATTTCAACAAATTTCACTAGAATGATCCTTTGGTGATCCTTCAGCAGATTTTTACAAAGAATTTTGATTTGGTAAAAACATGACTATTAATGGAGGATGGTTTTCAACCAAACTTCTCATGGAATGATCTTTAGGTGATCCTTTATCAGGTTTTTATGCTTCTTGAAGGCCACTTTGTCCATTTGTCCTTACGTTTTCTGTCCATCAGGATGTTGGCTCAATGTCTCCACAATCCATGGGCTGAATTGGATGAAACTTCACATGTGAATTCCTAATAATAATTGGCTGACAATTTTTTCCTGTTTTTTTTTTTTTTTTGTTCAATGGTCAAGGTAACAGTTCAAGGTCAAAGGTTAAAATTGACCTTTAATTATCCCCCGCCATTTCGGCAAAGGGGATATATTAATGGTCTCTGTCCGTCATTCCGTCCTTCCTTCATTCTATCCTTCCGTCACTAAACTTGTCTGGAGCATATCTCTGAAAGTATAATTGCTATCAACTTGAAACTTCATAGGTCGATAGAGCTCATTGAGAAGAAGTGAAGTGCACAAGAACCACAACTCTTGCTTGCATAATTTTGGAGTTATTGCCCTTTGTTTTTTTAAAGACTAAGATTTTGTCTGGGGCTTATCTCTGAAAGTATAATAGCTATTAACTTGAAACTTCATAGGTGGATAGATCTCGTTGAGGAGAAGTGCAGTGCACAAGAACCACAACTCTTGCTTGCATAATTTTGGAGTTATTGCCCTTTGTTGTTTTAAAGACTTAGATTTTGTCCTGAGCATATCTTTGAAAGTATAATAGCTATTATCTAACTCATTGAGAAGAAATGCAGTGCACAAGAAGCCTAAATCTAACTGGCTTCAGTTAGCTATCAACTTTTTACGGCGGGGGATGGCCATGTCCGACATAGCTCTTGTTAAAGTTGTTATCGATTTATTTCAATATAAATTGGCACAATTGTTATATACGAAGAGAAGGTGTACCATTTAACCCTTTCCCGTTTTTGGAAATTTTAGACTGGTCCAAATTGAAAGAGTTTGCAGACGACAATGAAAATTGGATGCAATTTGAAATGAAACCTTCCTATGTGGAAGAAAATATTGTGGGAAAAGAAGAAATTGCTTGTGACAAGCAATTTCTTCTTTTTCCACAATGTTTTCCCAAGTATGAAATCACAGGGACGTAAAATCCCGGGTTTAAACAGGAAAGGGTTAAAAGAAATATTCAGATAGCTCCATGGTCAAGCTCACAGCTCAAGGTCAAACATTGAAATTAAGCATCTCCAGAGCATAGCTCCTTTAAGTATGGATGGATTTCAAAATTACTTTGCACAATTATTCTCTACCGTGAGTATATATGCAATTTGAAACTAATCTTCATGTAACTCCAAGGTCAAGGTCACAGCTCAAGGTTGAACATGAAAATCATGAGTAGATTGTCCATTTTACAAATTTATTCATACAGTTCTAAGTTCAAGGTCATACATTAAAAATAAGCATATCTGGAGCATAGATTCTAATATTGATTTCAAAATAACTTTGCTCGATTGTTCTCTATCATGAGTGATGTGCCATTTAAAACAAATTTTCAAATAGCTCCATGGTCATGGTTACAGCTCAATGATGTATGTCGGGAATAGGGGAGCATATATTTGCATCTGTGTCTCTTTTCTCTGTTTATTTTGTACTTTTTGTGACAGGGCTTTTTTCTGGAAGCATAGACCCTCTCTGACAGCTCTTGTTTAAAGAAGTTTAATAGGTTTTATAATAAAGCTTAGTAGGATTTGCCGAATTTCATGTGGAGATGACAAGGTGAGGCATGGGAAATAATTATTGATACTGCCTTACTGAGATTATGTGTTGCATAAGATAAGGTGCTCATAAAAAGTAGATTGCAAAAAGAATAATTCTGTTTAAACACTTTCCTGTACAAATCTGGCTTTTTACGTCCCTGTGATTTAATGCTTGGAAAAATATTGTGGAAAAAGGAGAAATTGTTTGTTACAAGCAATTTCTCCTTTTTATATGTCCGTCAAAGATGTGACGTATTATGGGATCACCCGTGGCCTCCAGTTGTCCGGGAGCGTGCGGCCTACACTAGATCTTGTCGAGAGTATATCTCTAAAAGTATTCAAGCTATGATCATGAAACTTAATGGGAAGATAGATCTCATCAAGGGGAAGTGCAGTGCACAAGAACCATAACTTTATCTGGCTTATTTTTTGAGTTATTGCCCTTTGTTTTTTTTTATACTTGGATCTTTTCCGGAACAGATCTCTAAAAGTATTCAAGCTATGATCATGAAACTTCATGGGTAGATGGATCTCATCAAGGGGAAGTGCAATGCATTAAAACTATAACTCTACCTGGCTTATTTTTTTTTTACTTATTTCCCTTTGTTGTTTTTCATACTTGGATCTTGTCCTGAGCATATCTCTGAAAGTATGATAGCTATGATCTTAAAACATAATAGGTAGATAGATCTTGCATAGGAGAAGTGCAGTGTACAAGAACTATAACACTTCCTAGCATATTTTGAGAGCTATTACCCTTTGTTGTTTTTCAGACTTTGTTCATACTTGGATTTTGTCTGGATTATATCTCTAAAAGTGTAATAGCTATGATCATGAAACTTCATGAGTGGGTATATATCACCAAGGGGAAGTGCAGGTCACAAGAACCATAACTCTACCTTGCTTATTTTTTAGTTATTCCCCTTTGTTGTTGTTCACACTTTGATTTTGTTTCAAATCACTCATAGCGTAACAGCTTATGGTTTTCAAAACCTCATGATAACAAGAAAAATACCATAAGTTATCATTGTGAATTGTTAATCTTTCTTGAAATTAGACTTAAATTTTAATCCCCTTCCCCAGTCAACAACCTGTAGTGTTACGGGCGTGTTTTGTGACAATTTGCCACCTTGTTCCACAATATTTTCTTCCACACAGAATTCTTTCATTTCAAATTGCATCGACTTTTCATTGTCGTCTGCAACCTTTTTCAATTTGGACCAGTCTAAAATTTAAAAAAACAGGAAAGGGTTAAATGAGTTCTCCCTGTACTGTTAAAGAAAACTAAATTAGTGGTATTTTAAGTAAATTCAGGCCGGTGGTGTGATTCAGGTGCTTAAGCGCCTGTAATTAGACTTTTCAAAATCTTTCATGTGTTGATTGATTGATTGAATGGGGTTTCCCGCCACTTTTAACAGTATTTCAGTCATATGGAGGCGGCTGGAGCACCTAACAATGGATTCCTAGTATTTCTCACATCAGTATTACCACTTCATCCTTTCCTAGTCTCCAGCTGCTATCCCACTTTGGTTTATGATTATCCACCCATTGGTGAGAGACAAATGTGGGAAAGAATTTGTGCCGCAGCTTGGGATCGCACCCATGACATCCCATTATTGAAGATTAGGAGTCTGGAGCACTACCGACTGGTCTTTCATATCTTTATGAAATAATGAATTGAACAAAGTATTAGATGAAAGATGGAGAGTTTTGCTCTGTGTATGTAGAATCTTAGGGCAGTCCAAATTCAAAGAAGTTGCAGACGACAATTTTAATGTGGTGAAATCTTTAAAATTTGTCTTATAGGGTAGAAAACATGGTGGAAAATGAAGAAATTGCTTGTAAAGAGCAATTTCTTCATTTTCCACCATGTTTTCTGAACCTTTCATATTGTGGGGTGTTCAAAAGCGTCATTGTGTGGGAATGGGTTAATTGCAAATTGAATAGTTATATGCAATTTATTATTTGAAAGCATGTAAATAATTACTAATGATTTGTTTCTTTTATGGGGTTTAAAGCTGATTTGAACAATCTTTCAGTTATATCATGGAGGGATATCAACCATCAAGTGCCTCAAATGGAAACAGCACTCACAATGAACAGTTTCTCATAGTATCTATAAATTCAGACATTTTTCATTTTGTGTCTTCATGTACTTGAACTGAACAGTTATGTTAAGGTCCTAAAATTAGGTATAATTAAAGGATTTCAGGCATGAACAGAATACAGTTTGCATGTCTTTTATCAATGAAGTGCAAGCTTTGAGAAGAATGGATCCAATTTCCTAACATTACCTCATGGAATAATAAAATGCACTACATTATACTGCAAAACTTCAATCCTTTATCCCTTTTCCCATCTTCGATGATTTTAAGTTCTGTTTTCATCCAATGAAATGAAGTTAACCTGTCCATTCCACTTAATGACGCTGTTTGACACCCTTGAGGGAAAAAAAAACTGTCAAAAACAATGTGGAAAAGGAAGAAATTGCTTGTTACAAGCAGTTTCTTCTTTATGTGCCATTTTATCTAACCCAAAATACAAATATCTAGAATTCTTCAACTTGAAATGTTGTCTGCAACTTATTTTAATTGGGACAAATCTATAATTTTGTCATGTGATAAGGGGTTAATTCAAGATAATTGGAAGGACCTTACAAATGAACTGTAACTTCATTTTTCTCAAGGATCAGGATTTGCTTTGTGGTTGAAAGATAACATTCTTCTTTTGTGCATTTTGATTAACTTTTAACCAATTCCCTCATAATGAGTCTTAAATCTGACATCCGAAGAATTACAGTTTTAGAAAACTATATGAGAAAAGGACAAATTGTTTGTAATAAGCTCTTAGACTCTATTAGGCACTTATTTTCCAATTTTAGAGTAATTTGAAATGTTGTCTGCATCTCCTTTCAATTTTGATCTGTCCAAAATGTTGTTGTCTTGTTCTAGAACCACTTCAATGATGGAGATATTATCATTATATAAAAAGGTTCAAAAACTCTCATTCATTTGTACAATCGTAGCCGCTGTAATAGTGCAGTTGGTAGCGCGTCGGACTGTCAATCTAGAGGTCCCGGGTTCGATCCCCGACAGCGGTACTCATCCTTTCCGACTATTTGTCTCTCACCAATGGGTCGATAATCGTAGACCTATGTGGGATAGTAGCTGGAGGCTAGGAAAAGATGTAATGGTAGTACTGGTGTGAGAAATACCAGTATTCCATTGTTAGGTGCTCCAGCCGACGCGATATAACTGAAAGATTGTTCAAAGCGGCCTAAAACCCATTCAAACAAACAAACAAGTACAATCATTCTTGAACATCATCAATTCTTAAACTTAGATCTCGAGCTTCAAGAATAAAGGTTCTAGAACTTTTAATTTCTTGAACTTAAGTACTTGAACCTAAAAATAAAATTCTTGAAGTTCTAGAACCAAAAATTGCTGTTGAAACTTTTTAGCACGGGTGACGACAATCTTGATTTGATGAAATTTCTCTCTGAAAAAAAGAAATTCTGTATTTTTATGCCCCCGCATCAAAAGATTTTGTTTTACAATTGTCCATCTATCTGTCCATCATTGAGTCTGTCTGTCTGTCTGTCTGCAAAACTTTACCAAAAACTTAACAATGCCAATTACTTCCAGCCTATTCAAGATACAATGCTCATATTTAGCATGTTGATACATCTCCATAATAATCATCGCCTAATAACAAGGTCAAGGTCAGGTGGTAAGGTCAAGGTCACATACCAAGGTCAAACGCCAAAAAACCCCTCCTCATATATGGGGAATTGTGTTTCATGAACACATCTTGTTTATCTAACTGTATCTTGAAGAAGAAATTTACAATTTTGACATTTTAAACCAATCCCAAACAATCTGGCTTTTGAAAATCCTTCAAGAAAATAGTGCTGGAAACATTGTGGAAGATGAAGAAATTGCTTGTTACAAGCAATTTCTCCTTTTTTAGCTCACCTGAGCACAACATGCTCAAGGTGAGCTATTGTGATTGGTAATTTTCCTGCTTTTATCTGTCCATCCGTCCTTCTGTATGTGTGTCCACCAGTAAACAATTATGAAAAAAATCTTCTCTTCCTAATCCATAAGGCCTAGAGCTTTGATATTTGGTACATATCAACACCAATTGACCCTCTACCAAATTACCTCAAAGAATTACTGTACTTAAAAATTAATCCTTTTCTGTGCGATTCCTGATTTTACAAAGGAAATCTTTGAAAATCTTCTTCTCCCAAACCATAAGGCCTAGACCTTTTAAATTTGGTATGTATAATCACCTATTGACCCTCTACCCAAATACTTCAAAGAATTACCATATTCTTAAAATTAGCCCTTTTTCTGTTCGATCCCTAATTTTACAGAGGAATAAAGAAGGAAAACTTTGTACATTTTCTCCCAAACGACAAGGCCAAGAGCTTTAATATTTGGTATTTGTGATCATCTATTGACTCTCTACCAAAATTCTTCAAAGAATTACCATATTTTGAAAATTAGCACTTTTCTGTACAATCCCTGTTTTTACAAAGGAAATCTTTGAAAATCTTCTACTCTTAAACCATAAGGCCAAGAGCTTTGATATTGGTACAAATAATCACCAATTGACCCTCTACCCAAATACTTCAAAGAATTACCTTATTCTGAAAATTAGCACTTTTCTGTGCAGTCCTTGATTTTACAAAGGAATAAAGAATGAAATCTTTTAAAGTCTTCTTCTCCCAAATGATAAGGCTTAGAGCTTTTATATGTGGTATATCTTATCACCTATTGACCCTCTACCAAAATACTTCAAAGAATTACCGTATTCTGAAAATTAACCCTTTTCCATGCAATCCCTGATTTTACAAAGGAATAAAGAAGGAAATCTTTGAAAATCTTCTTCTCCAAACCCATAAGGCCTAGAGCTTTTAGACAGTGGGCTTTGCTATTTTGTATACAACATAAAGCAATGAACCATCAAACTCAGGGGAGCGATTTAGGACCATCATGGTCCTCTTGTTTGCAAATATTTTCTACCCAAGACAAAGATTTTTTGAATTTCATTTACTAAAAGTTGTTATCGGCCTTACTTCTTTCAATTTGGACCAGTGTAATATTTTGTGTGTTTTTTAAAGGTCATGATTTATCCATTACCAAACATCTAAATTTTAGATAAGTTCAAAGACAAATTGAAGTTGATGAAATGTAAAAAAATCCTTGTCTCTTGAGATAGAAAACATTGTAGATGATGATGAAATTGCTTGTCACAAGCAGTTCCATAATGTGTTTGAAGCTTGAGGGGCGTAAAGAAGCTTGATTGTGTTGGAATCAGCTAAGAGCTGGCTTAACCCTTGTCATGCTGATATTAAATCCTATATAGAATTGCTCAAAAACAAAGGGGTGACAGAATTGACGATCTAAATGAGGGTCACTATTTCTTTTGAAAAATGATTAATTAAACAACTCTGGCTTAAAAGGGACAAACAGGAGGTGTAGATCAAGATCAGACTGCACTTATGTTCAGGCTGATCTTTGTCTATGCCGCCTGCCAAAGCAGGAATATCCCATGTTCAGCATGACAAGGGTTAAGCTATCCTTCAACAAGAAGAGCATGAAAGTAAAATAAGAATATTTGGCATAACCTTTTTTGTCTTATTTGTCACTTTGAATATAACAAATTTCTCATACAGTTATACAAAAACTACAGCACATTATATAATGTGACCTGACAATTTTATGGGAATATGAAATTAAAACGCAATTCAGTGACATTTATCGAATTAACCCCAAACAGGGAAATTTCAGAGTTACAGACACAGTAGTAGAGCATGAATTATTTGTGCTGTCCAATCAATTACAACATTATCCTGTTAATAGAACTTAACCCGTTACCAGATAACAAAATTTTAGACTGGTCCAAATTCAAAGCTGTTGCAGACGACAATTTTAAGTTTATGAAATTCTAATTTTTTTTTCATCTTTCTGGGTAGAAAACATTGTGGAAAAGGAAGAAAGTGCATGTTAAAAGCAATTTCTTCATTTAACACTTTTTCCCAATTGTTTAATATCTTGAGAGATGTCCATGGGACTGGGTTAATGTAGAAAGTGTGATTTAACCCTTTCCTGTTGTTGGAAATTTTTAGACTAGTCCAAATTGAAAGAGGTTGCAGACGACAATGAAAACTGGATACTATATGAATTGAAACCATCCTATGTGGTAGAAAATATTGTGGAAAAAGGAGAAATTGCTTGTTACAAGCAATTTCTTCTTTTTCCACAATGTTTTCTCGAGTATAAAATCACAGGAACGTAAAAATCCGTATTTGAACGGAAAAGGGTTAAGCATTGCTTTTTCAAAATGTTCAAAATGGGTGATTTCAATTCTAAACCTTTTTAACTCGATCATCAAGGTGCAAATTATCAGGTTTTTATGATGACTCTTTGTAAGGTTCTTTGTGAATTCAAGGGAAAGGGTCTTAATGATAATTCCACAGCATGCACAATAAGCTCATTCCCAAACAATGACGCTTTTTGATGCCCCCAAGAAAAAGGCTTTGGAAAAAATTGTGGAAAATGAGGAAACTGCTTGTTACAAGCAATTTCTTCATTATCCACGATGTTTTCTGGCCCAAAAAACAAACAAATAATAAATCAATCAACTTGAAGTTGTTGACTTCAAAATCTTTGAATTTGGATCAGTCTCAAATTTTGTTGAATGGTAATGGCATGGTTAATGTCACAATCTTGGCTGTCATGGTGATGCAGATTCAGAGGAAAATGTTATTGTAATGGAAATTTTACTGTAAATTAACACTTGAGGCCACAATTTTGGCTCAATCAAAGTTTGAATAATCTGTTAGCAGATGACCATTTTTGTCATTTTGGACAGAAAACATTGTGGAAAATAAAGAAATTTCTTATTATAAGTAATTTCTTCATTTTCTACAATGTTTTCGTATGTTTTTTCATTGGGGTGTAAACAAGAAAGAAACATTTGGGAAAATATTGTGTAAATTGAAGAAATAGCTTGTAACTGTAACATAATGCATGATTCGAGCCTATTGTGGAAGCTCAGATATTTCTTTCATGAGGAAATCAGTAGAGTGGCCACGGTCCGAATCCATGAAATCAATACTAAATATTATGTTGATGGGTCGAAGATAAACACGCCCATCTGCTGTCCATAATTTCTTCAATGAACATTTTTGAGAAGAAGATGCAAAACAAGATATTTGATTTGTTGACATAATATTTTGGTCCCATATAAATAGGGAAGCAAAGGCGCAAGACAGGGGGAAGAGCCGGGAGTTTGAAATGGGATAGATCACGTATATGACTATTGGAGCTTATGCTCCCAGAGTAGTTTAGAAGAAATAAATATGTATGATGTAAACAGAAGTTTGGAGTTATTGTTAATTTATCCACTATACGATCACTGAGAAGAAACATTGTAGAAACAGGAGAAAAGGCCGAGATTATATTACATAACAAGCAAATTCTTCTTTGAAAAAATCTAAAATTTCATTAACTTTAACCTTTTCCTGGTTAATCCCTGGTTTTCACGTCCCTGTAATTTTATGATTGAGAAAACATTGTGGAAAAAGAAAAAATTGCTTGTAACAAGCAATTTCTTCTTTTTCCACAATATTTTCTACCCTACTGAATGATTATATTTCAAATAAGTTGGACTTTAAAGTGTCATCTGAAAAACCTTTCAATTTGGACCAGTCTAAAATTTCAAAAAACAGGAAAGGGTTAAATTGATGTCAGCAACTCCATTGAATCTGGACCAGTCAAAAATTTTGTTGTTTGGTAATGGGTTTTAAAAGATATCCAGGGATGTGTCTTAATTGACCCATTACCACACAGGAAAATTTTAGACTGGTCCAAATTGAAAAGAGTTGCAGCCAACAATTTAAAGCTTACAAATTTAGAATTTTTTCAGCTTTCTGAGTAGAAAACATTGTGTAAAATGAAGAAATTGCTTGACACAATCAATTTCTCCATTTAATACAATGTTTTTCCAGGTTTTTTTTGAAAGGGCGTCCAAAAGTGTCTCTGTGTGGGAATGGGTTAATTCAACTTTATAGGCTATAATTTCATCTTGGATTATATTTTATAAGCAATCCACTCTCTAAAATCTTCATGAAATGTAAGATACGAGACCTGGACAGACATGTGGCAGTAATTAGTATGTAAACAAGAGCTTTCATAACGTTCCCCACAAGTTAAATATAACTCCCATCAGTTTTTGCTCTTCAGACAGACATGTTTTGCATAATTATGACGTAAAGTTTTAACTACTGCCAATTTGTAACAGGTTTAGGCTTCTATTTGAAATCTCAACCCGTTGCTAGTTGATTCAATTAACCTATTCCCATCCAATACCTTTTTTTGACGCCCTCTGAAGGAAATTTTAAGAGCTTTTGAAAACATGGCAAATGATGAAGAAATTAAATGTAACAATCAATTTCTTCATAACTCACACTGTTTTCTAACAATTAAGACAAGGATCTTTTAAATTCGTCAACGAAAAATTGTTGTCTGCAACTTCTTTCAATTTGGG
The DNA here is from genome assembly GCA_946902895.1 of Fragum fragum. Classification (NCBI taxonomy): domain Eukaryota; kingdom Metazoa; phylum Mollusca; class Bivalvia; order Cardiida; family Cardiidae; genus Fragum; species Fragum fragum. The sequence goes on from OX336369.1 coordinate 6,121,872, forward strand.
TTAACAAATGGCACAATTTTAATCAAATGCTTTTTAACAAGAAGGTATTGAGAAGGTATTTAACCTTTTCCTATTCAATTGTTTAAGTCCCTGTGATTTAATCATTGAGAAAACAAGCAATTTATTCTTTTCCACAATATTTACTTCCTACTGATTGATTATTTTTCAAACTAAGACCACTTGAAATAGTCTGCAAATCCTTTGAATTTGGAACAGGTCTAAAATTTTGTAAAGAGTTAAATCAGATGGCCATTCAAGGCAATGTAACAGCAATCTGGCATGCAACAGCAATAAAGTGCATCTACATTATACCTGTTACAGTGAAAAAATGTGCCTTCCAGAGAATAATTATCAGATCGTGACTGTCTTGTAAAATATAAGAGAACTTCGAACTCCGACATTGACCGACATTTATGTGAAGCATTATCGTTGATTTTGCAACTTAACCCTTTCCCGCTTTAAATTTTTTTTTAGACCTGTCCAATTTCAAAGGTTTTGCAGACGACAATTTATAGTGGATTTAATTTGAAAAGTAACTATTCAGTAGGGTAGAAAATATTGTGGAAAAAGAAGAAATTGCTTGTTACAAGCAATTTCTTCTTTTCCCAAAATATTTTCTCAAGTATAAAATCACAAGGACGTAAAAACCAGTGATTGTACAGTAAAGGGTTAAATGTCGTAACTACAACTTATTCAAGCTGTAGTTATGACATTAAAGTCGCCACTAAACTATTGTAGTCTTTGTTACATGTGACTGGCCATGAATTTCAGAGTCAGAGGGTAGCACTAGCGGAGTCAGTGGATGGGGGCCAGAGACCCATCAGTTTGGTGTTAGATTCTGCATGAAATGTAATTAAACTCATTTAGGAGAGAACAAGGATATTGTTCAGATATTCCTCTAGCTATAAGGTAGTTCTCTTTAGTGATAGCAGAATAGAAAAAATGAGGGAACAGGATAAACTGTTTTAAGATTTGTTTGTATTAATCCATGTCATATAAATCCTCTACAGATTTTAATGAAAATCAAAGGACTGAAAGCTTTTGAAGCACCAATTGTTGATTACTATTTCTTCTGAAATTTAATCTGAAAAATAATTCTGGTTTCAAAGGGTCAATCAAGTGGTGTAGGCTAAGATCAGACTGCACTTATATGCAGGCTGATCTTTGTCTATGCCTCATGCCAAAACAGGAATATTCCGGGTTCAGCATGACAAGGGTTAACGATGAATTTCGAAGTCATCAAAAGAATCAACTTGTCGTTAAAAAATAAACATTAGAGAAGAGGCACACTGGTGACATTGACTTGGATATCATTCTCAATCTGACTTTTTTATTTACTTATGTATAATATTGTAAACTTATTGTAAAAAAAAACATATCACAACAAGATGCCAAAATTCCAAACATCTATTTTTCCTGCAAACCCCAGTAAAACACAGGTGAAAATCCCATTATCTTTCCCAACAACATATATATCCTTCTATCGTTGATGTGCAATATATCTGTGGCCTTCTTGGTACTACAATAATACTATACAATCCTGGGTTTGGAGCGCTGAAGAAATTTGTTATTACTTCAAATATGATGGGAAAAGAAAAATACCCTATACACAAGGCAGTCTTTTTTTTCTATATTTTGAAATTAGTTTCAATTTATATGTATATAAAAAAACTTTGAAATTTCAATGGGTATAAAATTCTCTTGTTTTGAAGAGGGGGGGGGGGGGTAACCACTTACCAGATGGTCTGGCCACAATTGATTGATCGATGCTGTAATTAAAAATAAAACAACCGATCAAATCATTCATTTAGACCTGAAGTGAACTGTGAAGTGACATTTGTTTGAAGAATTTTCGTTGGTTTGGCATATTGTAACTACAGATTATTCAAGTTTGCGATGATGTTTAGGTTGCCAACCAACCATTTAAATTTTGCAAAATTGTGCTATTTAATATCAAAGAGAAACTTCCTGTTTGAGGCCATTGGATTAGTCAGTGCTCCGTCAATTAACGAATTGCTGGCCCCCACCACTGACTCAGTTGGTCACGCTCACTGACTTGTACAGGAACTTTCACTTCTATATTAAACCATTCCCACACAAGCCCTCCTTTTTACACCCCCAAAGAAAAAAGCTTCGGAAAACATTGTGGAAAATGAAGAAATTGCTTTTTAGAAGCAATTTCTTCATTATCCACAATATTTTCTATCCAAAAAGATGAAAAAAAATAAAATTCCGTTAACTTGAAATTGTCGTCTGCAGCTTCTTGCAATTTGGACCAGTCTAAAATTTTGTTGTGTGGGAATGGGTCAACAGCACTATTTTTCAAAATTTATGGCCAGAAACATGTAACAAAAAAGTAAAATCATTGATTGGAGACTTAAATGTTGTAAGTACAGCTCATTGCCAAACCAACAACAATGATTCACATCTATTTAGTGTCTGCATGTTGGAGTTTGTAGTTCATGTCCTGTCAAAATGAATAATTTGATTGGTTGATTGATTCTTTGATTGACATTCACAATCTGTCAATTAATAGAAGGTGTAGAAAATATAATTACAATGCATATCATTTGGCAAGATTAGGTAAATTTGTATGAGAAAGGATAGCAAATATTGTGGGAAAGGAAAAAAAGTGATGGTTTAATCCTTTCCTGTTCAATCCCTGGTTTTTATGTCTGTGAATTTTTACTTCAGAAAATATTGTGAAAAAAGAAGAAATTGCTTGTAACAAACAATTTCTTCCTTTCTCACATGGCCGCCGTCATAGCGCAGTTGGTAGCGCGTCGGACTGTCAATCTAGAGGTACCGGGTTTGATCCCCAACGACGGCACTCATCCTTTCCGACTATTTGTCTCTCACCAATGGGTTGATAATCGTTGACCTATGTGGGATAGCAGCTGGAGGCTAGGAAAGGATGTTATGGTAGTACCGGTGTGAGAAAATTACCAGGATTCCATTGTTAGGTGCTCCAGCGGCCGCGATATAACTGGAGGCTAGGAAAGGATGTAATGGTGGTACGGGTGTGAGAAATACCAGGATTCCATTGTTAGGTGCTCCAGCCGCTGCGATATAACTGAAAGATTGTTGAAAGCGGCGTAAAACCCCATTCAAACAAATTCTTTTCTCACATTATTCTCTACCACATAGGATGGTTGCAATTCAAATTGCTCTCAACAAGAGAAATGCCTTTTAAACATTTGAAGGTCATAGTTTCAAAATAGATACTGCGTGATCTTTCAGTGATATTGTTTAGACCAATAAATGGCCTAGTATATTAGTTTCTTTATTTATGGTACGATTTACATTTGAATGTAACATGAATATAATTTTCTTGCAACTTTTTTGCAATATGTTCAAGTAACCTTATCATATAGTTTCTAGTACTATGCCCCGCAAAGATAGAGCATATAGCAGCCGATTCGTTTGTTGATCCGTCTGCTGTTGAGCTGAATGGGACAAAACTTCACAACAGTCATGAAATTCCTTATAATACTGCGCCAATGCGTTTTTCCCTGCTCTTTGCTCCACTGGCTGAAAGTAAAGTAAAGTAAAAGTTAACAGACGTCCAGACGGATGACCATATGACGGACACAAAGCCATGACAATAGCTTGTGGAGCTAAAAAGATTTCAGAAAGATTTTTAGGGTGAAGGTTGAATTTTGAATACACAGAAATAAGGAGAAACATCATCTCCTTCCAATCTTATCAACCTATCAAGTACAAGGGTCTGGATCTGGGGTGATAAAAACAGTTCTTGGTTATTAAAGCCTTATCCTGGGGTGTTTAACCTGTACTAGAAAATCATTAACCTATTCCCAACTAATCCCGATTTTTCATACCCCTCAAGAAAAAAGCTTTGAAAAATATAGCAGAAAATGAAGAAATTGCTTGTTATAAGCAATTTCTTCATTTTCTGCAATGGCTTTTTACCCAATCAGTCATAGATCTTTTGAATTTCACAAACTTAACATTGTTGTCTGCAACTTCTTTGAATTTGGACCAGTCTAAATATTTTTGGGTGGGAATGGAGTAAAGTTGAGCCTGGAATATTTCTGTTTTGCAGGAGGTGTGGACAAAGGTATACATCTGCAGTCTGATCTTAAGTCCTCACTTCCTAGTTGTTCCTTCCCAGCCAGAATTAGTTTAGAAATAATTTTTAAAAGAAAGATTGAACGTTGATAAGGCCGCCTATGGCTAGCCACAGACCTTTCATTGAAATGCAATTCAGATGTTTTATTCAGTATGTCAAAGTTTAATTAGTTGATGTGCAATGTAATTACTTGAATTGATTGTGCCAAATCTGGTAAGCTTACTCAGTAACATGCATTGTTTTCAATCCTTGGGTTGTCGGTTTTATCCCGTCTTACTCTTTCAAGCATTTGACACAAGCCATCTGGAAATGTATCATCTGTCTTGCTCAAATATTAATTAGATTGCCTCAGAAGTGGGATGTTCAACTAGTGGTGTTGGAATCGTGACACAAAAGGAAGCTACATTATGATGGACCATCCACTGAGATATAACTAAAATATTGTTGAAAGTGGTATATTACCACCATACGTCAATAATGATTCTAGCAAATAAATTGAATGGCTACAATCTGTAGATATACTTCTCCCTATAAACTCTCACACAAGCTATCAAAAAACTCTGCCTAGAACTCTAAGAGATGAAGAGAATATTTTTATGCCCCCGCATCGATAGATCAGGGGGCATATTGTTTTACTGGTGTCTGTCTGTCTGTCTGTCTGTCTGTCTGCAAAACTTAACCTGCCAACTAAACATTTCCTATAACTTCAACCCTGATTAAGTTACAATGCTAATATTTGGTATGTAGATAGGTCTCAACAAGGCTCAACTGGGGAAGGTCATTTCATCAAGGTCAAGGTCAAAATTTTAACCCTTTTCCCTAAAACCAAGAAAAAAACAATAAAAATCACCCGTTTCAAAATAATTCCTGCTTCAGGGGAATAGTGTTTCACAAACACATCTTGTTTGTTTTCATGTTTTGGCCAATCAGAACGCTTGTTTTTGATAGACAATACTAAAAATAAAAATCATTTGTTGATAATCCCTTTTTATGAAGGAGGGGGTATATAGGTTTTACCATGTTTGTCTATCCAGCTGTAGACTGTGCTAACTAAAGAATCATTTGACCATGTAACTTAACACACCTATTGGCCTGGACTCAAGGAGGTTCAATAATTGTTGTAGATCATGTAGACCAAAGACCATGATCGCAGGCAATTTCTCCATATTACACAATGTTTTCCGAAGTCTTTTTTTAGAGGGCGTAAAAAGCAGGTTTGTAAGGGAATGGGTTTAATCCCTTTTACTGTGACAAAGCTCTTATATGAGGTACTTGTCGACTGATGTCATTTCAAACAATGGATTTTTCATATGCTAAGTGATATTGTTAATTTAGTAGATCAACCGTTTTAACCCATAACCAGATTGAAAAAATTAAAAATTTAGAAATTATAGATCTTTTCAACTTTTTGGCTAGAAAATATTTTGGAAAATGAAGACGTTGCTTGTTGCAAGCAATTTCTTAATTTTTCACAATTATTCATAATGAGGGGCATCAAAAAGTGCCATTGTGTGAGAGTTAAGGGCGGGAGATCTTAATAGGAGAAATAAGGCATCTGGTGTCCTGCTATCTGTTATCATAACTTATATACAAAAAAGTTATAATATCACAGGGCTTACTTAACTCATGACCAGAGTACAAAATTTTAGACTGATCAAAATTTAAAGGAGTTACAGACGACAATTTAAAGTTGTTGAAGTTTTAGATTTTTCAACATTCTGGGTAGAAAACAATGTGTAAGATGGAGAAATTGCTTGTGACAAACAATTTCTTCATTTTACAAATTGTTTTCCAAATTGTTTTTCTTGAGGGGCATCCAAAAGTGTCACTGTGTGTGGATTGGTTAACTTTGATTATTTCTGATTTCAGGACTGCAGGGGCTCAAACCAGAACTCGATTTTCACAACTTGACGGACCAGGTGATAGACCACACTCTAGTATTACAGAAAGGTGACACATTAAAGATAGTTTGTTTGGGTCAGAGTCCAGTAGAGTGGATAGTGAAACAGGGACTAGAAGTTTCAGTAAGTATAATTTCCTACACATATTGATGTAGAGTGGATCGTGAAACAGTAAAATATTCCAAAGGTCATGGTCAAAATGAAACTGACTATAGAAAAGTTCTATAGTCTGATTCTTTTCACTGTGAATCTTTAATGCCTTAACCCATTCCCACACAGTGACACTTTTAAATGCCCCTCAGTAGGAAAGCTTTGGAAAACATTGTGGAAAATGAAGAAATTGCTTGTTACAAGCAATTTCTTAATTATCCACAATGTTTTCTACCTCAAGAGTCAAAGATTTTAAAGATTTCATTAACTTAAAATTGTTGTTTGCAGCTTCTTTGAATTTGGACTGGTTTAAGATTTTATTGTGTGGGAATGAGTTAAGACTTAGAGAATACATCCTGGGTTAATCGCAAGATTATCATAAGTGTCTATTTATTGGAAACACACTTAGAACAGTAATGCAATTAACCATCAACATATTGCATTTAACTCACCTTAGCACAAAGTGCTGTAGGTCATTTTTGTTGAGCCCCCTTGTGGTAAGCAAGACATAGTTGTCACTATGACAAGTTGGTGTATGTGCATGATGTTTACTTTAAAAATGTCCTCACGAGAAATTACTGGAAAGCAATTTCAAACAAACTGTACAGAAACAATGCTGTGCTGACCCTTTACTAGATTCCTAAGAAAAATTGATCTGATAAAAAAAACATTGCTCTTCATGAGCAGGGCTGTAAAGAAAATCTTCTTCTCAGAAATAGCTTGATGTATTTTCACCCAATTTCACCGTAATGATCCTTTTGTAATCCTTTATTAGATTCCTTCAAAGAATTTATATTTGTTATATATATTGTTTTAATGGACAGGGCTAATTTCTATATATGGTACTTAGTGAAAATTTAATAACTGCTTGGGAACTGGAGGATAGGGTGCAATCAAACTACATATGAATGATCTTTTGTTAATCTTTGTCAGATTTCTTGTGGAAATTATATTAGGTTTAACCCATTCCCTCACAGTGATGCTTTCTGACGACTTTAAAGAAAAACAATTGGGAAAACATTGCGTAAAATGAAGAAATTGCTTGTTAAAAGCAATTTCTTCATTTTACACAATAATTTCTTCCCAGAAAGTTGAAAAATCTCAAATTTCATAGACTTTTAATTGTCCTCTGCAACTTCTTTCAATTTGGACTAGTCTAAAATGTTGCTGTTTGGTACTGGGTTAATGATATTGCTCTAGGGGAATGGCCTTATCTAAAGTAAAAATCCCATAGTTATGCAAGGTAAATGAAAGATTCTGCTTTACTGAGAATTTCAGTTGTATAAAGGTAAAGTGCCTCAAAAATAATTAAAAAGAAGTACATTGTAGTTCTTTCTAAAATGTGTCTCATCACATCTAATCTTAAAGAAAACTTAACCCTTTCCCATTCAAATACGGGATTTTACATTCCTGTGATCTTATACTCAACAAAACATAGTGAAAAAAGAAGAAATTGCCTGTAACAAGCAATTTCTCCTTTTTCCACAATATTTTCTACCATATAGGATGGTTTCATTTCAAATGGCATCCAGTTTTCATCGTCGTCTGTAACCTCTTTCAATTTGGACTAGTCTAAAATTTCCAAAAACAGGAAAGGGTTAATTAAACACTGTGTTGTTCAGGGTTGTTCAGCAATTCAGGCATTCAAGTGCCTCAAGTTTTTAACAGTCACTGACTCACAGCTGAGCATTTTAGGCTTGACTTTAATCAGGAGAAATTGTTGAAACTTTAGTTGATATAGCTTTAATTATTTAAGAAGACAGAATTGGTTCATTTGCTTAAAATTAAAGGTCAAAATTCAAGGACAAAGTTTTAACTGTTTGACCTTACTTTTTCCTTATCTTTTCTGACTTGAACCACAGGACAATCTGAAGTATTTGGTATAATCATTGAATCACTTACAAGAAGTATCATGGACTTTTATGCTTCATCATTCGTCCAAAAAGCTCATTCTCACACAGTTAGGCTTTTTGAAGCCCTTCAAGAAATAGGCTTTGGAAAACATTGTGAAAATAAAGAAATTGCTTTTTACAAGCAATTTCTTCATAATCAACAATGTTTTTTATCTCAAAGGACCTAATAGTTTAAAATTTCATAAACTCTGCAACATCTTTGATTTTGGAAAAGTATAAAAGTTTGTCATCTGGTAATGGATGAATATCTGGGATAAAAGTTGATAATAGTGCTGCTTTCTAAGACAGGAAAGTGTACTTTCAGGGACCAGAGTTTGACCAAAGTGTACTGCCAGAGATAATAGTGACACCAGATGACAATGGACAAAGTTCTTATGGAACCAGTCTACAAGTAAACAGCATACAATATGACTATACAGGGCTGTACACATGTAGACTGAAGGACTTACCTGGACAGAATGCATCAGTTTATGTTTTTGCAGAAGGTAAATCAATCACATCTCTGCATGATACATGCTACAATGATCAGTTGTGCATGATAGAGGGTATTTGTTATCAATCAATGTTTGCTAAATCACAACTATGAGTAAAATCTAGAGAGAGTTGTCTTTCATTAACCCATTCCCACACAATAGAGTTTTAGACCAGTCCAAATTTAAAAACTTCTTGGGAGACATTTAGGGTTGATGAAATCTTTAAAAAAAATTTGTCTATTGGGGTAGAAAATATTGTGGATAATGAAGAAATTGCTTGTTTTCCAATGCTTTCATATCGGGGAGCATGAAACATAACAAGCAATTTCTTCTTTTTACTCCTTATTTTCTATCATATAGGATGGTCAATTTTTAATTGTACTTACTTTATATTGTCGTCTGCTGCCCCTTTTAATTTGGACAAGTCTAAAACAGTAAAGGGTTAAGAAATTGGGACTAGGCCTTAAATATATTAACCAAATATGTGGTGTAATATTTTAGAGTTGTCCAAATCAAAAATTTATGTGACTATAATTATGATTCGTATGTGTGACAAAATCAATGAAAGTCCGTGCTCAAAGCCATCAGTATTTTCTGCTTTCCTACAATATCTATTATTTCTTCAATGAGTTGAAAGCAAAAAAGTGAGGATCTCCGAAAAGCATATCTTCTGCTCCAGTAAGAATCTCATTTATTACAAGAAATCTTTTAACTCCCCATAAAATGGATTTATTTTAGGTTGAGCAGCATATAGCATGCAAACAGAATACTAATCATTCATATATCAGGGATCTTAATTGCTAGCATTTGAAATTAAGGAGTCATTGACTCCTTCAACATGAAATTCTAGGGGTCAAATTAAATGTAGATGTAGTAAAAACAACAACAACAACAAGAGCAAGAGAAAATCTTGAGTATAGATTTGATGATTAATTTTTAACAGACCTTTTCTTGTAAAGATCTGAAGTAAGTAGTATTTAAGATACATCATTGAATCAAAGCACTGAAAGTACTGATGATGGACATCAGTGTTGCCGTTCCCGTTTCGGTCTACAAAATGGTGATTTTTTTATAGATAATCTTTTTTCAAAACATTTCCTGTACAAACAAGTGATTTACATCACTGTGATTCTATCCTTAAAAAAACATTGTGGAAAAAGAAGAAATTGCTTGTAACAAGCTATTTCTACTTTTCTAACAATATTTTTTCCCACATAGGAAGTTTTATTTCAAATTGCATCCGATTTCATTGTCGTCTGCAACCCCCTTTTTGAGTATTGATCAGTTGAACATTTCAAAAAGCAGGAAAGGGTTAAGCATAACCTCTCACCTTGCCTGGTTTGTATAATAGATGGAGGACAGACGTTTTGGCCACGGACGTTTTGGCCAGGACGTTTTGGCCAGGACGTTTTGGCCATGGACGTTTTGGCCACCACCATTGGAAAAACGGACGTTTTGGCCAAATTCATTTTAAATGTACTTATTATAGATTTTGAGCATTTTTTCATCTTTCATTAATGTTTTCTCCTCTCCTATGGATGGAGGACGGACGTTTTGGCCACGGACGTTTTGGCCAGGACGTTTTGGCTGTTTTTTTTCTTAGTAAAGACATGTATATAGATAACCATCATTTTCCCATTTATCATTCCCATTGAATAACAGTTTCATGATAATTTAGTTTTGACAACCCTAGTACTGGAAACTTTGGAAAACATCAAAGAAAAAGAAGGAAAAGAACATTTTCCACCAATTTCTCATCAATTTGGAAATGGTCAATTAATAAGAAGAAACAAAGAGAATATATAAATGAAACTTTAATTTTCGTAGTCAGATATGAAGATGCAAAGCTATGTTAATAACATTTAAACCTGTGCTCAAAATAGCTACCAATAGACAATCCAAGCCTTGACTCTGATGAAGTGAAGCATCATATAAACTCTTCTTTATTGAAAGCTTCTGCTGTGGACAATTTCAAAGATTTGTTATTTGATAGTTAGAAAGTTGGAAAATTCTTTCCCCAAAAAACTAATTTTCGGCATTTTCTCCTTTACCTCAAATTTTCTGTGCAACATTGTACTTGTAAATGTCTTTTTTTATCAACAATACAATTTTAGACTGTGACTGCTCTAATTTGAAAATGGTTTCAGACAAAAACATAATTGATGTCAAAATTGGAAAATGTGTATATTGTATCATGGAAAATATTGAGAGAAGAGATGTTGCTGAATGTTTCCGAATATTAAGACAAAAGAAGAAAATGCTTAAGAAAAATATTGAGTGAAAAAAAATCAAAATCACAATTTTCAAATAATCATTACATAATACTTTTTGTTTTTAGTAAGAAATACTAATAATTTGGCTTAATAATCTAAAATAAGTACATATAAAATGAATTTGGCCAAAACGTCCGTTTTTCCAATAGTGGTGGCCAAAACGTCCGTGGCCAAAACGTCCGTTTTTCCAATAGTGGTGGCCAAAACGTCCGTGGCCAAAACGTCCTGGCCAAAAAGTCCTGGCCAAAACGTCCGTGGCCAAAACTTCCTACATTCATAATAGATACACATAATACAGGATGTTTTCTATTCTAGAGTCCTGAGCATGAGTTTGTAAAAAATGCAATTGTTACACATGTCATTTGTCTTTCACAGATGGAAATATGATAAGTGATTTAGCTGTTAACTCTTTCCTGTTTTGCAAAATTTTAGACCCGCCCAAATTCAAAGGTTTTGCAGACGAAATTTTAAAGTTGATTTTATTTGAAAAATGACCATTTACTTGGGTAGAAAATATTGTGGAAAAAGAAGAAATTGCTTGTTACAAGCAATTTCTTCTTTTCCACAATGTTTTCCCAATTGTAAAATCACACAGACGTAAAAACCAGGGATTAACTAGGAAAGGGTTAAGCTGGCTGAGCAGCTGCACACATAATAGCCCAAGTTGAATGTTGCAGTTGTATATGTTACTGGTATGAAAAATGGCAATCGGCCATGGTTGGATGCACCAACTACCTTCAGTTTTACTGAAATACTACTGAAAGTCATTTTAAACCAAATTCACTTGATCACAGTCTAACTAGCTTTCAAGATCACTACGTTTTTTTACTTTTCAGAGATTATCCTTTTTCAAGACATTCCATAAATAATTAAGATATTATTTAGGAAACTTGGACAATATTAGATTGGGAATATTCATTGAGAATTATTACCTGTAAGAAAAATTCCCATACAATCACGCTTTTTTACGCCCCAGCTTTTAATTGTCTTCTGCAACTCCTTTCTATTTTGACCAGTCTGAAATTTTACCCTCTGGTAATGGATTTACCCATATCCTTTCTGTAACACCTTTTGACATTCCTGCAAAATAAAACTGTTTAAGGTTAACATTGTGGGAAAAGGATAAATGGCTTGTTACAAGCCATTTCTTCTTTTTCCACAATGTTTTGTACCATATCCTGTATTTTTTTCAAAATAAACACACTTTTAAATGATGTCTGCAACTTTGTAAATTTGGACAAGTTGATAATTTTGTCATTTGGGAATAAGTCAATAAAACCTTATATTGTTGTACTCATTTGAAATATCTTGAAGAGTACTTTTTAGCTCCAAGCTGAAAGGGAGCAAGCTATTATCATGGTGTTGTGTCGGTCATGTGTATGTGTGTGCGTGCCTACATCTGTTCTTAAACTTTTACTTAGAAAATCTTCTCAAAAAGTACTGAACAGAATTCTGTTCAGAAAACTGAAAATGATCCTTGGGTGACCCTTTATCAGATTCCTTCAAAGAATTTTGATTGGACAAAAACGTAGCTTTAAATGGCGTGGCTAACTTCCATTTCTCAGAAACAAGTGGATGGATTTCAACAAAATTTTACAAGAATGATCCTTTTTTTACCCTTTGCCAGATTCTTTCAAAGAATTTTGATCCTATGAAAGACATAGCTTTAAAATGCTATATATTTTGACACCTTTAAAAATCTTCTTCTCAGAAACGAGTAGATGGGTTTTAACCAAATTTTTCAGGAATGATCCTCAGATGACCCTTTATCAGATTCCTTCAAAGAATTTTGATCAGATGAAATCATTGCTTTAATAGGGGGTGGGGGGTTTATTTCCACATATGGTGAAAACTTTAAAAATCTTTTTCTCAGAAACCAGATGATGGATTTCAACAAAATTTCACTGAAATAATCCTTTGCTGACTTTTTTTTCAGATTCCATCAATTGATATTGATACTTTTAAAACAGCTTTTATGGTTGTGGCTTATGGTGATATTTAGTATACAGTGATTTTTAAAAAAAAAATTTAATACCTATTTTATCTGATTCTCCATGAATAAACTTTTGTAAAACCATGAAACATTTGAAATACTAAAAGATTTCATTAACAAGATATATTGCCACACATGGTAATATGATTTGGTTTTAATTGAATAACTGAAAACACCATTTGTTTTATCAGTACAACCAGGCCTGTGGAGCAATACAGGCACTCAAGCACCTCTAGTTGATAAAATCCATGGGTAGATGTGCCATCTGAAATAAATGTTCAGATAGTGTGAAGGTCAATATTTGAAAGGCTAGACTTGTTGTCTCTGGACAACTTTTAAGAAAGAAATCACAAGGTTTTTCTCCCAAAAGACAAAGAATTTCATCAATTATGAACTGTCTTCTTTGCAACTACATTGAATTTGGACCAGTCTAAATGATTTTTGTTTTGGAACAGGTTAAAATAATCTTTGACTTTCAGGGTATTTTTAATGGTTTAACTCATTCCCACACACTCCCATCTTATTACACCCCTGAAGAAAAAAGCTGTTGAAAACATTGTGGAAAATGAAGATAATTTCTTCATGATCCACAGTGTTTTCCATCAAAAAAGAGGATAAAGATAGAATTCCATTAACTTAACCCATTCCCACTCGATAAGATTTCAGACCAGTCCAAATTCAAAGAAGTTACGACAATTCTAAGTTGATGAAATTTTAAAATTCTTTGTCTTTTGGGGCAGAAATCTTTGTGGATAATGAAGAAATTGATTGTAACAAGCAATTTCTTCATTTTCCACAATGATTTCCAATTTAGGGGCATTTAAAAGCATCATTGTGTGGGAATGGGTTAAAATTGTTGTCTGCAGGTTCTTTTTTGACCAGTCTAAAATTTTGTTGTGTAGTAATAGGTTAAGGACTTCTTCTTTCCATTGTCCTTTAACATTTATTCTTTTTGTTTTTCAGATCCAGACAACCCTTTTGTGGACCACCATTATTTTGATATTGAATCATTTGAAAACCCTATAAGCTTTACCTATGGACAACAAGGGGTTTTCCCATGCCGCACAAGCAGCCCAGGATTTAAAGTTGTGTTCAAGGGATTTAATGGGACTTCTCATACATATGGTCCTCAGGATGGAGTGACCTTTGACCCTAAAAGAGGTGTTAAGGTTGATAAGGTTGACAATAAGTTTGATGGTGAGTTTTGGTGTGAAGTCAATACAACTACCAGTGAAGGAAAGAAGACGTTTTTGCGATCATGGCGCACACATCTCATTGGTAAGACTTTAACCCTCGTCTTCTTGAAAAAAATGAGTTTGTATTTACAAAGATCATGCTGCATTTGTAGAATCTATAAGGAACCATATATTGATCTCTTTCAAAAAAGCTAAAATCATGACCCTAAGGACCCCTAGGGGCAGTGCCCCAGGGGAACGGGGTCTATATAGAAATAAACAACATCTCTTCCCAATTAATCTGGCCAATTTGAACCAATTTTGTCAGAAATGTTTCTAAGACGGTCCCCTTTGAAAAAAGCTAAAGAAATTGAAATCCATTAAAAGCTCTTGTTGCCATGGCAACAAAAGTGAAATTTTAAAAAATCTTTAAAATTCTTCTCCTCCTGACCCAGAAGGAGTAGAGCCTTGATATTTTGCATGAAATAGCAGTATATTGACCTCTTTCAAAAAAGCTAAAATCATGACCCACAAGTCTCCAGGTGCAGAGCCCAAGGGGGGTTGGGTTTATATAGAAATAAAGATTGATTTTTTAAACAACATCTCCCAAACCACTGGGCCAATTTGAACCAAATTTTGCAGAAATGTTCCTTAGGTGGTCCCAATTAAAATTAGCTAAAAGAATTGAAATCCGTTCACAACTCTGATTGCCATTGCAACAAAAGTGGAATTTTAAAGTAATCCTTAAAAAATCTCCTCTTGAACCAGGAGAAGAGCTTATATATTTTGCATGAAACATTAGTATATTGACCTCTTTCAAAATAGCTAAAATAATGACCCTCTGGTCCCTGGTGGGGGGAGCCCTATGGGGTATATGCATGAAGCATCAGTTCATGGACTTCTTTCTTATTTCTGAAATTATAACCCATGGATCCAGAGGGAGGAAAAAGCTTTCTCCTTCTTTCAAATTTGCCGATAAGACTTGGAATTTGTAAAATAGACTTCTAGATCCCTAGGTACAGAACCTATATAGGTATAAAGTATGGCCCACTTGTATCATAATCCTAACCTTAACATGAAGTTAGACTGTTGGAAGAAAAAGAGCCAATGGCCCTCTTTTCTTCTAGATATTGTCGTCTGCAACCTCTTTCAATTTTGACCTGTCTAAAATTACAAAAAAAAACTGGAAGGGTTAATATTATAGTCCAGGAATTGTCCAGAATTATCAATTTCTATCCTTTGCCTAATTATACCCCCCTAAACTATGTTTGGGGGGTATATAGGAATCAGCTTGTTGGTCGGCCGGTCCATCGGTCGGCCCTTTGGGGGATACCACTTGTATATGGACAAGGGCTGTTTGGGGAGTATTAGTCCACTTTGAGGAATGAATAGTAACTATAGTTTATTTTTATGTTATCTCTAAGATCAAGGATTCAAATATGCAATTTAATTTGCCTCAAATTAGCTAACCTATGAATTCACAGTTATGCATTATATTCTGTCTCTATTCAACCTTTTATCACACAATCTCCTTTAAAACACAAGAATGAGTTGAAACATGCTGTTACCCTATAACCTTGCAATGTCCTTGCAATTATGTATTGAAATCTTTCTCAATCTAATCAAACACAAAGTATAGAATGTATAATTCTGTATAAAATTCTGTCTTTTTGTAATCTATTTCCTTGCAATGTCTATGAATTAACAATTATGATCTATAATTTGTCTTTTTTAACCTATTAACCTAAAATTTCTTAAAGGAAAATATTCATGGAAATAGAGAATGAGATTTATTAACAAATTCTTTTTTGCACACTATCTTTCAACATTACATGATGCTGATTTTCCATACATGTACATGGAAATTGAAAAAGATATATCTTTATAGCTTCTTTGAATTTGGGCAATTTTGTGTGTGGCTAATTAATTCAGCAAACATTTCTACCTTAATAGTGCCTCCAGGTGCTACAACATCTGCACCATCCCCAGGACCCACTGGCGGCGTCACTGACGAAGACATTCCTGTCATACAAGTGATCAGTCCCAAACATAGAGTGATCAATGAGACACTACTAGTACAGAAAGGTGACATACTTAAACTTTCCTGCATTGGGAAAACCCACCTGGAATGGATGGTCAGGCAAGGGTCAAACCAATACGTGAGTAATTTTAGTTTATGCCAATTTATATTGGTTTGATTATGACAAAACTTTTAACACATTACCCACAAGAAAATTTTAGACTGGTCCAAATGAAAGAAGTTGCAGGCAACAATTTCAAGTTGATAAGATTTTAAAATATTTGTCTTTTTGGTTAAAAAAAATTAAGGATAATGAAGAAATTGCTTGTAACAAGCAATTTCTTAATTTTCCACAATGTTTTCCAAAGCTTTCCTTTTGAGGGGCATTTAAAAGTGTCATTGTGTGGAAATGGGTTAAAGTTATAGAGTTACTCTCGAACACTCACAAACCAGATGTTTTCACATCCCTGAAAGAGAGGCAGTGGTTTCAACACACTGCTGCCCACAGCTGGGTAGAATGAGGCTGGCTATTAAGTGTCTTGCCGATGAAAACACACCAGTGACAGTGGGACTCGAACCTGTGACCTTCAGAGTCAAGCACCTATACCATTGGGCCATCAAGGTTGAGTAATTTTAAATTTTTTTCATTTTTAGCTCCACTAGCTGACAGCCAGCAAGCTATTGTCGTGGCATTGAGTCCATCTGTGCGTGCATGTACATGTTAGTCTGTTCATAAACTTTTACTTCTCCTCAGAAAGTATTGAACAGAATTCAACCAAATATAACAAATGATCCTTGGGTGAACCTTTATCAGGTTCCTTCAAAGAAATTTGATTGGATGAAAAACATGGCTATAATGGGCCACGCTAATTTCCATATTTGGTGAAACCTTTAAAAATTTCCTCTAAGAAGCCAGTGGATTTTTTTCAACAAAACTTTACAGGAATGATCATTGGGTGACCCTTTATCAGATTTCTTCAAAGAATTAAAGAATGGATGAAAAACGTGGCTTAGATTGGGGGGGGCGGGTAATTTCTATATGTGTTAGTCCGTTCATAGACTTTTACTTCTCCTCAGAAAGTGTTGAACAGAATTCAACCAAATTTCACAGAAATGATCCTTGGGTGACCCTTTATCAAATTCTTCAAAGAAATTTGATCCGATGAGAAACATGGCTTTTAACGGGAAGGGCTAATTTCCATTTATTTATGAAACCTTTAAAAAGTCTTATCTCAGAAATCAATGGATGGTTTTCAACCAAATTTCACAGGAATGATCAATGGGTGACCCTTTATCAGATTTCTTCAAAGAATTAAGGAATGGATGAAAAACATGGCATAGATGGGCAAGGCTTATTTCTATATATAGTCAGGGCTTGTGAAAGCATTGAAAATCTTCTTAGAAACAAATGGACAGATTTCAACCAAATTTTACTGGATTGATCTTTGTGTGACCCTTTATCAGATTCCTTCAAAGAATTTGATAGAACAGAAAACATGGCTTTAATTGGCGGGGCTAATTTTCATATATTATCAAAGCTATGAAAATCTTCTCAGAAACCATCAGGTGGATTTCAACCAAATTTCACTGGAATGATCCTTTGGTGACCCCTGATTAGATTGCAAAAAAAAAAAAAAAGAATTGATTGGCTGTAAACATTGCTTTAATGGATTGGGCTAATTTCCATATATGGTTAACAGTGAAAACCTACAATCTTCTCAGATTACAACAGGTGGATTTCAACAAAATTTCACAAAATGATCCTCTAGTGACTCTTTGTCTGATTCCTTCATAAATATGGCTCAGATGAAAATTAAGGCTTTTAAGGGGGGGGGGTGGTTGCTCTAGTTATAGTATATAGTAAACTTTTGAAAATCTTATTCTTGCAAACTGCAATTTTTCAGGAAGGATAAGTAAATTCAGGCCGGTGGAGCGCTCAAGTGCCTCTATTTCCAAATGTTTTATATCATGTAAGAAACTGTATTTAGATAAGCACTTACATTCTGAACAATGACACTCCCCCCCCCGCCCCTCAAAATAAAACATTAGAAAAGACTTCTTACATTAAAATCAAGTCTTTTGTTGTCTAGTTACTTAAACCAGTCAAGAATTTTGTAGTTCTGGAATGGATTAATGAAATACTGGATTAACCTATTCCCACTCAGTGAGGCTTTTAGACGCCCCCAAGGAAAATAACTTTGGAAAACATTGTGGGTAATGAAGAAATTGCTTGATACAATTTTTCTATTGTTTTTCTATCCAAAATGATGAAAAAATCCAAGATTCCATCCACTTCAAAATGTCGTCTGCAGCTTCTTTCAATTTGGACCAGTCTAAAATTTGATTGTGTGGGAATGGGTTAACTAAAGTGCTAACGTTTTAGGTTGGGAAAAAATAGGATGTAACTCTGCTTAATTATTAAGATATTGTTTGTCATTTTGTGTAATGTAATATCATCAATGTATATGAAAATAGTCTATTCAAAACTATCTAAAGTTGTTCATTTTCCATTGATTGACATTAAAGTGTTTAACCCATTCCCACACAGTGACGCTTTTTGACGCCCCTCAAGAAACACAACTGAGAAAATTTTGTGTAAAATGAAGAAATTGCCTGTCATATGCAACTTCTTCATTTTACACTGTTTTCTATCCATAAAGTTGAAAAAAATCTTAAATTTCACAATGTTTTTAATGTCGTCTGCAACTCCTTTCAAATTAGACCAGTCTACAATTTTGATGAGTGGGAATGGGTTAATATTTGAGCACGACTATTAGTTTAAAGGGCTGATTGCTTTTACAGGGACCAACATTTGAACATAGTCCATTTACAACTTTGAAGGTTATAGAGGGGAAGATAAACCAAGACTACTCGTCCAAGCTTACAGTTGAAAAAATACAGTATTTCTACACAGGGCTTTTTGTGTGTAGACATAAGGATGACTTACACAAGAAATCAAGCATATACATATATGCAATAGGTAATGTAATATATATTGTACATCTTTACTACAAATTGGGATTTTTTCAAAATTCTGACAAGAAATCAAGCAAATACATATATGCAATAGGTAATATATAAATACATTGATTAACTTTATCACAAATAGGGATTTTTTCAAAGTTCTGAGAGTCATGTGTTTCCAAATTTGTATGTTTAATATTGTGAAGATGAAAATTGTTCAGATCCCCAGAATAATTGTTTGTAAATGGGCCCATATACCACAATGAATATTGACAATAATATTGAGTAAATAGAGCAAACACCATTATTACTTACATGCTCTCAATACTATTGTCAAGGCTATTTGTTGACAATATTAATGGGTATATGTGGAAGATTTTGAAGATTGTTCAATATATCATATGAATATTATTGTTTATAAAATTGGTAGTATATGGGCTCCTTCAGATTTATTTATCTTTATTTAATGAACAATAGCCATGTGTGGATTCAAAATGTTTTCTCAGAGTAGGATGTATGATGGTCAAGCCAAAAATTTACTTGTTTAAGCAAAATGTCAAAAAAACATTAACAAAGCTGCCCTCTGACAATATGATTCTTTGATTTCCAGAATTACCGAATCTTATTCCTATACTTTTGCCAATATTCCCTGATCCCTCCCTCTTAATCTGCATATCAAAAATATAGATTTATGAGTGTCATAACCTATCTATGACAGTTTTTAGCTCCACTAGCTGAAAGCCATAGAGCTGTTGTCATGGCGTTGTGTCCTTCATGTGTGCATCCGTCCGTCCGTAAACTTTTCCTTTTAAATCTTCTCCTCATAAAGTATTGAACAGATTTCAACCAAATTTCACAGAAATGATCCTTAGGTGACCCTCTATCAGATTCCTTCAAAAATTTTGATGGAATGACAAGAATGCTTTAATGGGTGGGTCTATTTTCCATATATGGTACAAGCTTTGAAAATCTTCTTCTCATAAAAAATCAATGGATTTCGACCAAATTTCACAGATATGATCTTTGGGTGACCCTCTATCAGATTCCTTCAAAGAATTTTTTAGGATGAAAAAACATGGCTGTAATGGGCGGCGCTAATATATGGTAAAAGCTTTGAAAATCTTCTTCTTAGAACTCTATTTCAATCAAATTTCACAAAAATGATCCCGTGGTGAACCTCTATCAGATTCCTTCAAAAAATTTTGATTGGATGAAAAACATAGCTTTAACCAGCGGTGCTACCTTCCATATATTATAAAAAGCTTTTTTACTGAAAAAATCTTCTCAAAAGTACTGAACAGAGTTCTGTTCAGAAAACTGAATCATAAATGATCCTTGGGTGACCCTTTATAAGATTCCTTCAAAGAATTTTGATAGGAAAAAAACATGGCTTTAATGGGCGAGGATAATTTCCATGTATTAAATATCTTCTAAGAAACCAGTGAATGGAATTCAACAAAATTTTACAGGTATGATCCTCAGATGACACTTGTTGTCATAAACGGTGAAAACTTTAAAAATCTTCTCAAAAACAAGTGGATGGATTTCAACAAAATTTTACAGGAATGACCCTTTTTGACCCTTTGCCAGATTCTTTCAAAGAATTTTGATCAGATGAAACACATGGCTCTAAAAGGTGGGCTAATTTCCATATATGGTGACACCTTTAAAAATCTTCTTCTCAGAAACGAGTGGATGGGTTTAAGCCAAATTTTCAGGAATGATCCTCAGATGACCCTTTATCAGATTCCTTTAAAGAATTTTAGTCAGATGAAAAACATGGCTTAAATGGGGGGGGGGGCTAATTTCTAATTGAAAACTTTAAAAATCTTTTACTCAGAAACCAGGGAATGGATTTCAACCAAATTTCACAGAATGTTCCTCATATGACCCTTTATCCTTCAACGAATTTTGATTGTATGAAAAACATGGTTTTAATGGGCGGGCTATTTCCATACATGTTATAAGCTTTGGAATTCTTCTTCTCAGAAACCAGTGGATAAATTTCAATTAAATTTGAGTGGATCCATCCTTGGATGACCTTTTATCAGATTGTAAAAAAATAATTTTTATTGGATGGAAAATATGGTTTTAATGGGCAGGGCTAATTTCCATATATGGTATACTGAAAACTTTGTAAATTTCTTAGAAACCTGTTGATGAATTTCCAACAAATTTCATAGGAATGATTTTCAGATGGCTCTTCATATTCAGTTTATTTTAAATTTTGAACAAATTTGCTAAATCAGTACATTCATGCCTGTGGAGCGATTTAGGTGCTCATGTGCCTCTAGTTGAAAATGTTTTTGCAGCTTTTTTCCAAGAGGAACATAGAATAGACAGATTGTTTGGATATGTATAAATGAATTGATCAGACATTTTTTTAATTTAAGATATGACGAAACAGAAAGAAGTTTACATATTTCAAAAAGCATGTTATTTAAAAACCATTTACCTATTCTCAATGATGCTTTTGGACGCCCTTCAAGAAATTGCTTGTAACAAGCAATTTCTTCTTTTTACACATTATTTTCTATCCAGAGAGATAAAAAATCTAAAATTCAAAAATACTTTCAATTGTCATCTGCAACTCCTTTTCAATTTGGACCAGTCTAAAATTTTGGTAATGGGTTAACATAGAAGGTATTGTGTGACTAGGAGTAAATCTCATTTCCTTGACAATATCCTTCATCCTTGTCCAGGGTGTGTGTGTATGTCTAAATAAGGAGTTATGTTGTATTGTGCTTATCAAATGTTAACTTTTTTTCAGACCCAGATCACCCTTTCACAGACCTCTACTTTAAAG
Organism: Fragum fragum; assembly: GCA_946902895.1. Classification (NCBI taxonomy): domain Eukaryota; kingdom Metazoa; phylum Mollusca; class Bivalvia; order Cardiida; family Cardiidae; genus Fragum; species Fragum fragum. The sequence continues at coordinate 6,143,630 of OX336369.1, forward strand.
AATCCACAGAAAACAAGATAACCTTTAACCTTGGTCAAACAGGGATTATACCATGTCAGACCAGTAGCCCAAATTATAAAGTCAAGTTTACATGTATCTCCTGCAAGCCACCTATAGAACTGGGACCTCAAAATGGAGTTTATTCCAACCCGAGAGATGGAATCACTATTGGACGAGTGTCAGCAAGTTTTGAAGGCCATTACACATGTTCTGTCCGGATTCCTACCATAAATGGAGTAAAGGAGTTTTCTAGGAAATTCCATGTCTCTGTTAGAATAAGAGGTAAGATTTTAACCCATTACCAGACGACAAAATTTTAGACTAGTCCAAATTGAAAGGAGATGCAGACGTCTATTTAAAATTCATGAAATTACAGATTTTTCAAAGTCTATGGGTAGAAAACAATGTGAAAAATGATGAAATTGCTTCTTAGAAGCAATTTCTTTATTTTACACAATGTTTTCCCTATTGTTTCTCTTGAGGGGCATCCAAAAGTGTCATTGTGTGGGAATGGGTTAAAGTGAAGTATTTTCCAGGGTTTTTCTATTGAAGAGAGCTTTGCAAAAGATAATGGAAAAGTGATAAAATATTGATGTTGATACAACTTTCCTTTTCTCAATTAGTAATTTATATCCTGTCTAATTCAAAACAAAAGGTCTCTCATATGGAGTAAAAGTTGGAATATATTTATGTGTAATGCTTACAAAAAGGGGTTGAAAAGTGGAGAAATTGACACTAAAGTTAACCAGATATATCTTTACCAATAACACAATCAATGGCTTTACTAAATGTTTATCTTAAACGATAAAATGTTCAAAAGATTCTCATTTTTGAGTATGTTGGTTTGAAGCCTAAAGGCTGTAGGATTGTCAGAAAGACTTGTTTACCGCTCTAGAATCGAATTCAAACCCCAGAACTTCACAAGTATATGTGCTTTTCACTCATTAAGATAGAGAACCAATAAGGCCTACTGATAAAAACACTAGGGACATCAGAACTCAGATCTCTTTATTTCCTCTTCTTTTTTTTCAGACAGAGATAGGAAACTTAACCCTTGTCATGCTTAGCCCAGAATAATTCTGTTTTGGCAGGAGGTCTAGACAAAGATCGGCCTGCACATATGTGCAGTCTGATCTTTGTCTAGACCTCCTGCTTGGACCTTTAAAGCTAGATTTGTTTTTAAGATACATTTTCTTATTATCATTAAACAACATTCTTTCTGCGCTTTCAGCCCTTTGATATTCTAATGCAGTTTTGAAGAGGATTTTGTTCAGCATGATAAGGGGTAAAAGGATTTTATTATGTAAAATGTTTTTGAATTATTTTCAGAGATACCCAAGCTGCGTCCAGTTTTAGAATTTTACAACCTCTCTAATAAGGTAGCCGACAATACATTGGTATTACAAAAGGGAGACACATTAGATATCTCTTGTTTTGGTCAGAGAAATATTGAGTGGATTGTGCGACAAAGATATGACATTTCTGTAAGTCATTTATTCTGATTATGTTTTTGTTTAAGATCTTGCCAGACAATTAAATACTAATAAACAATTTGAAGTGCAAATAAAAATGGTATTAGACCTTATACCTTCTTATGCAGAATAAAAATCAGTTTCCAAGAATAATTTTAGATCAAAGGATTGAGATCGCTGGAAGTTTCTTTTGAAAATTAATTTCACAGACAAGCTCTGCTTAATAGGTATAAGTAGGTAGTGTAGACTAAGATCAGACTGCATTTGTCTTTCTCTATACCTCCTGCTAAAACAGGAATAATCCGGGTACAGCATGACAAGGGTAGATACTTTCTTACACAATCATGAATTTTCTTGATGCTTGGATACATCATGGGGAATTTATAATTTGAAAAACACCGAAATAGTTTGCATAACACCAATTCTCCATTTTACCTCTAAGTGACTGTAGATTTGACACTTTTTGTTTCACCCTGTCCTCCTATTTTTAGATAGGCTGTTTTGGAACAATTAGTGTAGGTGTTGTTATTACCTTGACGTTTTTGTCATTAGCATTCATGTTAGAATTATTATTGGAATATTTAGGTTGCTTTAATGGGAATTAAGAAATTGCTTATGACAAGCAATTTCTTCTTATCCAATCTGTTTTCTACTGAGAAAGTTGAAAAATCTAAACCTCCATTAACCCATTACCAGACAACAACATTTTAGACTGGTCCAAATTGAAAGGAGTTCGAGACAACAATTTAAAGTCTATGAAATTTTAGATTTGTTCAACTTTCGGGGTAGAAAACATTGTGTAAAATGAAGAAATTGCACAAGCAATATCTTCATTTTACGCAATGTTTTCCCAATTGTTTTTCTTTAGGGGCGTCAAAAAGCTTCACTGTGTGGGAATGGGTTAACTTAAAATTGTTGTCTGTAACTCGTTTCAATTTGTACCAGTCTAAAATTTTGCCGTCTGGTAATTGGTTAATCTTGGTCATGTTGTATATCTTTTATTAGTTAAGATTTTTACTTGAAACTCTGAAAAAAATTGTCTTTTGCAACTATTTTCAATACAAAGCTAAAATTTTGTTGTGTGGTGGAAAGGGTTATTATATGTCAATTCTCATTATTTCAGGGCCCAGATTTTGACATGAGTTTACTACCAGATATTTTGGTGACCCAAGAAACTATTCGAGATAATTTATATGGTTCCCATCTACAAGTTGAGAAGATACAGTTTGACTATACAGGGCTGTATACCTGTCGTCTGAGAGATATGCCAAGACAGAATGTGTCTGTCTACATATATGCTGAAGGTACTTGTGATTTTTACACTTTCTAAGGTGGACATATATTGGTATCATCTTCTTCAATCTGTCTTTCTGGACGTCCATCCGTCTGTCCGTATCTTGTTAACACATCTCCTCCTACTTCTGTGGAATAATTTGAGAAAAATTTTCACAGGGTGTTAACCCTTGCCATGCTGAGCCCAGAATATTCCGATTTTCCGATAAGTGCAGCTTGATTTTTTTGTCTACAACTCTTGTTTGTAATCTCATCTGAACACAGAGTGCTCTTGGTGAGGTTTTGTGATTGTTGAATGTCTGTCATCCGTCGTGCATAGTGTGTCATGTGGCGCCAACAAATGAAGTGTTTACACTCTAGAGGCCACAGTTTTGACCCCATCTTCATGAAACTTGGTCAGAATAATTATTAGGTCATAAAGATAAACCCAATTGATTATTGGAAGGATCTTTCAAAAAAAAAAAAAAAAACCCAACAGGAAAAGGGGCCTTAATTACAATTTCTTTGTTTACACTGAGAAGGCCACAATTTTGGCTCAATCTTCATGAAACTTTGCCAGAATAATTATTAGGCCATGAGGATGAACCCTTTGATTGTGGGAAAGTTCTGTAGGAAAACACAGGAAAAGGGGCCGTATGACAAATTCTTTGTTTACATTCTAGAGGCCACAATTTAGGCTCAATCTTCACAAAATTGGCCAGAATAATTGTTAGGGCACAAGGATGAACCCTAGTGATTATGGGAAGGTTCTTTTGGAAAAAAAACAGGAAAAGGGGCCTTAATGACAATTCTTTTGTTTTTACTCTAGAGGCCATAATTTAGGCCCAATCGTCATGAAACTTGGTCAGGATAATTGTTAGGTTATAAAGATGATCCTTATAGATTATGGGAAGGTTCTATAGGAAAACACAGGAAAAGGGGCCGTATGACAAATTCTGTGTTTACAATATAGAAGTCACAATTTAGGCTCAATCTTCATGAAACTGGTTATCATCCCCTGCCATTTTGGCAAAGGGGATATAGGAATGGTCTCTGTCTGTCATTCTGCCCTTCCGTCCTTCAGTCACTCCGTCACTAATCTTGTCCGGAGCATATCTCCTAAATTATAAATGCTATCAACTTGTAACTTCATAGGTGGATAAACCTCATCAGGGAGAAGTGCAGTGCACAAGAACCACAACTCTTGCATGCATAATTTTGGAGTTATAGCCCTAAAATGTTCTATAGACTAAGATTTTGTCCAGATTATATCTCTGAAAGTATAACAGCAATTAACTTGAAACTTCATAGGTGGATAGATCTCATTGATGAGAAGTGCAGTGCACAAGACCCACAACTCTTGCTTGCATAATTTTGGAGTTATTGCCCTTTGTTGTTTTAAGACTTAGAATTTGGCCAGAGCATATCTCTGAAAGTATAATAGCTATTATTGAACTCATTGACAAGAAATGCAGTGCACAAGAAGCCTAAATCTTACTGGCTTCAGTTTACTATCAAGCATTTACGGTGGGGGAAGGCCATGTGCCACATGGCCCTTGTAGTTAATGGCCTCTAGTAAAGCAGAAAATTCAGGTGAGCAATCAAGGACCATCATGGTCCTCTTGTCTTTTTCATGCAACAGCTTTTGATAAATTAAATTATATAACATTGATTATTGAACAACAAGTACTACCAGTGCTTTCATCCCTTTAATTTTGATGCCATTCCAAAATGAATTTATTCAGCATGACAAGGATTAAGACAAACCTGACCTTGCCCATTTCATTAGGTTTCGCCATTTTAGGCTGCAATCATATGAAAAGGGGCTTAATGCATGTTAACACAACTCCTCCATTTCTGACAGATTTTTACAGATTAATCCTAGTGAACTGAGCTTGTGCAAATTTTTAGGTTTTTTAGGCTGCACTACTGAAAAGGGACCTTGATGTGGCATCATATATTTTGGCTATGACACTCTTGTTTCTTATGAACTTAAGGACGAGCTAAAGCGAAGAAGTTTTGAATTGCTCATGTATGAATTTGACCATAGCTGTAAATCAAGAAGTGAAATTTCCCTAACTATCAAGAAATAAAAGTTTCAACTGAGCTTGTGCTAATCATTAGGTATTTACCATTCTAGGCTGCATCACAGAATAAGGGACCTTGATTTGGCATCATATATTTTGGCTATGACTCTCTTGCTTCTTATGAACTAAAGGATGAGCTAAAGCGAAGACCTTTTAAATGGCTCATGTTTGAATTTTTGCGATAGCTGTGACTCAAGAAGTGAAATATATCAATAAATAATAGTTTCAACTGACCAATGGCTGGCCCTGCCCACTGATTAAATTGGCCCTGCCCATTGACTCCAACAGAAAGTTCCTCTTCAGTTTTAACGATGTTATTTTGTAAAATTTATGGCCAGTTGCATGTTACAAATAAGAAGAATGGTTGGTTGGTGACTTAAACCTCGTAACTCCAACTTGAACAAGCTAGTTACAATATTTTAGTAGCAAAATCAACAAAAATGATTAAACAAATTTGCATCCAATGTCGGAGTTCAAACCAAATTTCAAGTCTAGATGAATTATTGAATGGTCGACCTATTATTTGATTGACAACTTGATTGGTCAATTGGTATTCTTGTGAAATAATTCATGGAGAAATCCCAATAATCCACAAGAAAGTATTACAAAAAGAAGTGGAAACCTGTCTAAAATGTTTTGATGATTTTACAGGTGTAACAGTGATGATTGACAGAAAGCCATTGTCTATCAAAAAATCAATAGACTAATCAAATCATTTAGTTTAACCCATTACCAGACGGTAAAATTTTAGATTGGTCCAAATTCAAATGAGTTGCAGATGACAATTTAAAGTTGCTGAACTGTTGGATATTTTTTTTACTTTCTGGATAGAAAATATTGTGTAAAATGAAGTAATTTCTGCATTTAACACAATATTTTCCTAACTGCTTTGCATGAGGGGCGTCAAAAAACGTAAAGGTGTGGGAATGTGTTAAACGGAAGTGAACCCTGTAACTAATGCTTATTCAAGCATTAGTAAGACATTAAGGTTGTAAACCAACCATTTTACTTTTTTGTAATATTTTACTGATCATAAATATTGCAAAATAAGTGTTGCAAAATATTCGACCGGTCCAAATTATTGAGGTGCAGACCAAAATCTAAAGTTGATGAAATTTTGGATTTTTTCTACCTTTGGGGTAAAACCAATTTCTTGATTTTCCTCAATGTTTTCCCCAAATTATTTTTCTTTTGGGCGTTTAAAAGTGTCATTATATGGGAATGGGTCAAACTTCCTGAGTAAGTTGGCCAGGCTAGTGACCCATCAATTTATGAACAAATGTTGATAAATCACTGAAGAAATTGAATAAATATATGTTTATTTATCCTTTCAGATCCCAAGAATCCCTTTGTTGACCATCATTATTTTGACGTAGAGTTCTTTGCTAACCCAATAATTTTCACACGTGGAGAGAAAGGTATATTTCCCTGCAGGACAAGCAGTCCAAACTACAACGTGGTGTTCAGTAGTTACAACTTGCCCTTGAAAACTTTTGGTCCTGATGATGGTGTGACCTTTGACCCTAAAGAGGGGGTGATCATTGACATCATAGATAAACATGATGGAGTGTTTGCATGTGAGGTCAATACAACAGTTGATGGGAACACACTCACATTCACTCGAACTTGGCGGACACAAATTCTTAGTAAGTACATAGATACTATCTTACTATTTAAATTTCTAGGCTTGATTCAAGTAGGGTACAAGTAGATGAACAAACAGAAAACTTGAAAGTGCATGTGCTATATACAACAGTTAGCACAAACTGTTGAAACTTGTATTCATAATTGCCAGAATAATGCTACTATAGGGTTATTGCAGGAAGAAGGATTTATCTTTTGAATGATAAGAATTTAAATTTGTTGATGCAAAGGTAATTCATTGGTGTGCAAGCAAAATGTCATAACTATAGTTCTATTAAAGCTGTAGTTACAATAATTTTGCTTGCACATCTACAAATTGAATGTTGATAAATGCTTACTGCAAATGAAAATGGTTATACTATTGTATAATTTGTTTGATTTTAACCTAAATCCACACAGTCCCGCTTTTTACAACTCTCAAGAAAAAAGCTTTGAAAAACATTGTAGACATTGAAGAAATTGCTTGTAACAAGCAATTTCTGTAACATGCAATTTCTGCAATGTCAATAATGTTTTCTATTCGAAAAGGCATATACTTTATAGCTCCTGGTTGAAAGCCAGCAAGCTATTGTCATGGCGTGGTGTCCGTCGTGCATCCGTCCATCCGTCCACCTGTAACCTCTTTTCTTTAAATATATTCTCCTCAGAAAGTACTGAACATATTTCAACCAAATTTCACAGAAATGATCCTTGGGTGACCCTTTATCAGATTCCTTCAAAAAACTTTGATCAGATGAAAAACATGGCTTGAATAGGCAAGGCTAATTTCTATATATGGTAAAACCTTTAGAAATCTTCTTCAGAGAAACCATCAAATAGATTTCAACCAAATTTCACAAAAATCATCCTTTACTGACCCTTTAACAGATTCCTTCAAAGAATTTTGATCAAATGAAAAACATTGCTTTAATGGGCAGGGCTAATTTCCATATATGGTAAAACCTTTAAAAAACTTCTCACAAACCATTTAATGGATTTCAACCTAATTTCACAGAAATGATTCAAGGGTCAACATTTATTGGATTCCTTCAAAGAACTTTTATAGGATAAAAATTATGGCTTTAACCCTTTCCTGTCCAAACATGGGATTTTACATTCCTATAATTTATACTTGAGAAAACATTGTGGAAAAAGAAGAAATTGCTTGTAACAAGCAATTTCTCCTTTTTCCACAATGTTTTCTACCACATAAGATGGTTTAATTTCAAATGGCGTCCAGTTTTCATTGTCGTCTGCAACCTTTCTCAATTTGGACCAGTCTAAAAACGGGAAAGGGTTAATTGGTAGGGCTAATTTCCACATTTGGTGAGAGCTTTGAAAATCATCTTCCTAGAAACCAGTTGATGGATATAAAACAAATTTCACAGAAATGATCCTTGGGTGACCCTACCAGATTCCTTCAAAGAATTCTGATCGAGTGAAAAAATAGCTTTAATGGGTTGGTCTAATTTCAATATTTGGTAAAAGTTTTGAAATTCTTTGTCTTTGAAACCGGTTGGATGGATTTTGACCAAATTTTTACCAAAATGATCGTTTAGTGACTCTTTAACAGATTATTAGAAAGAATTTTGATTTGAAAGAAAAATATGGCCTAAATGGGCAGGGCTTATTTCCATATATGGTGTATACTGAAAACAGACTGTTGATAGATTTCAACCAAATTTCACCAGAATGATCCTCAGATGACTGTTTGTCGGATTCCTTCATATGGTTTTGCTTGGTTGAAAAGTTTGGCTATTATGGTTGTGGTTTATGTTCATATATGGTATACAATGAAAATTTAAAATTTTGTTAATACCTTTTCATCTTCCCCAGTGAATGAATTATACATAACTTAACTTGACTGTTATAAAAACAATAAAAAAGTTGAAATGCTTCTCTAGAACTATTTCAAAGTTTTCAATGACTAAGATTTATTTTCCTTATATCAGTTTATATTGAATTCATGAAAAATTTGCTTAATCAGTACATTCATGCTTGTGGAGCGCCAGCTGAATTTGGGTTTGTCATATGCAATGTCTTTGAATTTGGACCAGTCTAAAATTTTGTTATGTGAAAATGGGTTAAAGTACAGTCCAATCTGTGTACAGCAGCCAGTCAAGGGAGAGGGCCAAATTGGCTGCTGTACACAGATTGGCTGCTGTTCACAGTATCCATAGGGCGGCCATTCTGTCATACCATTTTGGGTTAGCTCATTAAAAGATCACAAAACTTTAGACTGCCCCAAATTCTAAGAAGTTCTAAACTTCCATTTCAAGTGTCATTTAAAAAAAAGTAAAGGCACTTTGTACCATTTGTACCATTTAAGATAGAGAATATTGTGACAGAAGTGAAAATATCCTTAGAAATTCTCGTAACATTTTGGACCTGGGTACGACCTACACCAAACTCACTAGCAATAGTCAAGCGTACGAACCACTTTCACATGATCCTCTAGAGAGAGGAACTTACGCTTAGAGAGCGACATGATAGCAAGATTTGACAGCAAAAGCAACTTTTCATCCATTTTAAAGACCTCAAGAAATCAGTTTACTAAATGTGTAAACAACCTATAATGCTCAAGTTCATTTTATTTCAAGAGACCCGACAACTTAAAAATTCCGTCTCCTCTGATCAATAATCATCGCTCAAATAGATCAAATCCACCAAATAAATATTAGTGGCTAAATACACGTCAATTAATCAACAACACGGGATTAAGTTGATAATTAATTGTTTATGTCTTGTACATTACGATAATGCGACTTCGGCATTTACTATAGTAGTGATTATCGATTTTTTCGAACACGACTAATTAAGTCGCATGTTTTGTTAGATGACCGTTGTTTAGGTGCGATATACTGTTGACAATAGACCAATTAAGGTGACCGCCGACTGCATTTCAGGAGATCACGCTATTCACAGTGCAATTAAAGAAGGAATTTGCACGGGGGGAACTCGAGTGGCCGCTCTCGGCAGATTGGCCGCTGTGCATAGTTGGCCACTAACACAGATTTGACTGTATAAATTAATAGTATCCTTTGGAGTTGATGGCGATTTATTAAATCTCAGATTTGATGAATATCTACACCAATTCATTCACAGATTTATAATATTTTTTTAAGCACCTTAATCATTAACCAGACAATAAAATTTTAGATTGGTCCAAATTTAAAGAGGTTGCAGATGACAATTTCAAATTGACAGAATTTAAAATATCTTTGTCTTACTTGTTAAAGAATAATGAAGATGATTTCTAGCTCAACTGTCATGGCATTGTGTCTGTCATGCATACATACGTCTGTCAGTAAACATTTTCTTTGAAATTTTCTCATCAGAAAAGACAGAACAGAATTTAACAAAATTTTACAGCAATGATCCCTGGGTGACCCTTTATCAGAATGCTTCAAAGAATTTTGATCAGATGTAAAATATTACTTTAATGTTCCGGACTAATTTCCATATATGGTGAAACCTTTAAAAATCTTTTTCTCAGAAACCAGTGAATGGATGTCAACCAAATTTTACAAGATGATTTGGTGACCCTTTATCAGATTCCTTCAAAGAATTTTGATTGGATGATAAACATGGCTTTAAGGGGCGGGAATTATTTCCATAAAGCTTTGAAAATCTTCTCAGAAACCAGCAAGTGTATTTCAACCAAATTTCACAGGAATGATCCTCAGTTGACCCTTAATTAGATTCCTTCAAAGAAATTTGATCAGATGCAAAGCATGGATTAAAAGGGCTGAGCTATTTCAATATAATTAAGCTGAAACCTTTGAAAATAAATTTGCGGACACCAGAGGATGGATTTCAACCATATTTCACAGAATTTATCCTTGTGTTACCCTTTTTCAGATTCCTTCAAAGAATTTTGATTGCAAGATAAACATGGCTTAAATAGACAGGGCTAATTTCCATATACATGTATGTTGAGAGCTTTCAAAATCTTCTTGTCAGAAACCAGCAAATGTATTTCAACCAAATTTACAGGAATGATCCTCAGATGACCCTCTTTTGATTCCTTCAAAGAATTTTGATCATGTGAAAAGCATGGATTAAAGGTGCCTGGCTAAATTCCATATATGTTGAAAGCTTTGAAAATCTTTTTCTCAGAAACCAGTTGATGGATTTCAACCAAATTTCAATGGAATGATCCCCTGGGGACTCTTTTTCAGATTCCATGAAATGATTTTGATTGGTTGAAAACATAGCTTTTTGGGTTGTGGCTTATGTCCATATATGGTATAGTGATTTTTTAAAAAAAATTGTTAATACCTCTTTCATCTGACTCAGTAAATGAATTGACTTTTGTAAAATAATGAAATGTTTGAAATATCAAAAGATTTCATTGACAAGATTTATTTCCCACACACGGTGAATATGATTTGGTTTATATTGAATTACTGAAAACACCATTAATAATGCTTATTCAATAGTATCAGGCCTGCAGAGCGATACAGGTGCTCAAGTGCCTCTAGTTCACACTAGTTTCCAAAGCTTTTTCCTTCAGTGTTGTAAAAAAGATGTGAATCTGTGGTAATGGTAAAGTCCAAAGAGTTTCATGGTCTGTGATTCTCTTCAGAGGGTGAAACTGGTCTTAATGATCCTCATTTTTACTTTGGCCCACACAAAAAATTTTAGACTGGTGTAAAAAGAAGTTGTGGACGACAATTCAAACTTGGTGCAATTCTAACAGTCTTTACCTTTTAGTATAGAAAACATCGTGAACAATGAAGAAAATGCTTGGTTCAAACAATCTCTTCGTTTTCCACAATGTATTTCCTTATTGTTTTTTCCTGAGCGCGTCAAAAAGTGTCACTGTGGGGAAATGGGTTAAATGAGAAATGGTTGAGAATAACATTCACATGCTCAAATGACCGATTACTGGCTAGGCCCACTTACGAAGTTGGCCCCACCCATTGACTCCAACAGGAAGTTCCACTTTAATTTTAAACAGCGTTATTTTGAAACAATTTACAGCCAGGAGCATGTATCACAAAAGTGAAATGGTTGGTTTGTGACCTAAACGTCATAACTATAGATTTAATAAGATGTAGTTACAACATTTATGTCACCAATCCAACAATATAGCTTAACTAAGGTGGCTTTCAGTGTTTGAGTCCAAAACTCACCTCTGGTCTGAATGACTGATTTCATTCGTCCACTGTTTGACAGCCATAATTGGTCAAGGCCTTTTATAAAAATACATTTTACTAAGTTTTACCAAGGATTGATTTCTTTTTGCAGTTCCTCAGGAGAGACCTCCAACCCCAAAGATTGAGCCAAGTGACGAAATTTACCGTGTAGTTGGAGAGAATTTTAATCTATCATGTCAAGTGACCTTCAACAGAAATGTTAGAGTCAGTCTTAAATGGTCAAAGAAAGGGCCAGGCAGTACTATAGTATGTATATGATATAACTCATGCTACCTTTCCTTGAGCTATAAAAGGGAGGAATGGCAAATCCCTTAAAATGAGTTTTTTTGGCGCCATTCAAGAAAGACAATTGGGAAAACATTGTGGAAAATAAAGAAATTGCTTGCAACAAGCAATTTCCACAATGTTTTCTACCCAACTTGAAAGGAGTTACAGACAACAATTTTAAGTTAACCCATTCCAACACAGTGAAGCTTTTTGACGCTCCTAAAGAAAAACAATTGGGAAAACATTGTGTAAAATGAAGAAATTGCTTGTAACAAGCAATTTCTTCATTTTACGCAATGTTTTCTACCCAGAAAGTTGAAAAAATCTAAAATTTCATAAATTTTAAATGGTTGCCTGCAACTCCTTATAATTTGGACCAGTCTAAAACATGCTACCTTTCCAAGAGCTGTGAGAGAGAGGAATGGCATTTGAACAGCGTAATTTCTCTGTGAAACCCTATGTTGTGGGTACTTGTTTGAATCAACTCAAATAGTTCCTACAACATGAGGAGAGTAGTTTAACTTTTAGTTCTGAATCCAAGGAACCCTTCTATCCTTATTTCATATTCCCCTTTCCCTGAATTGTGGCCTTGTCCCAGCATCCAGCACTGTTATTGTTAATCTGTAGTCAATAATTGATGTAATGGCAAGTTTTTTTAAGTTCAAATTCAAAGTTGACAAACTTTATGTTATTCTAGTTTATTTCAAATTGTGTTGATTATATGATTCTGGTGGTGGGGTGAATTAAACTTGTTTTAGATACAGACTAATGTGCAAGGCTGTTTTTTGAGAAAACCCTGGGTACTGCTAAATCCTAACTGTCAATGGTATTTTTGTTGTCAGTCTGCATTTTTTTTTATATTTTGTTATATTTTGTTGTCTCTGTTATTATTAAAGTGACTGATCTAAAACTTGGAATATATGTGCGTTATTCATGTATTTAGATAAATATATACCAAAAGGAAGAGGGGTAACTCTAAATTCATTTTTTCAAGATACCCCTAATTTGACATAGATTTTTTTATTGTTATTCAAGTACTCATTTTTTTCATAATCCAGCTCTCATCATCCAAGCATTGGGCATTCAAATGTAAACTTGAAATTTAACCCATTTCCAAACAGTGACGCTTTTGAGGGAAAACAATTGGGAATACATTGTGTAAAATAAGGAAATTGCTTGTAAAAAGCAATTTCTTCATGTTACACAATGTTTTCTACACAGAAAGTTGAAAAAATCTAAGATTTCATTATTTTGAATTTTTTGTCTGCAACTCCTTTGAATTTGGACCAGTCTAAAATTTTGTTGTGTGGCAATGGTTAAAGATTAGATTATGAGAGAAAATGATTCAGGTGAACAAAATATTAGCGATAATTGTTCCTAGGTCTTTAGGCCCTTTCTGCATGATTATAATGGACTCTTCAGTGTTTAGTGTCTTGGAAACTTATCTCTCTCTCTTATCCTTTTTGAATGTTTCTGTTCAGGTCATTTCTTTTTCTCTTCTTAACCCATTCCTACACATCTGGCTTCTTTATGCTCCTCAAAAATAAGCTTTGTAAAACATTGTGGAAAATGAAGAAATTTTGTGTAACATGCAATTTTTTCATTATCCATACTATTTTCAACCTCAAAATATGAAGATGCTCAAAATTCTATCAAATATGAATTGTCGTTTTGCATCTTCTTTGAATTGGAGAGAATTTCATTTATTGTCATCTGTGACCATTTTGAACTATTTATTTGTCTTGAATGACCAGTTTAATGTGGGAAAACATAAACAAACAATCCAAAAAAAGTATAAGCTATAAAGATGGATCTTCTGAAAAGCAGGAAAATTATTTGAGCCAGCAGTGCAGGCTGTCTGGATTTCCTCCTGAGAGAATTTTCTGAATTTGAAATTGTCATCCGACAATGTCATGCGTATGTTTTTCAAAATATTATCACTGAATGACTTCTGCTTGATGCTGACTTTCGTTTTGAAAAGTTGTTTTACACAGTTCCTCGATGGACCTTTTTAAGCTGACAGGTTACTTAACCCACTCCCACACAATGACGGTTTTTGACGACCGTGTGGAAAATGAAGAAATTACTTGGTTCAAGCTAATTCTTCATTATCCACAAAACTTTCTACCCCAAAGACAAAGATCTTTAGAATTCCATCTACTAAAAATTGTTGTCTGCAACTTTGGACCAGTTTGTCATCTGGGAATTGGTTAAAAATGATTTTTGCCCTGATTTGTCTCCTGTAAATGCTTTCTGTCTGAATAATCAAAAAACAACCAAAATCCGGCAAACTTATCTTCTCCCCTTCTCTGACATAGATTTACTGATTGGCAGTTTCCTTTCTTGCTTTCTGTTAGTAGAACTGTTTCTGTTAGATGTTACTGTAAATCCATGTCTCTATTTTTTCTTCACAGTGGGAAGATCTACCCCCTCAGCCCATGGTAAGATACTTCAATATATGCACATAGCATGTTAGATTCAATTTTCTACCGCAGCAATCTTTAACAGGTTTGATATAAAAGTGTTTATATAAATGCAATGAAAATTCTACTTCCTGCGTTATGCTCATTGATGTCAAACCAAGACATATCAATACATTCTCAGACAAACCCACTTTTTTATGCCCCTCATGAAAAAAGCTTAGGAAAATGTTGCCAAAAATAAAGAGATTGCTTGTTACAAGCAATTTATTCTTTATCCATATTGTTTTCTACCAAAAAGGACAAAGATGCACAAAATTTCATCATCTCAAAGATGTAGTCTGATGCTCCTTTGATTTTGGACCAGTTTAAATAAGCAATACATCACCTGAGGTGTCATGAACAAGGTCATCTTTTGACTCTTTGCATAGCTACAATAGAAATAAATATCAACATGAAAAGCAATTGAAAGAAACATTATCAGCTCTGAATATTTTAAGTTTCAAGTTTTGAGCTCCACTGGCCAAAGGATGTTGGCATAGCCTTGTGTCTGTTGTGCTCACATGTGTCCATCCAACTGTGTGTCAGTGTCAGGGTGTATAAACCTTATAGAATCTTATAGCTATATGTCAACAAGATTCAACTTAAATGATCCTTTTGGGACCCTCAATCAGTCTCTTTAAAGCATTTGAAAACACAATTTATATTGGTGGGGCTAATTGTCATATATTTGGTGTGTTGAAAAAGTTAAAAATATCCCCAAAAACTACTTGATAAATTTCACAGGAATGTTTCTTTGGTAGGCCTGTATGTGATTCCTTCAACCAATTGAGAAGGGTTGAAAAAAATGTTTTTTTAAGAGCAGGGCAAATTTTGGTATGTATCAATCATATGGTGAAATCTTTGAAAATTTTCACCCTAGAGATGTTTAAACAATGAGAGACCACTCACACCTGGCTGCATAGATTAAAAATGACATGCTGGACTTGCAAAAAGTGTTTTTCTAGCATAGTGGTTAGGACTCTATGCTCTTTATCTTTAGTTTCTAATCGATGTAGGTTCAAAGCATACCCATGATGTGTGTTTTTCAGTCATACTTGTTGTGAGCATGCAGGCTTGTAAGATTGAGGAGCCATTTATTAAAAAAATTAGTTACAGTATAAGTCACATGCCTAAAAAGGTTACTGTAAAAATATGGTGACTTCTTTATAGGGGAAGGGGTGGGGAGGTACTGAAAGATCACTCTACCCTGACTCTAAAGCTTACAGAAAACATTAAGTACAATACTTTACAACTCTGAAGCTTTAGCCAAATGGTTAGAGCACTCCACTCTCAATATGTGGTTTCTAACCCAAGTTTGATTTAATTTCTTTTTAGCTTACCTAAGCACTTTGATCACCTTTTTTCCGGCATCCGGCCGTCATGCATGGTCCGTCTACAATTTCTTTAAACAACATCTCCTCTCAAACCATTCCGCCAATTTGACCCAAATTTGGCAGAAATGTTCCTTAGGTGGTCTCCTCTAAAAATAATAAAGGAATTTAAATCCTTTGAAATTTTTGCTTGCTATGGCAACAAAATTGAAAGTTTAAAGCAATCTTTGAAAATCTTCTCTTCCTGACCCAGAAGGTGTAGAGCTTTGATATTGTGCATGAAACATAAATATATTGACCTCTTTCAAAAAAGCTAAAATCATGACCCTCAGGTCCCAGGGGCAGAGCCCTAGGATTGTGGGATTTATATAGAAAAAACGAATGATTTCTAAACAACACCTCCTCCCAAACCATTGGGCCAATTAGAATCCAATTTCGCAGAAATGTTCCTTAGGTGGTCCCTTTAAAAATTGCAAAAAGAATTAAAATCTGCTTAAAATTCTTGTTTCCATGGCAACAAAAATGAAATTTTAAAATAATCTTCAAAAGTCTTCTCCTCCTGACCAACAAGGAATATAGCCTTGATATTTTGCCCAAGGCATCAGTTCATTGACTTCTTTCATATAACCCATGGATCCAGAGGGAAAAAGAGTTTTCTACTCCTTTCAAATTAGCCCTAAAGCCTTGCAATTTGTCATTAAGACTTTGGGATCCCAACGTACAGAGCCTATATATGTATAAAGTATTGCCCACTTGTATCATAATCCTAACCTTAACATGAAATTAGACTGTTGGAAAAAAAGGAGCCTTTATCTCAGGTGAGCAGCCCAGGGCCATTGACCCTCTTGATTTTTAAAGTTGCTAGTCAAGAGCATTATTTGTAATGTATTGATAATATAGTAGCCAGTGAAAGCAAGTTTATTTATTTTTTTGCAGCCATCAGCTCGTATTAGCATTACAAAACCATTTAAGATGGACGTAGATGATTCCATGGTTACTACTAGAAGTGATCTAGAAATTCGTGGAGTGAATCTGGAAGATAAGGGGCAATATAAATGTACAGCTACTGACACCATTGCCTCAGGCCATGACATAGTGACTCTTCATGTTATTGGTAAGTGACCTTGAGGTTTTGGAAGTTAACCCTTTCCTGGTTAAACCCTGGTTTTTACGTACCCTTTGATTTCATAATTGAGAAAACATTGTGAAAAAAGAAGAAATTGCTTGTAACAAGCAATTTCTTCTTTTTCCACAATATTTTCTACCCTACTGAATGGTTATTTTTCTAATAAAATCAACTTTAGATTTTCGTCTGCAAAACCTTTGAATTTAGACAGGTCTAAAATTGTGCAAAACAGGAAAGGGTTAATCAAGATGATGTTAGGCTTGTATGGCCATCATTCCAAAGTTGGGAACAAAATAATTGAAGCATCATTTTCCAAAAATCTCAGCTCTGTTTCTTTGCACCACAACTGTAAATTAGCTCAACTGATAAACTGGAGTTGAGAAATGTTCACCTTTTCATGCAGGTTTCTGTACTGTGTCTAATTTTGTAGATTATTGCTCACAGGTTATTCTACAAAATAAGATCTGAGTGTTGAACAAAAATTATGTGGAAAAATTCTGCACTTCAATTTGTTATAGCCCTGTATGTGTAGTCGAAGAAATGACACAGGGAAGGAATTGGAGTTATTATGCTATAACGCTGTTCCTCTCCCCCCTTTGCAGATGATGACTACATCCCTCAGTATGACAAATTTGACCCACGGTTCTGAATGAGACACATGATAAATCGTGTTATGCTCCCAAATTAACTGAAATATTGTTACGCCCAATTTATTCTACAGTTGATATGCAAGCAAATGTGAGCCTTGAGAAATCGTAATTAATGTTAAATTAATGTCTGATCTCTCACTCAAATTTGTTTATGTATTCAATGTTTTATTGGAATTCAGAATAAACAGAGTGGATTAATTCAACACTTACCCTTTAAGTCTGTTGAAACAAAATAATCCATGAAATTCTATCAACTCTTTGGGTCCCACATTTTATAAAAAAAAAACTAGAAAGTTCAACCGAGACATGTTTTATTATTATTTCTAGTTGGAGGTATTATTTGTTTCTGATGTAAAGAAAAATATGATTGAAGAAATTATCTTGACCTAAACATTTATGAATCTGGGATTATGCCAAACAACTGCACATAGACAAAACTTGATTCAACTTGAAAATTTTTAATTGGTAAAAAACACTTGCTCTCTTTTATTTATAATTCTTCCTGCATCACAATAATCAAAATAATTTGGAGACTGTGGGATACCTAGTTTCATGTTAGAATATTTGTCGAATTTCAGTTCAAGTAATTAAGTTATCGCCAGTACTTTAGACTTTTTAGGTCACCTGACCGAATGGTCATGGTGACCTATTGCAATCATCCTTTGTCCGCCGTCGTGCGTCCTGCGTCGTCCGTTAACTTTTAAACATTTTCATCTTCTTCTGAAGAACTACTGGGCGGATTTCAACCAAACTTGGTAGAAAGCATCATTGGGGGATGCCAATTCAAGTTTGTGAAAATAGGGGTTCTGGGGGTCATAGGGGCCCAAATAGGGGCCAAAAAGGGGTAATTTTTGGTACTTCTTTAAAAATCTTCTTCTAATAAACCGTTAATGCCAGAGCTTAAATACTTTGTGTGCATGACAACTAGGACAGGTATATTATAAATTGTGAAATTCATGCCCCTGGGGTCATGTATGGGGCCACACCCAGAGGTCAAAGTTCATCATGTTGAAAAATTAACATTTTCATCTTCTTCTGATGAAGTACAAAGCCAATTTCAAACAAACTTGGTGAAAAGCATCATTTGGTAATGGTTATTCAGATTTGTGAAAATAAAAAGGCTGTGGGGTCAGGGGGCCCTAAAATGGGGACCAAAAGGGGGTAATTTTTGGTAACTTTTAAATATTTCATCTTCTTCTCAAGAACTACCGTGCGGATTTCAACCAAACTTGGTAGAAAGCATCATTGGGGGATGCCAATTCAAGTTTGTGAAAATAGGGGTTCCAGGGGCCAAAGGGGCCCAAATAGGGGCCAAAAAGGGGTAATTTTTGGTACTTCTTTAAAAATCTTCTTCTTATAAACCGTTAATGCCAGAGCTTAAATATTTTGTGTGCATGACAACTAGGACAGGTTTATTATAAATTGTGAAATTCATGTCCCTGGGGTCATGTATGGGGCCACACCCAGAGGTCAAAGTTCATCGTGTTAAAAAATTCACATTTTCACCTTCTTCTGATGAAATACTAAGCCAATTTCAAACTAACTTGGTGAAAAGCATCATTGGGTACTGATTATACAGATTTGTGAAAATTAAAAGGCTGGAGGTCAGGGGTGCCTAAAATGGGGACCAAAAGGGGGTCATTTTTGGTAACTTTTAAACATTTTCATCTTCTTCTCAAGAACTACGGAGGGGATTTCAACCAAACCTTTTTCTAATTCTTTCAAACAAAATCACTTGTCTTGGTGCTCTTTTACTCAGGTGACCGTTAAGGCCCACTGGGCCTCTTGTTCTCAGACAAAACCTTTTGTATTGGATTCATGTGAGATTTAAATAATCTAAGCAGTTTGCACAAAACTTAACTTATCATTAACAATAATTCATATGAACCAAACAAAGCAATTATGCATGACCTAATGCATTAATCACACTACCGTCCACAATTAGGTGTCAAATTCTTACCTGGTTAATACTTATCTGGCCCAAGGTAGTTATTGATTTTTATAATGGTTCCCATCTTTTCAATCGGATAGTGAAAATCGCGATCAAATTAGCTTTAACGTCAAACTGAGAACCATTGCAGCAGCAACCAAAAATAATCAAACTCCCAAATTTTGGGAGACAAGTGGACCCTGGGTTATAACGGATTCAGCACTGTAACAGGTAGTGTTATATTGGAGTTGCAGTGTTTTTGTGCAGAAAGATATTTTTGGAAAAATTTGTTTCCCACCAATGGGTGTATTATCGTAAACCTAAGTGGGATAGCAGCTGGAGGCTAAGAAAGGATGTAGTGGTAGTACTGGTGTGAGATATACCAGAAATCCATTGTTAGGTGCTCCAGCCACGGTGATATGACTGAAATACTGTTAAAAGCAGGTTTAAACCCCATTTAATCAATCAAATATTTTTGGAATAAGAAGAAATTGAACAAAATGATAATTGATATTTTCTTAGAAATGACCGTTTTTTCAATGACTTAATTTTAAACTCTTACAACTCAGAAGTGCAATATCCTCTGGAGTGTTTTTCTTGTATCTTAATAGCATTTTAAGGTCAAATTTTCTTAAAAAGAGAGTTTTTCTCATTTCCATTTACAAAATTAAAAGAATGAGCAGATGGTATTTCAAAGTGTTTAGGAAAAATTTCTTGTTTTTCCACAACTTTTTTCAAAGCTTAATTTTTTCTCGGTTTAAATACACTGGATTGTGTGATAATGGGTTAAAATCAATCTATTTCATTCTTCAACAGAGCCAAAGGACAGTTATGTATATCTTTCCTCATCTAAAACTGTGTTCACTGCCAGGGAAGGAGAACCTGAGATCAAAATTGATATTGAGGTATTTGCATATCCTAAGCCAGAGTTTTATTGGATGAAAGGAGACAGAAATATCACTGAGAAGGATAGCAATATTGAGGTTGTACCGTAAGTAGAAGTCTTGATTTAGTATAGTTTATACTAATTTATTTAGGTTTGATGGGACAAATTCTAAACTTGATTAATCTTGATTTACCAACAAACTTTATGAAGAAGCTTACATTCATCATCATACTATAGTGTAGGGTCATTTGTGATTCTGTAAGGTAAGCTTAACCAATTACCAGATGACAAAATTTTAGACTGGTCCAAATTCAAAGATTTTGAAGACAACAAATTTAGTAGATGAAATTTTGAATTTCTCAGCTCACCTGATCTCAAAGTGCAATGTGTACTATTGTGATATTTCATTGCCATTCATCCATCTGTCTGTCTATCTGTCAGTGGACAATCTTTAAAAATTTCTCCTCCAAAACCAGTAAACCAAGAAAGTAAACTTTTCAAGGGTAAAACTGTACAAAAGTTGTTGAAATAATTTCATTCCTTGAAAATCTCTAGATGCCATGGCAATTGAAAATGGGAAATTTAGGAAATCTCTTTTTTTTTCAAAAGCTACAAGGCCAAGAACATTTATATTTCATAAATAACATAATCACATGGCTTTCTACCTAGTTCTCAAAAATTATAACCTTAGGTCCAAAGTTTGGAAAAATGCCAAGTTAGAGAAAGTTCAAAATTCTTTTCCTTAACTACATGGCCTAGGGCATTCATATTTGGTATGTAAGATAACTAGATAGTTTTGTTATTACAAATTATATCCCTGGAGTCTAAACCTGTCCTTTCGCCAGGTGTCCAAAGTTTGGAATTTGGCTCATGAGTAGCAAGTTAAAAAAAATCTTCTTTGCAATAAGGCCTGAAATATTCATATTTGAATGTAGCATAACCCAATAGTTATCTACCATATTTGTTTAAAATATGCCCCTGGGATCAAAAACAAACCTAGTCATTTACAAATCAGGATTGACCCTTGTCCTGCTGAATATTTATCCTTTCTTCACAAAATTCTGATTTTTATCAAAATTAGGTCTACTTTGAATTTAAATATTTCCTCAACACAAAAAAAGAACAAGCAAGTAGCATAGACTAAGATCAGACTGTACATCTGTGCAGGGCTGATCTTAGTCTTTACACCTGCCACAGCTATTGTCAAATCAGGAATATTCAGAGATCAGCTTGAGAAGAGACCTTAGAAAACTCAAAGTCCAACAGTAGTAAGGGCCCATTCTCAGGCCAGGACTACAGGGCCCTCTTTTCCCTCTGTTTTAAATTTTCTGTGCAGTATTGTTGGTATATGATCTAATATGTATTTCAGAGAAGGAGAAATTATATTATTATGGATCCAGTATCCGAGGAAAGAGCATGCTGGGACATACACTCTGGTAGCATGGAATGACCATATGAGGACGCACTATTCAGTAGAGTTTGTTGTAGAATGTAAGTCATTTCCCTCCAGGGTAGAATTCCTTATCCCTGCCATTGTCTCTAGCTCCACTGGCTGAAAGCGGCCGTGTCAGCTATGTGTCCTCCTTTGTGTGTGAGTCAAGCCATCATCGCATAAATTTTACTTTAAAAATCTTCTTATGAAATATTGCACAGACTTTAACCAAATTTCACAGGAATGATCCTTGGGTGACCTTTCATCAGATTCTATCAAAGAACTTTTATTGATTTAAAACATGACTTTCTTATATGGTATATAGTGAAAAATTTCAAAGTCTTTTTCTCAGAAACTGTTATTTGGTTTTCATTGATCAGGGCAGATTGCCATTTGAAACATTTTAGTGTCATACTTGATGGTCAAAGTTTTATCTGGACCATTATTCTACACTTATTGAAAGATTCCAGAATGTATATTTGCTAGTATGCATTGACATGCGAGATAAGTCAGAGATTTTTTAGTGTTTGTATGTGATATGTGTGTGTTTCATTTTTGATTCATGCGTAACTTCTACCCCTATCACCCCAAAAAATTGGTCAGTTTCTTGTTACACAAGCACACACAAACCCAATCTGTGCATGATTTCTGAGTGATCGGCTGTGTGACTGGGCCTTAAACAATAACATCTTAAATCAATGTACATTTGAATTTGAAATTGTAAAATGAATAGGAAAAGGTCTTATTGAATCTTTCCAGTTCAATCCCTGGATTTTATGTCTCTGTGATTTTATGCTAGAGAAAATATTGAAGAAAAAGAAGAAATTGCTTGCAACAAGCAATTTAATCTTTTTCCACATCTTTTTTTACCCTTTTAAATGGTTTCAAATTCAATCTTCTTTTTATTGTCTGTAAAACTTTTGATTTTGGATAGGTCTAATATTTTGAAACAGGAAAGGGTTATATCAAAAAAGGATATATATATATATATATTTATCTATACGTACATAATAAACCTGTTTATTTATGAGAGTTCTTACTTTGTGCCTTTCAGATGCCCCGATGGTCAATATATCCAAAAGTAATCCAGATGAGTTCTTCCTCATGTACACAGAACATCATTTAGACTGTCTTGTCAAATCTGTACCCTATCCTACAGCCATTGGCTGGTTCTATCAGCCCTGTGATGTTCCATCCAATTGCTCCGAGCCCTTGTTGGATAAATGGAAGCCAGTCAAACAGCAGAGCTCTGCTGCTGTTGTTTTTCCTAAGATCACCAATCTGGAAGTGAGATCAACAAATGTCAGTAGACTGTCTCTTTTGATGAAGGAAGAAAAGATTGGTTGGTACAAATGTGTTGCTAGTAATCCACTGGGTTCTACAACCAAGAAACTACAGTTTGTATCAACAGGTATACTGTCTCAATTTATTTTATCCAGGTAAAAAACGAGGTAGATATTGAGGTTCAACCTATTATAAGATGACAAAATTTTAGACTTGTCCAAATTCAAAGATGTTGTGGATGATAATTTTTAGTAGATGAAATTTGTAAAATTTCTTCATTTTTTGCTTGGTGGCTACAAAAAGCAAGATTTTGTGTGAATTGGTTTACTATGCCAGTGTTTGTTGGTCCACGAATCTTAACCCTTGTCATGCTGTATAAATTACCTTACTGAATTGCTGCAGTATCAAAGGGCTTAAAGCACTGTAGAAATTGTTGTTAAAAATCAATATCTCTTTTAGAAATCAATTTCACAAATAACTCCGACAGGAAAAGTACAAGCAGGAGGTGTAGACTTAGATCAGACTGCACTTATGTGCAGGCTGATCTTGGTCTACATCTCCTGCCAAAACCGGAATATTCTGGGTCCAGCATGACAAGGGTTAACCCTTCTGATGACTTGTCATATTTCAGTGGTATCATTCAAAACTTCCTCTGCGTAACTTTGAAAAATATTGTTTTTTAATATCTAAGTGGAACTTCCCATCAGAGTTAGTGGGCGTGGCCATCAGAGTCAGTGGGCGTGGCCAACAAAGTCAGTGGGCGTGGCCAACAAAGTCAGTGAGCGTGGCCAACAAAGTCAGTTGGCGTGGCCAACAAAGTCAGTGGCTTTGGCCATTGATCAGTCAGTTGAGTTTTAACCCATTCCCACTTACTCTCTCCTTTTTACGCCCCTCATGAAAATAGTTTTGGGAACAATGTGGAAAATGAAGAAATTGCTTGTAATAAGCAATTTCTTCATTATCCATAATGTTTTCTAGCCCAAAAGACAAAGATTTAAAAGATTTCATCAACTTAAAATTCTTATTTGCAACTTCTTCTAATTTGTACTGGTCTACAATTTGACTGTGTGGGAATGGGTTAAGACAGAAACAAGCTACTTTCTGTTCTTAGTAAAATTATCAATTGTACAATTCTTAACCACCAATTACTACCTTTCATTTCAGAAAAACACAAATACTTGATCACATTGTCAATATTCTATTATTCATAGTGTAAAAGAACTTGTGCAATGTCAACCTACATTTAGACTTGGATCTATTTCAGTTATACGTAATGGATTTGAGTTCTCCAGTCTACAACAGCAGCCAGTAGTTGGTGATACAGTGACGATACGTGCTAAAGCTAGTTTGTTGAAGTATTCCAACCTAACAGTGGTAAATGGAACCCAAACAACATCATTCAATACAAATTGGAATGAAAATAAAACAGAAATCACTTATCAAGAGTAAGTTTTTTGGTAATAATGATATAATTTTAAGTGTTAACACTCTAGAGGCCTTTTTTTTTGCTCAATTTTTATGAAACTTGGCCAGAATAATTGTTCAGTCATAAGTAGGAATGCTATCAAATATATAGAACAAGGCTCTGGAAATTTGATAAATTGCTGGTCTGGACCGAATTTTGAATTGCCAGACCGATTGGAATTCCAAAAAATAACACCAAAGTCGGTTTGAAATTTTCATTAAATTTCACGTTGAAATATTGATACACTCGCCCATCATCTATCAAAATCCACTTTAAAACCGAAATTATTCAAGGGTATCATTGGTTACCTGCAGATTAAGGGATTAACAAAAGTGCCAAAAACCGATAATAGTTTACCCACCAGCCAGTCAAGTGGCCATGCACATGTGGACCTAATTTGCAGTAAGTCAGTTTCACACTTGATTGACTTTAGGTATTGAGATTTGTAATTTTTTTGCAAAAGAGAATCGGTGAGACTTGCACACGTTCGAAGTGGACATTTAAAACGGCGTCAATTTGAATTGCCATTACTCGTGAAACAAAGTTCTCTTACTTTGTAGGATGCGTATATAAATGGAGACTCGAACTTTGAGGCTTCAGGTGCCGTTCGTATGAAGTCAGAATAGCTGAGCACAATGCTTTTATGAAATTAATTTATCCCAAGTAAACACGTGAGACCAAATTTGAAATTTGTGTAAAAAAAGTCACGTCGTTGATATATGTTTTATAATTTTTCAGTCACAGTAAGATTCATAGTCGATAGAAATCAAACAATGAGTGGAAATCTGCTGAATGCAGATAATTTGAATATAAACATGAACAACTGCTTAATGATATCGCTAGTTCGGTCAATAAAATTAAAGTAAAAACGCGTCTTGAAGTCTTACTTCAGGTGTGGAAAACACCCGAATAATAAATTGCAAATCAACTATAAGTAATAAATGACCGAGATTTGTGCACAAATTCTACTCTGGGAAAATAGTGCAACACATGGGCGACCCATCCAATTTGTCTTATCACTCTTTTTGATGTACGTTACGACTCTGCTATCCCATGGGGTAGAATGGACTGACTGGACATTTTTGTGACATCAGCTGTGTTTTTCCATCAACAGAGGCTCATGTTGAGAGAAATCACTGTGACTATATATGAACAAAACTTTGGATAACTAGCTTATGAAAAAGTAAATTGTTACTCTAATTAAAGCCACAGTACTCGGGGGGGGGGGAATATTCTGTTAAACCCTGAAATTCTAATAATGTAATTCATTCTATCTAATTTTACAATATTTTACAATATTTTGGAATTCAGTGGACTGTTGAAGATTATAATCATCTTCAGAAAATTTGAAAAAGAAGGCAATTACTGAATGAATGATGAACCCTTTTACGTACGGGAACGTAGGGAAAGGTGAAAACAAGGCAGGGGTATTTGTTTTTGCCGGCTGGGGGGGGGGGATATTTGGTTTTGCCAGCAGGAGGGGGGGTAGGAGCATTGTACCGGACCGATTTAAATTTCCACTTTTCCGTAGCACTGATATAGAACATATCATCAGGATGAACCCTTTTAAAAAATGAAGGTTTTATAGGAACATGGGAAAAGGTGCCTTGGTGACAATTCTTTGTTTACATTCTATTGGCCATAATTTAGCTCAATCTTGATGAATGATTGTTAGGTCATATGGATTAACTATTTTGAAAATTTTAACATTCTATTTAGAAACATAGGACAAGGGGCCCTAATGATGATTGTGGTGTCTGTGGTTGAGAGGAGCATTGGCTCCTGATCAAGAGGTCCTGAGTTGTATTCCTGGGATCCGCTATCAATTTTGGTTCTGTCATTTGCAAACAAACCCATTTGGTGTGAGTACTGGTGTATTCTCCAGGTAGCAGAATTGAGAGGGGTTAATCTAAATTGGAGAAGGACTTGTGTTCTGATTGATCAAACCTAATGATTATTTCTTTGTTTATAATTTATAGGACCACAATCTGGGCTCAAACTTGATTAGAATAATTTTCAAGTCATGAGGATGAACCCTATCGAAAGCTTAAAGATCCTCTTAGAAAAACACAGGGCCTTAGTGACAATTTCTTTGTTTACACTCTAGGGGACACAATTTTTCCCATTTTTGATGAAACTAGGTCAGAATAATCTCAAGGCCTGAAGGATTATTCCAATTGAAATGGGACTGTTTTATTTGCAGAAAAAGGTGAAGGGATCTTTTGATAATGTCCACATTAAGATAAAATGTAGACTCCTCTCATGAAAAACAACTGAGAAAACATTGTGGAAAATGACGAAGTTGTTAGTAACACGCAATTCCTTCATTTTTATGCCCCCAACACTTAATGTGGGGGGGGTGGCATATAAATTTGCCATTGTCTGTCAGTTTGTATTTCCATCCTTCTGTCCGTTCCCAAATTGTCCGGGGCATATCTCTGAAAGTATAATAGCTATCAACATGAAACCTCATAGATGAGTAGACCTCATTGAGGAGAAGTGCAGTGCACAAGAACCACAACTCTTGCTTGCATAATTTTGGAGTTATTGCCCTTTGCTATTTTAAAAACTTACATTTGTCCGGGGCATATCTCTGAAAGTATAATAGCTATCAATTTGAAACTTCAAAGGTGGATAGACCTCATTGAGGAGAAGTGCAGTGCACAAGAACCACAACTCTTGCTTGCATTATTTTGGAGTTATTGCCCTTTGATATTTTAAAGACTTAAATTTTGTCCGGGGCATATCTCTGAAAGTATAATAGCTATAAACTTGAAACTTTATAGGTTGATAGACCTCATTGAGGAGAAGTGCAGTGCTCACGAACCCCAACTCTTGCTTGCATAATTTTGGAGTTATTGCCCTTTGTTATTTTTAAAACTTACATTTTGTCTGGAGCATATCTCTGAAAGTAAAATAGCTATTATCATGAAAATTCACAGGTGGAAAGACCTCGTTGAGGAGAAGTGCAGTGCACAAATACCACAACTCTTGCTTGCTTGCATTATTTTGGATTTATTGCTGTTGTTATTTTAAAGACTTACATTTTGTCCGGAGCATATCTCTGAAAGTATAATAGCTATCAACTTGAAACCTCATAGATGAGTAGACCTCATTGAGGAGAAGTGCAGTGCACAAGAACCACAACTCTTGCTTGCATAATTTTGGAGTTTTTGCTCTTTGTTATTTTTAAAACTTACATTTTGTCTGGGGCATATCTCTGAAAGTATACCGGTAATTGCTATCAACTTGAAACTTCATACATGAATAGACCTCATTGAGGAGAAGTGCAGTGCACAAGAACCACAACTCTTGCTTGCATAATTTTGGAGTTATTGCCCTTTGTTAATTTAAAGGTTTACATTTTGTCTGGGGCATATCTCTGAAAGTGTAATAGCTATAAACTTGAAACTTCATAGATGGATAGACCTGATTGAGGAGAAGTTCATTGCACAAGAACCACAACTCTTGCTTGCATAATTTTGGAGTTGTTTCCCTTTGTTATTTTAAAAACTTACATTTTGTCTGGGGCATATCTCTGAAAGTGTAATAGCTATCAACTTGAAACTTCATACATGAATAGACCTCATATAGGAGAAATGCATTGAACAAGAACCACAACTTGTGCTTGCATTATTTTGGAGTTATTGCCGTTGTTTTTTTATAGACTTGCATTTTGTCCGGGGCATATCTCTGAAAGTATAATAGCTATCAACTTGAAACTTCATAGGTGGATAGACCTGATTCAGGAGAAGTGCAGTGCACAAGAACCACAACTCTTGCTTGCATAATTTTGGAGTTATTGCCCTTTGTTATTATCAAAGCTACCAGTTGGGGCACTTTTGTCCTGTGGACAAAGCTTTTGTTCACAATAATTTCTACCCAGGGATTCAAAAAAATCTACAATTTCATCAATTGTGAATGGTCGTCTGCAACCCCTTTCAATTTGAACTAGTTTTTGCCGTCTGGTAATAGGTTAATACATTCCGATACAATGACACTTTCTGACGCCCCTCAGAAAAAAAAATTGGCAAAACATTATGTGATATGAAGAAATTGCTTGATACAATGTTTTCTACTCAGAAAGATGAAAAAATCTTAAGATTTCATAAATTTTATTTTGTCATTTGCAACTCCTTTCAATTTCGACCAGTCTAGCATTTTATCATCTGGTAATGAGTGTCAGGAGCCATAATCATAAAAAAACTTGATGTGAACGTTGTCAAGTCATAACAATGAATTCATATGAAACGGGTATTGGCCTTTTGGAAAACACAGGAGAAATTTGGTCAACAACAAAAAGAAAAATTTTACTCTACTTGTTTCTTCACATATAATACCTGCTTTAAAGTTTGATTTTCACAGCTCTTTGTTATATTGAGAACTCTGATTAGCAAACTAACATTTTGGAAAATGAAATGAAGGAAATGCTTTATAAATACAAACAGTTTCTTGATTATTAACAATGGTTTCTACCCCATAAAGCAACTTTTCTTCAACTTCCATAGACCAAAAATTGTCAAATGAAACTTCTTTCAATTCAGAAAAGACTAAAATTTGTTGTCTGTTGATGGGTTAAAGCATTTCCACTCAATGCAGCTTATTATGCATGACAAGAAAAAGCTTTGGCGAATATTGTGGATAATGAAGAATTTACTTGTTACAGCAGTTTCTTCAATGTCCACAATGTTTTATATCCTGAAAGATAAAGATTTTCTAAATTACACCAACTTGAAATTATTGTCTGCAACTTCTTTCAATTCAGACCAGCCTAAAATTTTGTTAACTGTTAATTGGTTAAATTTTAAAATCATGCTATTATTCTTGAAATGTTAACCCTTGTCATGCTGAATTTTAAATCCACAACAGAATTACAGTAGAATCAAAGGGCTGAAACACTGGAAGTACCAAATTATATATGTGCAGGCTGATCTTAGTCTATAACTCCTACAAAGCAGGAATATTCCGTTTCAGCATGATATGGTTTAATCACTTTTGCATAAACTACCCCGGTACATAGATATATGAACTTCTATAATTTGGTTGATTGCAGGAACAAGAAAAATGGTTATGTATACTCTGTACAGTATGATATAATCATCAAAAATGTCACAGAATATGAGAATCACACCATCTCATGTATAGCCCTGAGTCAAAATGGTACAGCACCGGGTGCTGTGAAGAGAATGATGTTAAAAATCAGAGGTTTGTGTGTTATGTATATTTCATGTTTATATCAGAATAACACCATCTTTTGTCAGACCTCATTTATAATAGCAGCTGCTGTCATGGCACAGTCGGTAGCAAAGAGAGTAAAGTTGAAAAATATGTAAAGAAATCCTTTTTATCACAACCCTGATAATAGAAATTCAATGGTTAATTGCAACTCACATTGTGCACAAACATTAGATTTATAGAACAAAGAGCTCCTTTTGATAGCAACTTCTGGTTATTTGCAACAAAATCTTGAGAAATTGGTGTTGCAATAAACCCTTTCCTGTTTTATGAAATTTTAGACTGGTCCAATTTGAAAGAGGTCGCAGAAGACAGTGAAAAATGCATGCAATTTGAAATCTGACCATCCTATGTGGTAGAAAATATTGTGGGAAAAGGAGAAATTGCTTGTTACAAGCAATTTCTCCTTTTTCCACAGTGTTTTCTCAAGTATAAAATCGCAGTGACGTAAAATCCCAGGTTTGTCTAGGAAAGGGTTAACAGGATTCTACTGTATATTGATAACATCATATTTCATTTTCAGCAGATAATTTTTTTACTCTACTTTCTGCTAATGTAAAAGAAAACTTTGAGAGTTATAGGATGTCCGAGGTATTTCTCTGTTTATGCCTGACATTTGCATTTCAGAATGTTCAGTTTGGTAGAATAATTATTATTAACCCTTTCTTGTACAATTCCTGACTTTTACATCCCCATTATTTTAAACTTAAGAAAACATTGTGGGAAAAGAAGCAATTGATTGTTACAAGCAATTTCTTCCTTTCCCACAATGTTTTCTACCCTACAGGACAGTAAAATTTCCAATAAAGTTCACTTTAAATCGTCAACTGCAATCTCTTTCAAATTGGACAAGTCTAAAATTTTGTAAAACAGGAAAGTGTTAACCCTGAGAATATGCTAAAATCAAAAAGCTTTAACCCATTCCGCCTCAGTGACACTTTTTGATACCCCAAAGAAAAAAAAAGCTTCGGTAAACACTGTGGAAAATGATGAAATTGCTTGATACAAGCAATATCTTCATTATCAACAATGTTTTCCAAATGTAACAAAATCTAGAATTTCATAAGCTTTAAATTGATGTCTGCAACTACTTTCAATTTAGACAAGTCAAAAATTTTGCCATATAGTAATGGGTTAAATGCCTGATTTTGACTGGGGTATATACTTATTGCATTTTTTAGATAGTTGTTTTTTATATGACAGTGGCTAATTATATGAAAATTTTTTTCATTAATTTTTTTTTCTGAATTACCTCAACAGTCTAAGTTGGTGCTTTGTACTAAAACTTCAGATATTATTATATTTTGACTTCCACTTGACTTGAGTAGACTGTAAACCAGTTGAATTCAAACACAGAGGGGCTAGATCTGTTTTCTTTACCAATTACTAAATGACAAAATTTTAGATTAGTCCAAAAAATTCTATATGACAGTTAATGTGTAATATGTAAGTTAATGGAATTTAATCTATTCTTTTTGTTTTTGGATGAATACATTGTAGATAATGAAGAAACTGCTTGCAACAAGCATTGTCTTGATTGTCTACATTATATACCAAAGTTTTTTTCTTAACCAATTCCAACACAATGACACTTCCTAATGCCACTCTAGAAAAATAATTGGAAAACATTAAGGGAAATGAAGAAATTGTTTTACCCAGAAGTATGAAAAAATCCGAAATTTCTTGAACTTTTCATATGTCTGCCACTCCTTTCAAATTGGACAAGTCTACAGTGTTTTAATATAGCATTGGTATAAGGGTCATAAATAGAGGAATTGCTTAGGAATTGGTCAACTACTTCTTTCTTGAATAGTTTAGCTTAGTTAAGCAAGAGAGACAGTTTTTGTTTGATGGTGTTAACATATATTACAGAGATCATACCACCCAAATTCCTGACAGAGCCATCTCAATCCAACATTGGAGATAACACAAAAGCTTTTGACTGTGAGATTTATGGTTTACCTAAACCTACAATAGACTGGTATAAAGACTTCAAGTTGTTGAATCCGAGTAATCTCTCTAATGCCATTGAGATTTCCAGTGATATGACAAGGTAAGTATTGCTGATCAGTATCGCATGTTTAACAATACACAAAGAGGGAACAAAAAAAAATAAAACCATTTAACCATTTAACTCATTACCAGATGGCAACATTTCAGACTGGTCCAAATTGAAAGGGTTTGCAGACAACAATTTTAAGTTAATGAAATTTTATATTTTTTCAACTTTTTGTGTAGAAAGCATTGTCTAAAATGAAGATATTGCTTCTTAGAAGCAATTCCTGCATTTTACACAATATTTTCCCAGTTGATTTTTTTAGGGGCATCCAAAAGCATCATTGTTTGGGAATGGGTTAATTTTATTAGTATCTATATTTGATTTCAGACTCAAGTTAAGAGGGAGGATGGAGTTTAGACATGTGTAGGGGTACACATAAAGGGAACAAATAAACCATTCAATGATGTCAGTATCTATATTTGATTTCAGACTCAAGTTAAATGCATCCAGTAAAAGGGAGGATGGAGTTTATACATGTGTTGCCAGCAATAGGGGTGGATCCATATCAAAAAACTTTACACATATATTTGGTAAGATTTATAAATCTTTCATATTTATATTGTCTTTTGTGTTTAAAGACACAAAATATCTTTTGATAATTGTATTTTACATCTAGTTGAATTACATTTACCCACTGATCATATCACCATTCTAGTATTGATTATTGCTCATGTTGAAGCCATGTTCTCATCTCACTTTCATGAGAGGCCATGGTCATAGCACAATGGTGGTGCGTAACACTCACATTTTTGAGGTCCAGGTTTGATCCCCAGTCACGGCAAATATCCTTTCCAACATTTGTCTCACACCAATAAGTGTAAAATCGTAAACCTAAGTGGGACGAGCAGCTGGAGGCTCAGAAAGGATGTAGTGGTAGTACTGGAGTAAGAAATACCAGGAATCCATGATTACGTGCTCCAGCCACCATGATATGACTGTTCAAATTATGATACTATTAGAAACAGGCTCCTTAGCTCATTAACACATATTGGTAACATTGATATTAATACTTTGTTGTATGGAAAAGAAAATCTGTCATATAAAGACAACTAAAATATAATGCTAGAAGTCCAAAGATATATCAAAGACAGCAGGCGTTTCTAAAAAGTCCTTCTTTGTTAAAAACCCTATACATATTTTGAAAAAGATACCTTTGATAAATGTATGTCTTATAGAAAATTCTCATAATAAACATTGAAGAACACCATTCAACACCCCCCTTCTGTAAAGTACTTCTATCTTTCAAAAACGCTTTCTTCTAACAATCATATGTATACAATGTATGTTGTCATTTATTTAAAATTCAAGTAACCTATAAGAAATATCAGTTGGTTATTGAATCACAAATAGGGAGAAGAACATTATAAGCTTATGCTTTCGTTCTAGTCCTTTTTGCTTGATTTACATTTATCTGTGTCATACTCATGTGTTTATAATGAAATTCATGCAAATAAAATATGTTTAAACTAACATAGTTACAAGTGGTGTTAAACCTAATTCAAACAAACAAACAAACTCACTTTCATGAATCACATTGCTAATCTACTTCTAAAGAAGACATCTTGAATCAAACAAGACCTGCCATACTATGCTATCCTTCTTAATCAGTCATATTAGTAATTCAATACGACATAGTAGCATGACTTAAAATTTTACTAACTTTTTAACTACGTGCAGAAAGCAGAAAGATGCCCCTCGGCCTGGGTACAGTGGAGAGAAATGTGATCATCAGCTGTTCTGTCCTGATTGCAGCCCTTATTGTTGTGGTTCTAATTATATGCTGGATAATGAAGAAGAAATCTGCAGAATTGGTAAGTGACTTATCGTATGCTTCAACAAATTAAGGCTATATTCATACCTTGTTTCTGAAATAGCATCCCCCCACCTACCCAAAGTGGCATAACTTTATCTACCCCCTGTGTTGTTTTGTGAAATTCTAGACCTTTCCAAGTTCAAAGGTTTTGCAGACAAAAATTGAAAGTGCCCACTTGTTTATATTGAAAAAATAACTATTCAGTAGGGTAGAAAATATTGTAGGAAAAATAAAGAAATTGCTTCTTATCAATTTATTCTTTTTCTACAATATTTCTCAATTTTCAATTCACAGGGATGTAAAAACCAGGGATTGAACAGGAAAGTGTAAACCATCAATTTAGTTTGACATATACCCTGATGACAACATTTTTGAGGTCCAAATTGAACATATATTATAGTTAAAATTCAAAGGGAGCTACAGTAAAACCCCTCCTTACGACCACCCCGGAAATATGGGCACCCCTCTATTACGACCGAATTTTTACAGAACGGAATTTTTTGTTCTTTATTTCAATGGTCGCGCACCCCTCTAAAACGGGCACCCCGCTATTCCGAATTACGACCACTAAATTCAGTACCAACCATAGCTGATACACTATTTTGAACCCCACTAAAACGACCAGTTTTCACACATTGAGACCGATCATCCGAATTTCACACTTGATAAGAGCGACACTAATTGGGTACGAATACATTGTAAATACATTATCGGATTTTTGATTATGTGATATCAAACCCTTATTATAGCAGGTGTTATGATTGAAGTGGCCGATCACTTTAAGAAATAATACCTTGTATTATTTTTAATTGTTATTTGAATGTTTCACAGGTTTTGACTCGAGAAATAAATTCGAAATTGAAAACGTATCCGAGAAGTTACGATTAGTTTGTTTCCAGCGTTCCGAACAGTTAATTAGCAATTAAATTTTGATTTCAACGTAATTGATGCTTGGTATTCGCATTATAGAAGATATGATATCGACCGTTTGACACTTTGAACATGTACTTACGAATAAATAATCTGAGGTTGAAGTTCTTAATCAGAACCAAATGGAGAATAGAGAAAGTAGAATTTACCGAAGATCGTAAATTTGAAAATGACATAAGATTCCGCTGTAATACATGTTCTTATAGTTTCATTTTTGTATGTATAGTATTAATATATTCAAATTACGAAAATAAAATAAACATGCATTATTTGACAACAAACGACCAAACCTCAGTAATACGACCACCCCGCTATTACGACCACTTTCTGAAAGTACCGCAAGTGGTCGTATTAGAGGGGTTTTACTGTATATCATAGGTGGATAGAAAATAAGTGTTGTGATTCCAAAGGACTTATGTGTATTTTCAGCACAAGGAACTAGAACAATATTTGATCCAACCTAAAGGAGATTATAATCCAGACATCCCTATAGATGAACAGACTGCTTGTTTACCTTATGATGCCAAATGGGAGTTCCCAAAGGAGAGACTTAGATTAGGTTAGTACACTAACATCGTCTACCTTGTGATGCCTAATGGGAGTTCCAAAAGGAGAGAGCTAGATTAGGTTAGTACTCTAACATTGTCTACCTTATGATGCCTAATGGGAGTTCCCAAAGGAGAGACTTAGATTAGGTTAGTACTCTAACATTGTCTACCTTGTGATGCCTAATCGGAGTTCCAAAAGGAGAGAGCTAGATTAGGTTAGTACTCTAACATTGTCTACCTTATGATGCCAAATGGGAGTTCCCAAAGGAGAGACTTAGATTAGGTTAGTACTCTAACATTGTCTACCTTGTGATGCCTAATCGGAGTTCCCAAAGGAGAGAGCTAGATTAGGTTAGTACTGTAACATTGTCTACCTTATGATGCCAAATGGGAGTTCCCAAAGGAGAGACTTAGATTAGGTTAGTACTCTAACATTGTCTACTTTGTGATCCCAAAGGAGAGACATAGATTAGGTGAGTACACTAACATTGTCCAGCTTATGATGCCAAAGGAGAGACTTAGATTAGGTGAGTACACTAACATTGTCTACCTTATGATCTGAAAAACTTAGATTAGGTTAGTACACTAACATTGTCCAGCTTATGATGCCAAAGGAGAGACTTAGATTAGGTTAGTACACTAACATTGTCTACCATATGATCTGAAAAACTTAGATTAGGTTAGTACACTAACATTGTCCAGCTTATGATGCCAAAGGAGAGACTTAGATTAGGTGAGTACACTAACATTGTCTACCTTATGATCTGAAAAACTTAGATTAGGTTAGTACACTAACATTGTCCAGCTTATGATGCCAAAGGAGAGACTTAGATTAGGTTAGTACACTAACATTGTCTACCTTGTGATCCCAAAGGAGAGACTTAGATTAGATTAGTACGCTAACATTGTCTATATTATGATGCTAAATACGACTTATATTGGGTTAGTACACTAACATTGTCTGAAATCTTTGTAAAATTGTAAAGTACCTGTAATTTAGGTAAATTTATTTGTGGAAACAGCTATGGTCATAATCATGTATATGTATTAAGCCCTTAAAGCACAAATGCATCAAATTTCCAAACTGTCATAACATGAAATGATTGTATCATGTGTCAAACTTGGTACAACTGTTTGATTTTAATTGATTTATTTTGCATTGTCAGCTCTCAATTTGTTAAAAGGATCTAAGAGTCTATGCAATAAAAGACTTAGATTAGGTTAGTACACTAACATTGTCTATCTTATGATCCCAAAGGAGAGACTTAGATTAGGTTAGTACACTAACATTGTCTACTTTATGATCCCAAATGGGAGTTCCCAAAGGAGAGACTTAGATTAGGTTAGTACACTAACATTGTCTACTTTATGATCCCAAATGGGAGTTCCCAAAGGAGAGAGTTAGATTAGGTTAGTACACTTACATTGTCTACTTTATGATGCCAAATGGGAGTTCCCAAAGGAGAGACTTAGATTAGGTTAGTACACTAACATTGTCTACCTTATGATGCCAAATGGGAGTTCCCAAAGGAGAGACTTAGATTAGGTTAGTACACTAACATTGTCTACTTTATGATGCCAAATGGGAGTTCCCAAAGGAGAGACTTAGATTAGGTTAGTACACTAACATTGTCTACTTTATGATGCCAAATGGGAGTTCCCAAAGGAGAGACTTAGATTAGGTTAGTACACTAACATTGTCTACTTTATGATGCCAAATGGGAGTTCCCAAAGGAGAGACTTAGATTAGGTTAGTACACTAACATTGTCTACCTTATGATGCCAAATGGGAGTTCCCAAAGGAGAGAGTTAGATTAGGTTAGTACACTAACATTGTCTACCTTATGATGCCAAAGGAGAGACTTAGATTAGGTTAGTACACTAACATTGGTTACCTTATGATGCCAAATGGGATTCTCTTAATTTCTTATTTCTCATATAATGTCATCAAGCATAACAAAGCAAATATTTTACTACTTTTGGGTAAAATTTTATGAATGTACTAGTGCCCTAACGTACATGTACTATACAGTTGTGTGCTCAAAATTTTGTTCATGGAAGTAGCAAAAGAAAAATTAACCCTATCAAAATGCTTGAATCACGATAGACAAAACTAAATGCAAATTATAAATAAAACAACCTTCTGTATGTACAAATTACAGTACCATTTAATGCCAAATTTGAGTTCCCAAAGGAAAGACTTAAATTAGGTTAATACTCTTACATTGTCTACCTTATGATCTGAAATAAATCGGAGTTCCCAAAGGAGAGACTTAGATTAGGTTAGTACACTAACATTGTCTACTTTATGATCCCAAATGGGAGTTCCCAAAGGAGAGACTTAGATTAGGTTAGTACACTAACATTGTCTACCTTATGATGCCAAATGGGAGTTCCCAAAGGAGAGACTTAGATTAGGTTAGTACACTAACATTGGTTACCTTATGATGCCAAAGGAGAGACTTAGATTAGGTTAGTACACTAACATTGGTTACCTTATGATGCCAAATGGGATTCTCTTAATTTCTTATTTCTCATATAATGTCATCAAGCATAACAAAGCAAATATTTTACTACTTTTGGGTAAAATTTTATGAATGTACTAGTGCCCAAGCATACATGTACTATACAGTTGCGTGCTCAAAATTTTGTTCATGGAAGTAGCAAAAGAAAAATTAACCCTATCAAAATGCTTGAATCATGATAGACAAAACTAAATGAGCATGTGCGTGACATTTCCAACCATTTCGCATGTGCGTGACTTGCACACATTGAGCACCCTAGACAGCCATTTCGGGCAATTAGAACATTGGCTAATTGTTTAAAGAAGCTTTGGGTCTGTATCTTTCTACAGAGCGCAGAGTGAAGACTCTGATCAGACTGTGCGGATGCACAGACTGATCTGAGTCTTTACTTGGCGCACATGTGTAATGGTTGGAAATGTCACGCACTCGCTCAAATTATAAATAAAAACAACCTTCTGTATGTAGCCTTGACAATCACGCACACCATGACACTCTTCAATTGCAGGCATGATTTTGGGTCAAGGAGCTTTTGGACGAGTTGTTAAAGCTGAAGCTATTGGCATAGTGGAGCATGTAGATGTCCTCACTGTAGCTGTTAAAATGGTGAAAGGTAAGGTTTTAACCCATTACTAGACAACAATTTAAGACTATTTCAAATTGAAAGAAGTTGCTGATGATAATTTCAAGTTAATGAATAATAAAAAACTGACTTATTGTATAGAAAACATTGTGGGAAGTAAAGACATTTCTTATCCTATTACCATACAACAAAATTTTAGTGGATTGAAGGATTTTGAAGACAATAATTTCAAGCTAGGAAATTAAAAAAATGAAATATTTGTCTTTTAATATAGAAAACATTGTGGACAATGAAGAAATTGCTTCTTACAAGCAATTTCTTTATTGCCAACAATGTTTTCAATTTTTTTTTTCTTGAGCAGCATAGAAATGTATGACTGCGTGGTATTGGATAATTGTAAACAATTTTGGGCTCACTTGAGCACAAAGTGCTCAAGTGAGCTATTGTAATCACCCCTTGTCCAGTGTCCGTTTTTGCTCTGTCAAGTGTAGTTTGTCAACAATTTCTCCAAACAACATCTCCTTCCAAACCAATGGGCCGATTTGAACCAAATTTGGCAGAAACATTCCTAATGTGGCCCTGTATAAAAATAACTAAAGAATTAAAAAGATGTTTAAAACTCTGGTTGCCATGGTAACAAAAGAGAAATTTCGAAATAATCTTTAAAAATCTGTTTCTCCTGACCCAGAATGTGTAGAGCCCTTGTATTTTGCATGAAACATCAGTATATTGACCTCTTTAGAATTTCTAATATAATTACCTCCATGGCCTTCAGTCTTGATATTTAGCATAAAACAACTATTTTCATATTTCTAAAATTATTAACCATAGATCAAGAGGGAGAAAAAGTGTTCTCCTCCTTTCTAATTAGTCCTAAAGCCTTGGAATTTGTCATTAACCCTTGTCATGCTGAACCTGGAATATTCCGGTTTTTGGTAGGAGGTGTAAACCAAGAGAGCCTGCACATAAGTGCAGTCTTATCTTTGTCTTCACCTCCTGCTTGTTTTTTGGGTGCAAGAGTTGTTTATGAAATTAATTTCTAAAAGAAATATTGATTTTTGAACAACAAGTTCTACCAGTGCTTGCAGCCCTTTGATTTGACAGCATTTCAGTGAGGTAATTTATACAGCATGACAAGGGTTAAGACTTTAGGATCCCCTGGTACAGAGTCTATATATGTATAAAGTATGGTCAGGCCTACTTGTATCGTAATCCTAACCTTAACATAGATAAGACTTTGAGATAAAAAGAGCCTTTATCTCAGGTGAGGGCCTCAGGGCCAACGGCCCTCTTGTTTCCAAGGTTGTTTTCTTGAGGGGCGTCAAAACGGGGATTGTTTGGTAAATGCATCAGTCCACTTTAAATCCTGTGACAAAAAGGACAGATTAAGAATATTTAAGGTTGATATTACTACAAGTACAAAAAATGAAATATGTATCCTGGCTACACAAAATTTGTTGGGGTTCTTCATGTATTGATTCATCTGTTAACCCATTACCAGACAACAAAGTTTTAGACTGATTCGACATGAAAGAGATTGCAAAAATTTATTTCAGATGGTGAATTTTAAAAATCCTTCATCTTTTATGGTAGAAAACAATGTTGATAACAAAGAAATTACTTGTTACCAGTATTTTCTTCATTTTTATACACCCAAAGGGTCATATTATGTTATGACCACGGTCGTTTGTCCGTCCGTCCGTCTGTCTGTCTGCCTGTCTGTCCGTGAGCAATTTTTTGTGTGCGCAGCTCCTCCTAACTATCAATGGGAATGAGCTGAAACTTTGAACAATTACTCCCCATGATGTCTTGTTGTGAATAAGACCTTTGAAATTCGAATCACTCCAGTCATTCTTGAGTAATCTTGAAATATCTGCCCTTGAATTGAACGAAAATCACTGTTTATTGTGTGCGTAACTCCTCCTTAACTATCAATGGGAATGAGCTGAAACTTTGCACAATTACTCCCCATGATGTCTAGTTGTGCATAAGACCTTTGAAATTCAAATCACTCCAGTCATTCTTGAGTCATCTTGAAATATCTGCCCTTGTATTGAATGAAAATCACTGTATTTCTTGTGAGCACAACTTTTACTACATTCTGAATGGGAATGAACTGAAACTTGCTACAATGACTTTTTGTG
Source organism: Fragum fragum (assembly GCA_946902895.1). Lineage (NCBI taxonomy): Eukaryota > Metazoa > Mollusca > Bivalvia > Cardiida > Cardiidae > Fragum > Fragum fragum. The sequence goes on from OX336369.1 coordinate 6,183,913, forward strand.
ATGTCTACTTGTCCTTAGGACTAGAATTGGTTTGAAATGTCAAGTTGTTTCTGAATTATCTGTCCTTTACTTAACAAAATAGCTTCAATTTACATTAAATTGTGTACAAAACTCCTACAATTTACATAGAATTTAACAGAAACTGGCCACAATGTATATCTATGATTTTAGTCGGTCCGTCTGTCTGTCTGTCCATCTGTCTGTCTGTATGCTAGCAATTTTTTGTGTACGCAACTTCTCCTAAACTATCAGTGGGAATGAGCTGAAACTTTGAACAGTTACTCCCTATGATATCTAGTTGTGCATAAGACTTTTGAAATTCAAATCTTTCCTGTCATTTTTGAGTTATCTTGAATTATCTGCCCTTGAATTGAATGAAAAACACTTAATGTCTTGTATGCACTTCTTATCCTACATTTTTCATGGCAATGGTTTTAAATTTAACAGTGGTTTTGAAAGCTGTCATGTTTCTCAAGTGTATACAATATCATTCAGGTAACAAGATCTTTCTATTGATAAAATGCATGAGCTATCATTCAAGCTAACATAGTTGACAAAGCAGGGTTACTAACAAGCCCCTTCGGACATATATGGGCCGCTCTGCAAAGCTCTTGTCAACAATGTTTCCCAAACCCTTTTTACAATAGAGCATCAAAAAGTGTGTTTACTGAAATACTTCATTTTAAAAAGATATTCTTGCTAGGTTTTTGATTCTTGCATATGATGATAGTATAAGATCAAAGATCTCATGCTACTTTTAAATTGGTAAGACCATGAAAGTGGTAGATTATATTGGAAATAGCTACCCATTAGAAGTTACTGTACAGTTTAAACTGAAATAAAACAGTAATTCAGATATTTAGTTTGAGGAACTGCATTGTCGGTTTAGTGATTAACCTTTGCCTGTTTTGCAAAATTTTAACCTGTCCAAATTCAAAGGTTTTGCAGATGAAAATTAAGAGTGGATAAAATTTGGAAACTAGCCATTCAGTAGGGTAGAAAATATTGATACAAGCTATTTCTTTCTGCATTGTTTTTCTCAATTATATAATCACATGGTAGTAAAAACCAGGGATTATAAAGGAAAGAGTTAATAAGTGGTATAACCTTGGGGTCTTAACCCTTGTCATGCTGAGCCCGGAATATTCCGGTTTTGGCAGGAATTGTAGACCAAGATCAGCCTGCACATAAGTGCAGTCTGATCTTGGTCTACACCTCCTGCTTGTACTTTTCCTGTCAGAGTTGTTTATGAAATTGATTTCTAAAAGAAATATTGATTTTTGAACTGCAAGTTTTATTAGTGCTTTCAGCCCTTTGATTCTATAGTAATTCAGTAAGAAATTTATACAGCATGACAAGGGTTAATGTACTAAGACATTCTGGTAAAGAGCTTGTGTAAGCACAGAAGCCTTGTGATTTAAACCATTCCCACACAATCCCTCTTTTTTATGCCCTTCAAGGAAAAAGCTTTTGAAAACACTGAAAATTTGTCAAGCAATTTCTATGTTATCCAAAATGTTTTGTTTTTACAGCTTCTACAGCTGGGTAAACTGGGGCTGGCTATTAAGTGTCTTGCCCATGAACACACCACAATGACAGTAGGCCTCGTACCCGTAACCTTCAGATCAAGAGTCAAGCACCTATACTGCGCAACCATTGAGGCAGTCAAGCCTTTTCTTCGAGGGACATGGAAAAGTTGGATATGTGGGAAGGGGCTAAAGTATATAACAGCCAATATAGCACTTTCTTCTTTTTCCACAATATTTTCTACCCTATTGAATGGTTCGTTTTCAAATTAAATCCACTTTCAATTTTCGTCTGCAATACCTTTGAATTTGGACAGGTCTTAAATTTTGAAAATTGGTTTGCAGGTTAAAGTTGTTTTATTTTTTGATATTTCAGACTGTACAGATAGAGAGCAGATGATGACTTTATTGTCCGAACTAAAAATCTTGATACATATAGGGCAACACCTGAATATACTCAACTTATTGGGGGCTGTGGCCAAAAATATTGCAAGAGGTACACTGATCAAGTCTTAATTGACCAATCCCAGCTGTCAATCAAAGAACAGATTTACCAATCAAATCATTTATTAGACAGGGAGTGAAGTTTGACTTATCCACCATTTTTGTGAAACATATTCATTTTTTTTTAACTTTAATGTCGTAACTACAGCTTAGTCAAGCTGTAGTTATGACTTTACGGTGGATGCCCAACCAACCATTCTACTTTTTAGTTAAATGCTACTGGCTATAAATTTTGCAAAATAACGACGTTAAAAATCAAAGTAGAACTTTCTGTCGGAGTCAATGGGCCAGGTAAGTGGGCGGGGCCAGCGATTGATAAATTGACAGACTAGGGATTTGATAATGTTTAAACCCATTTCCACAACAATATTTAAGACTGTTCTAAATTTTAAGATGTAAAAAATGTAACCAAAGATTAACCCATCACCAGACAGCAAAAATTTAGACTGACTGCAGACAACAGTTTTTAGTGGATAGAATTTTAGAAATCTTTGTCTTTTGTGGTTGAAAATATTTTGAAAAATGAAGAAATTGCTTGTAATAAGCAAATCTTCACTTTCTACAATGTTATCCAGAGCTATTTTTTTAGGGGCATCAAAAAGCTTCATTGTGTGGGAATGGATTGTTTTTTTGTTAATTCAAGTCTATAAGCCCATTACAAACTAGTAAAATTTTACTGGTCCAAATTAAAAGTAGTTACAAACCACAAATTCAAAGTGAAATAAAACTAATAAATGCCATAAAGGAGATAAAACATTGTGAAAAAAGGAGAGTTTACCAGTGACAAGCAATTTCTACCTTTCTCACAATCCTTTCCAAAGCTTTATTCCTTCAGCACATTTAAATTCAGGATTGTTTGGGAATGGATTTAAGCAGCTTTTATGTTTGGAAGCCTGAAAGGTACTGTTAGTGTTTCTTTATAGGCTTTTAGCATGTTAAAGGTCATGAAACAAGGTCAAAATATTTTTCAATGTAATAATATTGAAAACTTACTATCATGTGTTTCATGTCAACAGTTTGTTTAATCCATTCCCACACAATAAAATTGTAGACAGGTCCAAATAGAAGGAAGCTGCAGAAAATGATTTAAAGTTGATGAAAGTTTCTTTGACTAACAGGCTAGAAAACTTTTTGGATAATGAAGAAATTGCTTGTTACAAGCAATTTCTTCATTGTCCACAATCTTTTCCAAAGCTTTTACCTTGGGAGGAATAGAAATTGGGATTGTGTGAATGGGTTAAATCTGATTTTGACTGTAAAGTATTTATAAATTTTTACAAGATTTAATTCTGTCAGATGATGATGTGATTGTCTTGATTTTCAGGCGAGTTATATGTGATAGTTGAATATTGCCATTTCGGAAATCTTCGTAACTACATCATAAAACATAAGGACCAGTTTGTTGACACGATGGATGATGGATATTTGGATCCCGTCACACAGAAGATGAAGGAAGCTGCAGCAGAGGCAGGAGCATGTGGAGACGGTGAAAAACCGTCATCAAGTAAACCGTATTATATCAATAAGGCGGCACCAGAAAATACGGCAGACCTTGTAGGGCCACCACTTACCAAGAAAAACATGATATCATGGTCCTTTCAAGTTGCAAGGGGAATGGAGTATCTTGCTTCTAAGAAAGTGAGTAAAGCTACTGTTTTCAGTTAACTCTTTCCATCACAATGATGCTTTTTGGTGCCCCCAAGAAAATCAATTGGGAATACATTGTGTAAAATAGAGAAATTGTTTGGATCAAGCAATTTCTTAATTTTCCACAATGATTTTAAGCCAGAAAGTTAAATTAGCCCAATTTGAATTAGTTTAAAATTTTGTGGTCTGGTAATGGATTAAATGTTTGTCGGTCATCTATGTTGCATCATGGGTTCATCTAGGAACTAAAATGTAAGGGGAAAAGAAGTGTTTGTTTCTCAGATTATTTTCTATATATGAGAAAACTTACTTTGAACTTTGTTACGATTGCTTGTTTCATGAAACCTCTTTTATTCTTTCTTATGAAAATGAAATTCAAAAAACCTTCACTCATCCTATAAGACAGAAAATATGGTTGCCTTAATTTGCAAGAGTTTGTTGGCAGCACCCCTTGTCATGCTAGATAAAATTCTGTACAAATTTCATGGAAATCAATGGGCTTACTGCACTTAGAGTATTTATTGTGGGTTGATATTTTGTTTTAAAACTTATCTCATTAACAACTCTGGCTTCAAAGTGACAAGTAGGTGGTGTAGACTAATATCAGACTGCACTATTGTGCAGGCTGATCTATGTTTATACCTCCTGCCAAAACAGGAATATTCCTTGTTCAACATCACAAGGGTTAAAGATATTAATATAAAATTTATGTAATTTTCTGAATAGAAACCATGTAAAAATGTTACAGCATATTTAAACCATTTTTTACTTTTTTTTATTCAGTATATTCACCGAGACCTTGCTGCCCGTAATGTGTTGTTGGCAGAGGATAATGTCGTAAAGATTTGTGATTTTGGTCTGTCAAAGGACTGTTATAAATATGCAAATGAGGAGTACAGGAAAAAGGGGGATGTAAGTATAACAGGGCAGTGGGAATATTCATATTGGTGATCAGTGAAAGGTTTTGGGTCTTCTAATAAAGCAGACAGATCAAAAGCTGTATCCTTGTTAACTCATAACCATGCATTCCAAATTTTTCATATATCTCAAAAATAATGTTCAGAAAATCAATATGGAAAATGAAGAATTTGCTTGTTATAAGCAATTTCTACAATTTTCTACTTTTTTCCTACTTCAAAAAACAATGAAATTTCAAATTTTATCTGCAAGTTTACAGAATAGTTGTGTATTGTAAAACAAAGTACGGCAACTACTTCATATAGTTAATAAACTGGTTATCTGATGTATTTGATAATGTTTTAAGTGTCTATTTCATGTATTTGTACATAACCCTTAGAAAAGTATCTGAATTACTTACTATTTAGAAACACGAAAATGTTTAACAATATCCATTTTGAGCTCCCCCTATGTTAACCAAACTGATCTGTATATTGTCTAATGCACTAATTTTTAATCCATGTCTTAATTGTCAATGACTGGGTTATTAAAGGTTGTGTAATATGTTTAGCATAAATGCTTGTCTACAAGGTCTTTTAATTTGGACCAGATTAACCCGTTTCCATACAACGATGCTTTATGAAGCCCCTTCAGAAAAGACCTTTGAATACATTGAGGAGATTGAAGAAATTACTTGCATAAAGTAATTTCTTCATTATCAACAATGTTTTCTAACCAAAGAGTCAAATATTTTAAGATTCAATCTACAAAAAATTATCATCTGCAATTTCTTTCCATTTTGACCAGTCTAAAATTGTGTCATCCTGTAATGAGTTTGTCACTGGGTAATGGATAAAGGGGGGAATCAAAGTAAATGCTCTGTCTAACGTATAAGACAACATTAGTTTGCTGTTTGTGGCTGGAGAATTTTAGCTGAAGAAAATATTGATTAGCAAATTGGGGACATTGGTGTCTCTCTGAGGGAATGGGTTAAACCATTCTCACACAATGATTAAGGGGTCCCAAAGAAAAAAGCTTTGTAAATCATTGTGGAAAATGAAGAAACTGCTTGTCACAAGCAGTTTCTTCAATATCCACAATATTTTCTAACGAGAAAGTTGAAAAAACAACACCTAAAATTTCATAAACTTTCAATTGTTGTCTGCAACTCCTTTCAATTTTGACCATTTTAAAATTTTGTAATCTGGTAATGGGTTGAAAGGGTTTAGGGTAAAAATGTCCTTAGTTCTATTTGTTTCTGATACATATTGTTTGTTTGTTGTTGGTTTTCTAGCTCTACTGGCCGAAGGCCACTAGAGATATAGCGATGGCTTTTTCCCATCCGGTGTCCGTCCGGCGTCCATCTGTTAAACTTTTCTTTGTTTACACAATAAAGTCCACAGTTTTCATCGGATTCTCTTCAAACTTTCACAGAATAATTGTACCATCATAAGGATCGTTCCTTTTGAAATTGGGTCAGATCCATCAAGAAACATGGGAAAAGGGGCCTAATTAAAAGTTGATTAAAAAATCTTCGTTTACGCGGTAAAGTCCACAGTTTTCATCGGATTCTCTTCAAACTTTCACAGAATGATTGTACCATCATAAGGATGGTTCCTTTCGAAAATGGGTATGATCAGTCAAGAACACGGGAAAAGGGGCCTTATGAAAATTTAATTAAAAATTCAATTAAAAATCCTCATTTACGCGATAGAGTCCACAGTTTTCATCAGATTCTCTTCAAACTTTCACAGAATGATTGTACCAAGAAAAGGATCATTCCTTTCGAAAATGGGTATGATCCGTCAAGAAACATGGGAAAAGGGGCCTTATGAAAATTTTATTAAAAAATCCTCGTTTACGCGATAGAGTCCACAGTTCTCATCAGATTCTCTTCAAATTTTCACAGAATGATTGTACCAAGAAAAGGATTGTCCTTTCGAAATTGGGTATGGTCCGTCAAGAAACACAGGAAAAGGGGCCTTATGAAATTCATTAAAAATTCAATTAAAAATCCTTGTTTACGCGATAGAGTCCATAGTTTTCATCAGATTCTCTTCAAACTTTCACAGAATGATTGTACCAAGAAAAGGATCGTTCCTTTCGAAAATGGGTATGATCCGTCAAGAAACATGGGAAAAGGGGCCTTATGAAATTTTTTTTTAAAATTCCATTAAAAATCCTCGTTTAGGCGATAGAGTCCACAGTTTTCATTGGATTCTCTTCAAACTTTCACAGAATGATTGTACTGTCATAAGGATTGTTCCTTTCGAAGTTGGGTATGATCCGTCAAGAAACATGGGAAAAGGGGCCTTATGAAAATTCAATTAAAAATTCCATTAAAAATCCTTGTTTACACGATAGAGTCCACAGTTTTTATAGGATTCTCTTCAAACTTTCTCAGAATGATTGTACAATCATAAGGATCGTTCCTTTCGAAAATGGGTCTGTCATGATACAGAGGAAAAGGGGCCTTATGAAAATTTAATTAAAAAATTCTTGTTAACACTCTAGAGTCCACAGTTTTCATCAGATTGTATTTGAACTTTCACAAAATGATTGTACCATCAGAAGGATTGTTCCTATGGGAATTTGGTCAGATCCATCATGAAACACGGGAAAAGGGGCCTTATTCAAATTTAATTGAAAAATATTTTAAGAAATACTCTTTAACACCCTGGAGTCAACAGTTTTCATCGGATTCCCTTCAAACTTTCACAGAATGATTGTACTATCATAATGATTATTCCTTTCGAAATTTGGTATGATCCTTCAAGAAACACAGGAAAAAGGGGCCTTATGAAATGTTTAATAAAAAATTCTCATTAATAATCTAGAGCCAACAATTTTGAACGGATTCTCTTCAAACTTTCACAGAATGATTGTACCATCATAAGGAATGTACCTTTTGGAATGGGATATGATTCCTCAAGAAACATAGGAAAAGGGGCCTTATTAGAATTTGATTCAAAGATCTTTGTTAACACTCTAGAGTCCACAGTTTTCATTTGATTGACTTCAAACTTTCACAGAATGATTGTACCATCATAAGAACTGTTCCTTTCAAAATTTGGTATGATCACTCAAGGACCACGGGAAAAAGGGGCCCGATAAAAACTGGATTGAAAAGTCCTCATAAACACAATAGAGTCCATAGTTTTCAACAAATTCACTTCAAACATCACCAGAATGGTTATTACATTAAATGGATTGTTCCTTTCGGAAGTAGGTTTGATCCATCAAGTTTCATGGGAAAAGGGGCCCTATGAAAATTTAATAAAAAAAATCTTAGTTAACATGTAATGGCCCTAGATTTCACCTGATTGACTTTCACATAATGATTGTACCATCATAAGGATTGTTCCTTTCCAATTGGGTCTGATCCATTGAGAAACATAGGAAAAGTGGCCTTAGGAAAATTCAATTAAAAATATCTTAATTAATGCTTGTAAGTCCACAGATGAGATGGGGTTGTCTTTATACTCAAACAGAATAATTATACATTTGTAAGAAGACTTCCCTTTGGAATTGGTTCAGATCGATCAAGTAACATGGGAAAAGGGGCTATATGAAAATTCAATTAATAAAACCCTGTTAACGCAATAAAGCCCACAGCTTTGATCAGATTTTGTTGAAACTTTCACAGAATGATTGGAAGGTCATAACTATCATTCTTTTCATAACAGGGTTTGAACTGTCAAGAAGCACAGGAAAAGGGGCCTTATGAAAATTTCATTTATAAATCCTTGTTACTTAGTCCAGAGCTTTCATCGGATTTTCTTCAAACATTCACAGAATAATTGTACAATAATAATGATTGTTGATGTTTGCATTAGACCTGATCCGTCAAGTATCACAGGAAAAGGAGCATTATGAAATTTTGATTTTAAAATCATTGTACCACAATAAAGTCAATAGTTTTCATCGGATTCTGTTAAAACTTTTACAGAATGATTATTCCATCATGAGGATTCTTTCTTTTCAAATTAGGCGTGATCTGTCTAGTATCATGGGAAAAGGGGCCTTTAGAGAATTTTATCTATAATCCTTGTAACCAAGTCCAGAGCTTTCATTGGATTTTATTCAAACCTTCACAGAATCATTGTACAATAATCACGATTGTTGAGGCTGACATGAGACCTGATCCTTCAAGTATCACAGGAAAAGGAGCCTTATGAAAATTTTATTTTAAAAATTTGACACCAAGATAAAGTCTGCAGTTTTCATCAGATTCTGTTCAAACTTTCACAGAATGTTTGTACCATCATAAGGATTGTTTCTTTCCAAATTGGGCCTGATCTGTCCAGTATCATAGGAAAAGGGGCTGTATGAAAAATTATTACCAAATCCTCATAAACACAACAATGCCCTCAGTCTTTATCAGAATCTCTTCAAACTTTAATAGAATGATTGTACCATCATTTGGATTGTTCCTTTGTAAATTAGGTCTGATTGATTAAGTGACACAAGAAAAGGGACCTTATAAAAATTTTATTACAAAACATCATTATTACAATAAAGTCCTCGGTCTTTATCATTTTCTTCAAACTATCATTAGGATTGTTCCTTTGTACATTGGGTCTGATTTGTTAAGTTTCACGGAAAAAGGGGCCTTATGAAAATTTTGTTACAAAAATTCTTGACACAATTCAGTCCACTGTTTTCATTGATTCTCTTTAACTTTTAAAGAATGATTCTACCTTCATTAGAATTGTTCTGTAAAGTACCAGGAGAAAAGGGGCCCTATAAAGATTTCACTATAAACTCATTAACACAATAAATTCCACAGATTAAACAGATTGATTGTACCATCATTCCAATTGTTGATTTTGACAGTGGATCTGACTATAGCAAGGGTCACATAAAAAGGGGCCTTATGAAAAACTCTCTTAAATATTCTGATCAACACAATGATGTCCCTTGATTTCACCAGATTCACTTCAAAATTTCGCAGAATGATTGTACAAATACTTGGAGGGTTCTTTTCAGAATTGGGTATAATCCATCAAGTATCATGTAAAAAGGGGACATATGATTTTTTTAGCTCACCTGAGCACAAAGTGCGAGGTGAGCTATTGTGATCGGTCGTTGTCCGTCGTCCGTCCGTCTGTCCGTCTGTCCGTCCGTCCGTCTGTCCGTCTGTCCGTCCGTCCACAATTTCTTTAAAAGTCTTCTCCTCCTAAACCAGTGGGCCAATCAAGCTGAAACTTTGCAGGGATGTTCCTTGGGTGAAGTTCTTCAAAAGTTGTTAAAAGAATTTAATTCCGTCAAAAACTCTGGTTGCCGCGGCATTTGAAAATGGGAATCTTTAGTAATTCTTTAAATTTCTTAAAAAATCTTCTCCTCCTAAACCAGAAGGCCAATCAAGCTGAAACTTTGCAGGGATGTTCATTGGGTGAAGCTCTTCAAAAGTTGTTAAAAGAATTTAATTTCGTCAAAAACTCTGGTTGCCGCGGCATATGAAAATGGGAATCTTTAGTAATTCTTTAAATATATTTAAAAATCTTCTCCTCCTAAACCAGTAGGCCAATCAAGCTGAAACTTTGCAGGGGTGTTCATTGGGTGAAGTTCTTCAAAAGTTGTTAAAAGAATTTAATTCCGTCAATAACTCTGGTTGCCGCGGCATTTGAAAATGGAAATCTTTAGTAATTCTTCAAATATCTTTAAAAATCTTCTCCTCCTAAACCAGTCTGCCAATCAAACTGAAACTTTGCAGGGATGTTCATTGGGTGAAGCTCTTTAAAAGTTGTTAAAAGAATTTAATTCCGTGAAAAAATGTTGTAACTGAATATGAAAATTATGAAAATTAGAAATTTTAGGAAATCTTTGATGTTGTTTTTTTCATAGACTACAAGGCCAAAGGCCTTTATATTTTGTAAAGAGCTTAATCATATGGTTCTCTACCAAATTTTTAAATATTTAATCTCTTGGGTCAAAAATGGCCCCGCCCCTGAGGTCCGAAGTTTGGAAAAATTCTTAATAAGAGCAATTTCAAAAGGCTAAAATCTCCTCTTAAACTATAAGGTCTAGGATATTCATATTTGGTATGTAGCATAACTAGATGGTTTTGTACTTTATCACTTATAGTTGTCCTCCCAGGGTCAAAAACGGCCGTGCACTAGAGGTCCAAAAATTGGGAAAAAAGTAAAATTTGAGTATGTTAAAAAAAATCTTCATTTTAAGGCGGATGGCATTTGTATTTTGAGTGTAGCATAGCCTGGCTGTTATCTATCAATTTTGATTAAAATTATGCCTGTAGGTTACCCTTTCCGTGGGTGTCCAAAGTTAGTAAAAATGCTCAGTTAGACCATGTTCAACAGTCTTCTCCTCCCAATCTACAAAGTCTTAGGCATTCATATTTGGTATATAGCATGAACAGATGGTTCTTTACCGTGTTAGCTAAAATCTTAGCCCTGGGACAAAACATTGAACTGCCCCAGAGGTCAAAAATTTTGGAAAACATCCAATTAGAGCAACTTTGAAAGACTTCTTCTTCTGAAATATATGGTGAAGGGCTTTCATATTTGGTATGTAGCATGACTAAATAATTTTGTACTATGTTATAGGAAAAAATGCTCGTAGCATAAAAACGTCTCTGCTCCTGGGGTCAAAAATTGCATAAATCGCATTGAAAGAATTCTTTAATAGAAATGGAGAAATAGCTTGTCACTCCCTTTCTCACAATGCTTTTTTAAAACTTTTTTCCTGAGGGTGACAAATTGTGGGATAGTTTGGTAATGGATTAAACAATAAAGCCAAAGGCATTGATCTTTTTGGAAAGCATTACTGGATTGTTTGTACAAAGCCTGAAATCTTATATGTGTTTTATTTATTATACAAAAAAGGACTGTAATTTGCGGATGCCTCAGGTGAGCGATTTAGGACCATCATGGTCCTCTTGTTTTAAATATTCTAGTAAACATAATGAATTCCCAATATTTCATCGGATTCACTTTTAACTTTCATAGAATGATAAAACCAACAGTAAAATATCACGGGAAAAGGGGCCTTATGAGAACTTGAATTTAATATCTTTTTTAACACAATAAAGTCAACAGTTTTATTGGATTCTCTTCAAAGATGCATGGAATAATTGTGGCATTCGAAACACAGGAAAAGGGGCCTTACAGATTATCATTCAAAACATTCTTGTGCATGTGATGAAGATCACAATCATTATCAAGTTGTCTTTTAAATTTCCCAGGACAATTGTCGGGTTGTAAGGAAAGTTCCTTTTGGAATGAAATTGATCCATCAGAAAACAAAGGAAAAGGGGCCTTATTGATTTTCATTCAAAACAATCCTGTTTATGTGATAAAGTCCACAATTATTGTCAGATTCTGATGAAATATTCACAGAATGATTGTAGGGTCATAAGGTAACTTTCTTTTGGAAATGGAGTGGATCCGTCATGAAATATGGGAAAAGGGGCTTTGAGGATTGTTGCTTAAAATGATAAAGGGGATAAAGCCCCTTTTTTTTCTTTATGCAATCTTCTTTGAGCAATTAACTTCCTTAAATATCAGATTTCTTTAACGGAAAACTTGATAACCAGTAGAGCGTCTCAGGCCCTCATGGGCCTCTTGTTTACAGATTTCAGGTATTGAAAATGTCTTGGATTACCTTGTAAAATTGTTATAAAGTTTATTTTACTGCCTTTTCCAGGGTCCAGTGCCAGTGAAATGGATGGCCATAGAATCACTTACACACAGAATATATACAACTAAAAGTGATGTGTAAGTTTTACTACACCTTCATCCATTAACAGACAATGGAATTTTAGACTGGTCAAAATTGAAAGAAGTTGCGGATGACTTTTTATGCCCCCGCATCGATAGATCGGGGGCATATTGTTTTACCGGTGTCCGTCTGTCTGTCCGTCTGTCTGTCTGCAAAACTTCCAACTAAACATTTTCCTATAACTTCATCCCTAATTAAGATACAATGCTAATATTTGGTATGTAGTTAGGTCTCAACAAGGCGCAACTGGGGAAGGTCATTTAATCAAGATCAAGGTCAAAATTTTAACCCTTTTCCCTAAAACATTACTCAAAAACTTAACCTGCCAACTAAACATTTTCCTTTACTTCATCCCTAATTAAGATACAATGCTAATATTTGGTATGTAGATAGGTCTCAACAAGGCGCAACTGGGGAAGGTCATTTCATCAAGGTCAAGGTCAAAATTTTAACCCTTTTCCTTAAAACAAAGAAAAAACCCCAATAAAAATCACCCTGTTTCGGGGGCATGGTGTTTCACAAACACATCTTGTTCTATTTGGTAGAATTTCAAAATCTGTCTTTTTCGGGTAGAAAAAATTTTTGATAATGAAGAAATTGCTTGTAACAAGCAATTTCTTCATTTTCTACAATGTTTTCCAAAGCTCTTTATCTTTAGTGCATCAAGGAGCATGATTGTGTGGGAATTATTTAACTAAGTTGCCTATATAATAGAGCCTGAGATATTGTTATGGCCAGGTCATCTATGCTGCTTCATGCCTTGATATTCTGTGATATATCTAGTAGTACTGAACACACTCCAACTTCAATTGAAGCTTGAAAGGTCTACTTCAAATATTGAATAACTTGAATTCTCCCCCCCCCCTCCCATTTATAGGTTCAGTGGCATATTGTCTTGTCTTGTTGCAATTCTTTTCAAAGTATTTCAAGTACAAACCCCACATCAATGGTTCAGAGAGAAACTGCCTGTAAACATATTGTCAGTTACAACTGTTTTGTGCTAAACCATCAATATATGGTACCCTGATTTTATACAGTGTTGTTGAGGTCAAGGTCATCTGACATGGGCAAATCTGAATAATTTGAGTGTCATTGGAACATAATTGTTACAGCAAAATCAGTATGCTCTGTCTTGTAGTATTTTGAAATAGTCATTGTTTTGATTACTGACAATGCATTTAACCCATTGCCACACAACAAAATTTTAGCCTAGTCCAAATTCAAAGAAGCTGAAGATACAAATTTCAAGTTGATAATCTTTTAATTTTTTTTGTCTATTTGGAAAGAAAGTATTGTGGCTAATAAAGGAACAAGCAAATTCTTCATTTTCCACAATGTTTTCCAAAGCTTTTTTTCTTGAGATGCATAAAAAAAGTTGAAATGGGTTAAACCATTCCATCACAATCCTTCCTTTTTATGCCCCTCAAGAAAGAAGCTTTGAAAACTTGGTAGAAAATGAAGAAATGGCTTGTATCAAGCAATTTTCTTCATTTTCACCATGTTTTCTATCCAAAAAGACAAAAAAAAATATGAAATTCAATCTACTTGAAATTGTTGTCTTCAGTTGCATTCAATATGAACCAGTCTAAAATTTTGTTGTGTTGGAATGGATTAAGAGTGTTATTCTGATTTCAGTTGGTCATTTGGTGTGTTTCTGTGGGAGGTGTTTTCACTTGGTGGTAGTCCGTACCCTGGTGTTGATCTAAATGAAAAGTTCATTGGCTTGTTGAGGGACGGATACAGAATGGAGAAGCCCCAGCATTCACCGGAGGAAATGTAAGTTATATAATATGTATAAGACTTTGTTTACCTTTTGATTGCTCATCTCAAATTGAGCTTGTCTAGAGTCCTTCATTTACCGTCGCATGATTGTTTTCAATCAAGACGAGATGCGTTGTTTTGAATAGTTCAGGTTAATCAAAGGTCACAGTCACAGCTCAAGGTTGAACTTTTCTCTAGATTATAATTCACAAAGTGATACTCTTTAATTTTAGAGAAATTTTCATGACCCTTTGACCTTGACCTACTGTTAAAATGCCTTAACCTTACTAATATTCTCCGTTTCTGCACTTCTAGGACCACCAAATATTAAATATACACTCAACTAGTTATTTTTTCATGTAAGACTAAGAACCTTGAACCTTTGACGTTGACTTAGACTTTACGCCTACCTAAAGAAAATGGTTTTGATTTGATATACATGTAAAAAATGACAAACAGCAGTCAGGGCAAGCTATGCTGTTAGAGAACAAGTCTTGTTTTCATTGGGTTACCTTTCTTTATCTTCTGCTAATTTAACCCTGTCATGATGAAACCAGAATATTCCTTTTGGGGCAGGAGGCATAGACAAAGATCAGCCTGCACATAATTATGTGCAATCTGATCTTTGACTACACCACCTGTTTGTCCTTTTCAAGAATGAATTGTTTATAAAATCAGATTTCAAAAGAACTATTGACCTGCAACTACTTCCTCCAGATTTTTCGGTGCTTTGATTTCAGTGCATACAGGATTATATTCAACATGACCAGAATTATTATTGATATATTTTGTAGTTCTTTTATATATTTGTGTGTGTGTATGTTTCATGTCTTCTGTAACTTTTCTGTATTTAAAGATATCAAGTTATGTTGAGTTGTTGGGAGGAAGAAGCTGAGGATCGTCCAACATTTACACAGCTAGTCAATGTAATGGGGGATTTATTGGAAGACAATGTTAAACAGGTTGGTGTTTCTTGATAGGTTTACAATGCTAGGGTGTTATCAATCCCTGGCCCCAACAACTGACTCCTTGGCTACAGCAACTGACTCCGACAGGAAGTCCAGCTTCGATTTTAAACAGTGTTATTTTGCAAAATTTATGGTTAGCAGCATGTTACAAAAAAGTAGATTGGTTGATTGGCAACCTAAACATTGTAACTACAGCTTGAATAAGCTGTAGTTACAATGTTTAAGTCGCAAAACCTACAAAAATGTTTCACACAGATGGCGGCCAATGTCAAAGTTCAAATCTTAATTTCGAGCTGACTGATTGATTTGATTGGTCGATATATTCCTTGATCGACAGCCGTGATTGGTCAATCAGAGTGAAAACCCACTCCAGATCATCCAATATTTACAGAGCTAGTCATTGTAATGGGTTATTTATTAGAAGACAGAGTGAAGCAGGTGGGCCATACATCTACGTGTAGGTAGAAAACGTTGTGGCAAATTAAGAAATTTCTCGCTACAAGCAATTTCTTCATTTTTAACAATATTTTCCCAAGCTGTTTTCTTGAGGGGCGTCTAAAAGCAGGATTGTGTTGAAATTGATAAATTTATTTCCATAGAATCCCACTTTTTTATGACTCTCAAGGAAAAAGATGTAGAAAATGAAGACTGCTTGTTTAAAGCAATTTCTTCATTATCCACTATGATTTCTAACCTCAAAAGACAAAGATTTGTTGTCTGCAACTTCTTTCAATTTGGACCAGTATAGAATTTCCCGGTCTGGTAATTGTTCTAGTGCCAATGCTTAGTTTTTTTAATACGAAGAAATCATAGGAAATCATAGGAAACAGTTTTGGGTGTTTGTTATGATAATATTCTTTATACATGTAATTCTGTTTTTCGTTTTCAGTATTACCTTGATCTTGGGGACAACTTTTCAAGGACGGATGACGATATGGAAGGAGCAACAGGAGAGAATGGCTACCTCAGTATGAATTCGGTGTCTCTTGATGAGCCGACAGACTACACAAAAATGTCCATGGCTCCACCCCCACCACAAAATGGGGACTGTCTGAATGAAAAAGAAAGGTTGATTGTGAATATGGACTCTTCCCCACGCCCTACTAGAGTGGGTGGAAAGCGTGATGATATAGAGGAGAGATATGTTAATTTTGATTTGACTACAAAAAATGCACGATTTCGGAACAAAGCCAAAGCAAGTGAACTTGAAAAAATACCTTTAATAGACAATGTGAATGAAACACTAGTAAGAGACTCTCCAGGGCGAAGCAGAAATCGTTACAGGAATGGCTCCCCAATACGTTTAAGTACTCAAGCAGACGTTCATCGGAATGAAGATAGTGATAGTGGGCATGAAAGTTTTGCTCCAAGCAGTTCACCGGACAAAGTGGACGAAAACGATGGATATTTATCGCCAAAGAGTGTAAGTGTGCCAGAAGTGCCTGTGTTTGAAATGAACGGTATTACTGGCAAACACAAAAATACAAATGGACATGCGCGGTTGATAGGTTCTAAATATAACTATGAGGATTTACCTCCCCCTGATTATAGAGCCGTGATGGAAGCCAGTGAAACAAATGTTTGATAGTGGTTTACCAAGTTATTTCATGACAATTATTTTAGGCTGGTCCCAAATGGAAAAAAGATAATTTTGAAGTGTGTGCTTATTACAATATAATTTAAGGGACAGGAAAAGGGATTGTGGGAAAAGGAGAAATTATGTTTAACTTGCAATTTCTACGGTTCCCACAATTTTTTCTTTATCATAAAAGTTTTAAATCAAAACAAGGGATTGAGGTAATTGTTGAATGGAAAAGTTGCCATAGCAAATTAAAGCACAAAATCAAAAAAGTGCCTTTGTTAGTCAAAGTTGTATACTCAAATATTTGTACATATGAATATATATATACTCTTGTTATGAGAGCCTCTCTGTATGAAATCCAACACAAATCAACACCGTAAAGTTAAACCATTACCCAGATCATATTATTGTGGAGTTGGTCCGGATTTAAAGAAGTTACAGATAGCAACTTATGTAGTGATGAAATTTTAAAAATCATAGTCTATTGAAACAAAAAGTTTCTTCATTTTCCATGATGTTTTTCTTCTGAGGGGCATAAAATGTCAGGATCGTGTTGTAATGGGTTAACACGATTCACAAACTAGTTGAAAATTTGACCCATTTCCACACAATCCAACTTTTTTAGGCCCCTCAAGAAAAAAGTTGTAGGAAAAATTTTGAGAAATAAAGAACCAGCAATTTCTTGATTTCCCACAATGTCCCACAATGTTCTCTACACCAAAAGACAATTTTTTAGAAAATTTCATCAACTTTAATTTGTCGTCTGCATAGGAATTATAAACAACAATTTAAGGTTGATTTTATTTGAAAAATAATCATTCAATTGGGTAGAAAGCATTGTGAAAAATGAAGAAATTGCTTGTTACAGACAATTTCTTCTTTTTTGTCAATGTTTTCTAAGGTATAATACACATTGATGTAAAAACCTGAAATTGTACGGAAAAGGGTTAATCAACACACATCAAAAAATCTGTACCAAATCAAGTGCTGGTAAGTAACACTCTGGACAAGTCAGATTACTCCTTGTTAGATGGAATCAGATTTACAGTGTCCACCAGTCTATTTGGAGTATGCCAGGCATAACAAATCAAGTCTACCGAGGGTAATCAAGTTGTTATGAAACCACTCAATATGGGATTGCCTTGTGACTGAGGTCTGTTGGTTTTCATATAGTTGTGTTCTGTTCTAGCTGTGTTCTAGATGTGTTCAAGACTACGGTTACCATAGTTACTGTAGGTCTATATAACAGAACATTCACAATCATAGTGTTTTTATTCGGTTTATAATCTATCATCAGTATTGTTACACACCCTCAAAACCAGTGTTTTCAGGGTTATACTGGAATCAGCCTGTCTGTCCATCTATGTGTCTGTCTGTCCATCTGTCTGTAGGTGAGTGTTCAAGTAATTTTGTGTCAAGAAATGCTCCTACAATTTTTATTCAAAAGTAATAAACTTTATATATATATATATCGGTACATTGATTTTTGAAGTTTTTTTTTTCAAAACACTCTTTTCAAGTATCAACTCCCCATGACAGAAAAATTATCTCCCCTTAATCTTAGACATATTTTCAAAACAAGGCACTGGTGTGGGTTTTCAGTCACCTCCCTTGATAAGTTTTAGTTTATCATGTAAGTAAACTAGACCTTTATGGTTTCTACAGGTTTTGATCTGGGAGCTGCAAGATTATACTTTTATGCTGTTGATTATTTTAGATGGTCTTCCTTACAAGCAGATTTTTATCATTTTACAAAAATTTCATGTAATTGTCTTAATAAATTTGTCTTCATTGATCTTTGAAGATCCACCTTGTAGTGAGAGACACTGAGTTGTCACAACATTTTTAACCCATTCTCTTACAATGATGCTTTTTGATGTGCCCCCAAGAAAGCAATCAGGAAAACATTGTGGAAAGTAAAGAATCATTTTCAACAAGCAATTTCTTCATTTTTCACAATGTTTTCTACTTAGAAATTTGGAAAAAAAAAACTAAAATTTTGTAAACTTTAAATTGTCATCTGCTTCTCCTTTCAATTTGGGCCAGTCTAAAATTTTACTGTGTGGTAATAGGTTGGAAGTGCATTAATCATCCATAATGTTTTCTACCCCAACAGACAGATTTTTAAAATTCTATTTACCGAAAATTGTTGCCTGCAACTCTTTACAATTTAGGGTAGTCTAAAATTTTGTTGTCTGGTAATGGGTTAAAATCATGCTCTTTATGGTAATATTTTAGGCCTGTTGAGCATTGCAAGTGCTCAATGCTCTTAGTTTTACTTTAGATATTGTGATATATTTCTTCTTGTTTTAAAAGTCAATCATCCTTTATCAGTCAATTACATTTAACCCATTACCAGACAGCAAAATTTTAGACTGATCCAAATTGAAAGATGTTGCAGACGACAATTTAAAGTTGATAGAATTTTAGATTTTTTTCAACTTTCTTGGTAGAAAAGATTGTATAAAATGAAGAAATTGCTTGTTTCAAGCAATTTCTTCATTTAACACAATGCTTTCAATTCTTTTTTCTGAAGGGGCATCCAAAAGCATCACTGTGTGGGAATGGGTTAAGACAGGTTGAATGAGGTTGAAGACAACTATTTAAAACTTGTTGCCCAATCAGTTAACTTCCTACCTGAAAGGAGAGAAAATAATGATGGAAAAGGAAAGAATTTTAGTTACCAATATTTTGTTCTTTCCCTCTACATTTTCCAATGGCATATTTCTTTAGAATGTTTGATTTTACTTGTATTAATATATATTTCAGGCATTAAATGAACTATCTACTGCTGATTTTGTTTATTAAGTAATAAAAAATGGTTGTTTTCATTCATGGATAGCCAGCAGAAAATGCTAGAATTTCTTTTTATGTTTTTATCATCTAGTGCAGGAATCTCATTAACCCATTACCAAACAATACCTTTTTGACACCCCGAAGAAAAAAATCCGGAAAACAATTTGGAAAATGTACAACTTGCTGTTTACAAGTGATTTCTGTATTTTTCACACATTATTTTCTACCCAGAAAGACAGAGATATTTGAAATTCTATCAGTTTGAATAGTCGTCTACAACTTCTTTAATTTTGGACCAGCCTAAATTTTTGTTGTCTGGTAATGGTTTAACTTGAAACTTTATTTTTTCTTCAATATAAAGATATGGCAATTGCACATTATTGAATTTTGAAATTTGTAATCAAACATGCTGTTTTAGACTTATATATGTATTATCATTGTTTAAGGGTAACTTGGACAAATTGGTGCTGAATTATTGTTTCACTAAAACAATATATACAGTTTCATATATAACCCATTCCATAATTTTCACTTTTTCATGCCCTCTAAAGAAAAAAAACAAAAACGATAGAAATCATTGTGGAAGATGAAAAAAAAAGAGATAGAAAACATTGTGAAAAATGAAGAAATTCCTTGTACAAGCAATTGCTTCATTATCCATCATGTTTTCCAACCAAAATGACAGATTTTTAACATTTTGTTATATAGAAACTGTTATCTGCAACTTCTTTCAATTTGGACTAGTCTAGAGAAGATTGCTAAGTAATAAGTTAACTGTTCTGGAACAAAAAGTCAATGTATTGTTATAACCTTGGTATAATTAGCATTATTACTGGTACTGTTTGAATGACTTAGACTGTTCCCACACAATCCCACTTTTTGACACCTTCAAAAGTAAAAAGCTTTGGAAAAACATTGTTGAACATGAGGAGATTGTTTGTTACAAGCTATTTCTTCATTATCCACCCTGATTTCTTCCCAAAAAACAAAGAATTTCAAAATATCATCTATTCAAATTGTAGACTGCAACTTTTTTTAATTTGAACCAATCTAATATTTTGTCGTCTAGTTATGGGTTATACCTGGAGTCTATCATTTTGTCTTTTCAACAGACCTCTACATGACTCTCTGAACTTGTTTACTATTAATCCTTGAGAAACGTTTTGACTAGTCCAAGTTGAAACAAGTTGCAGAGGACAAGTTGGTGAAATTGAAGAAATCTTTGTGTAATTCATTTTCCACAATATTTTCATAGACATTCTTTTAGGGATTGAGTGGGAATGGGTAAAGAAAAATAAATAAACCTTGATTAGAGAAAATCCTTTATTTGTAAGGATTACATTTCTGTTAAACTAAGGTTGTTAATTTCCTAGAAAGTACATAACAGATATTGGCATCAACTTGCAGTCCTCTTGTTCCTTGTTTCCCTGCCATGTAACATATATTCATATCTTGTGTTATACTTTTAACCCATTTCCAAGCAACAAAACCTTAGACTAGTCCAAATTCAAAGACATATTCAGACAACCAAACAAAGTTGGGTTAGATTGAAAAATAAGGGCTGAATGAGTTAGAAAACATTGCGAGAAATGAAGAAATTACTTGTAATAAGCAATTTTTTTCTCACAATGTTTTCCAAACCTATGGTTCTTTGACACGTAAAAATGCAGGATTGTATGGGAAAAGGTGAATTACTGAATAAATGTACTTCAACCTTTATTATATGTTCATTACCAAGTTCCAGAGGTAACTTTTGATGCCTTACAAGAATTATACTCTTGATGTCTTCAGAATTGACAGGCATGTCCTAGAATTGTGATGATGTACAATGTTTCAATTGGCGAATCATAAGAATTTTTATCATCATTTTTCCTTTCTACAATTTTTATATGCTATACATGTATATCAACAAAACCATTTTTTGAAATGTTTAAGCTTCTCAAATCATTCATTATTACCAAAGAATTTACATAAAATGAACATTGCACAAGTTGTATAGAACACTGCTGAGCAGATACATTGCAATTCCTCTTTACACTGTCACTAATTTATACTTGTTATTTTGATGTTTTCTCGGACTTTATTGCATTTTGTTGCATCTGAATTTTCACCATTAAAATCTGCTCAGTTTGATTACTGTAGTTTGTGAAAAATAATTGAATATGTATATTTGATCTGTTACATCAAAAGTGGCCCTGCTCAGATTGCTTCGATTGTCTGGGATGACAATGCTCAATACTCCTGGCAAAAATCTTCAATGTAATCAATTTTGTACAAAGCAAACCAGATTGACCTGTGCTCGACCTGATCTATTTTAAATCCATCAGCAAACAGAAAATTTCAGACTGATCCAATTTTACAGACCTTACAGATGACAACATCTTTGTCTTTTCAGGTAGAAAACATTGTGGATGATGAAGAAATTGCTCACAAGCTGTTCTTGATTATCCACAATGTTTAAACCTCAGAAGACAAAAAAATAAATTTCATCAACTAAAAGTTGACGTCTCCAACATCATTGAATAAGGATTAGTCTACATTATAGGTTGTTTTCCAACCCTCTGTAGAATCAAAATACGTGATTATGTGATAAAGAGCTTTAAAAGTTTACATGACTATTTAAAGTGGATGCAGATTAGACAATCAGTATCTTTCAGGGTGGAAAGTAGTGAGAAAAGATAAAATTGTAACAGGAATTTTTTCTGATCAATGAGTTTTGCAAGTTCTCCATAATTGGGTTGAGGGGACAAGCTCATTTTGAAAAGTGTTGAAAACCCTTATGAAAACACAAAAAGGAAATGATAAATGACAAAGTCCATGCATTTCATCTCATTGAAGAAGACATTTTATTGTAGAAAATATTATTGTTATTGTACTATGAAAACATATATATGTAAGTTATTTGTTCTGTTCATTGTAAATAAAAACAAAGAAAATGTAACCATAGTTTATAGATACTGCTGTTGGGGAGATGGGCTTATGGCTGAACTATACCTATCTTATGAAATTATTCATGGAAAAGGAGAACTTGTGTGTTAAATGTGTAATTGTAGTATTTTATTCCAGGGTCCATTTTCACCAAAATTTTCTAAATTTTAGAAGAAGATGTATGTAGCTGGAAGGTTCGTATATATTCTAAAATCGACTAAATTGTTATTTTTACCATTACAATTTTGAACAGCCTTGTAAGTAGAAAATGTTTGTTCTGTTTTTGCTTGTGAAAGGAGAATTTAATCCTTGTCAATAATAAAATCCTCTCCAAAATGATGTAAAAATCAAAGGACTGAAAGCTCAGAAAACACTCATTCTAGGTTGGTAATTATTTTGAAAATTAATGGTTTAAACAATGCTAGCTTTAAAGAGACAAGCAGGAGGTCTAGACAAAGATCGAATGTACATATGTGTAGCCTGATCTTTGTCTAGACTGCCTGCCAAAACAGGAATATTCAGCATGACAAGGGTTAAAACAAGCTAATGATAGCCCTGTAAACACATGATACATCCAAAACAAAATGGAAATACCACAAATTTTACTGCAAACCGGAATCAAATAAAAAAGTCCTCAATCTTTCATTTGTATGGATCAGTGTGTCTGTCGGGTATGGGTCTATTAGGCAACAATGATCAGAAGTAACCTGAAAAAAATCATGAAACAACATTAGTCCACTGTATAAATGTATTTTATTCAATAACACTATGCTTTACTGGACGTTTTCTTATCACTTTGGTGGAATATAGTCATTGATCTGCAATTATGGCTCAGACTAAAAACAGACTGATGAAAACCAATTAAAGCTTAGCTAATATTCATACTGAGAGAACTGTTTTTATTTTCAGTTGAAAAAAATAACAAAACAAAATGAATTATACAATTACTGATTTAACTCGACTGTGACTATTTTGTAATTCTAGACATTTTGACATTAGTCTGTCCTTTAACTAGTTTCATGTTGCATTTACTTAAGGTATTACTGAAAATATCAGCGCTCAAACAATAGAGTCTTTTTTTAACCCATTCCTGCTCAATGACGCTTTTGGACTCCCCCTCAAGAAAAACAATTGAGAAAACATTATATAAAATGAAGAAATTGCTTGTAACAAGCAATTTCTTCATTTTACACAATGTTTTCTATCAAGAAAATTGAAAGAATCTAATATTTCATAAACTCTAAAATATGGTCTGTTACTCCTTTCAATTTTGACCAGTCTGGTATATTTCCGTCTGGTAATGGGTTGATAGTTGCACAAATTTCCATTACTTGGGATGAAATGACAATTTACCTTTGCCTGGGAACCTGTGTATCTAAAATCACATAAAAAGCTTCTTCCTTTAGCATGGTCCTCATTTAAAGATTTGAATCAAGTTGATATCTTCAAAAAATGGTTATATGCAAATAATACATCTGCCATCAATATAAACATTTTGTATATTACATCAGTCTCTTACTTGACCAACAATAATAATATTTATAAAAAAGGATAATATTAATGAAAAGGAAATTTTCTAGATTAATTTCTCCTCTCATAGTTAGTGAGTCATTGTGTTGTCAATAAACAATGTTTGTCAGCTACAAGGAAAATTAAATGGCTATTTTTTTTTAAATTTATACTCTTTAAATACCATTCGGGTATTAACTTGGAATAATGTTAATTTCCCCTGAATGTGGTCCATTTTTAGCTCCACAGTTTTCTGAAAAAACCTGGGATATCGTCTTCGCCAGGTCATCATCTGTATTTATATCTGCATCGTCGTCCAAAAACTTTGACATTTTGTAATATCTATGGTATTGCTTAACAAATTCACTCAAAACTCGGAATATATGCTTTTTATCAAAAGAATAATCTATACAATAAGGGGGGGGGGGTGTTACCTCTAAATGCATTTTTGAACAAATTATGCCCCTTCATCGATTTGGACGAGCCGCTGTCATAACGCAGTTGGTAGCAAGCAGGACTGTCAATCTAGAGGTCCTGGGTTCGATCCCCGACGGCGGCACTCAACCTTTCCGACTATTTTTCTCTCACCAATGGGTCGATAAACGTAGACCTATGTGGGATAGAAGCTTGAGGCTAGAAAAGTATGTAATGGTAGTACAGGTGTGAGAAATACCAGGATCCATTGTTAGGTGCTCCAGCCGCTGCGATATAGCTGGAAGATTGTTGAAAGCGGCGTAAAACCCCATTCAAACAAACAAAACAAACAAATTCATCGATTTGGAAATTTTACCCTCTATCAAACACTTGAACAGTCAAGGGTTGGCATCTTGTTATAATTTAGAATGAGTTGGTAAATACATTCTAAATTAAATTTATTTTTGGCATTTAGTCATCCTAATCATTTAAGAATACATTTGGGAATACAGGACCTGTTTTATGAAATCATTTCAACAAAGACATTAAGTGAGGAAAATATTACCTCAAGTCAGGTGGGGAATAAAAAAAAAGGTGTGAATTTCAAGCCACATGAGTGAAGATTTGAACATTCCCCCAACATCAGTATAGGAGATAGATTCATTATGCTACATTATGTAGAATGGCATATTATTGATTACCTATTACATAATTATATTTGTTATGATTTGTCTAGTTAATGCATATGGGTTGATCTGAGAACCCCTCCACTGTGTTCCTTATGAAAGGTAACACTTCTATAGTTTGGGACCCTCAAAAAAAAAGGCTCTGGAAAACTAGTGGACAATGAAGAAATTGCTTGTAACAAGCAAATTTATCAAATGTCCACAATGTTTTCTACCATAAAAGGTAAATGTTTTCTAAATTCCCTGATTTGAAATTTTAGTCTGCAATTTATTTTAACCCTTTCCCGTTCAAATACGGGATTTTACATTGCAGTTATTTTATACTGGAGAAAACATTGTGGAAAAAGAAGAAATTGCTTGTAACAAGCAATTTCTCCTTTTTCCAGAATATTTTCTACCACATAGGATGGTTTCATTTCAAATGGCATCCAGTTTTAATTGTTGTCTGCAAACTCTTACAATTTGGACTAGTCTAAAATTTCCAAAAACGGGAAAGGGTTAAGGTGGACCAGTCCAATATTTTTGTCTTGTGATAATGGGTTAAATACAAACATTCTTTTCACTTTGATATTTATGGCAAGTAAAAGCAATATAAGGTGTGTCTTTGCCAAAAGAATTTGTAGTAATAGAAATTATTTTAGACTGTACCAAATTGAAGGAGTCTGCAGACAACAGTTCTACCCAATTCTTTTTCTTACAATATTTCCTAGAGCTATGTTCTTCAGCACACGTCACATTGGAGGATGGTGGGGGAAAGGGTTAAACCATTCCCAGATTACCCTTCTCTTCGACAACAGTCAAGAGTTTTGTTGTCTAGTAATGTGACAAATGAAGAAAATAGACTAAGGAGATACAGTACACATTTTTTTAAAAGGTGGAGATAGGTTCAACTTTATTTACAGTATTTTTGTTAAGACTATTGAGATTTATTGTTCATATGCATTAGCTTTATAAGTGTTACAGACCAATGTCATAACTTCAGAAATTCAATAAAAAAATATTACAGCTTATCTTTTGTTTGTTAGTGTAATTATACCCCCGCAATACAAATGTTTTCAGGAGTATACTGGAATCAGCCTGTCTGTCAGTGTGTCATTCTGTGTACAAAATAATACTAATTTTGTGTCGCGAACTCCTCCTTTCTAGAAAAGCAAAGTCAGTACCTATGTCCTTGTATTGTTAAAGCTCTCATTACACTGAAAGCAGTTGTAGGGGTTTCAGTCACATACTGTGACAAGTTGTAGTTTAAGCTCTAGTGGCCAAAAGTAAACTATTGTCATGGTGTTGTGTCTGTTGTGCCTCTGTCTGTAAACTGTTTCTTAAATCCAATAGCAGACGGCCAAATCATAGACTAGTCCAAATTCAAAGGAGTTTCAGATGACAAAACCAAGTCTTCGAAATGTTCGATGTGTTCAGCTTAATGGGTAGAAAACATTGTGTTAAATGAAGAAATTGCTTGTTGCAAGCAATCTCTTCATTTTACACAATGTTTTATGCAATTGTTTTTCTTGAAGGGTATAAAAAAGCATCATTGTGGTGGGAATGGGTCCAAAATCTTCTTATCAGAAGCTACTGGCAGGCTTTCAACCACATTTCTGAAGAATTTCTTAGATGAACTTTTATCAGATTCCTTCAAACTTTATTCAGATTCCTTTGAGAAATCCTGATCAGATTAAGCTTAAATGGTGGAGAAAATTTCTAAATATGGCATAAACTCATAACTTTGGGAATCAGTAACTGGCTGGATTATAATCAAATGTCACAGAAATGGTTCTTGGGTTGCCTTTTGTCAAAAAAATTTTGGGGGAGCATATAGTCGCCGGCTTGTGAGCGCGTGCATCCTTCCGTCCGTCGTCATATCTCAGGAACCCCTGGGCCTAATTGGATAAAACCTTATATATATTCTTCCTAGGCAATTTCCAAGACACCTTTTTCTAGAATTTAGAAATTAAAACTTTAAAATTGGCCATTATTTTGCAATGGTAAATGATATAGCCTTCTTATTTCAGATGTTTATAACTTGTGACAAGACCTTTTATTAGAAAACTAAGGCAAGGATCTCGGCCAACGTCAAGGTAAAATTGACAAGGTTAATAATTTCCATCATAAAAACCCAAGGTTGGCCATAACTTTTAATTGGATGAGATAGGGTCTTCATATTTCACATATGCTTTGCTGGTGATAAGACCTTTCTGTTGGTACCAAGTTCCAAGTCATCGGTCAAGGTCATTTCTTAAGGTCAAAATTTGGAAAAAAAATGGCCATAATTTTGCAAAGGTAAGTGATAAAGCCTTCATATTTCAAATGTTCATCACTTTTGACAAGATCTTTCAATAGATATTTAAGACAAGGTTTTTGGTCAAGGTCAAATTGTCAAGGTCAATAATTTCCATCATAAAAACTTTAAATTGGCCATAACTTGTAATTGGATGTGATAGGGTCTTCACATTTCACATGTTTATTGTTTGTGAAAAGATCTTTTTGTCGCTACCAAGTTGAAGGTCATCTGTCAAAGTCAAGGTCATTCCTCACATGGTTCTTTACCAAGTTTCAAAAATTAAAAATAAAAATAAAGTTTTGAAAATTTCTTATTTAGAGCAATTTCAAAAGACTTCTCATAAACTATAAGATCTAGGACATTCTTATTTGGTATGCAGCATAACTAGATAGTTTTGTACTTTATTACTTAAAATTGTTCTTCCTTGGTCCAAAACAGCCCTGCACTAGGGGTCCAAAATAGGGAAAAATGCAAAAGTAAGCTAGAGAAAAAAAATCTTCACTTTAAGGCCAAGGGCATTTCTATTTGAAATGTAGGATAGCCTGGCTGTTATCTATCACATTTGATTAAATAATACTTGTAGGATAAAAACACCACTTCCCTGGGTGTCCAAAGTTTGTAAAAATGCTCATTTATACCATGTTCAACAGTCTTCTCCTCCCAATCTAAGAAGTCAATGGCATTCATGTTTGGTATATAGCATATTGATTGGTTGATTGAATGGTGTTTAATGCTGCTTTTAACAGTATTTCAGTCATATGGCAGCGGCTGGAGCACCTAACAATGGATTCCTGGTATTTCTCACACCAGTACTACCACTACATGCTTTCCTAGCCTCCAGCTGCTATCCCACTTATGTTTACTATTATCCATCCATTGGTGAGTGAAAAATGTCGGAAAGAATATGTGCCACCGCCTGGAATCTAACCCATGATAACCCATGGTATATAGCATATAGCATGATTGCTAAAATTATATCATTGGGTCAAAATGACCCAGTCCAAAGGTTTGATTGAAATCTAAAATCTAAATTCTAGGAAGTTTTAGGGTAGAAAACATTGGGAGAAATGGAGAAAATACTTGTAACAAGTAAGTTCTCCCTTTCTCACAATGAATTTTTAAACCTGTTTTCCTTGAGGGCATCAAAAAGTGGGGTAGATTAAATTGATTAAACTATAAAGCCAAAGGCATTCATATTTATTGATAGCATTACTCGATATTTTTGTACTTTACCCAAAATCTTATATTTGCTTTATTTATTTTGCTCAAGCTGTGTCTTTTAATTCAAAAAGTACTGTAATTTTGAGTGAGCGATTTAGGACCACCATGGTAGGTGAAATTTCAAAAATTTCTATTTCTGTGTAGAAAATAAAGTAGATAATGAAGAAATTGCTTGTCACAAAAAGCTAATTCATAGTGCATGTAAATCATGTCTGGGCTCTGCCAAGTCGGCCCCTTTTCTTAAGAAGTATTCAACTTTCTGGGGATTAAGATGCCTAATTTTTTCTTTAAATAAATATTCATGGGTCATTAAGGGCCATTTTTGTGGGATATAATGTCACCAAATTCAAAAGGGAACACCCTTGTGATCATAAAAACATTTTCAGAAATTATTGGAAAGATTGAGCATAAAGTAGTGTCTCTAGAGCAGTGACAAGAAAATTGTCATCGAAGACCCTTTTCCCTGTAATCACTATATTCAATGAGGTCATTCTTACATTTACAGCAAGTTTAAAGAGTGATTCAATATGTGTCCTTAAGATTGGTGGCACTTGTTGATGACTCAGGTTCAAACACCACAAAAGCTCACTAAGAACTTGTATTGCACAGCTGAGCTTATTAACTTTATCAACTTACTTCTAGCTTACCCAAGATGCAATGAAAATATTTGACATCATAATTGTTAATTGATACCAAGGTCAAGGTAATCTGACCATGCAAGATCATCTTTCAAAGGCAAGTTTCTGAAAATTTTGCTGTTTCCCTAACCCTGGTACACTTCTTGATAAATATGTGTTTGGCCAAGTGTAAAAGGCTAGTAGGTCAAATTATCACTTTGAAAGTCTCTCAGAATGATTATTAGTCCCCCACCAGTTACCGTTTGGGGGACTATAGGTTTGCTCAATTCTGTCTGTCCATCCGTCAGACTGTCACACTTTTGTCTGGATCATATCTCTTAAACCATTAGTGTAAGCAACTTCAAACTTTATACACTTAAAAATTAATCTAATTTGTAGTTTCATCTATCAAAAACCAGCATTTTGATTGGTCGTAAAAAATAGTCATACCTCCATAAACAAAATTTTTGAGCATGCAGCTAATTTTTATGTTTCCGGACAAAAAAATTTTTGCACTTTCATACAGTGTGTTTAGCTTTTTGGTTCATACCTCCATGATAACAAAAAATATTCTCTTCGTCTCTTTGACCCATTCACACACAAAAAAATTTTAGACTGGTCCAAATTCAAAGAAGCTTCAGACAACAATTTCAAGTTTATTGAATTTAAACTTTTTCATCTTTTTGGAAAGAAAACATTGTGGATAATGAAGAAATTGCTTGATACAAGCAATTTCTCAATTTTTCACATTGTTTTCCAAAGCTTTTTTTCTTGAGGGGCTAAAAAAAGGAGGGATTAAGTGGGAATTGGTTAATAGATAACAATCCAAAGAAATGTCATGTATAAGAACCATTACTCTGCCATATCCACTTTTTGAGTTATTGCCCATTGTTTTTAGCTCACCTGACCACAAAGTGCTCAAGGTGAGGTATTTTGATCGTCCTCTGTCCATCGCGCAGTGTGCCTCGTCCGTCGTTTGTCAACAATTTTAAAATGACATCTCCTCCCAAACCACTGGGCCAATTTCAACCAAATTTGGCAAAAATGTTCTGTAGGTGGTGCCCTTTCAAAATTTGCTAAAACAATTGAAATACATTTAAACTCTGGCTGCCATGGCAACAAATGGAAATTTTAAGAAATCTTAAAAAATTTCTCCTGTTGACCCAGAAGGTGTAGAGCCTTGTTATTTTACATGAAGCATCCGTCCATTGACATCTTTCAGAAGTGCTAAAATAATCTACCTCGAGTCCCAAGGGTGGAGCCCAAAGGGTATGGGACTTATGGTTGCTATGACAACAAGAGAAAATTTAAGAAAAAAAATTTAATCTCTTCCTGATCCAGAAGTTGATGAATCTTGAATTTTGCATGAAGCATAAGTACATTCACCTCTTTCAAAAGTGCTAAAATTTCAAAGCCGCAGGGTGATTGGGTTTGCATAGAAATAAAGAAGGTTACTCTTTCAAAACTGTTTGCCCAATTTCCACCAAATTGACAGAAATTTAACTTAGGTTGACCCCTTTTAATAAATACTAAAAGAGTTGAAATATATTGAAAACATTGGTTGGCATGGCAACATAAGTTGATTTTATCAAATTTTAAAGGAGGTCTCCTCCCGACCTAGTTCTTACTAGGCCTTGAAGAAAAAGAGCCTTATCTCAGGTCATATCTCCTAAACCATAAGTGTTAGTAACTTCAAAATTTATACTCTTACAGATCACAATGTGGAGAAGTGTCATGTACAAGAACTGTTACTCTACAATGCCCATTTGTTTGAGTTATTGTCCACTTCTTATTTTTACCTTGTCTTCTCAATCACATCTAACTTTACATGTCCAAATTTGTTTAACTCTTTCCCAAACTGCACAAATCTAGACTAGGCAAAATATATAGCTGTCGCAGATTAAAATGAATGGTATCTAATAAAGAAATAATGAACATTAAAGTACGGAAAATGTTGAAGAAAAGGAGAAAATGTTAATTATCAGAATTTTCTTTTCTCTCAATGTTTTCCTAAGCTTACTCTTAGGGACGTCAAAACCAGGTCTAGTTTGGGAAAAGGTTAACTGAAGAAAGACTTTTTTTATCAATTGGTAGACGTCTGTATTGCATCACAAAACGACATGCACTTGTTTTGACAATATCTTTGTCAAGTACACATTATAGTTAAACTGTTTCTTGCCAGTCTTTATGACGATTTATTACTGGCTTGAGAAATTTTATCACCAAAGCCACATCATTTTACTACAAAATTTGAAACTAAATTTTAAATGTGTTTCCAATTCTCCTTAGGGCACCTCTTAATAAAGGATTTGACATCATGTATTCAACAAAATATGTTGACAATTTCAGGAATGGAGAAATCGTGAAGGTTTTATTGCTTATAGATTTGTAGCAAAAATGATAAGTAATCATTTTTATTTGTGTTGAAAAGTTGAATGTTCACAAGGGATGATTTAAATTATGTTGGCTGCAGCATATAAGTATTTATGAAAATAATCAAGCTATGGAATCGCATTTGAGATAATCACTCCCCGTTCATGGGCAAACACTCACTCCACTAGTGAGAGGCCTGAGTCCATATTCCAGTAGAGAGGGTTGTGACGATAAGCTTGATTTACATAATTTAGGTAATTTAAAACTGATTTAAAAACTGTTTGACAGAATTTTTTATAGCAATCTTTTGCAAATTCAGTATGTAAACAAAATATAATCCTTATTACATTTGACCATCACTTAAGTGTATACCAGGATAATCACGGCTCCCTTGTTAAATCTAGACAGTTCCTGTCACCATTTTGAGCAGTATATTATTAGGAGAAAGAAAAAGTATGTTGGAGGCAAAAGCTGATTGGCAAATTTATAAATTATTCATAACAATTTTTATTTACAAAATGATTGCATAAAGTTTATGTACAGTAATTATTGAAGCTTAACAATAATTAATTATTCAGAGCAAATAACCAGATCATAAAATTCTGAACTGATCCAATTTGAAAAACTTTGGCCCTAAATTGTTCCCCAGAGTTTGACTTTTGGTAAAAATCTTGCAATATTCACTTTGATTCTGACTCAAGTTGATGCAAACATTTTCAACCCATTAAGTTATATTTTTCATTCAAATATTTCTTTTCAAATAATTTTGTAATAAGGAAGATCTAAGAATAAAACAATTCTTTTCTATAACAAGTGTATACAACCCTGAGCGTTTAACATTAAAAGAAAATCATTTCAGGGAAAAAAGTCTTCCATGTAAGGTTTTTTTTCCAAAGTATTCCTACCTTAAGTCTGCATATTTTTCCAATACAGGTAAATTGTCTTTTATCTTGTAAAGGGTTAATAATTGTGTGAACTATTCAGGGCTTGTACCAGCATTTGAAATTGAGGAGTTATTCACTCTTCGTCCATTAAATCTAACTCATTGCCACACGATCCTGGCTTTAAACGCCCCTCAGGAAAAAGTTTTGACAACATTGTAAAAAATGAAGAAATTGCTTGTAACTAGCAATTTCTTCATTATCCACAGTACCTTTTCCTCAAAAGGTAAAGATTTCTCAAATTCCACCAACTTGAAATGTCATCTGCATCATCTTTCAATTTGGACAGTCTAAAATTTTGTCGGGTTGGAATCGATTAATGGGACAAAACTAATTTTGAAGGCTCAAAACATCAAATTTAGGGAATCATGAGTCAAAATTGAGGGTTTAAGACCAAAATGACTTTTTCTTTCAAAGAAATGCAGTTAGAAATCAATTTGTTCAATTTTCAATAGTATATAAGATACTTAAATGAAAAATTGAGTAATAAAACCCTGTTATGATACTTAGAAATTTCTCTCATGGGGTTAAAAATGACTCCTTGGGAGAAATTTCTATTGGTCAAAATAGGATATGTTCAGCTTTTTTGAGAGTCAAAACCCTACTATTATAGACACCAGACACCAGAGCCATGCATGCTTATCATTTATATACAATATTGCACTAAAATGCATGCAACAATATACAATATCTTCTCATTAAATAATCATAAATGCAAAAATAAATATACAAAAATATAAAAAGCTGTAAAAGAGATACAATTGGTTGACAAATTGTTCCAAATTTTTCATCATGCTTGGCTGACATTGTTAAGTGTCATGCAAATGTGAGGTTGAGAATTGTCCATTTTTAACGCATTACAACAAAGTGATGCTTTTTAACGAACTGTGAAAGAATTTGAGAACAATGGTGGAAAATGAAAAAATTGCTTGCAACAAGCAATTT
This sequence comes from Fragum fragum, assembly GCA_946902895.1. Classification (NCBI taxonomy): domain Eukaryota; kingdom Metazoa; phylum Mollusca; class Bivalvia; order Cardiida; family Cardiidae; genus Fragum; species Fragum fragum. The sequence continues at coordinate 6,217,246 of OX336369.1, forward strand.
ATTCCATTTAAAAAATGTTTTCTACCCAGAAAGTCAACTTCAAATTGTCATCAGCATCTCCTTTCAATTTGGACAAGTCCAAAATTTTGCCATCTGTAAATAGGTTAACTTGATCTGTCACATGAGATCATACAGGAGAGTGCAGCTATCTGATTGGACCTCAAACATTGACGGGGGATGACATTCTGGGTGGTGAATTCTGTAACATCACTCGAGAGTTCTTGTTCTCTAGCTCCTTCTGTAGTTCTTCAACTTTCTTTGCCAGTTGTTCACGTAACACTAGCAGCTCTCGGTTCCTCAGATGTAAAGGTTCCTGCAAAAAATATTACACAACCCAATTGATCAATTGCAGCAGTCAATCAAACAGCCAATGATCCAATCAAATAATTCATGAAGTCAACTCTGAACTCTGACATTAGCCAATAGTGGAGTCAGTGGGCGGGGCCAGAGATCTGTCAATTATCAGGCTATACAATTTTAGACAAGTAAATGGAGGTAAGTAATTGAAGAAGACAAAACAAGACAGTAGTATACAAGTGTCAGGCTTGGCTGCAAGTGTTGGATAGTGATATATTCAAAGTCTAAAAAGGGGCATCATTCTTACATAAGCTAGAAACCATTGATAAATATCCTTAAAGAGAACGATCATTCTGTAAGCATATCAACCCATTACCAGACAACAAAATTTTAGATTGGTTCAAATTCAAAGAAGTTGAAGAAGACAATATCAAGTCAATAGTTACTTGGATATCGTCCACCTTCTCAGTAGAAAAGAGGTATTTTCTTCATTTATTCAAACCCTTTTCTTTGGGGGGGGTCCTTAAAAAACTGAATTGTATTGGAATGGGTTACCTCTTCATCTGTAGATCTATAATATATCTGTTTTGAGAAGTACTAGAGAAAACAGTTGAAAAGTTTAGTCTTTACATTATGGCCAAGATAAACCTGGGATAAGAGGTTAGAAAGAAAGTCTTGGCAAGCTTTTCTATTCTAGACTAGACTTGATTAGGATCAGCATGTGCAGAACAAATTCAAACTAGACTATTACTGAATGTGATTAATACTCCCCATGGCTTCAAGTCACAGACAAAACATTTTTTCACTGGAAAAAAAGATTTTTTCAACAATCTTTGAGAGAAGTTAATAGACCGTAACCAAAATGGAACATGTAAAAGTTTGGTTGGTACTGACAAATGTGAACAAGAGTGCCATAGTCACAATATACGCCGCCACTTTGCTGCTGTTTCACGAAAAAATTGTAGACACTATTTATTTTGACAGAACCAAATTCAGAACATTTGCAGACTACCTTTTTAAATTGTCAAGTGTGATAAAGGGGGCATAACTGAGGCAAAAATCAATGAACCATAAAATCCTTACTTCATGCACATCTACCAATTAAGGTGATAACATTGACCAAGTTTCAAAAAGATCCAGCCAGAAACTTAGGAGGAGTTGCATTCACAAGGCTGCAATTTCAATAGGCCCCAGAGACTAAGTTTAAAGGTGGCATAACTGAGGCAAAAATCAATGAACCATAAAATCCTTGCTTTATGCACATCTACCAATTAAGGTGATAACAATGACCAAGTTTAATAAAGATCCGTCCAGAAACTTAGGAGGAGTTGCGATCACGAGAAAAGAGAACATATGTACGGACGGACGGACAGACGGTGGCGTATAAAAAAAGTCAAATCCACTCAGTAGTAGAAGACAAAATGAATGGAGATTATTTTCATCAACTCACTAGAAAGTTAAAGGTCTGCAACCAAATTACAAAACACACATTGCTGCTTGATACTGAATCTATCTGTAAAGTTTGAATCAAATCTATGCAGTAGTTACTGAGAAATTGAGTGGACATGGAAAAAGCTACAGACATACTGACCTACATGCTGACTCCTAAATATCCTCCCCAAACAAAGTTAAGGGGGAGAATAAGATTCTTATCTTTACTTAAACAACAGTTTTGAACTTTATACCACAACATAAATGACATCATCATGACATCATTTAACCGATTCCCGCACAATGTCACACTTTGATACCCCACAAGAAAAGTTGTTTTCTTCCTCCCAAAATTTGAAAAATCTAAAATTTCATAAGCTTTTTATTGTCATCTGCAACTCCATTCAATTTGAAACAGTCTAAAATTTGTAGTCTGGTAATGGGTTAAAGAGTGATTCTACTAACATATTAGACAAGGATACATATGATGTCTGTTTAATACAAAAAACTATGGTAAGCTATTTGAAAACTTATTTATAACTTACACTGACTTAAATTTGTCCTCTGTGACCTGTTTCAAAATGGACCTGTCAAAAATTTTGTGACCAGGTAATTAATCATGCTGTCAATCAGAAAAACAATTGATCAATCAAATTATTGATTTAGACAAGAGGAGAAATCCTACATCAGCCAGCATTTAAGTAAAGCATTTTTGTTGGCCTGGCGACTTAAATGTTGTAACTACAGCTTATTCAAGCTGTAGTTACAACATTTAGATCACCAATCAACCATCTCACTCTTTTGGTAAATGCTACTGATGATAAATTTCGATAAAATAACACCGTTTGATATCAAAGGGGAGCTTCCTGCAGGAACTCAGTGGCCATGACCAGCCATCAATTAGTCGTGAGCTGCACAAACCTGTGGTCTCATTCTGGGATTCCATCTACAATAATATCCTGTCCAAATCTCCATTCTTCTCATACTGGCTACGGGAAATAACACATGATTGTGTAGGTGTTCTGAATACAGGGGATTCATAAACTCATCTAGTTGACAGTTGATAAAGGACCACAGGGATACAGTAGTCTCCTTGCATTTCTGAAAAGTAAGAAAAAATATGTGTGTGTTCATAGAGTACAGAAGTTTAACCCATTTCCTCACAATTGTACCTTTTTAGACCTCTACAGAAAAATTATGAAAACAAGAGCACCAACCACGGGTGCCAACACTCTGCTGCAGATGCTGGATAATGCAAAAATTTTATGTCGAAAAAGGGCATAACTCTTACAAAAATACCTTTAGAATTATTCCCCTTGATAGTCTAGATAGCTCTTGTGATGGTCAATACACATGTCAAGTTTCATGAGGATATCTTCGATTGAACAGAGATATGACCAAGGTTAAATTTTGTCATGCCAATGCCAACGCACACAATGCCAAGGTGATGACAATACCTCAGGTTTTCTCCGAAAACAGCCAAGCTAAAAATGTGAAATAAGAAATTGCTTATTGCAATCAATCTAACCCAAAAGAGAATGATTTTGAAATATCATTTAATATGAATTGTCATCTGAAACATCATTGCATTTAGACCAGGATATCATTTTATCTTTTGAAGATAGGTTAATGAACTCATTAAGCTGTCAATTGATGAACGAACACAGAAAGCTTGAGGTCTCATTGGTTTCTTAAAGATAAGACATGGTAGTGTATGTATTGTGAATACAGGAGGCTCATGAACTCGTCAAGCTGATGGATGACCACAGGGACACCATATTTTGGGGGGAGATTGGAACGAATATTGGTTTTTACTGCAAAAATTCAAATCTGATTTTCGAATTCCAGTATTTGTAATTTTTTAGACAAAAAGCAGTTTCATTCAATCTTTCTTTAAATATACATTTAACAAATAAAGAAAAAATTATTTCAAATATTGTGATGATTTATAATGCTATTATATTCCATTGCATACAGTAAACACGTGTCAAGAAGGCATCGGAAAAATCAATAATTATGACAGTTTGAAAATCTTGTATGGATTGATAACTGATTCCTTGTTGTCCTATACTGGAACATAGACATTGTTTTTTGTGTCTTCTCATTTTGATTGACCAACGTAATTGAGCAAATCCTCTTTTGGAAAGAACGTCCTCTTATTGTTATTATTATTCCGATATACGACAATAAGATTGGTTTAGAATAGAATTGTATTCAATCATCGTATTTAGTAACTTAAAATAAGCAGTACACTTTTAAAATAAGCATCGGTAGAGACAGAATAAAATATTGAGGCTTGAAACATTTTGTCTAAAGGTTTGGAGGGTAACATGTAATAGTAGGTCAATTCTGTAGCCATTAATAAAACAGGAAGTGGTCTGAAATAAGTCAAAGCTTTACTTCTATGTCGCAGATTTAGAGATAGTTCTCAGTTAACACATGTACATACGAGCTGAATAAAGCTGTTTTTACATTTATTTTTTTTTGGTAAGTCGGGGTAAGCTACGTCTGTAAAACATTTTGATTTATTTACATTGATCGTGTTTTGATTGTCTCAGTTGTCATCATACACGGATAGTATTTGATTTTTTTTAAGAAAGTAAAAGAAACAAGCAAAAATTAAAAATTAAATATGAAATTAGTTATATCAAACAACCAAAATGAAAACATAGATAAAACATGAAATAGTCATATTAAAAACGCATTTAGAGATATAAAGTCTTCAACCATTAGAGGGAAGAGTGCACGGATATAACCTATATTCAGACATCCAGTTTTGACATAATAAAAGATAAATATTTAAACATATTTGAATAATCAAAATGTATTCGATAATAAATTTTGCTCTTCATTTCAATTCCTAGTTTTTTTTACAATTCCTAAAGTTAAGATATTGAGTTAAAGAAGTGCTACTATATCTAATTTTCAAAGAAATGTCCTTAGGCTATGGACGATTCCGGTATGTCTGTAAAGTTTCAAGGTCAAACAAGGTCACACAACAAGGTCATACAGACAGAGATAACTCTATGTTTATTTCGTGGGCATAAAAACAGCTGATGGTAACTAAAACATTTAGTTTGTAATCACACACACTAAATCAATATTAATGAAATAGTCTGATTATGTATCAATTTTGTCTGTGCATTAAATTATACCTGTACTCAATACTCACCATTTCTTTAAATCTTTGTGCTTCAGAGTTAGACATAAATGTTCCAAATAAGCAGCTGTATAGATGGTCCAAAATTGTGATTAGAAAATGTTCATTAAATTGAAAAGCATTGGGGAACTGTAAAGAAACAAATGAAAATTACACAATGAGAGAAAAATGTTAGTTTTTTTATTCGAGTTTTAACCCATCCCTAAACAATCACGTTTTTTAGCTTTTGGAAATAGCTTTTGGAAAATAAAAAATTGCTTGTTGCAAACAATTTCTAGATTATCCACAATATTTTCTACTTGAAAAGATAAAAGACTCAAAATTTCAAGAACAAAGAATTGTTTTCTGCAACAGTTTTGAATTTTGACAAGTCAATTTTTTGTCTGGTCATGGGTTCATACCATTTTGAACAATCTTCCAGTCATATCAAAGCTCCATAAGATTATCCAAGTACTTTCCTGATATATTTGAAATATCCTGCACAAGAACATGTGACAAGTAATGTAAGGACTCATCCAGAACAGGTAAACTAGGAAAAACAAGCATTATGAAATATTACATAGCAATACCAAGTCCCTACCTGCTTTATATATCTCTCTCTAAAGCGGACTCACATAACAAAAGTCAGCTCTATCCCTGCCAGTGTTTAGAATAGTCTGGAAACTGTAATTTCCCAGAGTTTTCTCAGTCCAGCATCCATAATTTCCTCAAAATGAAATGGACCGTAATGAAACTCAAACTTATTCTGTAACTCATTAAGACAGACTCGCATACCAAAAGTCTGCTAAAAACCTGCCAGTGTTTATAAAAAGTCTGGAAAACTAATGTCCAAGACTGACATATGTACTGACAGGGTGCAAACCTGAAGTCAAGGTGTTAAAAATCTATAAATTTCGTGCGTATCAAATGTAAAATCTTGAACCAAAGACAAAAACAGAAGAAGGGCCTAAGTATACCTGTCTGGTCATCTGCCATACACAGTCAATAAACTGTAAAAATACTGGAGATCTGTCAGCATCCGAATGTTTGTCTTCACCGTGACCCACTCTCTAGGATATGAAATATAACAAACATCATTAACCTATTATTAGACAACAAAAACTTTAGACTGGTAAAAAATTTCAGAAATTTCCTACCTTTTTATGTCCTTCAAGCAAGATGCTTTGGAAATTTTCATGGACAATAAAGATATTGCTTGTAACAAAAGTCAAAGAATTTCACCAACTTGATATCAACATCTGCAACTTTTTTCAATTTGGACCAGTCTAAGATTTTGTTGAGTGGGAAAGGGTTAAAATTGAAAGAATTTATAATCAACAACTTTTACTTCGGGGTAAGAACTTTAAGAATAATGAAGAATCCTTTCAATGTTCATATTATACTACAAAAGATTTCAATTCTTATAGCAATTTCTAAAGGGCACCACCTAAGGAACATTTCTGCCAAATTTATTTCAAATTGGTCAAGTGGTTTAGGAGGAGATGTTGTTTTAAAATTCCTTCTTCATTTCTATATGAGCCCCAGCGCCCCCTGGGGCCCCAAGGGTGATGATTTTAGCAATTCTGAAAGAGGTCAACATACTAATGCTGCATGCACAATATCAAGGCTCTAGGGCAGCATCTAAAGAACATTTCTACCAAATTTGGTTGAAATAGTCGATAGTCCAATCAAAACAATACATCTGGATGGGTTTGATCCATATAATTGAATCATTAATTCTGATTTTTAATATTTCGTTCCCGATCATTTCTGCCCAGTTCCGGAACACCAGTTTCCGGATTATAGCGGATTAAAGGTACAATTTATGAACAAAAAGTCTGTTCCATCAAAATATTTCTGGATTGCATGATAATCCGGTTAAACGACCTCCATATAAACGCGTAATGACTGTATTAGTTTTTGTTATTCAGGAAATTATTCACAAATGAAAGCATGACTATATCTACCAAAACAGAGAGTGATAATCAGTTAAGAAACCTCGTTAATCAGCCAGAAAGCATTAAAGAAAATAGATTTTTTTTCACTAACCTGTGCAAATTTATGGCCAAAGCTAAGCCATTCCTTCTCTATGAGCACTTCAAACCCTTGTGTAGTTCTATAGAATGGATCTAACATTATCATGGCTAAAGAAGTCAGCTGGGCTGTTCTGTCCCAGCCATCACTACAGTGTACAAGTACTGAAGTCTTGTTGTTCTCTACTTTGTCTGCTACTCTCACTGCTCCAGCCAATATTTGCTACAATAATGATGAAATTGCTTATTACAAACATTTTCTTCCATTCCGCAATGTTTTCCAAATCTTTTTTCTTAAGGGGTTTAAAAAACATTCGGGTTAGGTGACATCATCACTGGCTCTTGTTCTGCATATTTTAAAGTCAGCAGAGCAAAATGAACAAAAAGGTCATAGGAAGGTTAAACTAGAGCTATCACTGAAATACATTGATACCCCTCAACAGCTCCATATCAAAGAAAAACAAAATTGTCAGAACCCAAATTGTAACAACCCGAATTGTAACAACTCAAATTGAATATGCACATCTATATCTGACACTTAATGCATGTGAAAGTTGAATCTAATACATCCAGAAATTTAACCAACCCACTTCCTGCTGAATTTTTATCAATTCTTCATAAAATATTATTTTTTGTCAAACTTTGATCTACTGTGTGCTCAAACATTTCCTAAACACTAAAAAACAAGCAGGTTGTGTAGACTGTAGACTAAGATCATACTACACCTCTGTACAGGCTGATCTTTGTCTATACACATGCCACAGCTATTGTCAGAAAAGGAATATTCTGAGATTATTATGACAAGGGTTAAGAGAAAATAGATAAGAAAAAGCTACAGAACGACAGACAGACAGAACAACAGTCTGACAAGCTGAATTCTGTATACTCCCCAAACAGAGTTTTGGGGTATGAACAGTGAGTTGGTCATTTTCATAATTTTGCTGCTCTATCAGTTAATATTCCATCAGGAAGTCTTGAATTATTCAATATATACCCCCCTCAATCCCTGTATGGTGATCTTCATAAAGTTAAGACATTTACCTTTATATGATCTAACCAGTGTGTAGACTCTATGTTACTCAACCATTTTGCATCGTCTATGGTTGGAAAGACAACATCTTTCAGCTTTCTTAAACTGAAATATATTCATTACACTCATATTTTACATGAAAATATTTATCAGAGACATTAGTGCATATTAAGGCTTTGCAACAATCAAAAATATTTTAACCCTTTCCTGTTTTTGGAAATTTTAGACTGGTCCAAATTGAAAGAGGTTGTAGACGTCAATGAAATTTGGATGCATTTTGTAATGAAACCATGCTATGTGGTAGAAAAATATTGTGGGAAAAGAGGAAATTGCTTGTTACAAGCAATTTCTTCTTTTTCCACAATGTTTTCTCAAGTATAAAATTACAGTGACGTAAAACCTTGGGTTTGTACAGGAAAGGGTTATATAGTTAAAGATAGCAGATTCATTTGTAACCATAAACTGAGCACCTGATTTGCTCCAATGGCCTGAATTTACTGGTTATATAGGCAATTAAAATTCTTCAAGACAGGAGGCAACTGATTGAAGAAAGAATGATTTCTTTTTCAAATTACTTTATGGGAGGCAAATGTCTTTTATACAACAAATATTCTCAGACAAGCAATAGCAATTTTTTCCCTATAGTGCAATATTATTGAACCCTTTTCAAATTACTTCAAGAATTCAGATAAGAGTCACCAAAAAACAATTGAAATTAAGTGAAGTCCAAGTAGAGATTTTGAAAGTTTAAAAATGGCTGGTTGGCAACCTTAACATGGTAATTATAAGCTGTAGTTACAATGTTTATGACGCCTTAGTAACAAAAATGCTTGACATAAATGTTGGCCAATGTTGGAGTTGAAAGTTCAATTTTGGTCTAAATGAATGATTTGATTGGTCGATTGATTGCTTGATTGACAGCCTCCATTGGTCAAATATATAAAACTAAAATGACTCAAGATATCTAAACAGTTATTAAAATCCTACCTTTCTCTCATGACATGTATATTATGAATGTCGAGAAAGGTGACCTCTGCTCCATTATACGTGTCTTCACTTTCGAACCCACCACCTCGAGCCTGAAACATTCAAACCATTATTTTCTACATCATGAGTAATAATATTTTATCTCCAGCAGAATAATTTGGAAGATACAAGGTCCTAAATACTTCCTATTTTCATGGCTTATCACCAACATTTAATCAATTTTTTTAATTAAAAAACACAATAGATAATATGATTTATGTCTAAATAGGTCTTTGGGCTGAACCCTTTACAAAGAAGGTTGATGAAATTGACATTAACACCAAAAGATTTACCATTCAAACAAATCATCATTTTAGAGTGTGTGATAATTTGTCAAGATGTCACTGGGGATTTAAAACCAAATCCAATTTGGATAAGCAATATTCACAATGTTTTCATACCCAAGAGAAAATTGTTTTCAAAATTCCATCAACTAAACATTTTTGTCTGCAACTTATTTGAATTTGGACAAGCCTTGAATTTGTTATCTGGTTTAACTAACTTTCAACTATGCTGCAGTAATGACACAAGATCGAGCTTTGTTCATACAGACTTTGAGTATAAATCCTACCTTATTGGCCAGAGCATTAACACTAGGTCTTGCATCCATTATATAGAGTTTATTAGAATGAGCATTGGCGTCCATGATCATCTGTATATACTGCTCATCATCCTTGTTACGTTTACCCACAACACCCACCATTGGCTGACTGGATCGAGTGATCGTAGCCTGACTCTGAGGATGGATCCAGGATAAAACCTGCAAATTAATAGATTTTCTAATACCAAACAACTAAACTTTTCTTGAAAAACTGAAAGTGAAATAGATTGAAAATGGTTTAAACAGAGAGTAAGCCCTTTCCTGTTTTTTCTTTTGTTCGTTTTTTTATTTTAGACTGGTCCAAATTCAAAGGTTTTGCAGGCGTCAACTCAAAATCAAATTTATTAAAAAGATTATTATTCGGTAAGGTAGAAAATATTGTAGAAAAAGGAAAAATTGCTTGTTACAAGCAATTTCTTCATTTTCACAATTTTTCTCAAAAAACACAGGGACGTAAAAACCAGAGATCAAACAGGAAAGGGTTAAATATTGCATTTCAAAATCTTATAGAATAGAAACATTTGTTGATTAGAAAGATATTGCATTTGACAATCAAGTGCTTATCCTCTCGTACTACATTTCTTATGGCATAGGGTAGTATGTTGACAGATAGATTGTCACACCCGTTGACCACTATGGCTTAGATATCAAAGCAAACTGGTGTGCAAACTATATGGTTGGGACCATAAAACAAAATGCAAACTGTTGGTTGGTTGCCTAAAGGTCACAACTACAGCTTAATTAAGCTTTAATTACCAAGTTTGAAATACCAATCAATGAAATGTATCAACTCACTGTTAGGTCAACATTTTCAATTCTGGAATAAATGAATAATTGGCTTGTTCAATCAATTCTCTGATTCACAACAAAAACTGTCAATTCTCCCAATTTTCATCTTAAGATCTAGGTAGACAAAAGCTTTAGATAACAACATGAGGGGTAATCCCAATGGTAATGGGTTAACAAGAACTAAACAAGGAATTTACGTATCTTTTTTATTTAAAAGCTTAAATTCATTACTATAAAATCAAGATATTTGATGAACCCAAAGAATAAAACTTTTGGGGAAAACATTGAGAAAAATTAAGAAATTGCTTATTACAAGCAATTTCTTAAGTATCCACAATATTTCATTATTTTTCAGGATTCTAGAAATTTCTGTAACTGAAAATTGTCATCTGCAAGTTCTTTAAATTTGGACTGGTCTAAATTTTGTTGTCTAGTAATGGGTTAAAGTAGAAATAAACATATAAGAAAACAAACAAGAGAATTCTGCATTGAATCAATTTTGAACTTACAGGAAATCTACCCCGTGTTCTGAACCCAGCAACAAGTTTTAAGGTTTCATCTGAGGCTTGTTTTGGCACACATAACTGCAATCAACAGAAAAAAGAAATGACAAAATTGCTAAAATATACCAACAATAGACATAATTGATTGAATGAATGGGATTAAACGGCACCTTTAACAGTATTTCAGTCATCTTGCGGCGGCTGGAGCACCTAACAATGTTTCCCTGGTATTTCTCATACCAGTACTACCACTACATCCTTTCCTAGCCTTGAGCTGCTATCCCACTTAGGTTTACGATTATCTACCCATTGGTGAGAGATATATGTCAGAAAGGATAAGTGCCACCGCCTTGGATCGAACCCATGACATCCCATGATTGAAGATTAGGAGTCTGATGCGCTTACGACTGCCCTATGACAGCGACACAATAGACATAAACAGTCCCCATACTCATATGTAATATAAAATAAAGCCCTATGGCTAGGTCTATAAATAAGTTCACATGGTGGCTACTTTTGAAAAGTGAAGGAATAGGACTGAAATTATGTCTTTTTGTATCATTTTTCCCACTACCACACAGTTCCCTTTTTGAAGCCCCTCAATTAATAGTTCAAGAAAACGATGCAGAAAATGCAGAAATTGCTTGTTAGAAGCAACTTCTGCATAATCCACATTGTTAATTACCCAGAAAGTCAGAAATATTTGAAATTATATCCACTTAAAATTGAACGGTCTAAGATTGTGTCGTCCAGTAATGGGTTAAATGATTTAACCGATGTATGTTTTTCTTGATTTAAATGAACAAACCAAGTAAGATTCTAAAATGTCTATTTATAAATTAGTATGTAGCATTTCATGATGTAAACTTACCATATTTGGATAAGTGTCTATCACATCATACTTTTCGTTCATCTTACTGATTCTCCAGTTATCATTTGGAACCCCCTAGCAAAAATAAAATAAACAACATAAAAGATCAGCCATTTACTGTACTTGTTTTACTTGAGTAACTGCAATCAACATTATCAGAGCCAAACACCTCTTACCTGAATACAAAGTTTTTTGTGTGTGTGGCAAAAAGTGTTATCAAGGTGGTTCAATGATTGAATAAACTTCCAAATAACCCTTCTCCATTTTAGTCATTAAATGGAAGAAAATAATGATTATTATAATTTTGTTATTTTCTACTCTACTCATATTAGTCAACAATTTTAATACAGCCCAATCTAAAGTCTTCAAATATTTTCAATAAGAACAACTACTCATAACAAGTTTACTTTGTCTGGTGTCTAGTAGAGAGTAATTATTTCACCTGTCTCTTAAATTCTGACTCTGTACCATAGACTGTCCATCCATCATTCCCATAATCTTCTTTAAACTCTGTAGCAAACAAAGGCTGAAAACATAAAACAGTCTTGTATTATGAAAATTGTTAACTTTTATAATTATTTTACATGTCTTAAAACAAAAACACATTCTAAAAATTTTATGTCCCTGAACAAAAATATAAAGGAAACATTGTGAGAAAAGGGTGAAACACTTGTAAAGCGACTTCTTTTTCTCCCCTGACCCGTACTTTTCAAACTGTTGATTATTGTCCACAAGCTTGTGACCTTGACCTTGGAGCTGATCTTTGACCTTGATTTTGGAGCTACCGTTATGTGATTTTTTTAAGTGGTACATCTGCTCATGATAGAGAACAATTGTGCCAAGTTACATTATAATCCCTCCATAATTGAAGGAGCTATGCTCTGAACATGCTTGATTTTAAAACTTGACTTTGAGCAAATACCTTGACCTAAGAGCTTTCCAAAAAACAGGAAAAAAAGTTTCATCAAATTTGGCCTAAGGATTGGGAAGAAATTGAGGGAGTTGGACCCATAGACAGAATGACGGACAGATAGACGAAGTGACAGCTATATGCTTGCCCTTCAGATGCATAATGAATCCCAATCAACATAAATAAACATCCACTTTTAATTTGAATAAATCTGCACTTTTGTCAGCTGCATGACCTACTCCCTTCAACCAATATTGTGTTTGTACATTGTGAATGTATGGATGTTTGAATGTGTGTGGTGGGGGAGACATACCAGTTTGTAAGTGAGAGGAAAGGCAAAATGGTTCAATTTCTCATACACTGGGCGTCTTGAATGGTTCTCTTGTCGTAGTGCAAATCTGAGGTTCCTCATGTCCTGAAATAAGTTTAGTAAATTAATTCTTTAATAACCAAATGTTAGGCCATTCTAAGTGGAAGGACTAATAAAACAACTATTGAAAAATGTTGTATTAAAAAGACAACAATTAGAAAAGAAGATAGTTAGTGACAACAAATTCCTGATTAATCCAAAAGTTTTTCATAATTCCATTACCAAATGAAAATTTCTTTTCGCTGGACAAAATTTTAAGAAGTTGCAAACAAGAAATTCCAGTTGATAAAATTCTAAAAATCTTTGTGTAATGATATACACAATTGACACATTGCCAATAATGAAGAAATTGCTTGTTACCACCAAACTCGCTATTTTCCACAATGTTTCTGAAGCTTTTTCTTGAGGTTGTTTTAAAGCTGAGTTGTGTGGGAATGGGTTAAGACATAATCTCATGGGGCACTACATATTATTAACCCATCGGTGAAAGATAGATGAGGCTCGCAGGGTTAGCTCTGGCTTGAAAAAAGTTGTCGCCATCACTTTCGCCAAATTAAAAAAGTTGGGGCCAAATGGAAAAAAGTTGGGGCCCAATTGAGAAGGAGTTGGTGCCAAACTGGAACATTTTTTAACTGCACTGTTATTTTCTTCTTATATGTTGTTAGATAGATAACATGCATATTAAGCAGGTTTTTAACATGGCCATTCATTTTTAATTTTGTCTTGAATGAATGTAGCCAAGTCATAAAAACCGACATTGATTTTTACTCATCTTTAATCAGTGCTTTCAGTACTTTGATTAGAAAATCGAGACTTTGATGGGAAAAAAAAAGGAGAGAAGGAAAAAATAATAAACATTGTAAAATATGCTTGATTTCATAATAAAATAATGTAGACTTCTGTAAGTTGAAAAAAAAAGTTTAAGGTTGAACATTCTTGGGTACGAATGAACAAATAAAGAAATGGTTCGTCTGCTTTTGGGACAGTAGAACTTTTGGAATTTATGTCAAATTTTGACAAACTACCACTGTTTCTATCAACAGTTCATCAGGTTACCCTTCTTATTACCAATAAATGCTGATTCAATGTTTAAGCAAGGAATCGCGGTAGCAGTGCCGAGATTAGAAACTGACTGAAACTGTCAGCAGAAATATACGGAAATATGCCCGAATTCGGCAATTGTACTCATCAGGAAAAGACAAATGGTGGCCAGTTTAATATTACTTTTCTCATAAAAAGGCCTATTTATGCGTGATATTTGAGGACTACTGATCTATTTTGTGATTGCCGTCATCGGCTCATCCATAATACTAAGTCACGCCCACAACACAAAATCAATACGACTCGCCAACCAATGAGCGCATTTTATTCATCTAATTGGCTGTCAATCAGAACTGCATTTAAATTTGGTAATGTGTTGGTCTTGTGTCAGACTGGATGACATAATTAACCCGATATACAAGCCCTTGAGCAATTATACACACTTGGCCCTCGGACTTGATTTCCGGAGATTAGTCAAAGTAAATGTACGTATTTACAAAACTTTTCATTTTTTGGCGCCACGAACTTTCGCCAAATGAAAAAAACACACGCCAGAATTTTATTTTTGTCGCATTTGGCGACAATGGCGACCGACAGCGCGAACCCTGGCTCGTTTCAATGACTTTTGTCAAATGTCAGAGAATATACTGGTTGAGATGAGGTTCAAACTCAAAACCCCAGCATTAAGAGTCGGCAAGTTACTAAGCTAAGCAAGCTTGGTGAATGAAAAATTACCTTAATTTAGCTGATAATCTCGAACTTGGTAGCAACAAAATGTTTGTGAAGGCTGACACAAGACATCATGATCATAATAAAGGTTAAAATTCTATCATAATGACAATTACCTTACACGTCAATTCTATACAGTAAGAATTGTCCCCCTTGCTTGTCACTCCACCAATCTTCTCCACTCGGCTTATCACACCCAAAGGAACATCGAGGATAAAGGCTTGTTCCTTGATAAGAGGAAAAAAATACATATTTACCCAGTATATTACTATTTTCACCTACAGAAATGTTCACTTCTGTCTTAAAAGGATATTTCCTTGAAAATAATCATCAATTTTATTCGTTCCCAGGAAACAATATAGCAGCAAAACACACTTTTTCATGAAATTTAATTAGATCTACTACTTAACCCCTTCACAGACTGCATAATTCATGACTGGTTCAAAATGAAAGGAGTTGCAAACAATAATTTAATGTTTATCAAAATTCAAGATATGTTAACTTTCTAGTGGTAAATGAAGAAATTGCTTGTTGCATGAGGGATGTCAAAAAGTGTCATAGTGTGGGAATCGGTTGATACTGTGGATATTATACACCTTGTAGTAAAGTAGTTGAATGCTTTGGAAGATTCATATTTTAAGCCCGTTTCAAATAGCACAATTTAGACCCCAGGGGTCCTTGTATCAGTAGCTTTAGGAGTAATTAACTAGAAGCATAAAAAAAATATACATGTACTAAACTTTTAAACCTCTGGCTTTGATATGTCTGCAAGGCCAGAAATTGCACTAGTTTGAGTTCCCTGATTATCTTTATTGAAGATTGGACAAAAAATCAAAGAAGAGCACCGCCCATGGGTGCCAACACTCGGCTGCTGGTGCTGGATAATGCAAAAATTCTAATTTGAAAAAGGGGCAAAACTCTTACAAAAACACTTTTAGAGTTATCCCCCTTGATAGTCTAGATAGCTCTTGTGATGGTCAATACACATGCCAAGTTTCATGGGGATATCTTCAATAACAACAGAGATATGACCAAGGTTAAAGTTTGTTCTCCGAAAATAGCCAAGCTAAAAATGTAGCATAAGGTCAAACAGACCTGTCCAAAAGGAGGTCAGGCTTTAACTAAAATGTCCGTCCCACTAAAAATATTTGGACTAAAACATTAAACAAATCAACTTGCATTTTTCATAATGGCATAATAGGTCAACATCATAACCAATTCAAAATGTAAATCAACACTGTTTGAAAAGTTCACTTTAAACATAAATTAGATATTCTGCTGCCCAAGTTTATTTCAGACCCTCTCATTTTAAGGACCGTAAGGTTCAGATTCCATCTATTTGTATCCCTATTTTCTAACCCTGGTATTTTATGTTTCTGCTTTTAAGCATTCTTAGATGTATATTTACCGGTATATTGTCAAAGCTCAAGGATCGACACAAACAGTGTCCCCCAATCCAAGGATCAAACAAGAGCTGGTCACAGTCATGTGACAAATGCCCCCAAAGGACAGGGTAAAGCATGTGGCACTTTGATTTGTTTTGTAAACACAACCACACGCATTTGTGCTCTATACGTCTCGGTTTTTAATAAATGAAATTTTAATACATATTATAATTTCTATCAATACAGAATGAAATCGAGCAATGCATTATGGACAGATTTTTCTGAAGTCAAAAGTAGGTCAAATTTCAAGGTCACTGGGTCAAGGTCATGTAAAGTGGTCCACCCAATTAAGCATCTGTCCAAATATGGAAGCAATCCATAGAAGAATAAGAGAATAAATACAATTTAACCATACCAGACGCATTTTAACCATTCTGGATGCCCCTTTGACCCCAGATTGTGACCTTGACCTTTGAGATAGGAATCATGGTCATTTTCGCAACACATCGTCTGAAGGTGGTGAACATTTGTATAAAAAAAAATGTACCTGCGTGCATGATTATAGAAGTTACAGAGCAGACACGGCAAAAAGTGGCGATTTTTTTACCTTTGACCCCAGATTGTGACCTTGACCTTTGAGATAGGAACCAGGGTCTTTTTCCAACACGTCGTCTTAAGGTGGTGAGCATTTGTATGAAAGAAATTTGTACCTGCGTGCATGACTATAGAAGTTACAGAGAGGACACGGCAAAAAGTCCCCATTTTTTACCTTTGACCCTAGATTGTGACCTTGATCTTTGAGATGGGAACCTGGGTCTTTTTTGCGACATGTCGTCTTATAGCGGTGAACATTTGTGCAAAGATATATTGAAATCCACTATTGCATGTAGAAGTCACAGACAGACACGAAAGCAGGACCGACGGACAGACGGACAGTTCGATTACTATATGCCCCCCTTTGGGTGCATAAAAAAATTGACTAGGCTTCTATTCTAGGCTAGGAATTGAATCCTCCAAAATTCCTCAAGTACATTAGAATTTAATGTATCAACTATTACTCCTGTTGGAATGAATTAATGTATTTCAAGGAGGAATCCCTGATTATCTGGAGAAAAAACCCGATGCAATAAGGGATTCCTTTGGGATCGAATTATTTTTATGTAACATGTCAGACAGTATCCTGTCAATAAAAAGTATAAAATCTGAAATTGAATAAAATAATGTATTTTATATATTTACTCTGTCTGTGCTCTTGAAGAAAACTTTGTAATTAGTGACTGTAAGTGTTCCTTTGATAAAATCACTGTATGGACAGAGGTATGTGACATCTCTCCCTGAAATAAAGTCTTCAAATTAATAAGATGAAAAGGTCAGAATTGACACAATAATTAAGCAAAGACTCACATCCAGGTACTATAGTGTTACACTAAATATTGGATATGCATGGTTTTAATTTAACATCACTTTCAACAGAATTTCAGTTTTATCCTGGTGGCTGGTCCATCTAACTATGGCTCTTGCCAGCAGCTAATCCAACATAAATTCACTACCTATCATTCACTCAAAAATTGACCAATGTCGCAACGGCTTTCATCAATTTTCAGAGAGTATGTTTTGCCATGCTTCGATTTGAATTCACAACCAAAAGATTTAGAGCAAACCCATTACCAACAGGAGTAACCTGGTTTAGCATGATTGATTAGAACTGCATAAAAAAATCTCTATAGTAGAAGGACCTTTAACCCGTTCTCTCAAGAAAAAAGCTTTGGATTTCATTGAGGAAAATAAAGGATTTGCTTGTAACAAGTAATTTCTTCATTATCCACAATGATTTTTTTTACTCCAAAATACAAAAAATAAAATTTCATCGATTCAAAATTGTCGTCTGCAACTGCTTTTTATTTGGATCAGTCTAAAATTTGGGGTTTTTTGGTAATGGGTTAACATAAGACAATTTTTTGGGGGGGTAATGGGTTAACATAAGGCTACTGCTTATCCCATTTTGAAATCACAGGTCTTTTGATATCTTTTCACTGACATTTTACATCATAGTTAGTCACAGATACGATACAGAGCAAAACTTCAAGAGCTCAATGTTTTCCTTAAAAATAGCTCTTCAAAATAGAAGATGACCAAAGATTTTCATTCCTTTTTTTCTGTTCAAAAGAGAAATAAATTCTTACAGACAGCATCCTGTACTTTCTCTCCAGGCAAAAGAGGAGGTTCATCAGACTGGCTAAACTTCACATTATCTGCTAGATTTGTTGGCTGAAAAAAAATCAGATGAAAAAAAATAAGAAATAGGTTGTGAACATACAAAAGGTCAAAACATCAGGTATTGCCCACGCTTGGAAAATTAACTCTTATATTTGAAGCAGACAAATCCCATAACCACATAATACAAGAGGACCATGATGGTCTTGCATTGCTCACCTGAGTATGGTAGTTCAAGGCTTTATGATACATACAAAATATTAAAGTTATACTAGGAACTGTTTTGGAGAAAAAGATTTTTAAATCTGTATCAATTGGTTTATTGTTGGTCACATTTTGTTTATTGACCTACTCACTTGTTTTTGAAATTCAACACAATCATAACCGTTTAACACCATTAAGACCACGACAACCTGCCATGGTTGCAGTCTGATACAAACTTTTGGTGCAAGGCTGGTACTCTATGGGAAAATCAATATAGCTTCTAGGGGCTGTCTTAATCGCCAGTGTTTTTTGCAGATCAATTTTTTATTGCAACTTGACTTTTATTTTTGCCTTCAGCAATAATAGCAATGGCCAGCCATTTCATTGGGTAGCACTTTTGGTGTTTTTCAGTGGTGACTTCAGTTACGCATAACACTAGATGAGAGTGAAAGGCTACATTGTCCAGGGATACCCATAGTCCAAATTGCCAGATACACACTTCAGTATGAGCTTCTTATTACCCTTTTCAATTTTCACCTAGAGAGGAACACCATTTTCTCTGTTACTTTCATTGCAACTTTGTGTCTTTGAAGTTTGTGTTGAGAGTGTGTGTGTATGGGGGTGTTATCTAGCCACGATTGGAATTCCATCAGAAAGTGGGTATATTCACGGGTGATAGTAACTTCGGTAAATTACAACTTCGGTAAATTGATATTATACAGTAAAACAATGGAGACTTCGGTAAAAAGGTAATTATAGTGTTATTATCACCTCCTGGTCGGGTTTTGAAAAGAGCCATCTTAATTGATTTCGACAGTTTGTAACAATCATAACCACTCATGCGAAACCCAGCTTCTAAATACAGTTGAAGACCTCTCTAGACGCCTTGACCAGAAACAAACTATTGATACACTTGTCCTAGATTTTAGCAAAGCTTTTGATACAGTGCCTCGCAGACGTCTACTACATAAGATAGAACACTTCGGTATCGCAGGAAAGACAAAACACTAGATTAAGTCATGGCTGTGCTATCATTTACAGAGGGTTGTGCTTGATGGATCATCGTCAACTGACTCTCCAGTCTTATCAGGAGTACCGCAGGGCACAGTACTAGAACCTCTCATGTTTCTCTTATATGTAAACGATATAGCTGACAAAGTTTCTCCTCGAACAAAAATCAAACTCTTCGCCGATTATTGCCTACTTTACCGCTCCATAAACAACATCACTGATCAAAACCAACTCCAAAAAGACCTAGATTCCATGGTAAACTGGTCACACACTTGGCTCATGAAATTTAACGCCTCTAAATGACACCTGCTGAAAGTCACCAGAAAACAAAAATACCTTGAGACAAGCTACACCATAGACAACAACATCCTAGCCAGAGTAGACCACTATCCTTATCTCAGCGTTGAACTTACCACAAATCTCAACTGGAAAAAACACATAAGTAACATCACCGGAAAAGCTAACAAGACTCTTAACCTCCTTAGAAGACACCTGTATAACTGTAACGAAGATGTAAAGAATAAGGCCTTTATTACTCTAGTACGACCCCACATGGAATATTCATCCTCGGGTTGGGACCCGTATCATAAGCAGGACATATTTGCTCTAGAAAGAGTCCAACGAAGAGGAGCTCGATTCGTAACCAGGAATTACTCGTATAGAGACAGCGTAACATCTATGATTAAGAAATTACAATGGCAACCTCTAGAACATCGAAGAAAATACAAACGACTATCTACATTCTACAAAGCTGTCAACAACCAATCACCAATTTTTCTCCCTGATTATGTAACTTCATCAACCAGACTAGGCTCAAGTTTCCACAACAAGACTCTCATCAAAATACAGACAAACAACGACCAGTACAAATACCGCTACCTGCCTAGAACTATACGAGATTGGAACTTCCTTCCCTCGGACCTGGTGAGTGTATCAACTGTGGACGTGTTCAACCAACGTCTGCAGCAGTACATGGCCTGAGACAAACAATGGGTTTTATTGTTTTAACTGTTCATATGCCTTTTATGGCTTTTAACCTGGCTTGGATGACGCCACTTGCCCAAGATGCTTATGCCCTTGGCAGTACAGATGTAGATGTAGATGTCTTGGAGCAAGTATTTGAACTGGAATACATAGTCGAGAAACAAGAAATTCATTTAAAAAAATATTTTTTTTCAATCAGTAAATGGAAAGATGAAAAAGAGAAATCGAAAAAAATGAACCCACTCCCATACCTCACACCTTTACGACAGCCTTTGAAACATTGTGGAAAATGGAGGATTGTTAGTATTAAGCAATTTCTTCATTATCCACAATGTTTTCTGTACGAAAAGGCGAAATAAATTAGAATTTCATCAACTTGACATTGTCGTCTGCAACTTCTTTCAATTTGGACCAGTGTAAAATTTTGTTGTGAGGGAATCCGAAAAGTTTAGCAAAATCAGCGCAGAAAGGTTGAATGGATGGAAATTCGCAAAAATTGGAGAAAATGCTGTAGACAAGAATCCTCATCTAAGGCTTAACTTTATTCAAAATGATAAGAAAATATGTGGTAAACTTGTTTTTTACATTCAATTGTTAATTTTTATTTACCAATATATAATCAATACATTATAAGTAAAATAGGAAAAATGCTTATTATAGAATGGTACAACATCTATAATTTTTATCTTTTTTCTTTACGATTCAACTTTTTAGGTAGGTTTAAAACGCCAAAGTCGCGGGCAATCTACCGTTATTTGTCCATATATTCAGACACTCCAAGAATTGGGACACTATTAACTATTTCATGAAATAATTAATTTTGTGCCTCTAATTTCGGACAAATGGTGTCTGGAATTTAAATATAAATTCGGACACCGGACACCGAATTTACAAACATAAAATATCAGGTTAACAAATACCGCATCCATTATCGGTAATTTGGAATCTTGGCGATCAGTATCTCCAAACTGTCTGGGTTAAGTGTCAACAGGTGTATATTGTTTATAACAGTGACCGGGAATGGGCACGCACCTCGATATGTTTAAGCTACGAACCGTGAAGGTGATGCAATTAAAATATCACGCTTGGTTTCTCTCTCTGATTTCCTAATTTTCTATCCCCGACAGGTCCTACTCTGAAAGGATGGCTACGATTAACATATGCGACCTTATGAAATTTGTCAAATTGACCCGAACCTACTTTCGATTGTACTACACTTTCCTCGTATCCGGAGCTCATCAAGGGTATTGCCTTCGGCCATATCAAATCAAGAAAAAAAAGCTATGATATGCTTGGAGAAGAATCAGTCGTAGCTACATCGTTTTCCCTAAATACGGAAAATGGTGCATTTCACTTGTTAATTTGTCACTAAATTATTAACTTCTCATCCGATATATAATATTGGTAGATTAAAATAAATTACCTTTTTTATCCCTGCTTCTTTTAATAATCCGAAAATTTAATCTCATACTGTTCAATAAAACACACGTAACAAGTCTCGCCCGACAAATATAAAGTAAAGGTTTTCGTGTACAGTTTATTTCACTAAGAGGGGGGAAAGGTGATCAAAGGCGCCGCCGCCAGATGTTCAGCTATATTTGGGAGAGTTTCCGGAGTTGGCACGTGCCAGACGCGTACCCCGTGAGAATTCTTGGTGACTGAATTTTTTCCCTTGTCATTATGCCGAAAGTTTACATGATTTAATCGACTGTCTGAATACTCTTCAAACATTACGGATATAATTTAAAAAAAAAAGGATTTTTTTCTCACAGGTAGGCCACCGCATTTACTTTAAATTTGTGGGCAATATTACGCGATGATTTATGTGAAGCAGATCAGAGAAAAACTGTTCTAATTGACCGATGCCGTGATTTTATTCTGACAAATTACTTCTTATCTCTTGGTGACTTTAATACATGAACAATTAAAATGCGAAGATTTTGTTTAGCTCTCCATATTAATATCCTTTTTTTTCAATTCAACCTACGATGATTGTATATAAATGACAGAAAAGAATTTACCATCCTCTCAAAATCGGACTTTGACTACCAAAACGTCGTAACAATTTTGCCTGAACATGCTGCAGTTACGATCTTGTAGTATTCCTACGGTGATATGTGGGATTCTATCAATCAATAAAACGAAGAAAAACAACAGTTTAGAAAAGTTAATCGTAAGGTTTTTAATCAGTGAAATCATTAAATTCACGTCATCTTCGCCGGTATCTTGAAACAATCTGAAAAAAATAAAATAATAATGAATAAATTTACAAACGTAAGTGTAACACATATCAAGTTTATTTACTGTTGAAATGAATTCAGTGTCTGAGCAAAACAGTTAGTGACTCATGAAAATTGGCAATGGTTGTTCCCGGCCGCACGACGATTTATCTATAAATTCGGACACTGGCTTGAGTAATTATCTATGTATTTGGACATGAAAAAAAATAATTATTTAATTGTGTCCGAATATATGGACAAATTACGGTAATAAGATTTATCTCAGATTTACTAATATTTACATTGGGTTCTAATCAATTATTAGATAAAGACCAATTAATGTTTATATTTTCAATTGTTTTGCGTTTAATTAAGGGGATATGTGCAAGTGTTAGTCATATTTATCTATTCTCAAACACTTTTCTCTTTTCGATTTTGATGAAAAGAAAAAAATAATAATAATTATGACTAGGTAAAATTACTGATACGAATTACCTGTCCACTAACGATAATTACACTATAATTAGCTTTTTACCGAAATCTCCATTATTTCACTATATAATATCAATTTACCGAAGTTGTAATTTACCGAAGTTACCTGAAATCATATTCACAATTTGACCATGTAGAATATCTTTCACTTGTCAATTTGTAAGCCGTGTGTTATTACCCGCAGAAAACAGAGTGTAAAAAATACCTTCGGCTCTTGGACAGGAAAGTTTTCTGAGGATGTCGATGAGCACATAGAATGGGACCCGTGTGAACTGGAGGACTCAACCATTGGATAAGATGCAGATTGCTCCGAGTTTGAGATGGAATCCATGCTGCGAGCTTTATGTCGGCGATGAACTTTGTCTAAGGGGTCTAAAGTGTTACTCATTCTAAAAGATCGAAGCTGAGGAAAATAATGGCCACTTCCTCGCTTCCTCCTTCGTAGAGAGTTTTTCGATTGAGAGGTATAACACCAGTCAAAATTGCGTCTTGCTATATACCCCTGGAAATCCCGGGATACCCCGGGGCGCCTACATATTTATCAACAATTTATGTCATAATTTAGATGCATTTTATCATATTTAGAATAAAAGTAAATTATCTACCTAATATTACTAATGTACCAAATCATTTTGATATTAAATAGACCAATCTACCTCGGGACTGAAAGTCATTTCTCCACATGAACTTACTTGTTAGCTTAGAAAATATTTTTTCAACCATGGTTTCTTTATTCGTTTAAGTCTACTGAATTACACAGAGACTATGTTCAAGACGGTAGGTTGTGACTTCGTGTAACCCCGGAATTGTTGACTGAGAAATACCGGCCCCGGGTCGCGTCAAGTTCGGGTGTAATTCTATACTTAGTACATTTAAAAACGCAGAGTTTCCAAAGTCCAAATTTGTGATGTTACCAGCTTATTCAAGGCATGAAAAGATTTGTTATATTTCTCCTACAAAATTTGAGACGATGTCGGGAAAAAATGGAGTTTCTGTATCTGGTACATTTTCACGCGTCGTATCCAAAGCTTAAAACACGTTTTTCGCTGCATAAGGTTTATGCACG
The DNA here is from genome assembly GCA_946902895.1 of Fragum fragum. NCBI lineage: Eukaryota > Metazoa > Mollusca > Bivalvia > Cardiida > Cardiidae > Fragum > Fragum fragum. The sequence goes on from OX336369.1 coordinate 6,241,591, forward strand.
TGAAACTTGGGTTTGATTTCGACATGGTTATACAGCCTGTCCATAGGGCCACTAGAAAAGCAAGTTTTATACAGAGAGTATTCAGTTTATCAGCATGCCTCGTCTTCCTCAAAATGTGAGGAATCAAGCTATTGGAATGCATTTGCTTGGTGTTACTAATTCGGAGATCTCAAGGCGCATTGGATGTCATAACTCAACAATATCACGTCTAGTGACACGCTATCAGCAGACTGGGGACGTGAAAGATCGACCAAGGAGCGGCCAGCCTCGAGTCACTACACACAGACAAGATGTCCACATCAGAGTTGTTCACCTCAGAAATCGATTTCTACCGGCTTCCAAAACAGCTAGGGAAACGATTTGACGTCACAGGTATTCGTCTCTAAACTCTTCTCGTTTTTTAGGGCGATATTTTACTCTAAAATTCCTTTTCAGAAAACGTCTCTGTGCCCCGACTTGAATAGCATGCATTTCTTTTCAGGCGCAGTATACACCCTAATACTGTCAGAAATCGGCTTAAAGCTGCAAACTTGAGAGCGAGACGAGCATACCGTGGTGCAAGGTTGACCGCAAGACATCGGGCTGCGCGTTTGCGATGGGCCAGAACTCATCTCAGATTTACAAGACGGCAGTGGAGTTCGGTACTGTTTTCTGACGAGTGCAGGATTAAACTTCATCAAGCTGATGGCCGCATACGTGTCTGGAGACGGCTCAATGAGCGTTACACCGATCCATGTGTTGAAGAGGTTGACCGCTGGGGAGGAGGGTCGATGCATTTTTGAGCTGGAATAACCCAACACAACAAAACTGATTTGGTCGTGCTTAATGGAAATGTGACAGCCAATAGTTACATTGATAATTTCCTAAGACCAGTCGTATTACCCTTTATGAGGCGACACAGGATACGAACACTACAGCAGGATGGGGCCAGACCTCATACAGCTCGAGTTACCCAACAATTTCTGCAACAAAATAATGTTCATGTCCTCGACTGGCCTGCGTTATCTCCTGACATGTCTCCTATAGAACATGTTTGGGATGACTTAAAGAGACGAGTTTACGCACGTAACCCACCGCCCCAAACCTTGCAACAACTTCATTTGGCTGTAGTTCAAGAGTGGAACAATATGCCACAGGTTCACATTGACAGAAAAGTACTCTCTATGCGACGAAGGTGTCAGGCTTTAATTCAATCTTTAGGTGGACACACTCGTTATTAATCAATTTAACCCCTCACACTTTCAGGTAATGGAATTTCATTCAAACGTGTATTTAAAATTGATTTATTTTTTTGAAATTGAAGCAATGAGTTGAGTAAACAAAAAATAATTAACAATTTGTATTTTTTGCTTGTTCTTCCGACGATGTGAGCGAACGAAGTACCTCTGCGGAATTAAATGTACTGAGTATAGTATTTTTTTTCCCAAAGTTCATAGCATAAACTGTTTTGCATACAATGTAGCTTCGATAAAGGTAGTTTCAATTCATTAGTTTGATGTATTTTGAAAGATCTACGAGCGTCCCGGGGGTAAGGTTGGAGTTGTAATTTAAAAAGCATTCTGAGTTACTAACTCAAAGTGCATTTTGAGTTTATAATACATCTACATATACCCCGGGTCTCCAACTACGCAAGAATTTACAAGCTTTTTTTTTTTTTTTTTTTTGGATCATTTGATTTATTCGTCGAGTATTTACAGGAGAAAAATAAAAATATTCGTGATATCTGCTACCTTTTCAATCTCATTTAAACATGTCTACGAAACCACTACGCTATCTCTCCGTTACGTAGATCTGAGGACCAACCATCAAAGGTCATCTTCATTGACCCTGTAATTCTCGTGCCGTCATGAAAAAGTGTACCTAAAACACGTCAACAAATGCGTAGTAAAGCTGAATTCAAATGCCCTAAACATAATGGCGGCGTCAAACTTCTGTCGCTTGAAACCCAAAATGTCACAAATGAACATCTTGAAGTGTCAAAGAGGAGAGAAGAAAATAATTTCTTCCTAGTTTTTTGTTCAAACTGTCCTTTAGTTGAGAAATGGATTGATCCAACAGCCCTAGATGGACAAATCAGACCTTCGGTTCGGGTCCAAAGCGGTCAACTCTCAATCTCGGAGGCCACAAGGTTTGTATTACTCTTGACTTATTAATTTGGATTAATTCCTTATTGTTACTACATGTACTTGGGGACGTAGCAATAGGCTATCATGGTGGATCTGATTTTAATCATATTGCTACCTTTTGACCCGGGATGGACGGGTGTATAAAACTATCTTGATTCCTTTGAATAAGTATCTTAGGAGTAACATAAACATATCCCTGGACACATTTACTTAATGTATCATACATGATCAAACCGAAAAAGGGGACCTTATAACGATTTATCAGGGGACTCATACACTTACACCCATTCCCAGAAAACAAATTTTAGACTGGTCTGGTCCAAATTTAAAAAAAGCTGCAGACGACAATTTCAAGTTGGTGTAATTTAAGAAAAAAAAATCGTCTCTTTTGATATATAACATTGTGGATAATGAAGAAATTGTTTAATACAACCGATTTCTTCATTTTCCACAACGTTTTCTAAAGCTTATTTCTTGAGGGGCATAAAGGGAGGAATTGTGCAGGAATGGGTTATTAGTGTCGTCGTTATAATGCGGAAAGAATCCCGCTGTAGTAAAACTATGTGTATTGAAAATACAGAAAACCCGAAACAAATTAACTAAATCTTGATCAGTTTTTGATAGAATTACCCCGGGACACCCTTATGTAGGTCTTTCTGTACATCTTGAATACTCTGAATTACTATTTAAATTATGAATAGTTACGGTTTCCCATCATAATTTCAGACACGAAATGATCGTATGGAATAACTGGAATTACCCCGGGAAAGTTTTGCCAAGAATGAAATCGTCCCGGGCACTGAAAATGGTATGAACATTCATGTTAAATGAAATACCCCGATAGACTGGTACCACTGTCGACTTTACCAAAAAAAGAGCATTTGTTAAAGTCGACGGCGGTACCGGTCTAATACCCCGAGCCACATTTACTCATTTTTTCTCATTGTAATTATAATGCAGAAAGAGTTCCGGTTTGATTTCACTACGGCGGATAAGTATAACTTTCAAATTACGCTTCTGCTTTTGTCTATAACTATGCATTACCCCAGTATATACATTTCATTCCTGTAGAAATAAAAATTATTACCCCGGGGCACATTGTCTGGATTGGTTATCAGTCCCGGGGTAAGATAACTTTATTGTGTAGATTTGACAAACTCGCCAACTTTATGTAGCACACATTTGACTGGCATAAAACGTATCTTAAAAAAGATACCCCAGGACGCTCGTATATCTTTCAAAATGCATCAATATAATAGATTGAAACTACCTTAGTCAAAGTTAATCTAAATGTAAAACAGTTTATGCTATGATTTTGAAAAAAATGTACTAGAGTGCATTACCTCGGGACGCGCTTCGGGGTATTTCTTCAATAAATTCCCGAGGTACATGAAGTCACTACATACCGTCTTGAACACAGTCCCGGTATAATTCAGTTAACTCATTCAATATAGAAACATTGTCGAGAACATATTTTCTAATCCACTCATTAAGTTAATATGTTTTTAATTAATCAAAAAATGACTTGTATTAATGGGACAACTTGAACTAGCCACAGGCCAGATTAGTCTATTAGATATGAGCGGTTTTCACTATGTAAATCAAAATTGTTTGGTAAATTAGTAAAAAATGGATTAATGAAGTTATTTTCATCCTAAATTTGATAGAAAATGCGTCTAAGTTTGGACACATAATTATGTATATCCTTCTATTTTATGTATATTTAGGCGCCCTGGTGTGTCCCGGGGTGCCCCGGGTAGCCCCGGGGTAAATAGGTCAAAATTGACATTACAGCGATATGGGGATAACACAGGCTATTTTACGATTGAGAGGTGTTATGCACCATCTTACGATACGTTGATCAGAGATTGTATATCAAAGCCAACCTGATCATCAAACATTTCCACAAAATGAATAATTAAAAAAAATATGATAATAAAGTGGCATTAGACTGTATAAAACGGCACAATCACGGCTTTTTTAGCTGTGAAGAGAGAGAGAGAGGGGGGGGGGGGGAGAAAGAGAAAGAGAGAGAGAGAAAGAGAGATAGAGAGATGGGTGATTGTTTGCTTTAGAGTTAAGATCGAATTATCTTTTATTTCGGAGTGAACAATAATTTAAGCTTGTCTTCACGAAAAGCGAAGCCACGAGTGAAAATGTACTTTAGTGTTCACGAAACGAAAATATGCATCGGTCTTGCATGATTATTTCATTTTCTTCATTTTTCTTCAATTTCTTCATTTTACACAATATTTTCTACCTTAGGATTGTAAACATCTAAATGTTCATAATCTTGAAATTGTCGTCTGCATGCAACTCCTTTCAATTTGGACCAGTCTAAAATTTTGTCATCTGGTAATGGGTTAAAGGAAAATGGAACTTATCACCATTTTCAGTCCTTTTTTGTCTGCCGATTGACGGATCAGCGCTGTGAGTAAAAATCGATAGTCCAATTAAACGGTTCTTTTAAACTAGAACTTCATTCTGAACTCCAACATATATCTGAAGCATTTTCGCTGGTTTGGCGACGACTAAAGCTTATTCAAGCTTTAGTTACGACGTTAAGGTCGCCAATCATCGACTTGTCTTTTATTTTATTTCCTTGTCGCACATTTTCCAAACATTGTAATTAAGACAGGAGAGTTGACATATAGGAGGTCAGTTGGATTGGCTAGCGATCCGTCAGTTATGATTTGTAACAAAAACATCGGGTTTGCGTAATATCGTGTTTTTATCGCCTCTTCCTTAGCATGATGAATTGAACTTTAGCGTGTGTTAATCAAGGAATCGATTGACCATTAAATCACTCATTAATATCGGAAGTGAACTTTTAACTCTAATATTGACCAACTTTATGTTGGTTTGGCGACTTTAACGTTGTAAATACAGCTTGAAAAAGCTGTAGTTACGACGCATAGGTCGTTAACCAACTGTTTGAGCCTTTTATTGCATGTAATTGGCGATAAACTTTTCAAAATAACGCTGTTCAATATGGAAGTTGAATTTCTTGTCGAGGATAGTGGGTGTGGCTAGCGGAGTCAGTGGGCGGGGCCAATGATCCATCAATTCCTGTATGAGTGACGCCCCTAGAAGACGGTTAGCTTGTACGAGGGATGGCTAAAGGATTCTAGGCAGAACTATAAGAATCTGCCTTGTTTAACATACTTGGTGTATTGGTTGATTGGTTGATGGATTGACTGATGGATTGATTGAATGAGGTTTAACGCCACTTTCAACAGTACTCAAGTCATATTGCGGCGGCTGGAACACCTAACCTTGGACTGAGATCCTGGTATTTATCACACCAGGTCTACCACCAAGTCAAGACGTTCTTTGAATTTGGTCCGGTCTTAATATTTTTGTCGTCTACAATTGGGTTAAATCGGAGCATACATTCAAAACAGAACGGTTCAGTTGCGTTACATTGAATTCTAGATTTGTTAAAAAGAGGGACTTGGTATTTCTGTAAAACAGTCCTAATTCAACACTCGTCCCTATTTATACCCCTGACCATATATTTTACAAAACAATGCCATTTATTACCTCGGTCGAAATATTCATGTCGGAGGTCAGTGGGCGGGGCCAGTGATCTGTCATTTGGGGAGATTACATAGAGGATAATCAACTGGTTATTCCAGATATGAAAAAATATTTCACTAGGATGCGTTGTTAGGCGTTGAAAAAACGAGTGCGTAGCACGAGTTTTTTTAACGCCCAACAACGCATCCGAGTGAAATATTTTTTCATATCTCGATTAACCAGTTGATTATTCTATTCATTATATACCTTATAATTTTATTTTTATTAAACTATCGAAACCAATCTTTTTGATAGATTGAAGGTCTATTGGAAAAGTGCGGATGAATACATGATTAAAGATTTATTACAGAGAGTGAAACTGAAAAGTGTTATCGTCACTCCAGTGACGATATCAAAACTTATTACACTGGGAAATCCCAAGATTTCACAGCAAGGTATATAATAAAATGGATTGATTGATTGATTGGGGTTTAACGCCGCTTTTAACAGTATTTCAGTCATATCGCGGCGGCTGGAGCACCTAAGATTACAATGGAAGATATAAAGAGACATCTACATTGAAGCAAGTTATTGAATATGCCATCGAACGTTTTGCAGTGGAATCAACGGAACATTCTGCAACATAATGTGACTGTCTCGATGGAAGCTACTTGCTGGGAGAACAAAGAGCAAAACTGTAGTTTAAATTGTACTATTTTTTTTAAATAAATATACACACTCAAAAACACTTTCCGTAAACGGAAGAAAATATGTCTGGCTGAATCGATCTAATTGACTAATCTTGTCTGTCAATCAAAGAAACATTCGATCAATCAAAGAATTCATTTAGACCGGAAGAGAATTCCGACTTTTGCCGACGTTTAGGCAAAGCGTTTTGTTGGTTTGGCGACGTCAACGTCGTAACTACAGCTTATTCAAGCTGTAGTTACGACGTTTAAGTCGCCACCCAACAATTTTTCTCGTTTGTTACGTGTTATATAAATTTTGCAAAATAAAGTTGATTTATATCGAATGGAAACTTTCTATCGGGGTCAGTGGGCGTGACGAGCGAACGATCAATTAAGTGCATCAGCCCGTAGTTACAAGCAACACTTTTCAAAGAATAATGCTAGAAAAAAGATAAGGACGTTTCTGTATAGGACCATGTCGGCATACACATGTACCTATCTCTCATTTCTACACGCTCACTTCTCTTATTAAACATGATCATTGTTAGTGCAAACCAATAAATCATATTCTGCTTCATAATTAAAATTGACGTAACGAATTGTCGTTACATCGAAAAGGTGAGTGTTCGATCAGTTTGTGTTTTAGTCATGGAAAATGGCTGAAGTTATTTCTGAGGATACCTGACCAGGCTACATTATTAGTCTAAGCCGAATAAACGAACTTTTATACATAAAATAATAATAATAATTACCTTCGTTCGATTTTTGACACCAATTTTGTAAAGTTTATTAGATTAACCTTCATAAACGTTTATTCCTTATGTAATCAAGAAAGCAGCAGACCCCGCTTGCGATAACGTTCTGATATGAATATAGAAGGAAGTCTACGGTGTCGTAGTTTGAAAATTGCCCCCAAAATCCCCAAACTTTTCCGGTCATAATGCCATGTGATATCTTGGACACGCCGCTGGTTGGGTGGGTAGAGACCTGCCAGTTCCTCACCTTAACCATCTTGTCGTTCCAAGGGTGGCGTGCGTTCTTCTTCGTATTCGAGAAATAGATGACCTCGATACCCCTATATTCGTGAGGATGTGCATTTAATTACTTTTCAGTTTTCTTCACTATTGATTGTCATAAATAGCTTCCTCTCATTCTGAGGTCTGCTAGTTGAGTTGCATGTGTCATACAATGATGATATGAGCTCTGATAACAAAGCCGGTCAATTGCCTGTTAGGTTTGTGTGTTCGATCCTCGGCCTAGCTCGTCCAACATTTTTCCAACACTTAAAAAATGTCATCACGACACGCATCATTTGACTAGAGTAGAATACCACTATAAACTCACTACCAGACGGCAAAAGTTTAGACTGGTCCAATTGAAAGAGCGGAACCTATCCTTTTCTGACATTTGTCTCTCAATTATCGGTGGATAACCGTAAACCTAAGTGGGATGAGCAGCTGGAGGCTGGGAGAGGATGTAGTGGTAGTACTGAATCCATTGTTAGGTGCTCCAGCCGCCATGATATGACTGAAATACAGTGAAAAGTGGCATGAAACCCCATATAATCAATAAATCAAATTGAAAGAAGCTACAGACATTTTCAATTTGATTTAGTAAAAAAATCGTCTTTTTTTGATAGACAACATTGTGGATAATAAAGAAATTGCTTGATACAGGCAATTTCTTCATTTTCCACGATGTTTTCCCGAGCCTTTCCTTGGGGAGGCTCAAAAAGGAGGAATTGTGTGAGAATGGGTTAAGTAGTGCGCCAATATCACGAAATTGGAAGCTAGCGGCTCGGATAATACACTATAGTTAAACCGGTGTCACACCACTCAACCTGGTCACTGGACGAGAACTCATGCAGATCGGAAATTTGGCCCGTTGTTAGGACAGGACACGTTACATTAATTGTCAAGACAAGCTCTGAGACGATAAACATGGGATAACGAAAATGACTGAAATACTACTTTCAAACTGAAATAAGATAGATTTGCTCTAGAAAACGCCCCATTATTGTATTTGACGATAAAATTACCTGTCAGGAAAAATGACCTTATCAATATTCTATTAATAAACTTCCTTCAATGTAAAATTTCGTTCGATGAATATTCATGATAGCATTTTGCATGCTCAAAGTCGTCGAATAAGTGAAAAATGCTTAATTCGGACAAAGGCATGAGCCAATGATCTGTGTTCTCGGAAAGGGATTGGTGTTGGAGTTAAAAAAAAAGGTAAACATCCATAAATGGCGGATTTGAGGCCCCGCTCGAGATGCTCATTCCACTTAGGTTTATGATTTCCCACCAATTGGTGGAGAAGAAATGTCGGAAAGGATATTTACCGCGATAGGGAATCGAACCTGGGACACCTTGATTAGGATCCCGACCGTCCTAAATGTCGTAATTACAGTTTGAATAAGCTTTAGTTACGACGTTTAAATCGCTAAACCGGTAAAAATGCTCAACATAAATGTCGACCAATCTCGGAGCTCAAAGTTAGCTTCCGATCTAAATGTCTGAATTTTGACTGAAATATGTGATCCGTCATTTAGATTCACCAGTAGCCTAAACCCTTTCCTGTTCAATCTCTTTCTTTTACGCCCTTGTTATTTTATAATTAAGAAAACATTGAAGAAAAAGAAGAAATTGCTTGTAACAAGCAATTTCTTCATTTTCCACAATGTTTTCTACCCTGCTGAAAGGTTATTTTTTCAAATCAAACACATTTAAATTTCCATCCGCAAAACCTTTGAATTAGGGCAGGTCTAAAATTTTGCAAAAAGGAAAAGGGTTAATATGACTTGATATTACACTTCAGTTTTGGCCCATTTTCAAATCAGTGACGCTTGTAGACGCCCTCAAGGTAAATAGCTTTGAAAAACATTGTGACAAGCAATTTCTTCATCTTCCACAATTTTTTCTACCCAGAAAGTTGAAAAAATCCAAAATTATAAGTTGGTATCTGCGACTTCTTTCAAATTGGGCCAGTCTAAAATTTAGCCGTCTGGTAATGGGTTAAAGTGACCCGATGTCATAACTAATTATATCATAGCCTTCCTTTCGCTTTGAGTATGTCTAGTCGAATGAAACAGTCCAAGTATTGTTTAACACTTTCCTGTTTTACAAAATTTTAGATCTGTCTAAATTCAAAGATATTGCGGACGAAATTTAAAGCGTGGTTTATTTGAAAGAATAGCCATTTGGTTAGGTAGAGAATATTGTGGAAAAAGAAGAAATTGATTGTCACAATCAATTTCTTCTTTTTCTACATTTTGTTCTCAATTATAAAATCACAGGGACATGAAAACCAGGGATTGAACAGGAAAGGGTTAAACTACGTCCAATGGGTCAATAAAACAAAAGTTGGGAAAAAAAACCAAGGACTTTTGGGAGTCGTAGGAAAAGGTGGCATGCCACAAAGGCAAACATTTCATTAATGAGACGATGTTTTAAGGTAATTCTAAACCGGTCCAAATGAAGGAAGCCGCACAAGTCAGTTCAATCGAGAAATGGTATTCTTAGTATAAACGATGTTGGGAAAGATTGTTTGTTTAAATGGAGTTTAAGGCCACTTTAAACAGTATTACAGTCAACTTTTGACATTGACGACGTCAAAGGTATAGCAATTCTGCAAACAATCCACCTGCACATTCAGTTACTTTCAAAAAATAGCAGTAGACAAAACACAAGCAATGCATATTTGTCTCTCTCGTTTATTAAGTGATACTATTGGTTCATGGATTGTACGCGAAAATGGTTGTTCACCCTTATAATAAGTTTAAATTATTGTTAGAAAATACGTATCATTCTTTTGGATCAGCAAAATCTTCATAAAGCTCTTCGCGACGGTCAAAATATTTGGGCGTTTATTTTAATTTAATCCACTTTTGATTAAAATCTGCGATTCACGTCAGTTAAGCTTAAGTCACATATTCTCGAGTAAGTCAGTTAAATATAACCGTGTAAAGAGCTCGTGCTTGTTTCTGATTGGATTCTCATTCTCCACACTACTTTCTCAATCTTTATGTTGAGGGGCATCAAAAAGCGTCATTGAGTGAGAATGGGTAAATTATATTCAATCATTTCATAATGGGGACATTCGGACTGACAAATCTTTATTTCTATCCTTTTTTTAATGAAATGCATTTGATTACTCTTCACATAAAAAATAACATAAGAAACAACTACAAAAACATCAACAATACAACAAGAATCAGTCGCTGTTGCGAGATATGTAAAAACAAACTTCACGTGACTACATGAATTATAAATAACAATTTGTCTATTTCACCAACGTGACCAAATTTGACCTGTCACGTGAAAGAGACAATCTAAGGATTCCTTTGAATATTTGATGAAGCATCCAATGCTGGTCAAAGAGGGTCGATATCTAAATGTCTAGAGCAAAGTAGAATGACCATTTTCTAATAAAGCGACGAATTTCGGTCAAAGTCAATCTACCTAGCTCGCGTGATGGGAGTTGGGTCAACTCTTTTCAGGCCTCAAAGATTTTTTTCGAGACGTGCCACATTTGACCCCGAGCATGACATTTTCAACAATTCATTTAATGTCATTAAATGATAAGAAATGAATAGAATATGTTTTGTTTTCATGGAGGAATGTAACGAAAACCAAATCACGCTGATAAATTAATGCTCTTCGCGTATTCATACAGTGTGATTAGGTTTTTCGTTTTATACCTACACGAAAACAAAAACTATTCTATTCATCTCTCAGAAGAACTTTTTGTCACATAATGTAGACAAAGCGGATGGACACGCTGATCATATAATAAACTTGGCAAATATGTGAAATTGTGGGAAATGTCATGTACTTGTTCTTATATGGTAACGGCTAGTCAATTAAAGTGACTTAATGACGGGTCGATGTCCCCGCCCCCTCATTCCGCTGGCTACGCCCATGACTCCAACGGGAAGTTCGACTTAGATGCTTGATTGGCGACTTAAAAGTAGTATCTACATCTTCAATAAACCATAGTTACTTAAGTTGTAGCTACGACGTTTAAGACGTCTAACCAACAACAATGTTCCATATTAATGTGGGCCAATGTTGGAGTTCAAGTTCACTTCCTATCTAAATCGTTGACAGATAACAAATACGATCACGTGTCATTCTTGCTGGTCCATACAATCGTCACATCGCATGAGTCCATTCTCATCACACTGCATACAACGTAAGGCACAAAATTCTTCGGTAAATTCATTTCTTAACAACGATTTTTTAGAACCATGGCAGTGAGTACAGGGTAAATATCTATATCCACCACACTTGTCACATGATGAACGGACTTGTATTTTCTGAAATATAGGAAATTTACAAAATTACATGTAACTCGATGTGTAAGTCCAAATGACCGCTCGCTGGCCCCGCCCACTAACTCCTTTTGCCACGCCGACTGATTCCAACATGATTTCGAGATTGGTAAATTCGCATCAACAAAAATGTTATCACAAAATTCAACAAGACCCTACCTCTACTTAACAAGGAAGCAATGCAGTTTTATTAAGTACAAATGTTACAAAGTGCTTTTGGAAAACTTATCATATATTAGATGCCCTTCTCACAACCCCAAGCATGATTTTTTAATCATTTTTTTTATTAAAAGAGGAAGATTTATCTTCAACTTGAGTCATTATACAATCTGATGTCGACTAGCATCAAATTAGACCTAAATTCTAAGATATCGTTCGAACTTGTGGTTTAACGTATGATTAATAGAAGCAAGATGTATGTCCGATACAAACATACATACATACATATGTACGTACATGCGTACATATGTACATACATACATATATCCTTACATAAATACATATATACATACATACATACATACATACATACATACATACATACATACATACATATATACATACATATAAATATACCTACCTACCTACCTACCTACCTACCTACCTACCTACCTACCTACCTACCTACCTACCTACCTACCTACCTACCTACCTACCTACATACATACATACATACATACATACTTGTCTAACTTTAAAGGGATAGCAGATGCCATTTTAAAGATAGTATTGTTAAAAAGTGGCTACCTTATACGAAATAAATATTGTGGAAAAAGAAGAAATTGCTTGTGACAAGCAATTTCTTCCTTGTCCACAATATTTTTTCAAGTTTCGTGTAACAATCAACTTAACATCAGATATTGTGCGGGAAAAGGTAAGGAAATCTTACTGTAAAGTTTTCGAAGATATGTCGTAATTCTCCAACTTCATTCTGTTCTTGAATTTCGTCAAATCCCTGAAAAAATGCTTGAAATAAATTCAAGGGAACCATGGCGATCGAACATGAACACAACTGTTCTCTCCATAAACTCTTAACTCAATACCAGACAACAAAATTCTAAAATGGGCCATATTGAAAGAATCTGCTGATGATAATTCGAATAGCACCTGAATCGAGAAAAAATCTTAACAAGATAGAAGAGATTGTAGAGGACGGAGAAATGCCCTATTACAAACAATTTCGTCTTACTCCCAATTTCTGTTCAAATCTATTTTCCTATAACATTGCCTAAATGCGAGAGGATCTGGTAAGAAGTAAAAACTTGAATATCAGCTTCTGAAATGTCTTACTAGTCTTAGTAAATGACGGATCGCTGGCTCCGCCCAATGAGCTCCTACATGGATTTCATTCGATATAAAACGGCATTATTTTGCTGATTTTATGGTCAGTAAGATGTAACACAAAGGTAAAGCAAAAGATTGAATATGCTGTAGTTACGACGTTTGAGTCGCTAAACCAACAAAAAACTCCCCTTCACATCAATGTCGGCGAATGTTAAAGATCAAAGTTCACTTCCTGTCTAAGTTAACGATTTAATTGGCCGATCGGTTCTTTGATTGACAATCGCGATTCGTCAATATTGAAGATGTCGTCGAAATAGGGAAGTGAGAGTATTCTGGTAAGAGAGAGAGAGAGAGTGTGTGTGTGTGTGTGTGTGTGTGTGTGTGTGTGTGTGTGTGTGTGTGTGTGTGTGTGTGCGAGAGAGAGAGAGATAGAGAGAGAGAGAGAGAGAGAAAGAAAGAAAGAGGTTTGAAAGATGCTTATTAGAATTAATTTGTTTTTTAAACACTGATTTTCCAAAATAATACCTAAAAGTCACGTTCACAGGTGGTCGAACAGATTAGGTTTACAGAAAGAGAACAGTTGTGTGACCTGACATGATATGCTGGTTTCAGACGAAACCAGGAAAATATTGTTTGTTTATCTGTTTTGATTCGTAAAATTATCTCTAAAAATCCCAAACAATCTCAAATATTAAACATTATCTTAGGACAACAGACAAAAATGAGCCAAACTTAAACTCAGGGACATTATTTCAACAATTTAAGTAGAGGGCCACCAGGTGATGCTTCATGCGAAGTATCGAATCTCAATGCTTAATGCTTTGTCAGGAGAAGGCTTTTCATGACTTCATTCTTTGTTTATTTCTAGAAATGGATGCGTTCGAGCATAGCTCAAATGGCAACCAAGGGACATTCTTTTGACATCTTTTGCAGAGGGCCAATGTGTGATAGGACGTGCAAAATATAAAACCTATAAGCCTTGTGGATTTTTAGAAGTTTTTTTTTCTTTTAAAGATTTCCGTCTTTAATTATATAAAATAGGGCAAGGCCACCAGGTGATACAACATGTGAAATACCAAACTCTATGCCTTATGTTTGTCGGGATAAGGATTTTCAAAGATTTCTATTTTCTAAAAGCATATTTTGTAAAGGGTCACCAGTCGATGCCACATGCAAAATGACAAATTTCTAGTCGTCCTAGTTTATTAGGGAAAGAGTTTTCGCTTGATTGGCTCATTGGTTTTTGAGTAGAAGATTCCTAAAGATGTGGGATTTTCTTTAATGTTTCGGAAATTTTAAGCTCATAATTCTAAACTCATAATGCAAAAATAAACCGTTATCGTCACTTTGACGGAAGGAAACTCATAATGTATGTCTGACCACAAACACCACTACCCATATTGGTCAATCACCGGACAGACAGACGGACGACGGACAATGGGTGGCCTGACAAAAGCAAATCGTTCGTTGGAGATCCTAACAGAAGTAACGACAACTTGAATAACCTGTTTTACCCTTTACCAGACACCAAAATTTAGACTGGTCAAAGTTGAAAGGAGATGCAGACGACAATTTAAAGTTAAGGAAAGTTTAGATTTTTTCAACTTTCTGGATAGAAAACATTGTCTTAAATGAAGAATTTGCTTGTTATAAGCAATTTCTTCATTTTACACAATGTTTTCCCTATTGTTTTTCTTGAGGGGCGTCAAAAAGCGTCACTGAATGGTTAAGTCGTCCACAAACAAAACTGTTTGAAATGAATATCGAAATTCATATTGTACTTCCGGTTAAATAAAACATTTGATTGGACAATCGATGTTTTTATTGACATCCGTTATCCACCCACTAGACGAAACAATTGCAAAGACGCTTTGCCATAATTGGTCTTTTTTTTTAACTGATCTGATAATTGCAGTTATATGATTTGTAAACGTTGCAGATATAAGGCTTGTGATAAAGTCAAAATTATTTCAATCTATGCAGTACTTGAATTTTTTCTAGGTGCAATTTATGTTCTCGGCTAGACAATATATTTCCGAAGCAAGACTCAATATGCGATCGTGGAATGTCGGGTCGATATCGTAACTAGGATCGCTTACTGACCAATCGGGACTGTCAATCAAACAATTAACGGACAAATCAAATTATTCGATCGGACCGAAATTGAACTATGAATTTATGAGAAACATTTTTGTTGGTTAGGCGATTAAACGTCGGGACTGCAGCTTTTTTAAACTATAGTTACAACGTCTAGATCGCCAACCAACAAGTTTACTTCTTATATCATGTTCCTGGCAAAATATAACGCCTTAATAAAGCGGAACTTCCCGTCTGAGTCAATGAGGGGGGGGCATGGAAGTCAGTGGGCGGGACAAGCGAACGTTCAATTTTGTCGCCTAATCTACTACTTGGAACGCATGCTATTAGTGCATGATAAAACCATCAATGAAATCGGACAGTTTTCCCCCTATCTCAGTAGGGGTCTTAGCCCTTAAAGAGGAATTGATCATTGCTGGCATTAATAATAGATAACAATGGGCAATAATGTCCGTCTTGAGTAATAAATATCCGTCTTTATCTTCAAATGGTAAAACAAAATGAGTTCAACGAAATAAATTGGAATCATGGGGAAGTTTAAGCTATTGCTATTAACCAACTGCTAGATATCAACATTTCAGACTGGCCCAAACTCAAGTTGCAGACAAGAATTTTATCTTATTTTTTTTTTTTTTATTATTATTTTTTTTTAAATCTCAGCTTGTTTAGGTTGTAAAAGATTGTGGTTAATGAAGAAATTGCTTGAACCAGGCAATTATCTATATTTTTTCACAGTGTTTTCATCTTTTTCGTCAAAAAGCGGGACTGTATGAGAATGAGTTAACCCATTGATGTGAGAAAACACACTAGATGAAAACCAGATTTTCATGTTGAGGTGTGATATAATGTAACAAGTAGTTGAAGGGCCTATAACGATATATCGAACTAAGAGACATCAAGGCTCCCACGGATGACAGATAGGCGAACTGACGCACAAAACAAGCCGACTTTATGTTCTTGAAATATTTCGGGGACGGTACGATGGGGGCAGCATAATTCAAAATCAGTTTAAATACATATAACCAAATCATCCTTAAACCTTACTCACCCCTATATGAATTCCATCTGCGAACACTTGTGGTAAATCTATTGCACTTTGGCCTAGCCTATCTAACAGTTCTTTTTGATTTTCAGCACTCATAAACAAGTCTTTTTCCTCGTATCGCACCATGTGTCCCTGTAGTATCTTTCTGACTGCCGTGCAGTGGTCCGCTGTGGCTCGAACTACGGTCATACTGGTTGTATACACGATGATCTTACCCTTTTCAGATATTCTGTAGTTTCTCTGAAAAAGCAAAGCTAAAGATATAATCTATATGTACAATGGATCTTATTTTGGCGACAATCTCTATTCAGCGACTATTTCTTTTGGACGACCATCTCTATTGAGTGACCAGCATTTATTCTTTGTTTGGTGACTTAAACGTTCTAACTACAGCCAATTCAAGCTGTAGTTGGTACGTTGACGTTGCCATCCAACCTTTTCCAACCATTTTACTTTTTTGAGATGCAACTGACCATATATTAAGTAAAATAACGCCGTTTAATATCTAAGTCGAGCTTCCTGTTGGAGTTCAGTGGGCGTGGCCAGCGATCTGTTAATTGACATATCACAGCTGTCAATCAAAAATATCGACATATGAAATCGTACACTGTTGATCCCCGGAAATTAATTGAAATATTTACGTTTGTTGGAGACTAAAAAATCGAAAAAAGTACATGTAGTACAACTGGGGCAATGCCTAAAATATGCCCACATTCTAATACCAAAACTAAGGTATGTTTGAGTCTCCAGCTCACACTAGTGCTCATAATAAGATAATGAAGTGGTAGCCTACTAGTCTGATGTGGTGTTACTGCGATGCACAGATATAGATGTACAAGTTATAGTGAGTGATCAAAGGTAAATTTTGTCTATGTATGTACATGTATAGACAAAATTGACCTTTGAACACTCACAATAAAATGTACATCTATAAAGAATTTGATTATAATATCCGATTAATTATCGACCTAATTCCGAAAGTAGCACGTGCTGAGGGATCTTTTTTTAATCAATGTCTACGACAGGGATCAGGTTCGGGTTAAATTGCTTCCGCTATACCTCAGTCAAACTACCAAACAAGAAAAGATTAAGACAAGAAAATCCGCCAATCGTCTTTGATAAAATCTAATCAATACCATTAATGTGATTTGATCAGTTATCTAACAAATTGACTTTTTGCGAACTCTTTGCTGGGAATTTGAATGAGGTTTTGATATTTTGCAAGGGGATTTATCATCATTTTGTCAATATTTCACTTTCACTTCATAGCAACCGCTACTTTCAAACAACAATTTAAGTGGTTGATTGAAAAAACAACAACGAATTTTTCCCATGTTACAACGCAGTTCACCGGAAGCGGCGACTTCTGTACTTAACCCTTTCCTTTTTTTAATTTTAGACTGGTCCAATTTAAAAGAGGTTGAAAACGACAATAAAAATTTGATGAAATTTGAAACGCAACCGTCCTTAGAGGTAAAAAAATATTGTGGAAAAAAGGAGAAATTGCTTGTTACAAGCAATTTCTTCTTTTTCCACAATTTGTTTTTTTTTTTTCCGAATATAAATTAACAGCGGCGCAAACTCCCGGGTTTGTACAGGAAAGTGCTAAATCGGCCTGCTGTCATTTAACTATGATTACAATTAATGAAAAAATATCTAAGCAAATCAGTCAAAGAGTTTGCTTTCGGATGTGATTATTCCACAGTAAAAAAGGGTGGTTGTGCACGCACCCCCCTTCGATTTTCGAAACAATCAAATGGAATGTGGAGGATGACGCGGAAACCGTAGTGAAAACTTTGTCATTAAAGGATTTAGAAATGCATACGACGTCATTTGTATGATGTCCCAATTACAGTGCGTGTTTAAAAGTCGTAAAGTGTAATTTATACGTCCATTATCTCTACAAATATCCTTGTCTATTTAATTGGACCTGCAAATATGCAATAAATAACCCTGACAGAAAATCACATATGACACGTTACACAAAAAGGGATCTACAGCCAGCAAACTAATTCAACCTTTGCTAGCTGATGTGCACCGGCTGATGTTTTATGCTTTTGCAAGGACGTTCTAATGGTAATCTTTATTTCGTCATTGGAGGTATTCCATTACCAGACGGCAGAATATTACATCGGTCTAAATTGAAAGGAGTTGCAGACGGCAATTTAAAGTTTATGGAATTTCAGATTTGTTCAACTTTCTGGGTAGAAAACATTGTGTAAAATATAGAAATTGCTTGTCGCAAGTAATTTCTTCATTTTACACAATGTTTCCCAAGTGTTTTTCTTGTGGGGCGTCCAAAAGCGTCACTGTGTAGGAACGGTTTTATTAAACAATTATTACAGGAAAAAAAATCAACCCATTTCCATAAAATGGCATCACGATTTATTTTAGTATGGCGAGTCACAGTCGTTAACGTATGTTAGTATTATCTGTAACTCATTTCCATATCCCCCCCCCCCAACGAATCTTGAATAAGAAATCTCTTCATTTACCACCATGTTTTTACACAGAAAGCCAAATATTTTCATCAACTTGATACTATCGTCTGCAACTTCATTCAATTTAGACAAGTGTAAAACATTGTCGTCTTGTAGAGGGTTGAAGACTCTTTCTGTATACTTTCACGATCGGAACCATTGAAGTTTGACATAATAAAACATTAAGAAAATATGTCACAATAATGTTCCTCGGGGAACTAGTTAGACGTTAGACCTAAAAACTCTCATTTTCAATATTTCGGCAAAAAATGCCCTTACCAAGAAAAATATGATATTTATCTAAACAATATTGTGATATTAATTTTTAATAATATTGTGGATTACCGTTTTTGTTGGTTTGGCGACTTAAAAGTCGTAATTGTAGCTTATTCAAAATGTAGTTACGACGTTTAGGTCATCGGCTTCTCTATATTATTAGATGTTTCTGCCTAGAAACTTTGTAGAATAACGCCGTTAATCTTACTGTTGGAGATCGGTGGGCGTGGTCAGCGGAGTCAGAGGGCGTGGCCAGCGATCCGACAATTTTAGGTAATTTCAGTGAAACGACTTTAAAATTTACGAACGGAAGATAAAGCAATTCGTACAAAATCTTGTGTACGGCTCATTAACACATTACCAGACGGCAAAGTTTTAGACTGGTCCAAATTGAAAAGAATTGCAGGCGACAACTTTAAAGTTTATAAATTTTTTAATTCATTTCAACCTTCATAGATAGAAAAAAATGTTGAAGACGAAGAAATTGCTTGTCACAAGCAATTTCTTCATTTTCCACATTGTTTTCTAATTGTTTATCTTGGGGGAGGGCGTAAAAAACGTCATTATGTGGTAATGAGTTTAGATTTATTGAGGAAATCATTGATTATTAGAGAGGAGCCCCTTGCGCTGAAAAAGAGGTAAGACCTGCTAACTAATATTACAGACCGGTCTAAATGTGTGTCTTCAAGTAATGGATTAAACTCCGTTATTTAGAGACCAACGGATTGATAAATATATAGTGTTTGTATTACATTACAATAATGGTAAGAATGCGAAGGAAACTTATAGTCAGCAGAACTTGTCGGATGGATTTATAAAATATAATATGACACTGTGTACATCCATGTCATTTAGTATCCTTGGTAACTGTCTGTGATAAAAATAAACTGATGCAAATGAAACATCGATATGGAAATATCATTTTGTACATGTTTTACCAGATTGTTACACAATCTGTACCTTTTAAAATAGTCTCTATAATCAAGTCTCGTATATACCAGGCAGCTTTTTAACGAAAGCTATACAGTCAAATCCCGTATCCAATCTGCAGATTTTAAACATATGCTACACTATCAGGTCCCATATGCAAAATCGATGGCTTAGAGCAAAACATAGTGTGGCTCTATACAATGTATAGAGCCATACTATGTTTTTGCTCTAAGCCATCGATATGCAGATTTTTAACATATAGTCTGCAATCAGGTCCCGTGAATATGTAGGTTTTAAACTTGGGCTCTATAGCCAGGTACCGCAAACTAGCTGCATGTTTTAAAGTAGGCTATATACAGTCAGGTCCCGTATACAATTTGCGGGTTTTAACATAAGCTCTACGGTCAGGTCTGGTATACAATCAACATATTTTAAACATATGCCCTCTTATCAGGTCCCGTATACAATATGAAGGTTTTAAACATGGGTTCTATAGTCAGGTACCGTATACAATCTGAAGATTTTTTAAGGCCCTGCTATCATGCGATTAATTTTTGTGTCTATAGCCTGCAGCTTTTTAAACGTCGGCTCTACGGCCACACCCCGTACACAATCTGCAGGTTTTAACATAGGCTCTATACAGTCAGGCCTCGATACAATCTGAGGGTTTTAAGGTAGGCTCTCTATAGTCAGGTCCAATATACAATTAGCGGGTTAAGACATGAGCTCTTCAATCAGGTCTCGTTTACAATCTGCGGGTTTTAACATAAGTTCTATAGTCAAGTCCAGTATACAAGCTGTAGGCTTCAACTTTTTACATAAGCTCTACAATCAGGTACTATATACATTCCGAATGTAGGCTTTACGGCCAGGTGTCGTATACAATCTAAAGTTTTTACTTTTATGTAGGCTCTAAAGTCAGGTCCTGTATACAATCTACAGGTTTTAACACAGGCTCTACATTCAGGTCTCGTATACAATCTGTAGGTTTTAACGTATGCATTACAATCAGGTGTCGTATACAATCTTAAGCTTTTTTTTTATATATAGGCTCTACATTCAGGTCCTGTATACAATCTACAGGTTTTAACAAAGGCTCTACATTCAGGTCTCGTATACAATATGTAGGTTTTAACGTGTGCATTACAATCAGGCGTCGTATACAATCTTCAGCTTTTTTTACATAAATTTAGAGGTCAAGTCCTGTACCCTGAACGTTTTAATACAGGTTCTATAGTTATGTCCCGTATACAATCTGCTGATTGTAACATAGGTTTCAAAATCAAGGCTCGTATATAGCCTGCAATTTTAAACATAAACTCTGGTCAGTTGTCGTTTACAATATTCAGCTTTTTAACATTGGCTCTACAGTAAGGTCCACTGAACAATCTGTAGCTTTTTAACATAAGGCTATAATTCAGGTATAGTATTCATTGGCAATCGATGTCTGTGTAACCCATGTTGAGGCTTGCTGAGGTGTCCATGCCTGGATACTACATCTCGAGTATTTTTTGTTCAGCCTATTGTTGTTGAGTATTTGTAGACGATCCATATTTCTACTACATGTATTTACTTGGGTATCTATATTTCCAGTATCTTTGGTAATGCATATCTGTGCAGTGCATCTTATTCTTTTTCGAGAATATTTACATCTATGCACCTCTAATAGAGTATTTGCGGGGATATCAATGTCTAAGCATCATATTTCGAGAGTTTATCGGGTTTAAATATTCATGCCCCACATTTTGAATATCAAAAGATGTCGACTATAGATAGAACTATTTTGGTTGAAGACTTTCGTCGTGATAAAGTGTTCCTTTTTTTCGGGACGGATTTGAATTGTGTTTAGTGCAATCGTCGATAAAGACTAGATATCTGACTTTGACTGACCTGTATGGGATTATCTTATCTTAAAAAATGTTCGTTCACGAGTAGGATTATGGCCCAGGCTTGATAACCTACTTCCACAAAATCTTGACTTTCATTTGGACCCGTCCGAAGAAAAGGGACTTTCCGGTAAATCAGTAAACTGTTTATCGCCGTTGGGCGACCAAAAGTCGTAGTAAAGCTACAATAGAGCTATAGTCAAGACATTTTGATCTCTAACAAACGATATTTTAAAAGATACAACCAGTTAAAGGGTAGTCTATGGTGGTATTTAACTTATTCCCACACTATGACGCTAAAGTGAAAATCTGAAACAAGGTGCCTTTAATCACCATAGAGATCGTTACATGGAAAATGGTTATGTCATATGTAGAATCGTAGCTTCAAAACTTGTCTGAAGTGAGACAAAAAAATTGTCACTTGCAACATCTTTGAATTTGGACTGGTCTAAAATTATGTATTGTTGGAATGGGTTAAATGAGTTCACATGATCGCCTTTTCACTTTCGAAGACAAACGTGTCTCAATTATTGTCTTAACAAGGAAGTTTTTTTTACCACAAACAGAAACATCCTTGATGATCTAAGCGTGCTGATATGACTTGACAGTTATATGACAATGACATTTTCTACCCAGTTCAGACATAAATAGACACAATATTGGCTTCTGTTACCAATGCTTGACCTGTGGAATGGCTAAACAATGGTAAAGAAAGAGAAGAAGATTGTTAATTAGGGGAAAATTCTTATTTGAAAACAAGATCGGATAAAGAAAAGATCCACCAAGGTCCTTTTGTCGCATATGTCTCACCGTTCGCCGAGACTGACTAGTGTCGATATTTTTGCTCTCATTATATAACACTTTTTGGCAATTACCAGTAGTAGTTAAATAGTGGCTGGTGGCCTGGTTTGAAAGTTTGAACTCTTATTGGGAATCATTTGATCCATTCCCACCCAATACAATTTTAGACTGGTCTAAATTGAAAGAGGTTGCAGACGACAAAACAAATTTGGCTTAAAATGAAAAAGGACACCCACATGAGGTATAAAACATTGTGCGAAAAGAAGAAATGACTTGTTACAAGCAATTTCGCCTTTTCTCACAGTATTTTCCATAGCTAAATTTCTTTTGTGTATAAAATGTGGGATTGTGTGGTAATGAATTAAAAGAAGATTTTTATGTGAATGCGTTTAAGAGGCTGAATTAGGCAGGAGAATACATGATACAGGTGGCTGGTTTCGCAGGTTTGACCGTATTAGAAATCATTTACGAGCTCGGTGTGAAAACTGTTTAAAGGCTCTAAGCTCTCGTAAAAATAACAATTCTCACCAAAAGGATTCTTGAAATCTCCTTTTAAATTGTTTACAGACGCTTCTACTTTTAATTTCAGAATAGGCCAAAAGACTGATAAGGAAAGCGGTGCGGAACAGAAATCGAAATTTAATTTTCAGGATTAGTTTATGTTGGCAGCTATGTTTTTAGGCAAAGCTTTTAAAATGTTTTTTTTTAACCTATTCTGATGTTGTTTACAGAAGGATCTGTAAACAATTTTAACCCATTCCCACTCAATCCCTCCTTTTTACGCCCCTCAACGAAAAAGCTTTGGAAAACATTGTGGAAAATGAAGAAATTGCTTGGATCAAGCAATTTCTTCATTATCCACAATGTTTTCTATCCAAAGAGTCAAAGAAAATTTAAATTCCACCAACTTGAAAATATCGTCTGCAGCTCCTTTCAATTTGGACCGGTCTAAAATTTTGTTGAGTTGGAATGGGTTAATGACGATTTCAGGATTCCATTTGATGAAAAATCGTGTCCCTACGAGAACAAGGAAGAACAGTGTTGCAAAGTGTAGAAACGCCGCCCGCTGTTACCTTGTTCGCTCTAAGTGCAAAAATATTAAAGCTATTCCCACTTTTATATGACAGGTGCAAATCATGGACATATCAATACTCCTTGTGGGGGAAGTTTATTGATTTCATTTCCTGAATTGCTTTATTTTTAGATAAAAATAATCACAAAAAGACCATCCTTTGATTCCACGTAATCGTTATGAAATGAATCGTGCATGCACTGCACGTAACCCAACACAACTAAAACCCGCCCTTTAAACGCCCCAAGAAAAAGTCTTTCGATGTAGCGTAGCAAATAAGCAGACCCCGGGGTGGGGTATCCGAGGATGCAATGTTTTCTACCCCATTAGACATTTAAACAACTTGAAATTATCGGCTACAACTTCTGCGAAATCGGACAAGTCTAAAATTTTGTAATCAGGTAATCCTCTGTTATAAGTGTACCTTGTTCCTGTTGAAAACTACCTTTCGCATGTTAAGTTTCCAACAACAAAAATATTGCCTGCAAAAATTGGCATTCCAGTAGTCGACTACGTCTGCTCTTCAGACAAAGAAAAGACCCGTACAAAATGATTTGAGAGAGGGAGAGCTTTTTTCTCTTCAAGTATGAAACACAAAATTAAATTCAACAAAATTGTTTCATACATAAATGAAAACACCAATGTTTCCTTCATTTCTTATAATTAACATCAGAACACCTTTAAGGCAAAAGATTTATACCAAGTTTGACTAGTTTGTATTGGACTAATCTCTCTGACGAGCCTAGTCGTACGAGCGTAGATGGGACAGGTTCTCCAGTCTAAGGATAACTTTGTTCGCAAGCATACAAAATCGTTTCGTTCTCATCTTTTTCCAGTGCCTATGGAACGAATTGTCGACCAATCAGATTTTTTTCAGAGAGTTCAACCTATCAGAATGCAGGAAATTTTATAGTCGAAAGTAAAACTGAACTATAAACCATAACAAAGATTATTTCGTAGAAAACGCATGTTTTTAAATTACCTTTCTATAAATTTATCCTAAATTCAATACATGTCCTTTAAATGTGGCCTAGAATTTTGACCTGCCTACACAAATGTTTCAAGACATATTTAGACTTGTTCGGTAAAAATACTGTTCAAAATTTTTCTTAAACTAATAAAGAAATGCGCTACAGACCTGTCCGATATGATTCAAGCTGTAGTTATGAAGTTTTAGAATGACAACGTCGATTTGTTTTAAAAACAAACATTAGATCATGACATTTAACCTTTTGAAATAATTGTTGAAACTCGTAAATATGCCCACGACAGAGAACAGATATTGTGAACTCGTTCCATAAATGTAAAAGTTATGCACTGAATGAGGACAGTACAGGTTACAGACGGACGGACGAACACATAAAAGAAAAAACATTATCATCTGCATAATCATCTGCATATAGGCAGGGAAATCACATCACAACTTCTTCACCATAAAAAAAAATCTAAGTACTTTCCCTTCACAACTTTCAAATGCGTTCGAAAATAACATGAAAATGAAAATCACGAGAAGTTTAATCTGAGAAACATTAACTATAAATATGGCCGTTTTCGTATATTTATCTCAAAAAGTTAATTTTAATCGATGAAAATACTTGCACAATGTAACTGATCCATTACCTTACTATAATATATGTAATTGGTCCGAATTGACGGATCACCCCCCCCCACCCACAGACCTCCGAAAGGAAGTTCCACTTCGATATTAAACGACGTTATTCTGGAAAAAATATGGCTACAAACATTTACAAATAAGTGGGCCGAAGACGCCCTAAATCGCTCACCTGAGAACTATTTCATAAAATCTCTAGACTGGTAAGCCTAGCTATGTCGCTCTCACATTTTTCAACAAATGAAGATTTCACAAACATGTTTAGAAAAGTGTCACCCCAGATCATTCCTGCCAGTCGAATAATGTGTACAAAAACGCAATAAGATTCATTTTCATTTGGCAGTACAGACAGCTCTTTTCATAGTAAACATATATTCAAGCTTTTAAGCGGAAATCTTCTGTAATGTATGAGATAACATATAATATCAAAGTTTTGCACGTCGACAATAGCGGCGACAACGTCGACAATAACGGCGACCACAACAACAATGGCGGAGACCACGTCGATAATAGCGGCGACCATATCGACAATGGCGGCGATGACAACGTTGATTCAGAAGTTTAAAAATACCTCCAAAACAGCCGAGCTTTTAAAACATGGAAAATAATTTATGAGATTCTCTGAAGGTTCAGAACACATAAGTAATCATGTTAGTAGTTATAACACTACACTTTTATACATTTGATATTAGAACAGGAGTTATAATAAAGGAATGACTAATAAAGGTCTAAAAGGGACTAGGCCGCTTGGTTAGTTCTTGTAAACAATGAATAAATAATCTGTTATAGATCAAATCTTATTTCCACTCAATGGTTTGAACAGAAAACAAGGATTTTCTAAATTTATAATTTAATTGTGACACAAAGGGAAATTGAATACCGGTGTCTCAAAAGCACCCATTGAAGCGATAGATTACAAAGGAAAGGGTTAAAAGCGTAAAAATTCATAGTCTCTTCGATTCTAGTAAATGGTTCATAAAAACTACATATTTCGATTCTAAACAAAAAGGTTTACCGGAAGAGTGAAACTGTTTTATATAAATTAAAATGTGGGGTGGTTTAATAAAGATATATCAATGGTTTCATGTGCTCTTCTAAGCCCGCGCCATGAAATCTTTTCATCTTGTAATTTCTGGAAATAATTTGAGGAAGAGTAGGGTATACAACTAAAAAACGGATCGCGTTTGTCCATCAAATAATCAATCGACCAATCAAATCATTCATTTAGATCGTAAATAAAGTTTTAATTCCGATATTGACCGACATTTAAGTATGTGAAGTATTTTTGCAGGTCTGATAGTCGTCAACCAACCATTGCACTTATTTGTTACATGTTACTGGCCATAGAGTTTGCAACACAAATCCTTCAATATCGAGGTGGAACTTCCTGTAGATTTTGTTTGTTTGAATGGGGTTTTACGCCGCTTTCAACAATCTTTCAGTTATATCGCGGCGGCTGGAGCACC
This sequence comes from Fragum fragum, assembly GCA_946902895.1. Taxonomy (NCBI): domain Eukaryota; kingdom Metazoa; phylum Mollusca; class Bivalvia; order Cardiida; family Cardiidae; genus Fragum; species Fragum fragum. The sequence continues at coordinate 6,268,209 of OX336369.1, forward strand.
TAACAATGGAATCCTGGTATTTCTCACACCAGTACTGCCATTACATCCTTTCCTAGCCTCCAGCTGCTATCCCACATATGTCTACGATTATCGACCGATTGGTGGGAGACAAATAGTCGGAAAGGGTGAGTGCCGCCGTCGGGGATCGACCTGGGACCTCTAGATTGACAGTCCGACGCGCTACCAACTGCGCTATGACGGCGGCTTCTATTTCCTGTAGAAGCTTAGCGATCCGCAAATCGTAACATCCTGTGATCCCTTATGGTTGATCCCTGTGGTATTACATTTCGATACCCGGACCCTACTCTTGTCAAAGATACTACACAGACATTCATCACAATATCAAACCAGGAAGTGAAAGACAATACAACATGTATGTTTGTGGATACACCCGGATAAACGAAGATATGTACAAAAGATCACCGAAACTTTTCAACGCCCACGTAAGGATAGTGGTGCTGGTAACCGATATCTAAATAGCTCTTCTCATTAGATCTCACCCACACAATCACGCTTTTTTGACACCCACAAGCAAACAATGCTTTGGAAACATTATTGAAAATTAAGAAGTTGCTTGTTACAAGCAATTTCTTCAATTTCAACAATGCTTTCTAACCCAAAAGACGAAGTGTTTCGTTTTTTAAACTTCATTAACTAAATTTCTCCTCTGTAACTCCTTTGAATTTGAACCGGTCTGAATTTTGGGCTCTGTTCGTGGGTTAATTCGTAGCTGCTACCCTACATTGAAGCCCAAGTAATCAGTGCGATATTTGTTATGGTAAATTGTGCCTATTCGAACCTCGATCTTACAGGATATACAAAGACAATGGCAGACTTTATGTTATTCGTTTACCTAAAGATGTTTGTAAAGAGAGTAATATACATTTATAAAACAGGGGGACATTTTTGCTCACTAACACGTGTAAATAAACAGATTTTTCTGTCGTTCTGAGGAGAAATTTCTCTCATCTTTCCAATTTCGGTGATTCAATTTAGGCAAAATACCTCCCCACAGTTTAGTTTTTCCCAAGAAAACTAACTTGCAGAAATGTGTATATTTCAGACAATAGTCCGTCTGATTTTATTAGTATTGGTTAATTATATAAAATGATAATTAAGTTAACTACGTCTATTTCGTATTTTTGATATACAAGTTAGTGATTTAGTGCTATAAAATAGCTACACTGCTATAAAAATAAGTTAACCCATTCCCAAACGACAAAATTTTAGGCTAGTCTAAACTGAACGGAGTTGCAGACGACTATCAAAGGTTTATGAGTTTTTAGATTTTTTCAACTTTTTGGGTAAAAACATTGTGTAAAATGAAGAAATTGCTTGTTATAAGTAATTTCTACATTTTACACAATGTTTTCTCAACCGTCTTTCTTCAGGGGCGTTCAAAAGCGCCACTGTGTGGGAATGGGTTAAGTAAATAAAGGTACAGAGAGGGCCGGTACAACGGCCTATTATCAAATCGGTTAGTTTAAGTTACTCGAGGCCTACAGGTTTATCGATAAGTTACGATACTAAAACTCACAACATTCGCCACAAGTTCGATCTTACCTTCACGCCAACCTCGTCCTCAGCTTCCTACCAACATAAGATTGGAATCAATAAGTTATTATCATCGTTGAAATACTTTGAACAAATAAATTAATCCATTACCCGACGGCAACGTTTTAGACTTGCCCAAATTGAAAGGAGTTGTAGTCGACGATTTGAAGTTTTATGAAATCTTAGAATTTTTTTTAACTTTCTTAGTGGAAAACAGTGTGTAAAAGGAAGAAATTGCTTGTAGCAAGCAATTTCTTCATTTTACTCAATGTTTTCTATAATATTGTTCTTGTGGGTTGTCAAAAAGTATCATTGTGCGGGAACGAGTTAGCAATGGTTTGAAATTCTTAAATTTGTCGCCAGATAAGCCGCTGTTCTATTTATCCATGACCAGACAAGTCCGTAAAAAGCATTTCAAGATGGGTGGGTGACGGTTGGTTTGGGAGAGGGGGTCGAGTGTATTACTTACGGATCTTTCCTTGAACAAAGCTTTTAACTGGTAAAAGAAGTTGCAGTAAACATATTAACTTCTATGAACATTGATATGTAACTCTAAATGGGGCGTCACAGAGTGGGATTAACAAATTCCCATAAAAATCCACCCTTTTTACGCCCATAAAAAAAACTTTGAGAAACATTGTGGAAAAAGAATAATTTGCTTTTTTAATCAATTTCTTCATTATCCAGTTTTCTATCCAAAAAAGACGAAAAAATTTAAAATTCCACCAATCTGGGAATGTCGTCTGCAGCTTCTTTCAATTTTGATCGGTCTATTTTGGTCTGGGAATGGGTTTGGTGGGGTTTATACATACTTTGTGCATATATAACACCCAGCATCTTCCCGGTTATCTAAAAAGTCAGTTTTCATTTAGCTCAAAGTCGCTCTTTGAAATACCTCGATTTTTTTCGAATTAAATCAAACAATATTGAAATATTGAAGATATTCAAAAATGTTGAAATATTTCAGTAGTGGACAATATAACACTCAAAGAATCAATCGAATAATCAAATCATTCATTGAGACAGAAAGTGACTTTTCAGCTCCAACATTGGCCGATTTTTATTCTGTTGGATTGGCGACTTAACTTCGTAGCTTCAGCTTATTCCCACACATCCATCCATTTACGCCCTTCAAGAAAAAAGCGTAGAGAAAAAAAATGTGGAAAATGAAGAAAATTGCTTGCATCAAGTAATTTCTTCATTATCCACAATGTTTCTCCCCCCTACCCCCCCCCCAAAAGACGAAAAAAATTAAAATTTCGTCAACTTGAAATTATCGCCTACAACTTCTTTCAATTTGGACCTTTCTAAGATTTTGTTGTGTGGCAATCGGTTATCCAAAAGAACAGAAAGAACTGTGTTAGGAGTAACTTTTAGAGGAAACTGTATACGGAGAGCAATTGACGAGTTGCGGCTGTCAATAAAAAAATAATTCGACCGATGAAATTCTTCATTTATAGAATGGACGCTGTTTTTTAATGGGGTTTTACGCCTTTTCAACAATCTTTCATTTATATCGCGGCGGCTGGAGCACCTAACAATGGATTCCTGGTATTTCTCACACCAGTACTACCATTATACCCTTTCCTAGCCTCCAGCTGCTATCCCACATAGGTCTACGATTATCAACCCATTGGTGGGAGACAAATAGTCGGAAAGGATGAGTGCCGCCGTCGAGGATCGAACCCGGGAAAATGGATGTTAGCCGACATTGGCCAACATTTATATGAAAGATTTTTGTCGGTTGGGCGACTTAAACGTCGTAACTATAACTTGTTCAATCTGTAGTTACGAGGTTTATGTCCCTAACTAAATTCCCTACTTTTTAGTATAGATGTCATAAATGTGGGAAATAACGCTGTTCAACCCATTCCCTCACAAGCCATTCTTTTTACGTCCCTGGAGAAAAAAGCTTTGGAAAACATTTTGGAAAATGAAGAAGTTGCTTATATCAAGCAATTTCTTCATTATTCACAATGTATTCTATCCAAATTGAATTACATCAAAATGTTATTGTGTGGGATTGGGTTAATATTTAAGTTGAATTTTCAGTCGGAAGTTGGGGGCGTAGACAGCTCTTTGTTAATTGATGCCGATCCTTAGCAAGACAGTATGTCAGAGATACAAAACGCCATTAGTTTGCATAACAATCGGTCGGAGACTTTTGAAAATACCCCCCCCCCATCCCCCCTCGAATGGATGTTGGGCGACCAAAACGTCGTTTAGATTTGCCATCAACGAAATTGTGTTTTATACGTGACGGAGTTCAACATAGATATTCAGGTCTAAATTTATTGTTTTGTTAGGTCAATCTTTTTTAATGACAGCGACGTCCGTTCATTTTTTGTGAACTGTTTAAGATATTTAAAGACATTGAACGCTTTCTATATCCCTATTTTCTGACAGACTCAGTTCAAATAGATTGATTGTTTGATTGAATCGGGTTAAACGCCGCTTTTAACAGTATTTCAGTAGTATCGCTGTGGCTGGAGCACCTAACAATGGATTCCTGGTATTTCTCACACCAGTACTACCACTACATCCTTTCCTAGCCTCCAGCTGCTATCCCACTTAGGTTTACGATTATCTACCCATTGGCGAGAGACAAATGTCGGAAAGAATATGTGCCGCCGCCGGAAATCGAACCCACGACAATCCATGATTGAAGATTAGGAGTCTGACGCGCTAACGGCTGCGCTATGACCTCGGCTCTCCTCAAGTAGAACAAGATACATTCTGTGTCAATAAGTTGTACATGCGTAAAGACATTAAACAGCGTGTTTGCAATCAACATCAAACAGTCAGTAAATAGGGCGTTTGTTGTAAACATCGGTCTAGATTACAAGGCAAAGCAATTTGAAAATCGCACTTATTTCACGCGAGTCTATAGTTACCGATTATTAATGAAATATACTCAATTCAAAAGGAAAAAGGTGGAAATATGTGTATCTGTCTGTTTGAGTGTTTCTTTTTTGCCTAGTTTCTAGAAATTTTGAATAAATTGCGCGATACACAAGACTTTGTCTCAGCTGAACGGTCTCGTGGCGTTCTTCAACGCCGCGAGTAGATTGAAAGAGATAAAACAAAATATTTCCTTGCATAAGTATGACAAAATGTTTTCTGTAATATTCTGTCGTTGTTTGTTTCAAACAATCCGTGGTTTTCGTTGACAGGCTAATTCGGCTACTCACTTTGCGTACGATATCATTTTATTCTTATACAAGCCATGGAAATAACAGTGTGTGAGGTTTCCTATGATCAATTAAACCATCTTGGGCTGTACATGAAGGGCACAGAAAGCCGTAGCGCGCGGCTGAACATATGCCTGAATGCAATAGAAAAAGATTGATCCTATACTAAGGTGTCAACATCTTGCTGTCAGTAATGTTGTCAAATCTAAGATAATCAAACTTTATTTTCTTTTGGATCTGAGTATACTTATTCTTATGGATATTGTAATATTGGTAAATACTTAAAGTTGATAGGAATAGTGAATACTCTTTTTACAGTGGTTCCTCCAAACATGGGGATCAATATAATGGTGTTTTAAGGAAACAAGGAGATATAAAACACAAACACTGAAATGTAATAGAGCGGTATAAAATCCTTTCTAAGAGCCGATTGGTCGGTATCAGAGCAATAAATAAATGTTTATCAATAAGGACGATATAAATTGTCAACACTGGCTTTATTCGACTTAATCAAAATCAATGAAAACAGCAATGACATGCTTGTCCTCGAGACTAACACAACTTATCACGTTCCCACACAACCCCGCTTCTTGACATCGTCGCAAGAAAAAGGCGTTAAAAAACATAATAGAAAATGAAGAAGTTGCTAGTTACAAGCAATTTCTTCATTATCCACAATGTTTTCGATCCAACAAGAAAAATGTTGTTAAAATTTCATCAACAAAAAAAACGTCGCATGCATCTTCCAATTCGAATCAGTCTAAAGTTGTGTCATCTGGTTATGCGTCCCTTTTCTTGCGTCTGTCAATCCTCTTTTGAAATCCAATGAAAATTAACTTGATTTAACCAAGTATCTATAATCGGTAGTTACTTGTAAGACCATGCACCTACTAGAATTAAAAGAAATGAACGCGTGCATAACATTTCAAACAATCATATAATCGGCAAGTAAAGTCTAGGAGAGCCTGTGAATCCGTGCAGCCTGATCACAGTACAGTCTCTTCAAACTTGTTTTTAAGACGAGGAAAACGAATATAAGCATTCAACCCTTAGCGGTTTAAATATTGAAATATTTTCCCTGCTTCGTCTCTCCTACATTCGATCTCTTCTTTTACCCACCTTGACACAATAAAATCTAAAGACTGGCCCAAATTGAAAGAATCTGCAGATGACGATTTCAAATTGTTCGAATTTTATTTTTATTATTTTTATTATTCGTTCTTTTGGATAGAAAACATTATTCATAATGGAAAAATTGTTTGACGTAAGCTTTTTCTTCATTTTCCACAATGTTTTCTGTCGAATTTTTATAGAGGGGAGTTAAAAAAGGAGGAATTAAGAGGAAATGGGTTAGGTATTTATTTTATAATTCAATCATAGTTTCATCTTTTGTATTTACTGCACTACGATTGGCTTAAAATTTCTTTTCTCCACTCAATAAAAACCGGAAATGCCGCCGTCACAGCGCAGTCGGTAGCGTATCAGACTCCTAATCATCAATAATGGGATGTCATGGGTTCGATCCCCGGCGGCGGCAGATATCCTTTCCGACATTTGTGTCTCATCAATGAGTTGATAATCGTAAACCTTAGTGGGATAGCACCTTGAGGCTAGGAATGGATGTAATGGAAGTACTGGTGTGACAAATTCAAGGAATCCAATGTTAGATGCTCCAGCCGCCCCGATATAACTGAAATACAGTTAAAAGCGGCGTTAAACCCAATTCAATCAATCTATTTTGTATGATTGAGCAAAAAGTAGTATCATAGAAAAACATGTCTCAGACCGGCAGTTTTTTGTTCATTTTTATATGATGAAACATGAAGAGAATATGTATGTATTTATTTCAATGCGGTTTGAATTCAAAAGCCTATTCACACTTATGTTTCTTCAAACAGGATATACTTTCAGTTTCGTAACTTATTAAGTTTAAGAAAACAATAACTGTCAAAAAGTCTCTAAATCTTTTAAGTTGAGCCCCTGAGAGGTCCTTTTCGCATGTCGGGTCACAAATGATTGATAAAAATCGATCATTTAACAATCAAAACTGAATTGCCTATACAAGGCACAATAACCACTCTGTATTATATATCTACCGATTTACCTAAGAAGATACTTTCATTGCATGCGCATAAGAATCCCACTCGACAGAAGAAAGACAAAAAAAAAAAAAAAAAAAAAAAATCCGTAGCTAAAATTTACACAAGTTTCGTAAGCTTCATTTATCGATTTGTAGTCAATATTCGTTGGTATGTAATAAATGGAATACTATGATGTTGTAGTGATACAAAACATTGTATTTGATTTACGTCGTGTAGGTAAGTTTCGATATTTCACTTGACCTTCGCTCTCGTGAAATATCGAAATTTCCTACGTTTTGTATCACGACTATTACATATTTTCGCTTATGTATTTTGAAAACTGTCAAGACCGAAATACCCCGATGCTGATCTCTCTGATCTAATTTGGTTCCATTTCTCGTGATGATCACATAAATGATAAGGGTTAATCAGTTGTTGACGGCGTTTAGATTTTCAAAATGACGTCATATCTGTTATCTGAACTTTCCCCTTTCATGTTTAATGTCGTTTTGTCCGAACAACATCCTGTGTGTGTTGGACTTGTTTTGCTAATTAGTTCTTTATATGGCGGGCTTACGCCGAAAAACAAGTTTATGACTGGTGTAACAAACCAAACGGTCTACCCGGAAGTAAAGCAGTGCCCGGGCCCCCATCCAAGCACTAACCGCGACAAACGTTACTTAACTTCCGTACCCAAATACCGTTACAAAGGCTTAGAAACTGATCATAAGTAAATTGGCATATTAGGTTTTTGTCTTCTATTCTTGTTTAACGCCGCTTTTAACAGTATTTCAGCCATATCGTTGTGGCTGGAGCACCTAACGATGGATTCCTGGTATTTATCACACCAGTATTACCATTACATCCTTTTCTAGCATCCAGCTGCTATCCCACTAAGGTTAACGATTATCCACCCATTGGTGATAACAAATGTCGGAAAGGATATGTACCGGCATCGGGGATCGAACCAATGAAACCCAATGATTAAAGATTGGGAGTCTGAAATCCTTTTCTGAATTTTAACTTAAGTCAAAGGTTTGTAAGCATGGCAAACACTAGTTGTGTGACAATATCTATTTTGAAAAATAATTTCATGAACAACACTAGATTGGCGAGGCCAAGCAGGTGGTGTGGACTAAGAACAGCCTGCACATACATGCAGGCTGGTCTTTGTTTATTCCTCCTGCTTAAAATGAATATATTCCGGGTTCAGCATGAAAATAATTAACGGACGGACCATCCACATCACATGATAATGTTTTATTGTCAATTGATACGAATAGTGTGCGTGATCAAGAGGTCGAGAGTTCGATTCCTGGGACCAGTTATCAGTATTTCATCGGCAGTCATGTTCGTATAGTATCATATAATCAGTAAGTGTAGTTACGACATTTTGGTCACCAACTGAAAACAACAATAAAAACCTGGATCCGCGCAAGGACAAATATGCACACCCGTTTGAAAAAAATCAAAACGTTTTGTAGGGATCGAACTTACAAAATGGAACCTTCTTGTGTGATGGGACACTAATTTGAAATATTTTGCAATGACATAAATATTTAGGGTTAACTGATGGTAAACATCATTTTGATATGGGTAGATATATTTATGTCTGTTATCATTATAACGAACATCCGTTTGTCAAGATGAAAAGAAGACGGACTTTAATATTTGACCTTATCCTTCTATTCTGAATTTGTTGATCCTAAATAACAACACGGATTTAACAGAAGCTGTAGATCAAGATTAAACAGTAAAGACACGAGATCTGTTTCGAATTTAGTAAGAAAAGGGGCTGTTGGGTTCACTTGGAATACTTCAATCGGAAATAAGAGACACAAGGGGCACTGTATCGCTCCGATGGCTGATTGATATTCAATCTACGGATCGCGGGAGTATATTCAAAAGTAGGTAAAAGGTTCAGTACGATACTAGATGAAAAACTGCCCCGCCTAAAAGCCAATGAGTCTCACCCTATCAAAAGTTCTTCCCGGAATCTGAGATAATTCCTCTGATTGTATATCCCTGTCAAAAATCATTAAATCCAGAAAAACAAATTTCCATTATCAGTACATGTATGTTCATGTATATGTCCAATATTGCGCTGATAAGCCCTTCCACAAAGCTCGGTGTTTCTTGTCCAAACAAATCTTCTGATTGAGACAACGAAAGTAATATTCCTGCCCTGAATTTGTTTAACTGACAGCCGATAAGCCCCGTTGATTACACGTTTCTTAGAGAAATCTAGCAGAGGTCAATTCAAGGAGCATTCTTTTTGAAAAGTAGTAGTTCCCTCGGAGAAGACTTTTAGAATTTCGCTAAAATTTCCACTTGGTGCTGATAAGTCCCAGCCAACACCAATAGTATTCGCCCAAACAAAATTTCTTGAACAAATCTGAGTAGAGTTTACAGAGGGAACATTAATGCAAGAAAACATTCATATCAAACTGGAAGTTTCAGAAAAGAAAATAATTTTGTAATTCACTATTTGTTCAACGTTGTGATGATAAGTCAATCCATTACATCCCTGATTATGCCTGTCAAAACTTCTTGATGAAATTTAAGTGAGAGCCACCAAAAAGCGTCTTTTATATATATAAAAAAAAAAAAAAAAAAAGGAATCATTGACATCCAATGAGTTGCTTCGAAGAATTTATTGAATAGGGTTTAACAGTATTTCAGTCATATCGCGGCGGCTGGACCACCTTACAATGGATTCCGAGCATTTCTCACTACAGTACTACCACTACATCCTTTCCTAGCCTCCAGCTGCTATCCCACTTAGGTTTACGATTATACACCCATTGGTGAGAGACAAATGTCGGAAAGGATATGTGCCGCCGCTAGGGATCGAACCCATGACATTCCATGATTGAAGATTGGGAGTTTTATGCGCTACCGACTGCGCTTTGACGGCAGCTATTCTGAACAAGACGAATAAAAATTGCACTTTGATTATGTTCCGTATGGTGATGATAAGCCCCGCCATAATCATATATCTTAAGCTTGTTAAGGTTAAACGAGCATGGACGAAGTTTGTCCTGGAATGCATTATGTAAATTTGAGATCGCCGAATGATCCTCTGTCGAAATTTTGTCGTCGGACGAGCGATTTGTCGTAAATATAGCTATATTTTTTTACAGGCCAAAGGCAAATGACAGTATGATACGGATTTGGGAAATCTGAACGATCTTAAAAGATTCGATTAAGTATCCAGTCGGATTAACACCGTTTTGATGTATCCAGATGGTGCTTACTTTTTCATGTTCATTTACACACATACGTCTTTGGTATTATTTTGTCTTGGTTGTTGAAATATTCGAGATCTCATCATCTGACAGATGACTGGTAATTATCTCAGTTTTCCCGCAGGTTACTCTTTTGTCATCAAATCTGTCTTGTATCTCGTCATTATAAAGGTAGCTCATTGACATTAAAAAGTGAGTATATGGACAATGTATTCTGTGTACTTCTGTCTACCAAATAATAGATGCACAGTTTGTACAGACCAAAGTAACTTGATAATTAAAACCAAAACCTTGTCAATTACAGAATACCGCTTTACAATTTGACATTGGTCGCTGCAACTTAAGGTATTTTGTCGTGCCAACTCGTTTTGAAATAGTTTATTTCAAAACGGGTTCAATTTCAAGAAGGTTTTTTTTTTTGTTATATTTCAAAACGAGTTACAAAGCCCACTTTTTGTTGGTAGTCAAATAGTGAAAGCTGTAACGGTAGAAAGCATACCACTCGGATCCTTGAAAGCATTCAATAATTGACTGACATTAGCCCCACCAACTTACTCCGTTTGCCCAACCCTTCGCCTCCAACAGGAAGCTCCGCCCCAATTCAAACGTCGTTGTTTTGAAAACTTTCTGACCAGTAGTACGCAACAATAAAAGTAAAATGGTTGGTTGACGACCTAAGCTTGAATAAGCTGTAAGTACTATTTTTAAGCCGCCAAACTAAAAATAATGCTTCGCATAAATGGCAGCCAGTGTCGCAGTTCAAATTTCACTTCCGATCAAAATGAATGATTGGTTGGCCTTTCTTTCTGTGATCGACAGCCGCGATTGGTCAATTTGAGTTTCTTAGTAAAGATAAAGATAGTTGACGACTATTATGTCCATTAACTCGGACAGGAAGCTCGGCTTCGATTTTTAACGGCGTTATTTTGCAAAATTCATGGCAAGTAGAATGTAACAAAAAAAAAATAAAATGGTTAGTTGGTGACCCAAACGTCGTAACTACAGCTTGAATAAACTGTAGTTACGACGTTTAAGTCGCCAAATCATCAATAAAGGTTAACAAATATGACGGCCAATGTCGGATTTGAAAAGCTCAGGTCCAGGCTGAATAAATTATTTGATTGGTCGGTTTATTCCTTGATTGAAAACCGCGATTGATCAATTCAGCTGTAAACACGGGTTCGTGGTAGAAAGAATAGCAAGCTCTACAGGATTAAAGCCGAGATGTTTCGATAAAAGTATGCCCTCGCAATTCGCATGGTTGTAACTTTGTTCAAATTTTCAAAATATTCTCATTTGTATGAGAGGGGATAACCTTTGTATATGTAACATTAGGTTTTGACAAAAGGCAGATATCACTGACAATGTATTTATGTGACCTCATATAGAGCCCCGGGGCTGAGGTCTGGTCTTACTGTTTGAACGACCAGTAAAGTTTCAAGTTATGTCTTGAGTCATCTAGATTACGCTTTCAATAGAATTATTATTACCATTATTGTCTTTATTCATTTTTTTGCTTTTGTGAAGCAAGGCATGATTTTATTTCCCTATTCCTTGTTTCTTTTTTATTTTTAATTACCGGTTCATTACTGTCTTTTAAAATTTTCATGAGATTTGTCCAAACACACGAAAGGAACAAAATAAGAATTCAGTTTCACTTCCTTATTTATACTTTCAAAACACGAGCCAAAACAATGCAACAAAGAGATGGTCTCTACCAGATTTAGTAACCCTTACCGATTTTAAGATGATGCCATTTACGGAGAGATCCCCGCCCATGAAACTATTTTTTTGAATAAGACCAGATCAAAGATATTGAGAAAATAATTCAAAATTCGAAAATGAAATTCAGTGAGCAAAGCTTTTTCTTTTAACCCATAACCACTCAATGACACATTTTGACGCCCCTCAAGAAAAACAGCGGAGAAAATATTGTGTAGAATGAAAGAATTGCTCGTAACAAGCAATTTCTTAATTTTACACAATTATTTTATCTCCAAAACTGAAAATACCTAAAATTTCATAAACTTTAAATTGTCGTCTGCAAAGTCTTTCAATTTGGACGAGTCTAAGATTTCGTCGCCTGGTAAAGGGTTAATTAAGGTTGACTTCTTGCTTTCGATGGCAACCACAATTGAATGATCGCTGACCACACCCACTGACCTCCAACAGGAAATTCCACTAGGACATGTAACCGCGTTAATTTTGGAAATAAATCAATACCCAGTGACATGTAACAAACAAGTAGAATGGTTGGTTGGCAACCCTAAACGTCGTAACTACAGCTTACATAAGCTGTAGTAACGACGTTTAAGTCGCCAAACTAACAAAAATGCTGCACATAAATGACGGCCAATGTCAGATGTAAAGTTCTCTTCCGGTCTACTAGAGTGATTTCATTGGTCAATCTGTTGTTAGATAGACAGCCGCGATACGCCAATTCTCTGATATCCAATGGTCACATCTTATGTAAAGAAAATATTACCTTGTAATTTGGTTGAATAAATAAGATTATTAGAATAACCATTTACCCATAAAGGACGGGTGGTAGGCTTGATCACGATGGCCTTGTTGTCAACAAAAAATGCGAATATTCTCCGAATACTTGTTTGCAAGGCACTAACGGAACACCATACCGACCAATGATTTTTGTGATTTTTTTCATGTTAAAAGCGAGAGCGAATAATGATGACCCTGATCAGTTCGTGCTGCTGAGTACTGCATTCTATATCGACCGCGGCAATTCTGCACTGTGCACTCTGACTGTTGTCGATATCGAATACTGTAGCTAAAAGCTCTTCTTTTTTACCCATGCCCATCAAATCCCGCTTTTTGACGTCATTAAAGAAAACGTCTTAGGAAAAGAAATCGCTTATAATATGAAAATTCTTCATATCCCTCAATATCTTTCTAATCACTAAATCAAGATCTTTGTCAACTTTAAAAATGTCTTCTGCAACTTCTTACAACTTAGACCAGTCAAAAATGTTATTGTCTGGGAATTGGTTAATGAAAAGCTTGCTAATTACTAACCCGAGAGCCCTCTTTGTAAGGTAGAATGACCATTTTTTCAGGTAAAAACAACAACGAAAATGTGTTATATTTGCCATATACATGCTAAAGAGCGTACAGGATAAAAATAAAAAGTTTTTAAAGATCCACACGCCATAAAAACTGTTGTATTAAATTTATGAGAGTTATAAATTCAGACTTATCTGTGTCATATATATCTAAATATAGAGAGGTTATGAATTCTCCCTGACCCCCTTTATTGAGTCTTTTGACAGATTAATCCTTGTATGACAGAAAAGAAATGTTCATTAAGAAAGGCGCGGAAATAGGGACATGCATCAAATTTAGAAATTAAGAAACCGAATGTGAGCCTGCAGGTGAAAACGCTACCTTCTTAACCCATTCCCACACGAGAAAAAATAGACTGGTCCAAATTGAAAGAATATTTTAGTTGATTAAATTCTAAATCTCTTTGTCTTTTGGGGTAGAAAACATTGTGGACATTGAGGAAATTGCTTGAAACAAGCAATTTCTTCTATGTCCACAATATTTTCCAAAGCCTTTTTGTTGAGGGGCGTAAAAAGGAGGGCTTTCGTGGAAATGGGTTAAGGCACGCAAGCATAAACCCTTGTCACGTTGTGCATTACTATTTGAGTCGAAATGTTTCGGCATTTACAAATTTCTGTAAGTAGCAGGACCATTTTGTAGATCGATTCTTCGAATTGGATTATTGACTGACATACACCTCTCTTTCACATTCGTGACGGAACTAGCAGATTGTATTTTTTCGCACTACGGGGATAACTTTTATATTATTAATCAACTATCGTCTATACTGTCCCTGGCTTTTACGTCCACGTGATTTCATACATGAGGAAATGTTGTGAAAAAAAGAAGAAATTGATTAATTCAAACGATTTCTTCTTTTCTCACACTTTTTCCTATCATATGGGATTGTTTTGTTTCAGATTGCACTCACTTCTCACTGTCGTCTCAAACGTCTTTCAAATTGGAACAGTCTAAAATCGAAAAACGGGAAAATTCTAATCATAAGCTACATACCGAAGAAGAAGACAGAATTGACAGTTATGACAAAGTGAGGTAAATGCTGTAATAATTTATCTACATGAGCATGGGGCAAAAACTCGGAGTAAAGTGTCTGGCCATTTGACAAAGCCCATATTCATATAATTTTTACCCCTTTCAGTATCTTTTATACAGCTAATAAAACCTTACTTCCTGTTATGAAACATACAACGTTCGGCCAAAGTTGGATCGGTATCACACAAAGGACAAATCAAGAGTACCAACAACAAAAGATGAGATTCAAAAAGCAATTGTTGTATATATAAAACCTTTCACTGGTGTGATATAATGTGCTTTTTAACCCATTCCCACACAATGACGCTTTTGACGCCCTCATGGAATACAATCGGGAAAACATTGTGCAAAATAAAGAAATCACTTGAAACAAGAAATTTCTTCATTGTAAAAAGTGTTTTCTATCCCCCAAGAATGAAGGAAAAAAAACAACCATAATTTTGAATTGTATTCTGCAATTCCTTTGAATTTGGAACAGTCTAAAATTTTGCCGTCTGGTAATGGGTTGACTGGGTTACATGTATTGTATATGGTTGCTTAGTAGATATGGTCCCTAAAACAAGGTCAGCATATTGAACGCCTACCGTCGAAATCAGAGAACGGTGTTTCCTTTACCTTATCAAAAATCAATCATTCAATGAACCTTTCTAAAGTTAACCCATACAACTTGAGAACACAAAATGTAATGTTACAGAAACAATTGTGAAAAAAGAAGAAATCGCTGTCTACGATCAATTTCTTCTTTTCATGCAATAATTTCTTACCTTTAAAATTCAACTCCCTCTCTAATTTCATACTTATTTACATTCCAAGGATCGCTGCTAGCGACTCAACAGCCCCGACAGGAAGTTCGACTAAGATATCAAACAGCTTTATTTCTAAAATGTATTCTCAGTACCTTGTAACAGTGAATAAACTAGTTGGTTTGGCGACTGAAACGTCGTAACTACAGCTTGATTAAGCTGTAGTTACAACGTTTAAGTCGCCAAACCAACGCAGATGCTCAAATAAATATCGACAAATGTAAGTATCCAAATGTCACCTCCGGTCTAAATGAATAATTTGATTGGACGGTTAATTCTTTGATTGACAGTCACGACCTGTCAATTACAAACTCTCTTAACCAATTCCCAAACGACATAATTTTGGACTGGTCTTAATTGAAAGAAAATTGATTGATTGATTGATTGAGGTTTAACGCCACTTTTAACAGTATTTCAGTCATATCGCGGCGGCTGGAGCACTTAACAATGGATTCCTGGTATTTCTCACACCAGTACTACCACTACATCATTTCCTAGCCTCCAGCTGCTATCCCACTTAGGTTTACTATTATCCACCCATTGGTGAGAGACAATTGTCGAACAGAATATTTGCCGCCGCCGGGGATCGAACCCATGACACCCATGATTGAAGATTAGGAGTCTGAAGCGCTACCGACTGCGCTATGACGGGGGCTAATTGAAAGAAGATACAGAAGACAATTCAAAGTGTGTGTAACCAAATATGGTAAAATACGTTGTGAAAAAAGGAGAAATGTTTTTTCACAAGCAATTTCTCCTTTTCCTACGATGTTTTCTGTTGTGTTATTTTACAATGTCGTCAAAAGGCGTAATTGAGTGGTAGCAGGTTAATTAAAATTGGGCTAGACTTAAATTTCGTTGTCTGCTTAATGGCAACATTACTTACATCCTCTGTTTTATAAACGTGTTTTTAGAACGAAGGGAGAAAGGGTTAATTTGTATACGCTCTTTTAAAAAAGAAAAGCAAATTAGGCAATTTAAGCACGGATTCAAAAGATTACAACACATGTAGAGTTTGAATATTTAACAGGATTATTTAAATAGTATTACGATATTTTCTTTCGCTCGACGATCACTAAATGAAATTGTCGTAATTTTGTACTATAAAGTGGTTTAATCCATTCCCAAATAATCTCGATTTTTAAGCCCACGTTGAATTGTGTGGGAAAACAAATAATTTCTTCATTTTCCACTATGTTTTTTTAAGTTTTTCTTTTTCTTGGAGGGCGTCGAAAAGCGTCATTGTGTCCATTCCCTCATAATCGCGCCCTCCCCCCCCCAAGAAAACACCATGGGAAAACATTGTAGAAAAAGAAGAAATTGCTTTTTACAAGCCATTTCTTCATTTTACACAATGAATTCTATACCAAGAAAGATAAAGAAATTTAAAATCCCACCAATTTGAAATTGTCGTCTGTAACGTCTTTAATTTTGAACGGGTCTAAAGTTTTTCGTGTTGTAATGGATCAGATGAAAACTTACGCAAGTAAAATGACGACTGACAACTGACACGTATTACATGGTGCAGGGTCAAGTTTTTCGAACCGATTAGTGTTTAAAATCGTGCGTGCATATCTTAAAAATGTATGCGATGATATATTTCAATTCACGAAACAAGCGCCTTTGAGTCAAATGCCATCAGTATCTAATTTCAGGCTATCAAAGAGTCTTGCTTGGCACTACTTGCGTCTTAATATCATTTGATCGTTGAGCGACCAAAGTGTCGTAAATACAGCTTTATTCAAGTTGTATTTACGACATTTTGATCACCATCTGATGGTTTGTAACTTCAAGCCAAACGGCTTGATATTTCAGAGCTCGATAGTCCAGGTGTTTACTGGGGTTCTTTAGAGCTTAGCACATTACCACACAATCCTGCACTTTACGCACTGAGGAAATATAGGTTTGGAAAACTTTGTGAGAAAAGAAGAAAATGCTTGAAACAAGCATTTTTTTCTTTTCTTACAATGTTTTCTAACTCCCGTGGCCTTATTTTTCAATTTAAACGAAAACTGTTTTGTCGTTTGCAATCTTTTTCCATTTAGTCCTTTCTAGATTTCTGTTGTCTGGTCATGGGTTATGCCGCGATGTAACCCCTTGCTTTGATTGAAGTCGTTCCGTTTCAACACGTCGGACAGGACTTTGATTATTCTCAAAGACTTGCAATATTACACAGTGTCTCCTAGTCAGTTATTCCTAACATTGACCCCCCCCCCCCCCCATAAACAATGTATAAATACTTTATTGATTTCAATTAATAAACCATAGCTCGTGTTTCATGTGTATATAGGTATATCGATCATATAATTAGGGTGGCATAGTGAAATGGGGAACATTAACCCATTCCCACACCGTTCCGAATTTGGACGCCCTAAAGGTAAAGCTTTTGGGAAAAATTGGGGTAAAAAGAAGAAATCGCTTGTCAAAAGCAATTTCTGTATTATCCACGAAGATTTCTACCTAAAAAGCCAAACAGTTTTGAAATTATATCACCTGAAAATTGTCATCTGCAACTTCCTTGAATTTGGATTAGTCTAAAATGTTGTCGACTTGTAATAACTTAACGTTTATATGAATAAGCCCGCTTTCAAGATTCTTTCAGATTATCAAGAAAACTCCCTGCCTTTTACAGGTATCCCCGGTTCCAGGTCAGAGCTTTAAAAATGATTGGCATTTACATATCTATGGGGCTAGAGGCGCAAGCCGAAATCGGTGGATCGCTGACCACGCCAGGAGACCTTTGACGTTAAATTCAACTGAGATAACAAAGAAAGGCTGATTTGTAAATAACAAAACGACGGTTGGCGATATAAGTGTCGTAACTACAAAGTCGCAAACCCAACAAAATCGGAGGTGAACATTTAGTTTATACTAATTTATTTTAGTTCGATTGCGACGAAAGCTTTAAGCTTATAGAGTCGCTCTCGAACACACAAACCAGATGTTTTCACGTCCCTGAAAGAGAGGCAGTGGCTTATCTCCACTGCTACCCACTTCCACAGCTGGATAGACTGAGGCTAGCTTTTAAGTGTCTTGCCCATGAACACACCTCGGTGACGGTGGGGCTCGAACCCGTGACCTTCAGATCACGAGTCAAGTACCAGGTCAAGTACCAGAGGTGAACATTCATTGGCCGTCTTAGAGGATTGGATTGGTCAACCGATCTTTTGATTGACATTAGCGATCCGTCAATTGTATGTCTCACTTAGCTTGCGTCAGAGGAACTTTTAACCTATCCGTTACCTAAAATAAAGCCGAATTTAATATCCGTAGAAGAAATGCTTCAATTAAACTTAAAGAAGGGTGAAAAAACAGCTAACAGTATTACAATTGCACCAAAGATAGATTCTTTGCGCTGGAATAAGTCTGATATGACATGCCGTAGACACTATCCAACCATCCTACCTTTTCCCTTTCGTTTGCATATCGAGGTTACTTGAGATAATGCCATAAGTGACCGTACCATGCCGACACTACGAACAATTGACGGTCCGCGGTGTCAATCAAAAATCGATAAACAAATAAAATTATACATTAAGACAGAAAGTGAACCTTCAACTCCAACATTGGTCGAAATTAATGTTAAACATTTAATTTTGTTATCGACTTAAACGTAGTAACTACTGCTTATTCAAATTATAGCTAAGACATTTAAGTCGTCTTCCAACCATATGACTTTACTGGCCATTAATTTTGTAAAATCCCTTTCCCGTGCAATCCCTTTCTTTTACGTCTCTGTGATTTTATACTTGAGAAAACACTGTGGGAAAAGAAGAAATTGCTTGTAAAAAGCAATTTCTTCTTTTACCACATTTTTCGAACCTGTAGATTAGTTTTGTGCATCCAGTTTTAATTCTGGTCTGCGACTTCTTCCAAATTGGATAAGTCTAAAATTTTGAAAAATGGGAGAGGGTTAATATCGATGTGAAACATCCTGTCAGAGCATAGTGGTCGGTACCAGAGACCCGTTCATTGCCCGTTGGTATAACCTACTGCTTAGAAACATTCTACAAGCGAGGAAATGACAGATGAAAATGAAATGAGATTCGGCCTTCATTGATTATCACAGGTATGTATTATCCAGACAGACTGTATTTCAATTAGCATCACATAGTGTTATAAATATCGATACTCGATGAGTCTAGAATTGTTGACATTTAGTCGATATAAACAGAACGATCTATCTCTCAAGAATGCTGGATTTGCTAATGTTACTGTCTGGTATGAAAATAAGCTACTGGGCTTTTATATCGACTCGTTTCGAGTCGTTTCAGTTCTTCGAGAACGGACTTCTCTTTGATGTAAAATTTCTAAATTTAGCCCATTACAAGACGACAAAATTTTGGACTGGTTTGAATTCAACGAAGTTGAAGACGAAAAATCTAAGTTTGATGAAATTTTGGATTTTTTTGTTACGGATGGGATAGAAAACAGTATGGATAATTAGGAAATTGCACGTAATTTCTTCATTTTCAATAATATTTTCCATAGCGTTTTTTTTCTGTGGCCGTCAAAAAGCGTCATTGTGGGAAGATGGATTAAAAAAACCGATAAATATACCAATTCAATTAACATGTTCTTTCAAAGGAATTGCTAGACTTGAAGCATATTCGTAATTTATATCAATTTAGATAGTGGCTAACCAAAATAGTTGAGTATTATGACAATATGTCTTGTCCACTCATAATGACGTAAGACGATGATTTGAAATTAAGGCCACAGTTAGGCTACCAAAACAAGTAAAAATAGTTTTCGTTGTGAGAAAAAAGAAGTCGAATGTAAGCAATTTTTTCATTTTACACAATGTTTTCTATACCAGAGAGTAGAAAAAATCTAATTTCATAAATTTTGAATTGTCCTCTGCAGATTCAATTTGGACAAGTCTATTCATTTTGAGTTAGAAAGCATTGCGGAAAATGAAGAAATTGCTTGTAACAAGCAATTTCTTCATTTTACACAATATTTCCAAATCGTTTTTCTTCAGGGGCGTCAAAAAGCGTCGTTGTGTGGGAATGGGTTAACAAGCACCCTTTAGAGTCGTCTTGAAAGCAATTTCAATGCGCAAACATGCATGGTACATTATATAACTTGATTCTTTAGATCTACAATTTCTCCAAAAAACAGACAAGACCCTGCGGGGTTCTACATGTTGTAGGCGTTAAAATTGAGCGACCCCGTCTGCGGGTCAAACCAACCCCGATCATTAAAATTGACAGTTACATGACGGATATTACCGAATGTCCAGTTAAACTGTCACCCAACTCGTCTAAATACACTGGTTTAAGACATAATGGTAATGAGATGTTTCACAAAACTAATGATTTACTCTTTACTGCACAAGGCAAGTAATTGACGTGATGATCAACTTTTCTGCCATGCGCGGATTCGTATATGGGGAATTGCGGTTTAGATCGCTACCCCTGGAATTTCGGCAACAATGTGGTTAAGGGCTTGGAAATCTGGAAATCAGAGTATCTTAAATATCAGGTAAGCAACAAAAATGTCGTAACTACTGACGAATGTTACTAAACTAATATATTTTGGGATGGAACCCCCCCCCCCCCCCCGGAGAAAAAATCCTGATCCACGATTGTCCTCTTACTTAACTTTGATTTTTGTAGCATGAAATAAAAGCGGTTTTGAAACAATTTGGCGTCATTTTATCTATAAAAGCTCCCATATTGTTGAGACAGAAAAAAATAAGAATTCCTTAATCAAGACCAACAAGTTAATAGTGCCTTCGAATATTTACAAAAGTCGGAGACTACATAGCAACAGTCATATACACGTGAATATATTTGTAACTTCTGTTCATTTCCAACAATGTTATTAACACATTGAGTCATCATATTCGATCAAACGCTTATTGTTTCCAAACCTTTTTTTTAAAAGTCGGTCGACATGGACTATCTATATAGGACAAGGGTAAATATAGAACTATGATAATACTGCATTGTTTTAACTTTAATTTGATTCATGATCTGACGTCTGAAAGTAGTCGTCGGTACGCGAGTAAAATGTCGTAACTACAGCTTTATTAAATCTGTAGTTACGGCATTTTGTATGCGCACCGACGTATTTTTTCAACTCTATCTGTCGTCAAACCAGTAAGTTAAAAGAGTCCTGTATTCAACTCCAAGGCTACTTAACTCTCTTTTCCCCTTTAACCAATTACCAGGCAGCAAAATTTTAGACTAGTCGAAATTGAAAGCAGTTGCAGACGACAGTTTAAAGTTTAACAAATTTTAGATTTTTTACTTTATGGGTAGAAAATATTGTGTAAAATGAAGTAGGGGTCTCAAAAAGCGTCATTAAGAAGGAATGGGTTAACTTGCGATCTTTTCACTAGTCGGAATTGAAAGTTATATCAAGACGCCAATTTCAAGATAATCATATTTGAAATCTTTGTCTTTCTGAGTTAAAAACATTGTGACACTGGAGAAATCGGTTTATAGAAAACGATTGACGGATCGCCGACCACGCCCACTTAGCTCCGACAGGAAGTTCAACAAAGATATTAAACGGCGTTATTTTGCCAACTTCATGGCCAATAAAACGTAACTAAAACGTAAATTGATGGGAGACCAAAAGGTCATCACTACAGCTTGCATAAGCTATAATTACGATGTTTGAGTCGCTAAACCAACAAAAATAAACGTCGGCCAATGTTGGAATTAAAATTTCACATCTGGTCTATATGAATAATTTGATTGGTGGATACATTCTTTGATTGACACCCCGTTTCGTCAATTAATCTACAGCTAAATCGTTCGTGTTGTATAAGCATGCAATTTGAAAAAAATCGTCTTTTTTAGGTATGTAAATAAGGTAACGGGTAATCGCGAAGGAATTTAATAACTACAGTTATCATTTTGAACTTTTTACGATAAAAACTGTTTTGTTTCTTTGAACTTGATTTTGAACGGATTGGCTTAACCCATTACCAGACGACAAAAATAATGACTGATCAAAATTCAAAGATGTTGCAGACGAAATTTTCAAGGTGATGAAATTGTAAAAACTTTTTCTTTCGAGGAAGTAAACATTGTGGACAATGAAGAAATTGCTTGACACAAGCAATTTCTTTATTTTCCACAGCCTTTTTCATGAAGGGCGTTAAAAGAACTACTGTAGGAATGAGTTAGCGTGCAGTTAGCAGCATATCAATGTTTATAAACGAACTGACAAACATATAAGAAAAATATGGGTCTCATCGCTCTTTCAACCTATCTTACATGTTACAGTGAAAGCATGTTAGACAAGAACTTACTTGTTTAAAGATATTTCTTGTTTTCCAACCGTATGTTCTATTTTTAATCCCAAATTTTCTTGCTTAAATTTGTCGAGCGCGATCTAATTTGATCCAGTCTATGATATTTACAAAAATTTTGAATATTGGAAATCAAAGGGCTCGTGTCACTTTGATCGCTGGCCACGCCCACCACCTCCAACAGACAGCTCGATTAGAATACTGAGCGCCGTTATTTTGCAAAATCTAAGGACAGTAATGTGAAACGAAAATTATAACGGTTAGTTGGCGACCTAAACGCCGTGATACAGCTTGAATAAGCTCTAGTTACGACGTTAAGATCACACAACCAAAGGAAAATGCTTCACATAAAAGTCGGAATTCAAAGTCAATTTTCGGTCTAAACGTATTATTTGATTGGTCTATCGACAAGTTGATACTGCGATCTGCCAATTTACAATATGTGTAAACTTACCGTATATCCATTAGTCTGATCGGAGAACGTGGCAATCCCAGCCTTCACCCTATTTTTACAACCCCGTATACTTCCTCGGCGACTCACAATCTGTCTTTCTTTGATTGAGTCCGGTTTGGTCACATCTCGCCGTCCGGCAAACCCATTTTCCGTGATCCCGTCACAATTACCGTTCATATGTAAACTGTTTAATGAAGCCACTTTTATTCGACCGTTTATTTGATTTTCCTTCTTTTTAGAAATCGGATCTCCCAATTTGGAATAGTTTTTCTCCATGTGTTGAAGATGTTGAACATTGATTTCCGACATCGTTCGTCGAAAAGAGCCATCATGATTCTTCGGCCCCTTGGGTTTCGTACCCAGGACCGTGTCATCGCTGGCCTGGTCAGTGGCTTCCCTCATGGCGACCATTGACACGAGCTGAAGCGATCCTTGATCTCAAATAATCCAGTTCACAGTTCAGTTGTAATGTATTTTGACCATAAGTTTGATTTCGGTGCTGTAAAAAGAGAGGAATGAAACTTTGCAGAGGTGTAAAATTACGTTAGCGTATTGTCAATCGAAAATCCTAAATATATTTGAGGAGGTTCGCTAAATGTGTCTCTCGAGTGCGCATGATAATATCTTGAATGAGTAACCTCGATGAAAATAAGTGGTATGTTTAAATAAAATAGTGTTTGTCAAGGAACATCCCAGTCAGGCTTGATTAAAATTGGCCAGGTAGTTTAAACAGAGATGACGTTCAAAGAACTGACTAATAGCGGCTATAAATCAATTGATTGATTGATTGAATGGGGCTTAACGCCGCTTTTAACAGTATTTCAGTCATATCGCGGCGGCTGGAGAACCTAACAATGGATTCCTGGTATTTCTCACACCAGTACTACCACTATATTCTTTCCTAGCCTCCAGCTGCTATCCAACTTAGGTTAAAGATTATCCAGGTTACAAATCAAAGAATCATTCGACCAATTATATCATTTATTTGGACTAGAAGTGAATTTTGAGTTCCAACATTGGCCGATATTTCTGTAATGCATTTTTGTCGGTTTGGCGACTTAAAAGTCGTAACTACAGATTGTAACGCCAAAAACCATTTACTTTTTTACACGGTTATGGCTTTAATTCTTGCAAAATATCGAAGCGGAACTTCCTGTTGGAATTGGTGGGCGTGGACAGCGATTCGTCAATTCTATGCCAATGACGTGTCGTGTCGAGTCTTTTGGGCTAATGAAAATTTTGCGATCAAGTTTGTAAAATGGTCACTTAATGAACATGCCTACAAACTCTAGTGATAATTGGTCTCGTGCTTTTCGGAGACATGCTGTTAATTGGAGTATGACATGCAATTTCTAGCGGAGGGATTTTTTTAAAAATTTATTTAGGTTTAAATGTATGGGATATATGAAACGAAACCTATACCTTACACCACTATCGACTTCCAAGAAGGCGACACTCTGCCTAAAATGCGCGGAAAAAGTACAATAATGGCCTATCATAATATGCTGGAATACATTATAAGATTTTCTGGAATGTGGCCTTCAGATATTACCTTGACCTTTTAAAATAACACCGACCCTACTTCAAACAGAAGCTTATACGTTTTAGTTACTTAAACACAAGATTAATAATTAATTATACAACAAATAATTGTTAAGTTCCTTACGAAGTGACAATGGTTTTCGATTTATATGCGCGATTGATTAAAAAAGCCTATAACTGAATATGAGAAAACTGTAAATGTCAGCCAAGCGTTTCCATTTGACGATTCTCGAAATGTTCTTATGTTCACACAAGGGATGAGCGTAAAGACAGCTTTCTCAGAATTCAACATGAAAAGAAGTCTGCTTAGTTCAAACACATGCGTAAGATACATCCATTATTTTACGATGACATTCCTGTTTAATTTGTAATTGTGCATGTGCAAAGTAAAATATAAAAATGAAGTAAGTCAACGGTTATAAAGAAGGACTTACTCGTTATCTCCGGTTTGTGAATCCGATTTCTGAAACGGATGGCGTTCACAAAAGAGTGACTTTCAAAGAAATCCCATAAAACCGTGCGGCCGGCTTACAATCGAGTGGTTGTCTGGGTAACGAACAGGCTACAATCGTGTAGATACTAGATCTTTGCTCAGCCACTCAAAAACTTATGTGCTACAAACATTTGTCAAAGAGGGTCATGCCAGAAACATTTCTGTAGAGTAAAATGCCCTACCATGTCAAGCAATCTGAAAGTCTAGAAAAGGGATACCCGAGAAACACACACGCAAAGTTTGGTAGAATTGATTTTGGGGGAGATGGTATAGTTTTCAACGCAAGACAGACGACCGAATCAAGATGATCTTAAAAAGCTCCACTTGGACATAATGTGCCCAGGTGAGCTAAAAATTTGGCGATAAAAGTTAAGTCGGATATAGTCTAAGTCAGATAATTAGTAATTTGATAACTACAGATGAACAAATCCGTAGAAAGTTTAGTCATCTTCCCCCAGAAGTTGGATCAATATTGTAAAAATATCAATGATTCAGTACTGAAATGAACTACATGAAATACGCACGTACGACCTTTTAGCACTGAGTCATCAGAATGAAAATAAATCACAGCCTTGGTTTTATGAAGCCTATATCTGCCTGTCTAATCATATAATACTACTTTTGATAATGATTTTAAAAAGATAGTCATACAGAAAGGGAACGAATGGATGCTGGGAAAAGGTGACCAAGGTTTTCCAGTCATTTATTTTCCGAAAGAAGGTTCTATTACAGTAGAAACAAAAAATGGCCCATTAACCAATTCCCAAACAAATCTTCTTTTTACCCTCATTAATAATAAAGCATTTTGGAAAACGAATATATACATAGCTCGCTACAAATTCTTCTCTACACAAAAACGCAAATTGTTTAAAGTTTCACCGGCTTAGAATTAAATTGTCGTCTGCATATTCATTTAATTTGGAACAGTCTAAAACTTTGCCCTCTAGTTATGAATTAAGACCACCCGAATATCATAAATTATGTTGGAAGAGGAATGGAAAATGTTTAAAAAATTCTTCCTGGCATCTGGACCTCTGAGACACACCAGAGAATGAAGTATGCAATTGCACCGCTAATATAAAGGTCGAAACACGATGACTTTTTGAACGGATCGATTTATTAAAGAAGTTGTAGAATTTGTTCCGACTTTTTATCGTTGTTGCGCGAGCGTAATGTCGTAACTACAGCTTTATTAAAGCTGTAATTACGACATTTTGCTCGCACGCCGACAATATATCAATATAAATCCAAAAATATTTAAGTTGTCTTAATTGATAGAAAAAAATATTCTAGAGAAAAATGTTAACTTGTAAATATCTGGCACACAATACCCTTTCTTATTTTCAAGTTCCCAGTGAATAGGTGATAAATACCCAATAGCTGTCAAATTTTAGCACTAAGAAATTACTTACTTTAAAGAATTCCTTTGGTGAAACTTAAATGACCGAGCTCATCAGATCAGACCGTGCTGCCTGGTCAGTTAAGCTATTTATTACAACAAATACGGCATAGAAATATCTTGAAATCACACACATGTACTAACTGAACGTAATATCCAATAAAGAGTGAACATGTATTTATAAATAATTTAATATTTCCCGTGACGGTTAAAATAGGCTATTGTTCTCCAGTATATACAACACAAACTGATAGCAATATTGACGTCCTTACCGCTATATACATTGCAGGTACGAATGTCACGTGAATCATTTCATTTACCTGGATGACGTCACGGAATTCCCAAACATAATAGAGGATTCCCTAACCATCTGACATCTGCATCCTTTTGTCAATTTCAAACCGCCCTTTTGTTAAAGCTATTAAAGCTATCAATTTCACATATTTTTCTTTTGTTGTATATGAGTCAAAGGTAAATGAAATCCTTATTTGTAGTTTAACACATATCCAGACGACACAATTTAGACTGAATTTTTTTTGTGGGAGACAATTTTTAGTTGACCAAACTTTTTTGTCTTTTTAAGCAAAAAACATTGTGGATAATGATGAAATTTCTTATTACAAGTAATTTCTTCGTGTTCCTATATGTTTTCGAAAGCTTTTTTATTGCGGGATGTGAAAAAGTGTTATTTACGTGCATGAATGGGTTAAAGCTATCAATTTCACATATTTTTCCTTTG